>JAWZSL010000009.1:5761000-6403000 GCA_034769285.1 Lutjanus argentimaculatus | reverse complement strand
TGTACTTTTTAACTGAAGAATGTAAACATCCCCCAGGTTGCTAAAAATCTCAGTATTTCTAAGGTTTTTCAGTTTTTATTTTTTGCATATCACTAAGGACATGACCTCAGTATTCTCAGTGGTAGCTATAGTCCTACAGATACTATATCATTATATACAGTATATGGTCACTTTAAGCAATGGGACCGTAGGAACTCTCTTCAAATATTTAAGAAAATAACACGTCTTCTTACAGTAATAATGCATTTTTGCCAACAACTGGTGTCCCTGTGGTTTGCGCACAACAAGACCCCCTCAGCGAAACATGCAGCCGAAACACCCGGTCCATATTTATTCAACAGGGGCATCAGATACAGCTGGAAAGTCACAGTCACATCTCCCGGCTCCTTGCCTCAAATCCACATTCTGCTTGGATGATATTCCCTGGGATCCCTCCTCAGATTGCTGTGTGACAGGGGATGTCCTCTGAAGTAGCCCAGTCAAACTGCAAATCCATGCTCTGCACTGCCCGTCCACTGTATAAGAAATGTAGTTGGAATACTCACTCTCTAGGAGTCTGGCTATTTTTGCGTCACTCGATTTATAGTCGTCATCAACATATCTCTGGTTTTCTTCTGTTTACCAATTCAATCTTTAATCCTGTTTCTCTCTGGAACCCGATATCCTTAAGCAATTGGTATCAGCTGTCATGATAATAAAAGATGGCTCCTACTTCAGTCATCCAGCTGGTTCAAGGTCTGGCAAGTTAGTCCATGTAGGCTCTGCTTCCTGCTCATGGGATTTTTTACTCTTTTTCCTCTCTCCTCACTGCCTGCCTATCATTTAATTATGACCTTTAAACCACAGTAGAGATTTTCATCTTTAGTGTGAGACTATCTGGGAGGAGCAAGTCTCCTTCACAGCATGCGCCATATGTAAAGCGCTTCTGTTTGAATAGTATTCCTTGCCAAGTATGAAACTTCTCCTGTACTCTTTTGGGCAAATTGGTCTCCTCAAATCAGATTTCCACTGTATAGGCATTCATGATATTCATCAGATTCAAGCGTTTGCGCACGCATGTATCTTCCTGTCTTCTGAGAGCAGATTCAATGGAGAAACGTGGCGAGAACATTTAACCAGGATCTAGCCGCACCCGCTCCAAAAAAGACCCCTACTTCCAAGGTTTATATAGATCCCACCAGTGCTCCTCCGACAGAGACCTGTTATACTTCGGCGCTCTCTCTGCCACCGCGGCGCTGCTGAGCCTATATTCCGGGTGGGGCGCTGCCACTCGAGACTCTTTTTCATCCGGTTTTCATCTACAAGCTCACGCCCTGTGGTCTGCATGAAATGATACTGCAGAGTATCTATACCCAGGCCATCGGTGCGCAGACTTCAGATTCTTAGAAACGCCCACTTGGGCCTCACTCCAGGACCTGTTCCATATCCCGTTCTCTAGAGCCAAACCCAGCGGTCCTCTCGGCCCACTACTACTGCATTCCGGGTTTGTCCTAGACCCCCTTCTTAGGGAACCTTTATATTTTCATCCTAAAGGGTCCAAAGTTTTACACCGCTTTTAACAAAAAAGTCTTGCTAAGGCAAACATTCCATTACAACCTGTTTGTCCAAGTACTTGCTAACTTTTCCTCGAATGGCGAGTTAGAAAAAATGTCCTGTGAGACCTGAACCCTTCAAAAATTTGGACCCCAGTCCTTAGAGGAGAGCTACAAAGTGGGAAACACCTGGTAAGCCATTCATCCTACCAAATGTATTCTCGTTAATCACCAGGTTCAGGGAAAATTGTTTCATCTCGCTGATTGGAGAACACTCTCTCTTCAAAAATGGAAAAATAAACTTATTTACAATAACTGCCATTTCTCGAAACAACATCCTTATATCATCTCCTCAAGCCACCACCATACCTGCTCTCCTTACTAAATATAGCAACAAATTACTCTGGGATTCTCAGGTTGTCTAACATTGCCATGGGGTGGGTTGCTGGGGTTTCCTTCATCAATGCGGTAAGGATAGGCCATCCCAGAGTTGCAGGTGTCATAGGTACCTTTCTTTGCCTGCGCTCAGACAGCGATATTAGGCAGATTTCTTCCGATTTCACTTAACAGTCACCTCAGCCCTGAGGTATTCCAAAACCCGCGTTAACCAGGTCTCGACGTTGTAATAAACATCCCTAATGAGTGACAACAATTAAATTTACATTGAGAATATCTGTTATTTTACCGACTGAGTCATTCTCCACATTTCTTGCAAACGCGTGCAAGGACGACAACCCATGGTGTCAGTGTGACACCCCGAGAGTCTCTGAAATTCCTGCCCGCCTCTTCTAGTGACTCGGTCAGTGCGAAATCCGACAGGGTGTTAACACCTTTCACAAAGTCTATCCTATCAAACTCAATATACGTTCAAGCTTGCTATTCTGAAACTGTCAGCTCCATCCAGAAATGTTCTTCACATATTGCATATGGTACCATACCAAGGTCTTACACGCGTCAGACCCATTTCATCCCCCGACTCTATAATGTTGTCAAAAAACCTCTCCAGCTCCTGGAAGCAATGATCCAAGTAATTTAGTAATTAAATACAAGCAAAAATCAATATAGGTTGAACATAAATCTGTCTTTGTCCACTGTTTCAGTGAATTCCGCCCGGTAGGGTTGCATAGAAAATACTAAGGGGAAAGAGGGAAACAAAAGATAAGTTTAATTTGTTCGAAATTTATGTCCCACTCATTGGGCCACGTCATGAACATAAATACATCTTACATTGTGTACCGGCGCGAAAGCCACTCCATTCGCATACTGTGGCAAAGAACGCAAGTAAAGTGTCTAGAATCTAAACTAGCTGGACAATGATCTTACTGGGTTTATTAAGCCACATTACCATGCCTTCAAATATCAGTAGCTACCTGCCATTGATAATCCATGGCATCTTTGTGGAGTAAAAGATGTGGATTCAATATTCACCTCCCTTTTTCATGTCAGATCTCACTTATTCGCTTATATGAATTAAGCCCCTTCATTCTTACAATGTTAGTCAGGAGGGGCACTCTCTGTAGGTATTCTGCTAATAATTTCTTGAAAGTTATGGTCACTTTCCCATGATAATTATGTTATGAATTTCCAATAATCCCTTAACTACTGTTCCAAATAAAAACTACTGTTTCCCACCAGTGGGTGCCTGTATCCAGGAAGAGGAAAACGGTCGGGTAATGCAAAGCGAACAAGTATAGACAGATTGTTGTTAGTGCTTACTATTGACTGTTGATGATTAAGACTTTCTTCAGATAATATCTTAAAAGAAATCCTGGCGGAAATTCAGCCAAGTTCGTTAACATTATGTTCACTTTACAAAACAGCACAGTTGCATGTCTCTGTTAGGTCACCTTAAAAGCATTCATCGTACCGATAGCGTCATTCTTAGGAATGATGCCGTTTTCCATTCATCAGGTCTGCCTCGTGATTGGCTCCTCATGTTAAAAACATGGCATCGAACTAATTACCTTTGATAAGCTGACTGATCCATCTAAATGGAAGACAGTGTTTGTGTAGTATAAGTGGTAACCCGTATTCCTGTTTTTCTCATATGACAAAATTCGGTTGATCTCTCCACCCTTAATTCTGAACGGACGGATGGAGCCTTCACAAACGGGGTAAAATTTTGAGGGGTTTTTTTTTAGGGCCCTGTGGCTGCATAAGATGCTCGCATCTCAAGAAATGTTCCTTAGTCCCTTAGAAATTACCTGCCAAAGTGCTTCATGGCTCATATATGGCAAACGCTGAAGAAGTAATCGCATGGTTGCTTCAATAGTGCTGAATTAAAAAGCCGTTGTTGACTCAGTCAGTCAGCTCCCATCATCAACCTAATGCATTGTGGAGCTCACCTGCAGAGCAGTCCAAATACAACTTCATCATTCACCGCCGTCCGTGCCCGGTTATACTCACGTTATCGCTGGACTCTCTGTCCCGTTTCAAATTTCAGGTTTTCCGGAGTCACTTTCCGAACGCCAGCTATCATCCCACACCTGTCCCTCCTCTCAACGAGCTAGCCCTGTACTAGAACATGCGCAGCTGCATAATTATCTAGAATCAGCCAGGTTTTATATGAGGAAAGGGTTAGCAGCTTCCACTCTAAAATCTTATGATTTTGCCTGGGTTACTTTTGCTACATTCTGTGCCTCTCTCAACATTGCTTTAAAACCTGTCCTCATTAAAAACATCTGTGCTTTCATCTCCTACTGTACAGACGTCCGTCACTTTAAGCCGCAGTACATCCGCAGCCTGCTTGCTGGGATCCAATTTAATGTCAGGTGTTTCGATCCCTCTTTCCCCAGTCTCTTTTCTAACCCATCAGTAAAGTTATTAATGAAAGGGATTTCTAAATGCTTCCCTCCCGTGCACGACAACAGGCGCCCCATCACTCTTTCCATATTGCACAACATGATATCCATTCTTCGCAGGGGTTTGTTTTCCTCTTATGTAGATACCCTGCTCATAAACGTGTTTCTGCTAGCTTTTTACGGGTTTTTGAGGATCAGCGAATTTACTTCTTCCTCTAATATGTTCAATGCTGATAAAGACATATCCTTTTCTGATTTGACCTTCCACCCTAGCCATTATAATTTGTTTCTCAAGCATTCTAAGGCAAAAGGGGCATGCTCCATCGTCATTGCTCGCACTGATCTCCCTATTGTCCCTATAAGGCCATGATTAGGTATTTACGCCTTAGATCCTCCCTTAACCACTCTCCTCTCTTTTTAACCCCGGACAATCATCCAATGTCAAAAAACTGGTTCATTCATCATTTTAAAAAGGTTCTCCTTCAGTGCGGCCTCTCACCCCAACTATATTCAGGGCATTCATTCAGGATAGGTGCTGCCACGTCAGCCGCCATGCAAGGCGTCTCCTCAGCTTCCCTTCAGCAATTGGGTCGCTGGTCCTCCTCTGCATACTCCTCCTACATCCGTCCAGACTCCGCCTCCATATTAGCAGCCCAAAGATCTCTGAAACCGTGATCCACGTAAGTCAAGCAACTCTCTGGTGGTGGTTTTCTAAAGCCTTCGATTTCACATGTCTGTTTCATATCTGTCTCTCCTGTATTATTCTGGCCATCTCCCCTGCTTCTGAAAGCTTCTCTCTGTTTCATTAGCATCCTCTTACATTGCCCTAGCATGGGCGTGCCCGCCATCACATTTAGCATCTTAGCGCATGGCCCTAGCATGGGCGTGCACCCATCATCATTAGCATCTTAGCGCATTGCCCTAGCATGGGCGTGCACCCATCATCATCAGCATCTTAGCGCATTGCCCTAGCATGGGCATGCACCCATCATCATTAGCATCTTAGCGCATTGCCCTAGCATGGGCATGCCCACATCATCATAGCATCTTATCATATTGCCCTAGCATGGGCTTTCCGCATCTCATTAAGCTTCTATGGCTATGGCATCATGTAGCCTTCTCTCATCTCCCTCTCTTCTTCCTATCTCTCTCTCATCTCTCTCTCTCTCTCCATAATCACGTCGCGCTCTGACCCCTCCTTCTCTTGCATTCTATCACATCGCTATGGGCTCTATCACATGTTGCATTTCGTTGTCTCATTAATTATGCTATGTATGAAGTGCATTATTCCTTTTGCTTTCCTCTGCTGATTTAGTGCCGTCAATCAGGTATGGTATACCTTTATTTTGGGGGGGGAAGTCTCTCTGCATCTGAAGCATCTAAATCATATATCCGTTTCCTGAGATGATCTTCTCTGTGGGGTCTAAGCGCCAAAGACTGTTTCTGTGCACAATAAATTTGTTCTCACTTCACACTCGTATTCTCTCTCATTCTCTAGTCTATCCTGATTGAAATGAAGCTTAGCGGAAATTCAGTCAGGAAAGACTATCTTCTTCGCGCATGCTTTCTAAGTCTCAACCTATTCCCTGCTTTACTATGCTCCACTCCCATTCATCCTTTCATCCAATCACTCTCTGCCACCCGCTCTCCCTTAACCAATCAGTCATCAGCTGTCATATTTAAAAAGGGCTCTCTCTCTCCACCGTCATCCAGCTGTCATTCTGCCGCAATTCGTCAGCCCACCTCCACCCCTTCACCACCTCAGCAGGATCCCGGCCATCCTCCATCTACCTCCAACCAGTGTACATCTCGAAGCATCTCCCTCTTCACCACCACCAGTGTCTAGGCCCCGGGGGAAGTCTCTCTGCATCTGAAGCATCTAAATCATATATCCGTTTCCTGAGATGATCTTCTCTGTGGGGTCTAAGCGCCAAAGACTGTTTCTGTGCACAATAAATTTGTTCTCACTTCACACTCGTATTCTCTCTCATTCTCTAGTCTATCCTGATTGAAATGTCCCGATGTGAATACTCCACCTCTACTAAGGAGCTCCTGGTCTATATTTATTCATCACTCGTATCTGATATAGTTCTGTTCAGTGTTTCATACGATATCTGATGCTGGTGTTTCCTGTTTGGTACCAATGAGCAATTCTAAATCTGTTTTTCTCTGGAAATCCCGATATCTATAAGGGCATATGTGGTATACAACCAAATCATGATAAGATAAGGAGGATGAGCTCCTACAGTAAGCTCAGCAGGGGTTAAGGTCACATGTGAAAGTAAGTCCATAGTAGGGCCTCTGCTTGCTGCCATGGGTATTTCTTCCCCACCTCTTTTTCACCTTTCTCTTCAATGACCTTGCCCTCTCATTTAATAAGGACCCTGCAGGAACCACAGGAGCATCTTTCCATTTTTATGCTGAGACTGAACGTGGTAGAGAGAAAGCTGCTCATTCACAACATGCAGCCATATGTAAATTGCTTCAGTGTTTTGGAATATTATTCTTTCCAAGATATTGAAATTCATCCAGGAATTTGTACTCTTTCTTTGGCACTTTGGTCTGCCTCATTTAAATCAGATTTTCCATGTATAAGTAAAACGAATTACATGATTTTCATCAGATTTCAAGCTTTGCGAACACTGATGTATTTTCCCTTGAATTATTTCTGAGGCAGAATTCAAATGTGTAGAAACTGCATTTGGCTGAGAACATTTTTTATATTCCAAGGGTTTCATCTAGAGCCCACCCAAGGGGTTCTACCAAGAACCCCTTTACATTCCAAAGGTTTTATATAGATCCCACCCAGGGTGTCCGACAGAGAACCTTTATATATTCAAGGGGTTTCATCTAGAACCACCAAGGAGGTTCTGCTGAGAACCTTATTATATTCCAAGGGTTTTAGGGGGTTACATCGAGAACTCTTTTATATTCCCAGGATTTTATCTACAAGTCACCCCGGTGGTTCTGCTGAAAACCTTTTTATATTGCAAGAGTTTTATCTATAACCCAGCCAGCGGGTTCTGCCAAGAACATTTTTATATTCAGAGGTTTTTTTTTTAGAACCCACCTTGGGGCTCCCACAGGGACCCTGTTCATATTCCAAAGGTTTCTTCTAGAGCCAACCCACAGGATTCTACCAGGAACCCTATACTGTACATTCCAAGGGTTTTGTCAAGAAACCACACAGGGGGTTCTATCGAGAACCCTTTTATATTATGTTACAATGAACCCTTGATAAAGGAGTTCTTCAAGAGTTTTAACAACCTTTGAAAAACTCTTTCTACAACAAAAGAGGTCTTTGTAAGACAAAGAGTTCCATTACGAACCTGTTTGATCCAAAGTACCCTTGACTAACTGTTTCTTCAAATAAAGGGGGGTCTTCAGAAACAAATGGTCCTGGGTAGAACCTCAACCCTTCAGGAAGAACCCTTTTGGAACCCTTATGTCTTAGAGTGTAGAGCACAGAGAAGTGGAAAGCCACCTGGATAAATGGCCTTTATTACACTCCCCTACACTTATTCTATAAACCACACAGGTTTTCAGGGAAAATTGTTTTCCAGTCACTGATAGTGTACAACACTCTGGCTCCTTTCCAAAAAAGAAAAAAAAATAATAATAATATCTGCTCACTTTTTTGTGGAAACACTCCTCTTTATCATCTGCCATTCAAGCCCACCCACCATATCTCTGCATCTCCTTTTACGTAAATAAATAAGCAAACAAAATTACAAAAATAGCTGGAGGATATTCATCAAGGTTGTGCTGAAACTGTGCCAGTGAGTGTGGGTGGGTGGGTGGGGGGGGGGTTTCCTTACATAATTGAAGGCAGCAAAGAGAAACAAAGGCTCAACCCCCAGAGGTTGTGACAGGTGTCATTTGTAGTTTTTTGTGATGCTTTTTTTCCTCGCCTAACCAGCTGCAATAAATCAAATAATCAAGAATGTTCCTTCCGTTAATTTTTTCAGGTTAATTGAGAGGCAGTCACTCAGCTCTGAGTGTTTATTTTCCAAACCCTGTCTCTACACCCAGGCAGCTACACTCGCCTCAATGAAACATGTCCTCTATACTGAGGGTGCATTGAACAGACAGGATGTCACACCACTGTTTTACACTTGAAATATACTGTATATTTTTTCTCTGAATTGAAAATGTGCACTTCTGACTTTCTTGGCAATACTAGACTGTGCAGCGAGACAAGCACATGGTGTCAGTTTGACACTCGCTGTGAAATGAGATCAGGCTCGTGTGAAGGACAATTCCTCTGTTGCCACTTTCCCTTTAGTGAAATAAGGTAACAGATGGAATATACCTTGACAGGGGTTTGAGGTTTAACCCTTTGTGACAACATGTTCTTATCTTCTTTTAAACTAAATGATAGGTGATACATTCATATTCTGACAGTACAGACAGTTTGTACAACAACCACAGAGAGTTACTGCTTTCATATGGCAGATGTACACAGAGCACAGGTCTATAAACACCTGTTCAAACCACATTCATCAACCCTGTCGCCTATAAATTCTGAACATTTTTACAACCTCAATGCCAAAAAAGCTGGAACACTGTGAAGAATGTAAATAAAAACCAAATGCAATAAAATTTAGAATAAATGTAAAGTTACAAGAAAAAACAAGTTTATCAGGTTGAAACATTAAATATCTTGTCTTTGTACTGTATTCAGTTGAATCTGTGATAGGGTTTAGTCAAAAATGTACTAAGGGGAAAGATTGTGGGTTCTGTTAATAAACCAGACAAAGATCGAATATTTATCCTTGTTCAGAAAACCTTTAATGATCACCACAACCATGGGACAACACAATGCTGACAATGAACATACAGTACATCACTTTAAACAGTTGGTGATACGGGGGGAAAGCCACCCTCCCTCTCCATACTCTAGTGGCAAAGAGAGTGCAAGTAGAGAGGGGTTGTCTAGTAGAATACGTTAGTCTAGTCTGGACTTATTGATCCTTTACTGAGGTTTGTAGTTAGAGTCTACAGCCTTGACCATGGCTCTGAAATATCAGTAGCCTAACTGTGCTGCACATTGATAAATCCATGGCACTAGCTGTGGTGCTGGAGTAAAAGATTTGAATTACATCTATTTCACCCAGTCCCACTCTCTTTCAGTCAGTTTTATCTTCAATCTATAATAATCTCTAAAGCATATACTAAAAGTAGTCAATTCTATACTATATCGTCCCATTCATTAGCAAAGTAAGCAATGTTTAGTTGCAGAAGAGTAAGAGGAACACACTGCTGCCTGTAGTGTTTCTGCAATATTTCTATAAAACGTTATGGTCACTTTCCCAATGATCAAATTATGTTAATAATTTCAATAATCACAATTAAAATAATGTAAATCACAAAATAAATCTATTTTTTCCCACCCTAGTGGTGCCTGTAGTCCAAGGAAAGTGGAAAATGAGATTTGTGTGTATAATTTGAAAGACTGAAAGAAGTAAAAAAAATGACATTTTGAATAATTGTGTGTTATGTGTTTTATACTTAAATTTATTGTTTTTGATTTAGATATTACTTGACAATAATTTTTTTAAAAGTACCAAATGTGCACAGATGGGGGAAATTGTAAACCAAAGTTACAGATAAATTTATGTTTTTAAAAAATGCAATCAGGACATTGGTTCTGATTTGTGCCACTTAAAATAGAATTTCAAAAATGACAGTACACCGAATAGACAAAATGTTTGATTTGTAGGGAAAAATGAATGCACAGGTTTGTCCAAATTTGAAGACATGGCTATGAGACTATTCAGTGCCTCTGGGTGATTGGTCTCATGTAAAAACAAGAGTACAGGTCAACAACTGTTCACACTTTGAAATACAATTGATTGATCCATTCTAAATGGAAAGACAGATGTATTCGTGGTCAGAGCTATGAAACGTGTCCAACCCTTAATTCCCACTGGCCAATTAAAGCTTTCTCATGAATGAACAAAAATGTGGCTGCGTTTGTTATTTCCACCTTTTATTCAGTGGAAACGGGAAACCAGACTGGAGCCTGCTTTGATTTCACAAACTGAGGCGCATATAAAAGTTCCTTTTGAAGGAGAGTAATTTGTTTTGTTTAGACACCGTGCTGCTGCAGGTAAAATGAATCATATGAAAAATGTATGGACCTTAGGTCTCTTAGAATTACCTGCCAAAATGTTTCATGGCTCATAATATGCAAACAGCTGAAGGGAAGGTATATTCAGCATGTGCTTGCTTCTTTGCATATAGTAGCTGAAATAATGCAAGAAAGCAAATATTTGTTGATCAGTCAGTCAGTCGATCAATCACCTAAGTGCAGCTGTGGGTAGTGAGGTGTTTCCTCTTGCAGAGAGTCTCTTTAGATCCTTTACACTCTTATCCCCCATCCATCATTCATCAGCATGCTCTTGTGCTCGTGCTGCAGTGCCATCCAGTTTGGGAGTTTCGGATCTTCAGCACAAGTGCACGTGCCCATGCATCTTCGCATGAGGACTGTCCACGAAGTGCTCGGCGCCACGTGACTCGCCATATTCTGAGGTTATTACTGCTTTCTCCAGAGTAAGCCCTTCTCTACCAGGCTGGAGAAATGAGATTTAAACAGCGGAGAGCTCCAGGGTCACAGCAGCGTGCTAAACTCCTCCATCAGACTCTGTCAAAGGAAACGTAACTGCAGAACCAAAGGAAATCAGTTTCTAGTCTAAATTCACTGAAACATACATACAGTGGCTAAAAGCCTATGGTGCATGAGCAACTCTCAGAATGTTAAAAAATAAATGCTTGTATTGTTTATTATTAATGCAGATTTCCACACCATAAGATCTGCAATCATTTCAGATTATTGAATCCACAGGGGGCAGAGGGGAAAAGGAAATAACGGTATGAAGCATAAATACCTAATCATCTAGAGAGAGATCTCTGTTATAGTCATTTGGAAGACAAATCAATATCTAATCTCATGGAGAGTGATCAGGTTTAATTTCACTGTGTGAAATTGTTTCTTTTTTGCAATAGTTGAGTGAGCTTTAGCCAACTTTCTTTTCATTCCAACAGGAGGGAACATCATGTGGCCTTTCAGGTAAAAGGAGAAAAACATCTGAGGGGGAGATTCTACTTTGATGTCAAGTTGCCAGCACTGACATTCTTTCTTTCTTTAAGCTGATTCTCGGGGTTATGCAGCTTGAGACCGATCTGATCTGCTCCCAGAGATTTCTCTTATTTCTCCCCACTACAGCATATCAACCTCGCTGAGTTTTCTGATATCTCATTGCAACACCTTGATGTTGCTGAACTCCTCCGCCTTCCCTGCAGTTGTCTGCAAAATTGTTTGCCGCATGCCTTGCCAGGTCAACGAGAATGGAGCAGTGAATAGATGACTACCTACAAGTGCAGAAGAGATTGCGAACAATGCCTTGTTATGGTCCATTTTAGGGATGACAGTGATTAAAGCGTGCAGGGACTAAACTCTGGCGAATTTCAATTGTATACGGGCATTTTGGGACGGCATACTCTGCAATTTGGGAACAAGTGGAGTCAAATTCAAAACACAAATACAAAGCAGGGCTGTTTCTAAGCAATTACGGGGATGATCACCTTTTACATTAATAGAGTGGCTGAATAAATACAGGCCCAAATACACTCTGTACAGTTACTGAGAGACTTGGTGGGGCATCTTTAGCTACAGGCAAGCTTGGGGAAATTTCCATTAGGCTGTGCCTCAGTGTTAAGGTCCTACTAAATAAGAATAATAACAGACACATGGAACAAATCGAAAGACAATTACCAGGTATGCCTGGTTATAAATGCCAAATAAGCACAATGTACTGCTTCATGTGCTACTTTCAGCTCATGTTAAGGATTTTGGGTATTTCACAGTACAATTACAAGCTGTACTTTGGATGAAATTAGATGAAAACTAGAAAGATGTTCTGCATTAGACAGTATTAGACCCTTTATTACACCCTTATTAGAGGGTGATTTGGGACACATTAGAACAGAACTGTGTTGTAAAGTATTATTTTTGTGTGTAAGTATTATTTTCCACAGTTAAAGCCTCATTAGGCTTTATTAGAGGGTAATTACCGGCACATTACAACAGAACTGTACTGTAAACTTAGGTGAAATCACATATCTGCTTCTTGACACATCCAATTTTTTGGCTGGCCCCATACAATTGGCAGAGAAGCCAAGACTGATGCTTTGATCAAATCACATTATCTGCCTACAGTATTACAACAAGCCTGTGCAGCCATCCAGAGACAAAATATTCCTCAACCTCTATCGTTTTGGCCTTAATCTGATTCACACATTGTTTTTTAAACAGGGAAGTAGCAGATATGTGATGGCACTTTAGTTTCCTGTGCAGTTCTGTTGTAATGTGTCTCTAATTACCCTCTAATGAAGTCTAATAAGGGTCAAATAAAAGGTCTGATCATCTAATGAAGAACAAATTATTTCTAGTTCTGTGTCTAATTTGATACAAAGTACAACTTGTTTCGTCTTTGTATTATTGTACTGTAAAATAAAGCAACTGGATTTTGTTTCGTACATGTTTCTAACATGAAGTTTAGCTGGTTGGAAATTTTGTGCGCTAGAATCATCATATGAGCAGCAATCTCACATTTAACCCACAGAGCACAAAATTTATCATTTCCACTGTCACCTTTATTTCCTCAGGGGAAGCACAGTGTGAATATCCCCCTTAGCTGTTCTGTGGGGGATTACAAAAGTAAACTGCAGCTTTACAGGGACAGGAGAGGTCACCCTAGCAACCCCCATCCCTCCCTCCCTTTCCCTTCCCCTCCATCCTTTCTGGTACCTCTTCAGTTCTTCCAGACTTCTCCTTCCCTCTCGCCTCATCACTCTATTGCACAAATGCATCCCGCCACTGATGGTCTCACCTGGGACTCGTATGTGACCTCTGCCTCCTTGTCCCTTGTCTCACCGTGCAAGGACAGAGCCGATACAGTACAGGCTGCCTCCCCCTGGAAAACCAACAACACAACATCTGTCCTACATAGGCACAGGGAACGTGTCCCTACATACAGTCAACTGAGGGTAAAGTAGCCTGGATTAATGAGATGAGGGTGGATTTTGGGATGGCATGGCTGAGTGCCCATAATAATATGACAAAATTCAAGGTTGTCGACCAGGTCACTAAGTACATACTGTATATGTGTAAACACTTCTGTATATTGTGTATTTTCACCTGGTCGGACTGATCGGATGATGTGTATTTTGTTGACACTGGCTTTGCATCCTCATTGTTTGGAGCCCAACAGATTCCACTGCTGTGTGAGTAAAAACATTAATATAGTATAACAGTAACACAGTTTATTGCCACAAACTGGGCTTGTACATTTGATAAAGAAATCACAACAAAGCATTCATATTACACCAGACAAAGAACCATTTCTTATTCTATATGTTACATGGGCTATGCATGAACACATAGTTACAGACAAAGAAATGCTCTGTTATCCTACATAATGGCATTCTCATGGTTGGGATTGATTAAACACTGCCCCATTAAACCCCTGTTAACGCCTTGCAAGACTTTTTTTTTAACAAACCAAAATCAGAAACAAGTTTTCTACCAAGTACGTTTTCACATATGAGGAATTTGCCTTGGTGTTTTGGTGCATAAGAATAAACAAAGTAGGTAAAATATGAATCTATAGAGAAAGATAAAAAGCAAGTCCTGCAATTAATCAATCAAGAAGCATGAAAAGAAAATGACAATAGAATATGATCAAAATAGGTTTTATGTAAATAAAAGAGCTGTGCACCAGAGAAAGTTCACAGCATGATGTATAAGAATATCTGAAATGTGCACGATAATCCAAAGCAATCTTAAGAAATTCAAATAGACATTTAATATGCAGCACTAACCTCATAGAAGTGCTGCATAAAAAGTCTTGTCAACTCCAATCAAGACCAACGCATATGAAAAATTGTATTTTATAATGTTTTACAGCTTGTTTCTGTGTGTTTGCCATAGTAGACATCTGAAAAATGTAATTCGCTCAAATCATCTTTGTAAGAAATTCTCACCGAAGTAATAGTCTAGTAATCTAGTAAAGTCAAGTAATAATCCCACTGATTAAAGGCGTTAGCATTGTGTTGTATTACAAATCAGATGTCTGTGGGAACATTCCTGGGGAAAATCACAAAGCGCGCACACGTTTTCCATCACCCAGCTGTGGTTTGTTCATCAGTGAGGGTGAGCGGAGGTAATGCAACACACTCAGCATCAAAGTGATAAAACAGTCTTAAGTATATTTTTGATCTGTTAAAGGGGATTTGGGGTCTCCAGGACCCCGAACAATATGTATATAATATATTATAATGAATATATCAATATACCAATATATCAGGATCAAGTATCCTTACCTTATCCTTATCCTTTTGTGCTCTTGATGCTGTTAACTGCCTGTATTTGAGGCCTTCTTTGTTTCTTTTATAACCTCAATATTTCTGACATAAACAAGCCGGTGCTTCATAAAAATCTGTAGGAGCTACGCCTACTCGATGGAAGGTCAAATATATTAATAACACAAACGCAATCACCAATCTCTGCTTGTTGGATTCAATTGATTCCTCTGCAAAACAAATTTGCTCAAGGCAATAGAAATAACCTTCTTAACTTCAATTTATTTAGATTCATCACAGGAGTGACATTTGCAAAGTAATAGTAAAGATACAAAATGAAATATGAAATACTGTCCATAAGCCTTATTTAAAAAGAACAGCTCTGCTACATCTGAAATTGTTCTGGCTCCACTTGAGATTAAGAAGATTTTGTGTGCTGGGATAAGAATCAGAGAAGAAAATAATGAAATAACAAGAACATGCAGGATGTGTTTGGGGAAACACTCCCACATGAACAAATAAGAATAAGCAGCGTTTCCTTGAAGCTCTCAGGGATATAAACATCTTCAGGCAAATGGGAATGCTCACAGATGATGCCACGCCAAGGTAAAAGTTCAGCCGGAGGCCATTGTCTTTCCTTTTTCTTTTCTTTATTCTGCAGACGTTCCTTTAATGAGCGATGACTGAGCCTTGATTTTAAATGTCTTAAGAATGTTTCTGATAAATCCTGCTGCTTCTGGGCATCAGATATCATTGATACGCATCTTTCATACTGCCTTTTATTTTTAATAAAATTGTCTTGAAGTCATAAAAATAGGCAACTGGTTCACTTGAGTGATTCAGCGATCAATTATTGAACCTGTTTGCACATTTTAAAGGCTTGTGCTATCATCTTTGAAGATACAAAAGCATGGGAGTTTTCATTTTGATCAAAACACGCAGTGTTTCAAACCAAAAAACAGCCTTCATACATGTTAGATGGATGTATGCAGGAATTTGTAACGTTCAGATCTAGTGTTCATAGTGTTTCACTTGCATGTCAAGACAGACAGCAAGAAAGCTAGAAAGATATAGTGTGGGCAGAAGTCAATTTAGTATGTAATAGATATACTAAATGAATGGTGTGATGAGTTTTTTGTTTTTTTTTTCAGATGTAGCATACAGGAAATGGTCTCTTTTTCAAATGTATACTTATAATAAATTTTACATATTGCAAAATGGAGACTACTTTTCACAAGCACCCGCCAAACCGCATTGTCACATTTGTTCAAATAATAAATTGTAAAATAATATACATCTAGAAGAATCAACTTTATTGGTCACTTATGCAATCATATGTAGTACAATGTACAGTGAAATGCAATGTTTGCATTTAAACCCATCCTAAGGAGCAGTGAGCAGCCATTTGCAGCGCCTGGGGAGCAAATTGGGGTTCAGTATCTTGCCTAAGGACACTTTGACATGTAGACTCGGGCAGCTAGGGACTGAACCGCCAACTTTCCAATTAGTGGACAAGCCGCTCTGCCTCCTGAGCCACTATGTCTGCTAACAAGCTAATTCTTGTGGCTTTGCAAATATGTGTATTAGGTCAACTTTATTATGACATATACAACCATACAATGTACAGTTATACAGCAAAATATATTCTCTGCATTTAACCCATTTTAGTATTAAGAGCAGGGGGCAGCTGCTGTGCAGCACCCGAGGACCAACTGGTTCTAAGTCAGCAATTTGATCAGAGGTACTGACAGGAGAATTGATCTAGTTAACATGTTTTTTGATGGTGGGGGGGAAACGGAGCATCCAGAGGAAATCCATGCAGTAAGAACATGTTAACTCCACACTGAAAGACCGTGTCCAAATGGGGATTTGAACCCACAACCTTCTTCTGTTGAGGTGAAAGTCCTGACTTTGTCTTTGAGATGCAACAGTGGCATTACACTCCAAAGCAAGGTAGGTCGGATGGTAGGGCCTAAAAAGCCTCTGACTTTGACAGAGGAGATCCCTAGCTGCATTTACACATACCTAATACTCCACAAATAATCAGAATAATAGCCCAATCAGAATAAAAATTCCTCATGTCAACACCTCATTTGAAAGAGACTGGGCCAGTCTAGCTAGATCAGAAGGAATTTTCAATCGCGTTGAGATGGGTGGTGTAAGTCTTTGATAATCTGATAAAAAAGGAAAATAATAACCATGTTAGCGCTTATCCCCCTTATTGAAATAAATATTCTTTCTGCGCATGTTTGCCCAATGGGGGGTAGGTGACACTCCACAAACAAGTTTCTGGGAGGGACAGAAATGTGTGGCGGTGGCAAAACAGAACAAGTCAAAAACTGGACTAGATGATCAGGTGGAAACACTTGTTCGTCTTTGTTTACAGGTGGTTGGCAAACCGAAACCACTTCTTCTGTTATATTTCCACAGCAGGCAAAAGCAGTTTGCACAGTTAAAAAAAAGTTAGATTCTTTGGGGCATGTAAACACACCTTTTATTGGATCACTTTTTTTAGAGTCCATGTAAACAGTTAAGTTTGAATTTGGTAAAGAAATATTGTCCATGTAGAATTTTTTTTGTTTGCATCCTGTTTCCTACCAACCATTACAATGGTTTCAATTAACCATGACTACAATCTTTCCTTAAACATGCTTAAGTCATTTTTCACAAAAATTCAGATGAAAAAAAAAACTGTTATTTACTATCAATGGAAGTCAGTTGCAGTACAAAAGACACTCTGATTATGAATATAAAAGTAACTTATTAAAAGTAGAATCTGCAGGATTGTTTGTAAATGCACAGAGGCAGTCCTCAGTCTGCTGTGCGTGTGTATATTTGCGTATATCTCTTTCTGCAGCTCTCACAAATAGAGAGCAGAGGAAAGAGATGAGGAACACGATGTATGTGTAGGTCACTACATTTTTATCCTGACCTCAAAACCTACTTGCTACACACCATTGCCAAACAGAATGAGGCCCTGAAACGTCCAGATCACAGCAATACATGAGATTTATGGATTATGTTTATATGAGTCTATGCATTGTTTGTTTAGTAAAATTCTGCATATTTTGACTTTAAATTATGTATAAACCAATGCATCTCAACTCAGAAATTCTTCAAAATTGCACATCCTGATATCGTATTGTCAGTCATGGTATATCAAGATAAACCCTGATGAAGCCTGAGTCAGAACAAATGGGTTTATCCATGATTTAATAAAGGATTTTTTAAATAAAGATTTTTATATTCATTGTCAGAGTGCCTCACATTTCTTTTGGACTGCCAGCCAATACCATGGACTTCCAGTAATAGTAAGCTGGACAGTCATTATTTTCTTTTCTTTTTTTTATTACTGTCTGTATCCTTGGAGACCACCTGATTTTTCTTTATTTTTTTTTTTTACTTCACTATTACCAACCCTATTGTTCTTGACCCAGTGCAGCACTCACCACTTTTTCCTCAAACATTCAGATGAGTTTTGGAAAGCGCTGTCATCCAATGTCGTCCTGACCTGATGAAAGGGCTGCCAGTTGGCCAGTTGAGAAAAACACTCATATGGGTCATTTTGGGAGGCAATTGCAGGCAAACAAACCTATTTTAATCATCACTGCATCAAAAATGAGTCAGCCACGTCTCCCTATGGTTGAGGTCTTTAGCTTTGGCTGTTAGCGAGGGTGTTACATGTCTCATTAAAGTTCACTTAACAAAAACTTTGATCTCTAATCATCTGCTGATCCAACACAGTGATTATCCCTGGAGCCTCGAGTCAGTCATTAAAAATAAAAATGGGCTGCTTGTTAACACTTCCTTTAAAGGTTTTTAAACTGAGTCCTAATTGTGTTTCTTTTGCACAACGTCTGACATTGCTTTCCAGAAACAAACAGAGACTCTGCCAAGGTGTAATGTTGATAGCATTGGGGAATAGGAGGTTATGGGCAAGGCTGTGGTTGTGAATTAAAGATCCATTAAAATAGAAGCGTTTCCCTGCAACTTTCCAGGGAGCAGGCAGGCAGTTCGTTAGGCAGACAGCTCGGAGAGTGGAGAGTCTCGGCTCGTGACTGACTGCAGTAGATCCTCGCTCTCTGCGTGCTGTTCATCACTCTG
Source organism: Lutjanus argentimaculatus (assembly GCA_034769285.1). Taxonomy (NCBI): domain Eukaryota; kingdom Metazoa; phylum Chordata; class Actinopteri; order Lutjaniformes; family Lutjanidae; genus Lutjanus; species Lutjanus argentimaculatus. The sequence continues at coordinate 6,384,198 of JAWZSL010000009.1, read as the reverse complement.
TTTGATGATGAGAACAGTGCTTTAGCTCCATTCAGCAGTTTGCTAAATAATTAAAAGTGCATTTCATTTCTTAGCCTAGCCTTTCTTCTTCATTACGCACTCAGGCATTTTTGATTAGCCTATACAGTCTAGGTGGAAGTGACTGCACAGTTGTTGAAGGGATATAAGTCAGTCTGTGAGCAAATAAAGCAATAAATATGCCATGTGAAAGATGTTTTTTGTGTTTATTTTTATAAAACTGTGGAAAAAGACAACAAAAAAAAGTAAGGGCTTTGGAAAACAGTTTAACTTACTGCTGTGGTCCAAGCACACGCATTTGTCCCCTTCAAAAATGCACTTTTGAATCAGTTCAATCAGCAGCTCAGCCATCTATCACAGCAGCAGTAAACTGACGCAGCCACAACACCGGCTCATTCCAAGAGGTCTGGGGAAAATCAAGTTAGAGACTGCTGAATAGGTGGGCTGTGTGTGGAGCACAAGGTTGCAATTGGATTGGTGTAAGTTTGAGGAGAGAAAATTTCTCACACCCACGGAGGAGGCTCCTTTGGTTTGTACATTGGACCAGACAGGGCAAGTTCTCAATTATTACAATGCAATCTACAGTGCTCAACACAGCCTGCCAACATGCCCCCCAAAAAAAACAAAAGAGAAAAGAGGTGAAAACTTTGAATCAAGTCTGGATTTTTGCCCGTACACTATTAGAAATAAAGGTGCTAGCTAGAACCATATAGGTTTCTTTGACCTAGCCCCATAGGAGAACCCTTTTGGTTCTTGGAAGAATCTTTATAAAGGGTCCACCTGCAACCCTTTATGAGGGTTCTTCCTACAACCCAACATAAAGGTTTATAGAAAGACACCTCCTAGAACACCCATGAGAACCTTTCCACTTTCTAATAGTGCTACGTAGAACTCACCCTGTGGGGTTCTACTAAAAATCCTTTTATATTCCAAGGGTTTCTTCCAGAACCCACCCAGGGAATTCTACCGAGAACATTTTATATTCCATTAGGTCTAATCTAAAAGGGTTTCATCTAGAACCCAACAGGGACATTGTACCTCAACCCCCTCTATCACTCCAAGGGTTTCATCTAGAACCCACTCTGGGGATTCTACTGAGAACATTTTATATTCAAAGGGTTCATTTAGAACTCACCTTGGGGGTTCAACCAAAAGGGGTTTTGCAAAGAATGTTTTTATATTCCAAAGGTTTCATCTGGAACCCACCCAGGGCATTCTACCTGGAACCCTTCTATATTCCACGGGTTTCATCTAGAACCCATCCACGGGATTCTACAGAGAACATTTTATATTCCAAGGGTTTTATCTAGAACCCACCCTGGGAGTCCCTCTTATATCCCTAGGGTTTTATAACTCATGAAGGGGGTCTATAAGGGTTTCAACCCTCTTATCTTCTAAGTGTTCAACAAAGAACCATATTGTGTTCAGCAGATGAGGCACAAGAACACAAGTAAAATGCTTTAATTAAAGGGGTTCCAGATACATCTCCATTTAAACATACTATTTGAAACGTGTAAACATTTTGACAATCCCTGAAGAACCCTTTCTTGTAGAACGGGTAGAACCTCAGCTATTCAAAAAAGAAGCATGTTAGAACCCTTATTTCTAAGAGTCTGCTTGTTACAACAGATATGAAGCAGTACATATCACCTTATCACACTCAAATGTAATGTTGCAAACAGGCTGGTAAAGGTTTGGTTTACCGAGCATGTCTGAGAGTCAATACATGGGAGACAGGAATCTATTATAATATAATCCTGTCCTCACATATCAATAATGCTGGATCAGTTTGTTGTGATAAATACAAAAGGAATCAGAGGACAAAATGCGGAGAGAAAATCATTCTCTCTGTCTAAACCAACACCAGGATTATTCAGTGTTGTTTAAACAAGATTATTATTAGCAAAGGTCACAAGGATGTTTTTTACAAGTTTTCATTCCTGAGAGAAAATGAGGGCTAGTAATGAGGCAGAAACTACAAGACATGGGGGGAAAAAAATCTAGATTCAAAGAGAAAACCTGGATAGATTAAAGCAGGACAACAAGTCACAACACAAGCCAATAAGGAGGATCTGTGAAATTATAATGACCTGCTCAAGGACTGAAAGTGTGAAAATATAAGTAATATATATTCACCTTTTCAAAGAGGGCACTCTGAGGAATTTGCATATGTAAGCTAGAAAATAACACCTTAAATCACCTAGGCATCATGGACATGTTGTTTCACACTATTCAGTGCAACTCTGTACATACTCTGAAGTCTTTTGAATTTGATGGACAATTCAAATATTGGCCTTTGAACAACGAATGAAAAACATGAGAAGAAAAATAGGACAAACGAGACTTGATGAAAAACCTGGTTTGTCACACGCAGCACATACAGATTGCATAATGCGCTTGGGTAATCTTGTTTAGACAAAACTGACAACCACGAGAGCAACAAGAATGATGACGCTTTCATCAAAGTGATTGCTGAATTATTCAATCAAATTAATGAAAGTTCATAAAAAATGTAGGTCTTTGACATAGTGCCGCCTTTCTGACAGACATGTCTCCACGAAATTAGCCGTGAAAAGCATCTTTGAAATAGTGAGAGGTCCTTCATTATTTAGATTCTCTAGGGTTTACGCTTTGAAATTAAGAACTACCAAGACTAAGTGAGGGACACACAAAGTCATGTGCTGGTTTGGTTGAACAAAAATCTAATTTGTTGTCGGATATTTTGTCGTGACATTTGAAAACAAGCTCCAACAAGACATGCAGCGCTTTTCTGTCTACATGATGCATTTGAAATATCATTCAAATTTGTCCTGAAGTAACCTTGTTATTTCAAAGTGAGTGCAATGCTGGTTTGGAGCATCCAAGTCCAAATTGAAACTTCCTCTTATCCCTCCTCTTCTCATATCCAGCCAGAAGTTCAAAGCATCGTTTTTCTTTATTTCCTTCAAACCCTTTAATCATTAAAATCCCTTTAGTGAGATGCAACCACTCATGTGATGTCCTTTAGTTCTCAGGTCAGATTAAAATAGTCAGCAGAATAATAGCATGTTTGTAGACACTTGGTAACATAATGTTGTGAGTTAATATTTAATTAAAGCCTAATGCTAATCCAAAAAATCCCAGATACCTCATCATTCTGAGCGCTTTGACACTTTAGATAAATCTTAAGTTGTTGTAATGTTTACAAAGTGCAGCAATAAATTTAATGTATGTTAATTTATTGGTAAAAATGTAATATAATTTCATAAGTATGTTTTCATTAGTGTATAATCACCTGAAAATAAGAACTGTTGTCTTTTTTGTTACTTTACAATAACAACTTTTCATCTACAGATGGCCAGGTTCCTCTTTTCTGGAGTCTGCCATGTTGTACCACCATGTTTCTACAGTAGCCCACAGTGGACAAACCAAACACAGGCTGTATATGCACAGACAGTATAATAAATAGTGGACACAGCCTCAGAGACATCACCCATAGTTTTCTGAAGAGCTATTTTAAGCGCACATTGTGCCATCGCTGTCTTGGCAGTGCCTGACTCGGCACAGCTGAGGTGGTTGAATGAAGAGGCTACCTTTTTGCCTCATACACTGTAAAATAAATAAATAAATAAAGTTTACTTACAGTGTACTGTAGTTTCATTCTATAATATATACTTCTACTTCTACTTTTTCAGGGTAAGTTGGTGGTAGTAATGCACAACTTGACACAGAAGTTCTTTAATATACATTTCCCAAGGTAATCGGTTTCCTTTTTTTCAGTAACCTTAACTTGTTAGAATTTTCAGTCGACTGATGCAGAACTTTAAGCCTTTACATAATTTAGATGAGTTATGAAATTTCAAACCCCTGTGCAGTTGTCATGAAGGGGGAAATTACCTATAAGTTAGCTATAAGATTATAGCTAATTAGCTATAATTAATTGGGAAGAATAATGAACACAGATGCTTTAGTTGTACTTCATAATACTGACTGGAAAGGACCAACTGTGTCATGTTTTATTACATGTAGAAAAAAAGAGCAGACAGAGCTGACTATGATCTTATTCTGATCTTATGCCATCTTGATCCAATTCTTAAGGATGATTTCCTACTGTACCTATCTTTTTGGTTTAATTAAAACAAACCCTGATGTGTTTGCAAGATTAGTGCAGTTCATGAAAGCTGTCAATTGAACCCTCATGTGGACCAAAAAAACAGTAATGTCTGCTTCAAAAGGGTGGTCTCCGCTTTCAAGTGGACTCTGGCGTGGTTCGTTTGTGGCAAACGAACCAACCACAGGAGGCGATCTTACAATTGATCTGCAAGCCAAGGAGCCTATATCTTTATGCAAATCATTTGGTAACCATGGTAATATATATGAACGTGGGTATTTTCCCTGATTAAAAGCTGCTGAAACTGCTGTGCTTGTATCGTACTCCATGTATTTAGTATGTCAGTTCATTAAGTCAAATTAAAATTATGTAACATGATCCCACAGTTAAAAAGCCCTGACTCATAAGGCCTGTTGTACAAGACATCTTCTTTTCCACATGTCTCTACCTGTTAGCCAATATTCATAACATACAGTCTCTTTATAGTCTAATTATATTAATAATTCTTACAAGTAGTTATTTCTTTGCAAGCTCTTGGTGACTAGCCTGTCATCAAATTAGTCGGGAGCCTCTCGGTTCATTTTTGATTTCCAAGGAGGGGGTTAGTGGAGCATCATCCACAGACCAAAATGTCTCTGGGCACCACTGGATAGACCTGAAAGCGATCAGAGCAACAAAAACATGACCTACAACCAGTCAGAGCAATGAAACTTGTGACATAACGGTGCTCAGCCATTTTACAGCTAAATAGTACATTAAAATATGTTTCTGATAACATTTGAGGTGGGACATAGGCAATGTAGAAACAGAATCTTGATTCACATTTGACCAACACTGACTAGTTTTACAGTTTTATGATACAGTTTTATTATAAGCAGGACACAAAATGGTCACAATCTTTCTCATATTTCAGCTAAACAGTACACTAAAATATGTTTCTTGAAACATTTGAGGCGTGAAGTAGGCAATGGAGTAACCTGATTCTTATTTGATAAGCAATTCAATCTGAGTTTTGCAATGAATGAACCTGTTGACTGGATGCAATTAGATAGACCTACAACCAATCAGAGCAGCGAAACGTGTGACATGTGACTTTTCAAATCTGGACCCGTGACGCTACTCTGTCATTGTATAGAACCTCACCCCATATCAAATAAGTGGTCGTGCTTGATCTGACCAGATCCAAGGTTGGGCGAATTCTGTCTGACTGGAAGGGGGTCCAGATGAAAAAATGAGCTTGGCAGATTCGTCTCCTTCCCAGGCTAAAGAAAGGAAATATACACATCAGAGGCATTAAAGTGCTGCATATGATTTCTCTGTGTGGATCCTGATGGTGCAATGACAATCTCGTTTTTTTCCTCTTGGTTCACCTCTGGTCCATTTTCCCATTGGTCTGGACCAAATTAACCAAACTACAGGTGTGAGAGCACCCTGAGTTTCTTTTAAAGTGGGTTCATTTTTAGGGCACGGATGGAGGGCTCTTCAGTCAAAGACTGCTCAACTTGCTAATGTTTCAAAAGGGACTTTGACTAAAGTGACATCTTCAGATCCATGGGAAAGAGTTTTGAAACAATGTCTGAGACACTCACTGATCTATGGCTGTATATGCTAAGGGAAAGACCAGCAATGTTATCTGCAAAATCAGGGTGGCGAGACGGAAAAGGTGCAGCTAGTTAAAAGTTATCCCCACAGCTTCTGATACGATAAGAAATCTGAGGAGAAACAGACAGTTCATGATCTTGAATTATACTAAAATGTGTCTCCTAATCCACAAAACCTGTGTTGGTTGTGCCTATAATTTATCACCATTTATCTATTCTCAGATTATATATATTTTTAATCTGACTTACTGTATAAGTTATGAGCATTTTGAGATTCATTTCCAGAGGGAAAAAAAAATGATTTATGGAATTAATTTGAATCTGCTGCCAAACCTCATGGATCTCCCCATGCAACATGCTGCAGCTCCAATTAAAAATTCTAATTATGATGATCAACATATGGGTTCAATAGACTGCATATTCACATGTGGTGTAGCAGTGTGTCTGTGTACACACGCATAATTCAGAGACTTGCAGAGAGTCTCATGGAGCTGCAGACCCTACGGCAATGCAGGTAAGATCTCATTATCTGTGCACACTGCCCCAGACACCAATTCCTACATGAGGATAACCACGGAAACTAAAAACACATCAACCAATATTGTTCACTTATTGCCCAGTAATATCAATTGCATGCTAACTTTTTCTTAATGGTTTAAGAAATTTTCTTTCTTTTAGTATTCTCATGCCCATTAAATTTAAAACTTTCTTAAAAGGCAATTTTCTCCATGAATGTGAGTACTGAAATCAATTGAGGATTAATATTAGCCAGCCAAAACTCATATTCATGTGTGTTCATTGCTGTAAAATTGAGGAAAAAAAGGTGTTTTTCTTATTCCTGTGTAGTGAGGTAGAGGGTGAGTCTTATTCAGACTTTCATACACTCACAGAAATAAAAGGGCGAACTAGAACCATAAAGGGTTCTTGCTGTCCCCATAGGAGAAGCTGTTTTGGTTCCTAGTAGAAGCATTTTTAAGGGTTCCGCTTGGAATCCTTTCAGAGGGTTCTAGGTGGGACTCTATACTTTATACCTTAAACTATCTGTAAAGGTTTCACCAAGAACCCTGAAAGGTTCTAAAGGACAGCCTTCCCATGGTCTATTTTTTTTTCACACAGAACCCTCTCAGGGGATTCTATCAAGAATGTTTCCACCCTCTTAAGGTGCTAACAAGAACCCAGTGGTTTCATCTAGAACCCACCCAGGGGTTTCTATCAAGAATGCTTTTATATTCCAATGGTTTCATCTGGAACCCACCCAGGGGGTTCTATAAAGAATGCTTATATATTTCAAGGGTTTTATCTAGAAATTATATAGGGGGTTCTACTGAGAACCTTTTTTATTCCAAGGGCTTTAACTAGAACCCAACTATGGTGTAATGGTTCCACAATGAACCCAGTCAGAGGGTTGTATCCAGAAACTTTCCAGCTTCGTAGGGTGCTAACAAGAGCCAACTGAGAGAGTTCTACCAACAACACATTTATATTTATACTTCAGGTAGAACTCACCCAGGGGGTTCTACCCAGAACCCTTTTATATTCCAAACGTTTTATCTAGAACCAACCCAGGGGGTTCAACAATCCTTCAGCCCTCAACCCTTCAGGAAGAACCCCTTTGGAATACTTATTACCGAAAGTGTGGTGTGAATTTATGGGGATTATGTTCCTGGAGACCCCGAGCACTGAGCCTTGGACCTGTGGCCTTCAGGTTACAGCTCAGTCTCCTCAACAACTGAAAAGTGCTGATAATAATACAATGATCAGGAATCACACTTCAGTCCTTCTAGTGTCAAGTGTGGTTTAAAAAATGTTCACTGCTGTGTATAAAAGGGGACACCTCAACATAACAACACACAAATTGTGATTTTTTTTTCTAGAATAATCACATGCACAAACCATTATGTCTTGTGTGTCCTGATATATGACATGTAGGATGAGTTTACACCATAACATCTTTGGTCAAACAGATGCACAAACAGGCACCTTTTTAAAATAAGCTTTCAAAGAGCTGCCAGTTTTAGTGCCACTCACATTTCGCAAGTTCCTCTGAGATTTACTGTTCGTTAGGCTCATGAAGTGGCCATGTGTTGGCACCTTCTGCATGCTATTCTGCAGGACCCATATGCTGTAGCACAGGCTATTATGTCTGAATGACAATTAAGCTTCTCGACATGTGGATGAAGAGGTTGTTGGAGCCCATGCTCTGCTGTGACACGGTCAAAGGCTGCATTTCTTTAATTTATGTGTTTTGTCACTTGTTGTCATTTGCATCCTGAAAAAAAAAGACAAATTGTTGGATTTACAGTACGGCTTAATGTTTAAAATGTTTGGTGATTGGACCAGTTACTGATGTTCCTGTCAGGGAATTTGCTAATCCACTCCAGATGTGTAAAAACGCTTGCAACCACATTCCCAGAGGTACACAGTGGGAGTTCTGCAGGACTAAGGATTGGCAGCCATGTCCACCTACAAAGCATGGACAAAATAAAAGGAACTTGCTTTACAATGCAGCGCAATACGGTAAAACTATACACGAAAATTACCATATCATTCTGACATGGTGACATTCATACATGTTATTATGTCCACCCACTATATGTTGTTGTAATGTGCTTGAATGCATTAAAAAGCAAGCTTTAGATTCAGTGCACTACATGTTAAGCCTGTTTTCCAGCTTACAGTAAGATGTCCTTTTTGCATATATATCTCACAGATGTTCTCGGGCACATTCATGTAAACACAGCATACTGGCTTCATTTGGGTATTTCATTTGATTTGACTTGAATTCAAGCCGCATGTGCAGTGGCTGGCATTCAGAGAAAACCCCTCAGTGAATAATTATTGTCCTCAGTGAGGCGAATTTTAATTTAGTTCGCTTTGCAAAACAGCCCTATAGAGAGTTTCACTGTTCAATTAGATATTTCACACGTCTCAAATAAAAGGGAAGGTTTAGGAAACGAGAGACCTAAATCGTAAAAGAAACATTTCATAATTATTGTGTAGTTTATACAGTATGCGGGATATAGGAGCTAGTTTCATGTGGAAAACATTTTTGATTAAAGAAGGAAAAGAAGTGAGATTTTACAGATTGTGGGGCTCAGTGATCAACTCCTCCTCTATTTTCTGACCTAATTCTACATCAATTGTTATGCTGCTGCTATAATTGCATAATCATGATGGATTTGACAGTTATTGTCACAGCTGTCATGTGATTCAGGTCTGTGATTTTCTCCTGAACAGCCAAGGGATTTCATCATGAAAGTGTTAATAAATATAAAAACTGCTACAGAGCCAACACAGCAGAGCTTTTCTCTGCTTTTTGTGACTAATTACACATCAAATCAAACAGAAAATCAATGAGTAAAAGGTGACAAATAGGCTTTTAATCAGTATCTAAATAGTAATTTCACTTAAGGTGTTCTGTGGGGATTTTTCATTTAAATTATGTTCCGCAAGAATCTGAGAGACATTTGAGTATGTAAGTAATGACAGATTTTGTGTGCAAGTTGCATCTATGTGGCATCTTTATGATGTGAGAGGTATGTCTGACATGCCTTCAAGTATAAAAGGACATGAAATGCCACTTTGAGCTTTAACATATCCAAAAACACTTTTCTATTATTGACATTCAGACACCAAAATAGCTCTGCCTGTCTGTGCAGCACACAATCCAGGTGACAAGTGCTGCGTCTTCGCAACATGCAACAATCATTCAGGAGATCATAAAGGTGCTGCGTTTCCTTTGAAGAAATCAAAGCTCATCAGGGTACAAAGCTCAAGGCAAAGGCAATTTCCCGACTCTGCCAAAACTGTTGAAGACACAGCTATTACAGCACCTGTGGGACAAGTCAGCCCATTACCAGAACCTCATTAGCTACATCACTGCATGTTGGCATCACAACGGAATGATGCGTGCTACCTAAGTTTCATTTTAATTATTCATTGTTTGCAATAAAGTGCTCGAGCATGTCCAGTGAGGTAGACGATGGAGCTTAACTGAGCTTTTCTTTTCTTGCATCTTCCCAGAACAAGAATTGAAAGGGAAGCGTGGCACTTTAGAGGCTGCTGTTGCTACGGTGCAGCTTTGGTTGCCTGACGATCACAGAGATGGGCCTGTATCTGAGTTTCCAGTCGGACTCGACTGATATGTGTTTTCATAAGGGAACACAGGCTTTCAATTTATGCTGGTATTAAATTTGACCATGTTCTCTTCAAATATGAGATATCATCCAGTCGTTGCCATCCTAGACTGACATTTAGAATATTTTTGTACACTCAAGTGGTGAGTCAGTCCACGATATTAGTCCAGAAAGAAATATCTCAACAAACTATCAGATGGTTTGGTTTGTTTGTACAGACATTATTGGATACAAGAGGATGAATCCAGCTATAGTTCATAGTGAAATATCTTTACAACTACTGGTTATATTGACTGCTGTAAAATCTGTGGATATTTAAAGGCCCTGAATCCTAAGAACTGGTTGTCTCCTGACATTTCCTTTAGCCCCACCAGCAGGTCAGAGTTGTCAGCCAGCCAGTGAAATACCTCAACATCTACTGGCTTGGCGCAAAATTTTGTAAGGACAGTCATGGCTCTCAGATGTGAGGAGTGAATCCTCATGACTCTGGTGATCTCCTGATTTTTCCTCTGGCACCTCTATGAAGTTGACATTTGGGATTTTGGGTGTATTATCTAAACAACTGGTTCCCAGTCTGGGGTCCAGACCCCCCTGAGGGGGGCAGAAAAGTAATTAGTAGGCAACCAGCTGCCCCCACCATTAAATGTTAGTTCACAGTCATATGTACCCTCAAATACATTATATTTCTATTTGCACAAATACAAATGCAAATTTTAAAAATCTAATCTAATCTAATCTTTTTTCTTACTTATCTCATTGTCTTTCACATTTGAAATGAAAAGATCTGACGCTGGTGTACAACAGGGTGAAAATTTATCTTTGAATGGTTTACATACTCTGTGTGCTTACTTATACTTAAATATTTCTGTCAGTGATCTCTGCTGAGCTATCTCCCAGTTACACGCCGTACGTGTCCCTGCATGCTGTCTTTTGTATTGACATCACTTTAATGCTTTGCAGTTTAAAGGAAATAACATAAAGGCTCTGAGCAGGAACATGGCAGCATCATAGAAAATATGTGCTGTATTTCAAAGTATGTTGTTGTTACATAACCTTGTGATACCTTGTGTATTCTTGAAACAAGTTCTTCAGATAGGTCAAAAAGGGAACTCTGAGACTGTTCTTAATGTTATTGCAACTCTTGGATTTCAAAAGACTGATAGGTCTCAGTGCAGGTTGTGGTGGCAGGTAACTGGCACATCTTTACAGACCTGAGGTTTCAGCAGCTGCGAAACTGCTAGGTGGTTAAACAGATCAACAGTCTTATCAGCACACAACAAATATAGTACCTTGTAACATGATTATTTTCTGCTGTGAGTCAGCAAATGTCATGTGATTTGCAACTAATATTGTGTACAGGCTGACATTTACTCTGACACATGAAGTAGTTTGTGACCGGAGCCTCAAATTCCAATTTCTAGTTTACAAATTACGCTACAGTTGCAACTTCTTCCCTAGAATGTCAGGAGCGTGGAAAGTAAATTTCATTTTACCAAACTGAAATAGCAACAATCACCTCATTTAACCAGACTAAAAATGTCCTGTATGAGTCCGCAATTAAAGAAAATCTAGTTCTCTAACTCTAACTTACTTGTGTCACAAGTGTAAATTATTTCATTTCTGTAAATAGGAAAAAGAATGTCCATATAGTCTACAATTATTCATCTGTGTATTTGGACTGTATCCAGTGTCTCTCCAGGTGCAGGAGGTCCGCGTTCACATCCTGGACAAGCCCCCAATTTGTCATGACCAGCTCAGAAACCATGACAATAAAAACGACAGGCAACACAAGAAGTTAAAGCAAATAACCAATTATTTATTTGAAACTAACTCAAGCCACCAGAAATATAAAATGAAGTGTTTTGGTGCGACAGTCAGTAAATGAGTAGCATTGTGTGGACCCTAGGAAGAATAGCTGTTGCTACGGCTGCAGCTAATGGGGATCCTAATAAATGAAATTATGTGTGTGCATGTATGATAGAATGATGAGTGAAAGGTTGTATGATAAAAAGAAAAACAAAGACAAGGATGGGGGGCATGCAGCCTCATAACACGAGTGGGTGTGCTCTTAAAGTACCAGAAACACCAGGCCCAGGTTACAGTCATGCACCAGACTGGGTACCCACTGATCCTGTACAAAAAGTGTATTTATATAACCCTTTTTTAATTTATATAATCCTTTTTTCCTTGAATAATCTGAAATTAAAATGATTCTGCAATATTCTGACATTTAAATCCACTAATATTATCAAGTCTAATCAACTGCCAGGATTTTAATGTGAAAGCCTATGACACAACCTTTGACCTCACATCCTGGTTCACATCCTGGATTACAGAAAGGCAAAAGCAAGTGGAGATACCAAACTGTTGACATACATCAAGTTGGACATTTGGGAGGAAATTTGGTGTCAACAGAGACTGAGAGAGAATCACGTTGCCACTGGGTTTGCTGCTTGTGAAAAGTGCCAAAAGGTATTAGCTATTGATAGCTGCAAGCTTGGCAGGTCATTGCTGTGGAAACACATCAACAGCTGCGGGAGCACAGGTGCTGCACCAACTGAGAACACAAGTAAGTGACCGTGTATGTGTGAATAATCACATGTCGGGTCGTGGGACTTGTATATAAATTTGACTTAGACATAACTGCAGGAAATCAGGTCAGTTCTACAATATAGAACATACAGAGACAAAGACAAACAACCATCCCATCAGCCAAAAGGGGCAAAGTTGTCAAACTACTGTTTTAATCTTCTCTTTAATAGAATATTCTGCTATCTAAATGGTTATTTTTTAATGTAAAACGGTTATTTATTTATTTTTATACTTTTTTACAGATTTAACAAAGAAAATAAAACAAGTTAGAAGGAAGAAGTGGCTTCCTCTGGAGAGAGCCAGGCCAGCTGTTCCCCCATGTCTTTATGCTAAGCTAAGCTAACCAGTTGGTGGCTAATGTGATGTTTTCACCAGAGCAGACGAGTATCACTGCAGTTTGTGAAATAGTCACAAAATGTAACCTATAGAATCATGTATGTGGAAACAAATCAGCAATATTGTAAGTTACCAAAATAATAAGACCAGCATAGTATTTCAGTTAGAATCAGTAAGATTTGTCTGAGCTGTTCATAAAACACTAGAAAAAATATTTATTGTTGTGTCTCATTCCCAGGACATCAAATACTGACATTTTGGGTTGGTAAAGTGTCTGGAGCACTTAATACCAAAATGATGAGGAATGCAGGTAGAGTGCAGAGTCTCAGCAAATAGAGCCACCGCCACACTCTTCTAATGGGTCATAAAGAAGATGGAAGATGTTTTCCACATTGGAAGAGGGTGGGGCGGTTGAATGGGTCAAACAAACACTGGACATCACACATGTGAGACCAATAGTCAATGTTGATGGTTTTAAGGAAATAGTTGTTTTACCCCAAACCACAATCTTTTCTTTAACCTTATTTTAAAAGTGTCATTGCTGTCTTGACTGCAGAGTGACAACAACTGTGGATAATACATTAGTTTGAAAGTCCACAAAATGCTTTCAGACTGTGTTGACTTGATAATGGCATCAGTCTTCTCACCTCTACAAGAAAGCAAATATGTTTCTCAAAACATCAAACTGCTCCTTTAATCACAGTCTGATTACTTTTACTATCTCCCCATAAAAAGCCAAAGAAAAAACTATCGACTATTTATGAAATACAGTCCCATAAAAATTATAGAATTTAAAAGTAACAGGCTCTGTTTCCCTGCATGGCAGCATTTAACAACTAATTACAGCAACTGACTCTGTCAGGGCAGGTTGTGTTCATATTAGATGAACAAAAAGTGTTGCAGCTAATGTGCAAGCCTTGTTAAGTTAAGAAAGTCAAAGAAAGACAAATCCCTCTCTTTATTCATTTTTGTTACTTGTCAATTAGTCACAGATCTTTTTGGATCTGAAAGCCAACAATTTGCTGGTAAACCACCAATTAATATTTATGAAACATCTAATCCTGACTTACTCCTCATGAAGTAAAGATTAAGTGGCGTCATTATGTATTTCAGACTTTCTTACAGCCTTGTTTGTGCCCCAATATGGCATTATTGCTTTAAGTGTGTGGCTTGACATTTTTATTGCTTATTAACACTCAGAAAACAAACTCTAAAATACACATTAACATCAAACTACATTGTTTACCCTACTATTGCATATTTTCATTAAACGGGGAAAGTTAAAAATGACAAAGTTTCTCTCAAGCTTTTACAAAAAACTTTTGTTTTTTTATTTACTTTTTTATTGACAGCACATTTACTGTATGTTTCATTCAGTGCACTCTCATCGATCATATTTCCAGCAGAAGCGTGAAAAAAAAGCTCTGATAAACCCACTGTAGAGTACTTGCCTACACCAAACAGGCAGACAGTTTGAAGCACACCCCTGTCTACATCAGTGGAGCTGAGGTGGAGCAGTGAACAGTTTAGGTTCCTGGGATATCAGCATCACAGAGAACCTGTCATGGACATCACACATCTCCACCCTGGTCAAGAAGCCTCAGAAATGGCTGTAAAATTCCGTTCTTGTCAACTTCTAGCATTTGAAAGCATCCTGACTGGAAACATCACAAAATGGCAATGGATGTGCACGGCACAGGAAACTCTGCAGCAGGTGGTTAAAACTGCCCAGAAAATCATGGTACCCATCTATCTAGCAATACCCACCCCAGCCACAGCCTGTTCACCTGCTGCTGTCTGGGAAGAGATACAGGAGTATCCTGTGCCATACCACGACGACTGAAGAGCAACTTCTTCCCTCAGGTTGTGAGATTGCTTAATTTATCCTCACCACTCCTCCATGTAAAGCAGCTTGCACGATTTTTTTTTTTTTATCTCTCTTCAGCCAATCTAATCAATCAAAGACGGAAATACATCAAAATGTTACCATACAACCCTGATATATAATGACAAATACATCTCTTGTGTCTTGTATCATTACATTACACTAATCAAATGGGAAAAACATGGTTCAAAGTGATTGGTAATGGTGGCCTTGTGTCTGCTAGTTTTGTAAAAAGGCAATTTGCTGACATATTAGTAAAATACATAGCCAATCTCATCAGTCTGTATGCTGTACATAGATATATACTCATGCTAATCCTTCCCATTATCATCTGTGGAGAGCAAATGCGTCCAAATACCACACAAACTTACTGATTTCACATTAGTGACAAAACTTTACATACTTATTTTAACCAAACCATGATCTTTTCCTCACTCAAACCAAGCTGTTTTGTTCCCTAAACCTCCAAAGAAGCCAATGGGAATAACTAGCATATCGTCTGCACACAAAATTGGACTTTGGCACATGCACTACCTATTTGAAATTGTAAAGTTGTGTTATATACACACAGATTGACAAGATCGGGTTAAATTACAACTTTATAATGTGATAATAATCAGAGGTGGGGGTCAGGGAAAGTTCTGCTGCCCCCAGTTTCCCAAAAAGCATTAAAAAATCACAAAGCAAGTAAAATTGATAAAGAATACTGTACAATGCATGTGCTACATTAGTTTTTACATGCATGAATGCATTTTAATTTAAAGCAAAGGTGTTCAGAGTTTGAGTTCACAATTTGGAGTTTACTTTCTTTGGGATTCATTTTAAACAACTGCCACTTCAAAATGAAAAATTATGGTCTTCAGGAGCTCTGGCTCTCGCGTTGAATTATGAAGCAGAAATCATTGCAGCACATTTTCTCCTTTTTTTTTTTTTTTTTTTTTTTTTTTTGCATTTTGTTGCATAAGAGGGACCGACTGAGGTCACCACGCTTTGTACTGTAGCCTGAGCAAACTTCACAGAGAGCCGGCTGCCCTTGGCTCACACCTTCATCAATAATTACTTGGCTTTAAAACTTCCTTTTGGAAAGCAAAGTGAGTGGACTGTTGTTAATTTTATCCTGCATGAGAAGGGTGTCGGTGGGTGGCCTGTGGTGAATTTCACTGCAATAAGGTGGTTTTCAGACAAGACTAATATGAGGTTGAGCAGGGTGAAGGTTTGGAGAGGACAGTGATGACACATCAGAAAGTGGCTTTACAGTAGGCTAAGTCAGCTTTGTTTGCTTTCAAATACCTTCCAAAGCCTTTTTAGTGTTCCCTTCACCATGTTGAATGTTTGGCAGAGACAGACTGGATGATATTGCAGTTTAAGTAGCCAGGGTTGGAGCTGGATAAGAACCTCACTTTCAAAGATTGTCAGTTGAGTGAGGGGATCCCTTCTTGACGTCTAAACTTTATTGAGGCTCAGCTTTGTAGCACTCTGAGTGAATCCACTCTCGCGCACTCACAACCCACAAAAAGACAGTACTGAGAGTATCTCCACAGCGGATCATTGTTTTTGAGAAGAATACTGCTCCCTTGCCTGTCTTGTCACTGAAATAGGGCAGCATCAGCCTGAGTTGCTTTGAACACTCTGACATGATTTCAGGAGGCATCTTAAGGGAACAGAAATATAAGAAATGATCTCTCAAAGGTGTCGGAACAAAAGCAAAAAGTTGAGGACTGTTGAAAGTTTATTGCTCTGGAGCCATTGCCTGACTATTTTCAGCTGCACGGTAGTTGACTGTTGTCAATAGTTAACTGAGACATGTGGACCTGCCCACAAGCATAAACATGACATGATGTCATTATGGACAGATACTGCATCTCATCTGACTGTGACCACAAGAACACATCACTTTATTACAGTGAATGGTCTTTGAACACTTTCCTGAACATCGTGGTAGACATATTTTCAAAAGCAGTTTTGCAGCAACATTCATTCATTTTTTATCCATCCATTTTATTACTTTTATTACTTTGAAAATTATTATACCATACTACACCATTTTGTGCATTCAAATGATCCCACAATAAAATATAAAAAAGTTGTGTACAATCAATGATCTCTTTCCAAAATATAACTTACCATCATGCTCTGCACAGACAGAAAAAAAGGAACTTGAAACAAAAGCTGGATAAAAGAAATAACGTAAGTGGAAATTTTATCAAGTTTTTTGTTGTTGTTTTAGTTCTTGTGATTGTGTAACATCCTGTTAATCTGTGAATATTGAATTTCCTGTTTTATTATGGTAACTAATATCTCCTGTCGTTTCTGTTCCTGCCTTTGTGTATACTTCCTTGTTTCCCGTTACTCTGACAGATTTTCTTGACCACTTTGACTTGACTATCTCCTGACTGACCTCTAGTGACCTCTCCTTACTTTTACACACACATTATGAGCCACTCATCTAACAGATTTGTTAGAGGTAGTGGTGTGTACGAGTGATTTGGGAGAACTTGCCGCATTCACCAATTCTCTCATATTTTGAATTTTCTCTAAGATACAAATACAAGCTAGTTTGTTGACCAGACCTGTGGTAGGAGTCATGCAGTTAGTCTGCTGTTATCTAAACCTTTGTTTTTTTAATTAAAAAAAATGTGTATTTTATTAATTTTGAGACATTTTAGCTCAAAAAATAAATTTCACTTCATAATTATGTTGACATTATCATGTTTGACTCCCAATTCTGAATTGCAATTTTTGTCCATTAGGTTAACAATATCATCATTAATTTCAAACAGCAATTACCTACTGTCAAGCAGTACCTTCACATGCAGAGGAAACATCCTCCGTTGCAGTATCATAGATGGAGCCTGTCCTCCAACAGAAAACGACCAGAGAGGTCGTTTTTGACAGCAGCTTTTGACCTATACGTACGTTTACCCTAACCCCCAAAAACAGAAGTGCTGTCGGGCTCCGCCTTGCCAGGATTTGTACTCAGGTCTTCTGTTCCAGGGGCGGGGTACCCTCCTTGATGCGCCACACCACTGTTCTATTGAGATTCGCTTTTGTTAATGCAGCCTGAAACGCGACCAGAAACGCTCTACTGGGTCGTATGTCCACGTACGACCTATCTGGGCGTATGATTTGGAGGATATGTTGCATAGATGATATGGCATGTATTTTTCAGCCATGAAAACTTTGCCTTGATCCCTTCCCCCACCATTTTCAAACCATATCATCTTTATTTCAGTATCAGTGTGATCCTCAGGTAAAGTGGCATTAACAGCACTTGATTTTCCCATTTTTGGCTTTAGTAGGTCCCTTACTTCAACTGCTGATGCTGTTCAAATTACTTTTTTTTTTTATGGATCTCTGAAAGCAGGACTTCCATTGGCAGACTCGTAAAGTTTTTCTTACTCTTTGATGTCATTTTCATGATTAGACAGTTCCTGACACATGGGCAGGAAGCATAACCTTATATGGTAGTATTGGGGTTATTTGTGCTAATTTACAATTCTTACAAACATGCACTTAAATATGCACAGTTGGATCATTTGCACAGTTACCTGAAATTACAAGTGTTAACAGGTTTGTACCAGCCCTTTGTAGGAAAAACAGTAAGAATTTTAAGCTACAAAATGTTCTTGCATGAGGCTTATTGATCCTCTAGTTTGTATGTTTTATGTTAATTTGTAGTTTGGAAAAATAAAGTGCTTAAAGGTGATGTTTGTGTGAGTTGCCTGTTTTGTTGCAAGTAAGAGCCAGTTTGTAACAATGCGAATAATTTCATGATATGACACTTGACACACTAGCATGTCAAGGACATTAAATCCACTTACCACTGAGTGAAAACAGTTTCTGTAACTTTCCTATGAGCCTGAAAACATTTTAAAATGCAAAAGTCTGTCACTGGTATTTCTTGTTTTACACTCTCAACATATCTGGCAATGACTAGTATGGTAATACTGAATTCTGTATGTGTTGCTGTGCCATATGCACTAGATGGACCTTAAATTATTGGCAGTATGAGTTTGGAGCTTTGGACATTTCTTATTTTCCCCAGTAATATAAAGTTGTAATAATTCTACTGCAGACAGGCTTAGATAAACTTAATTTCTGATGTGCCTCTTGGTGAAAGCTACATTCTCGGTGGGATTTAAATCATGATTATAATCCTGAATGAGTCTCCCTTGTTATTAGGAAAATAACCATCTGTGTAGGAACAAAATGCCACTTAGCAATGGTGGAGATAAACTTGTAAATGTGTGAATGCTTTGTGGGGACACAGTGCAGCCTATCTTGAATTGAGCAGTTTGATTGGAAATGGAAAAAGGTGGTGTGTAAAGTAAGAGACTGGCGGTCATGGATGACCACACTGATCTCCATATCTTCCAAACACAGCCTTGTTCTCTGGGGTCACCTTGTCTGACTGCTTTGCTGCAAGGGGCTTCATGCATAATCCGCCATTTACGCCCATGCTCTAAAAACACAGGCTTACAGACACACAAAGCTCGAGTTACGCCAGCAAAGCTTGTGCTCTTGTGCTGATCCACACCTAAAACACCCAGGTGGCAGGCTGAATGCAAGTGGGATGCACGCAGATAAAGCTGGAATTGCTTGTTGTCTTACAATGAAATAATTTGCATGAGGCGTTGGAGAAGAGAGGATCTAACAATATGGATTATAATTGCGTATAATTTTTATTTATTGGTTTACAAAGTGGTTTAGCAAATCCTTCTAGAATGAGCTTTACTGGTGTAACTTGTTTTACAGTTAAATACATTGCAGACGGTTTAAATACTAGTTAGTATGCTTGAACATTGTTGATGACATGTACTTAGAGAAGATTAGGTAGTACATAAAAAATTACACCATGTACCTCCAGCACACAAGCAATTTAATTCCAATTAAAGCATTTACTGAGTATGATGTGCTTTATTAACCACCTGCAGAAGTGTATAGCACAGTTTACATTGGCTTTGTTGTAGCAATGTTTATGTTGAACAAATAACTAAAAACTTTTGAATCTATGATGAAAACAACATGTTTTTGTCTAAAACATTCACTTCTGAAGGTATTACCAAGGGAGGATCTGGTGATTAGTAATTATTCTCTAAGGACCCCGTGAAACCTGTCGCTATTAAGAACAAGCACAGGGATTTTCTTTGGTTTTCACTGATACAAATTGAGCTGTAAGTGCAAATACTGCAGTTTGAGTTATCTCTGATGTTTGAATTTTAAAGTTCCCCTCCTCTCAAAAACCTGTTTCGTATGTTTATGTCCTCTAAAATATATGACCTTGAATTTACTGATTTGTTTCTATGCAATATTTGTCACAAGAGAGGCGTTTTCACATTCCTCTACAAAAGGGGAGATGTCTGTGCACTTCCTAAAATCTAACATACTGAGGGAAAACTAGATTTGACACAAAATGATTTTCAAAACCAGGGGTTTGGTAAAGTTTGTTTCAGGTTTATTTTGTTGTTGTTTTTTAGATGTGTTGCCCTCGCTAGCTTTCTATTTCCTATTACAAATATTGCAGCGTGTGTTGTCTGCATCAAGCTTTGAAAAGTTTATCTTGACTGATGCTTTTGGCTCCCCAGTATCCAACCCTAATGCTAACTCGAGCCATCTTGATGCCTACTGCTCTTTCACTGGTCAACCTAGTGTAAGCAGTGGTGGTGGGCCTTTCCAGATTTATTTGGCTTTTTTATGGGGAGAACCATGTTAAACAAAATGTTAATCATAGCAGAGTAAAACCTAAGTAAAACAAGGGGCGCCTTCATCCATTCCCTGATTATCTGGCATAATGTACAATATACTAACTTATGCACACTTGTTTTGAGAGCATGTTTTGTGTTTATTGTCCATTTTATCTAATATTGTTAATAAGTACTGTATTGATGACTTTTCTTAGCCACAATTGTAGCTGGGCTCTAAGATGGCAAGGTCAGTTTGGCCTCAGAGGTTTTGTGCAGACTTTCATGGTCACAAGAGGATGAATCCTAAAGAGTTTGTTGATTCACTTTTTATATAGTGCTACCAAGTTTTCACTTATTCAGGGAAATATTTTGGCTTCTACTAGATGAAGTGGTTGAGAATTAGTTTCACAAATGAATGGTTTCTATATGATGTATCCTAACGCTGATTGATTCCTAGTGACATTTCGACACATTCGTGGATTGGTGCGTGGATTGCTCCACCGCTTTGGTCCAGAATGAAATATCTGAGCAACTATATGATTGATTGTCATGAAGTTTTGTACAAATTTCGTAATGGTCTTCAGAGAAACTATTCCATTGCCACTGCCGATCCTCTGATGTTTTTTCATTCCTCTTAACATCACTGTCACTGTCATTGTTAAATTTGATACACATACATTCATGTCTCCTTCTGAATAATTGCGGAGTATGTAACCTATTTAGGGTAGCACTTAAAATCAATGTGGGATTTTACAACAAACACTGTGGAAACTTAGGGATCACAGGAGATCTACACTGTCCCCATAACTGTTTGCTCAGCTCAGTCAGTCAGTCTGCCATTGTTCTCTTGGTTTATGAAAGGTAGAATTTACTAAAGTAAAGCTGGCAGGAGGAAGAATGGTGAACTCAAGAGATAAAGAATTTATAGCCCACACACGCAACACACACAGCTGTATTGAGTCAGACAGCCAGTCTAATACAGGTTCAAATAACATCAGATATTTCTTTTTTATCTTTTCCTGTCAGTGTTGATAGACTCAAAATTTGCCCACAGCTCACCCAGACAGGAAAAACTGAGGAAAACACCAACAATGTCACATCCTTTGCCTTGTCAATGACTGACTATTGACCATCTATCAATCTGTTCCTATTTACGTTATTTGACATTTACAATTCAGATATTTTTTGACTAAGATGTCTTTATTGTGGTTGTAAAATAAAATAATTGAGATTTACAGTAGGTATTTGCCTATCATCAATTATATGAAAAGAAAACAAGCACTGCGAAAGTCATGAGCAAAGGTTTTGTATTTTGTCAGTTTCAATTTTGTGAGTCTTTTATGGGTGAGTGTTTACATGTTGTGTTTGCATATTACGTTGTGAGCCCCTATCAACTGTCTACCTCTTTGTGATGACATTTTTTGAATTTTGAAACTAATTGTCAAGCAAATTTAAAGCAAACTTTTGAAATGTCTTAAAAAGGGAAATGCAAATTGTATGCATTTCCATCAACTGATTTGGGAGTGAACCCACTAGGCTATGCAAAGCGTAGTTTAGCCAGAAGTTGGCATGGCTGACAGAGTAGAAGAACTGAAGACACAAAACCAGTTGTTTACCAACTGTAAATAAACCTCAAAGAAGAAGAAGAAAGAAAACCTATCTACAAGAGAAAAATGGAAAAAGGTCTTCAGGAGTTAATGTCAATTGGGCAAGTTATAATTATTCTTTCTGGTCAACTATATTTATATCAGGGGAAACGGCTGCTGCTTCTAATTCTTTTTCTCTCATAGCAGAAACAGCTGATCAGTTATGCAAGCTGAATATTCACTATGTCAAAAATTATCGAAATTTTCCATCTCCCATTAAGTGCATTAACTCTTTTTTGAAAAAAGGCAAAAATTACTTAAATTGTAACATTTTTGCAAAACTATCTAATGTGATAGTTCAAAAATAAAAATACATTGACTGGAACATAACTATTGAGGTAGATGCACTGTCCCTGGACCTTGAGTGGATTTCATACAGGAATTAGAAGCATAAAGGAATACGTTATTTGTCTGTGACTTATTCTTAATGATTTTTCAGATCTGACATTCAGCTGTTTGTTAAATTATTCACCTCACTGTGCTACCCTTGAAAAAGGTCTAAGCTCACCAATTACTTCTGCAGGCTGTACAATTGTGGTAACCAGTGGTTTTACCTTGATGAAGGAAAGAGACTCTCTTGAACTCAACATTGAACATTTGTTTAAATGCTTAAAATAACCTGCACTTGGCTTTGCTGGCAAGCAAACCTTGATAGAAATGACTCTCCTTAACTAGCAAAGGCCAAAGTAGTGAAAATGACACCGTTAACTGTTACGAAAATGGTTTCTGGAGGAGGAGAAAGTGGGTGGTTGGGTCAGCGTCCATGTCCCATCTCACACCAAAAGTCATCATTAGTTTCTTTCAGCCATACAGCAGTCTCAATAGTGACAACAATCATTGGAAACTTCAGTGTTAAAGGAGATTTTTTTAAAAATTGATGCAACAGAAACAGAGAAACATGGTCTTTCATTCCTCACGTCCTCCTTCCTTGTCAAAACTTGGTACCCCCAACAGTTGGTGGAGATTTGGGTGTGTTGGGCCACATTCATACAGAATCAGGCGTTGCAGTGAAAACACCAATTATCTCTTTCATTTGAATGGAGGTAGTACGTTTAGGCTGCAGTGGTGGGGAGATTCAGAGGATGCCAAAAAAACTGAGTCAAATTTTGGAGAAGCACAATCCAGTGTCACTCTGCAGTGGACAAGCACATAAACGGGTGATCAGACTGCTCCACAGTCAGCCTGAAATATCGCTGAAACCAGGCAATTTTCCAGGCAGAGTTCATTGACACAAGATGATACTCAGTTGTAACCTTGCTTGTTACCCAGCTTCAGTGTCTTGGTCTGACTTGTAAAATAAGGACAATTCAATCAATGACAAGGTAGAGGCTGAATGAGGAGCAGGACCACAGGAGGAAGCTGGTGAATCAAAAAAAAATGTTTGTACTGTGGTGAATCAATCAGGAAATAACATTTCAAACACCCTCACACAAAGCTGTGCTAAGCTAATTGCTAAATGTGTCTAAATGTGGCCTTAGGCTAGTAACAGCTTAAGTAGCCCTGAGCTGCTAGCCTGAGGGCTACAGAAGTCTAGTAATCTTACTTCTTTCAAACACCCTAGATTTTTTTTTTCATATTCAAACTTGCATTCTTCAACCCCAACCAACACTGACTCAAGTGACATCACTTGAGGCAATCCATCAGATTTCATCCAGCTCCCTCTGCAGCAATGAGGTTTTTTCATGTTTTGCACACATTTATTGATCAAATCGATGGAGTTTTAGGCGCTGAAATTGAAAGGACCTTGAGCAAAGGGCTGGCAAAACATGTTCATATTGTATGAGTTGTTTTTGGAACAGTGATATGGGTAATTTTGGAAGACAGTAACCTATTTTGTCTTTTCAGTATGAGAAAAAGACACTTTTAAGACACAATTCCCAGATGTCCTGCCAGAGCCATGGTTGTCAGAATGCCTCAGAGGATTGTGCCTTGCTTGCATCTCTTCACAGGAGGGACTTCAGCCAAAGGACAACACAGCCTACCTTTCAAACACTTAATTCAATCACTTTTCGTTGGCCTCAGTATTAGAACAGCTTTCGTACACTTGTGATAAATATATAGGCTAATAAATAATAATTAGCTTCTATTCTTACGGCTTTTAAAAGGTCTTCTCTGTTGCTATTAGTGCATCTGCAGGGCAGAGGAAAGTTGCACAACCTTTATTTTTGTCTTTTTCAGTATTTTCACTCAAGCTCACTCAGCATTCAAGGACAGAGAAACTGTCTCTATATTCTGTCTTTTCTGAGAATGGTGGTGTGCTGTGTTTGCTCTGTATGTCGCTTCGATGACATTCTGTCAATCTTGTGTTTTCTTGGCACTGATCAAATCAACTTTCTTTCTGCCCATTTTCTTGGCTGCACTGTGTTATTCCTGCGGGAGATAGCGCACTTTTTGTTTTGCATTTGGTGTTTTATGGCACAATAAGCTTTGGAAAATATTAATTGGGTGCATATATGTGTTTACTTATAAACACATTCATTGGAGTGAGCGAAGCTGAGACAATCTGCCACAACCAGCCTTTCACAAAGCTGCTTCGTATAGAGTCAAGCAGAATATATGAGGTCATATTGTACTAAACAAATGCCATGTTCAATTAAGCTTTAAAAAACTTCTGCTTCCATTTCAATGCAACTTTGTGACATCTTTAGCGCAATTAGATTGATGTATCACAGGTTCACGTGTTTTGACTTTGCTCGTTACCACCTTCCCCACAGATTCAGCATCGCTTGATCCAGGGAATCACTTTATTTATGTTGCCTAGAAACAGGGAATGGCTGATCTCACCCACAAACTAAACTCACCCTGCTCTCTCCCGACCTGCCTTGGTTACATCAAAGAGAAGATCTTATTTTTGAAGTCGACGTTCAGTGGCAACCGATGAACCCCTAACCGCAACAAATTTATTCATCGTTGATACCCATTTTAGCTCTCGAAGGCTCCCTGTTGTTCATCTTCACATTAGAGAGGTGTTCAGTGCTTTTTTCCTCCAGAGTTCCTTCATTAAGTGGAAAGGGATAAGAGAAACAGTAGATCAGTTCCACCTGTGCGCTGATGTTACTGTAGAGGCAGAGCTGTGTTTTCCATCTTTAACGTCAAACTTAAGTGAAACTCATGCTCATTTACATGATTGTTCTCAACAGGATCATATAATGACTACTGAGAAACAACTTCTGGTACTGTTTAGACATTTAGTTCAAAGTCTGTTGATACTATTTAAAAGTACATTGTGATTTTGTAAGTCCACAGTTTCAGGGCTGAAGTTCTACCCAGAACCATTAATCATCAGGAATTGTTGAAAAAAAACTAATAATAATATGAAAGGGTTTTGGTAGAACCCCTTGGGTGCATTCTAGATAAAACCCTTGGGATATAAACAGGTTCTCAGTAGAATGCTTGGGTGGGTTCTAGAAAAAAAATGTTGGAATATAAAAGGGATCTCGGTACAACGCTCTGGGTGGGTCCGCGATAAGCCCTTAGAATATGAAAGGGTTCTCGATAGAGCCCTGTGGTTGGGCTCTATGATGAAACCACTGGAATATAAAAGAGTTCTTGGTAGAACCCCGGGGTGGGTTCTTGTTAGCACCATTAGAAGGTGCAAAGATCCTGGATAGAAACCCCAGGGTTTTGCATAGAACCATTACAACATAGAAGAGTTCTGGGTAAAACCTTCCATCAGATGGTTCTAGGTATAACTCTCTATGTTGGATTCTCAGCAGAACCCTCTGAAAGGGTTCCAAGTGGAACCTTTAAAAAGGTTTCTACCAGGAATTCCCATGGGGACAAACCAAAGAACCCTTTATGGTTGTAGTTAGCACCTTTATTTCTAAGAGTCCAACTCTCGCCTTAAATATGTAAGTCCAGGACAGTTAACATTCAAATCAATATTAAAGTTCTACATACATTCGTGTTTGCATGATATATTCAGAACATGAATGTAAAATTTATTTCATGTTTCAAAATGGCATTTTAACTGCTGACATTCTTATGAAAACATTCTTCTGTTAAGAAAAAAAGTCTATTGTACTTGAAATAGGAATTGTGCCAAATTTATTTCTTAAAGCAAGGACACTTTAGGTGAAAGTACAACCTGCAACTAAACTGCTGATAGATTCAGGTGAATCTCTAGAAACAGGAGCCCACAGTGTCTTATTAAGCAGACATGACCTGCATCAGAAACCTGATAGATGTAAAGCATTAGACTAATATCCTCCTCTATAAAAACCTTTTACAATTCAATAAAAACTCAGCCAAATTGAAAGTGATATAGGCTTTAGTCCACTAGTTTTAGTGGATGGCATTGCACAAAACCAGCTAAGGAAAATCCTGTAATGCTTCAGATAAAAATGCCCACTGTCATGTTCATTTAACTGGATTTACATCACACATTATCAGTTGCAAAAGTCCACTTTGCAGTTTCTTTTTAAAGTTTATGGAGCTACAACAGTAGCATTCAAAATAAAAGTTGGCATTGAAAACAAATCCTGAACTGGAGGAAACTTTGGCACTGAAACACTTATTGGAAAAAGATCTATGGCACTGACAAAAAAAAAAAAAAGTTTCACTGAAAGATAAAACGCAGGCATTAAAATGTATTTTATTTTGTGATATTTTGTATTCAGATGTGTTTTTCAATGAATCAGGCCAGGCTGAGTTAACTTTTAACTGGCAGTCCTTCATTTCAGGTGAATTTACACAAGCCATTGCCGTGTGTTCGGTGTATTATCATGTCAGAGGTTTCAGGGCCCATCTCAAAGAAGTGATATTTTGTCATTAGTATGCAAATTATAAAAATCGCGCTCTCCTTGCCCCCTTGCCCTCAAACCCCTCCTCTCCACATCAAAACTATGACAGACAGTTGAAAGTGAAAATCACTGACACTGAAAAAAGACAGCCGTGAAGACAAAAATCAGTTTGTCATTGAAAAATCCATCAGAACACACATAAAAAAAAAAACCATAAAAATCAAATGAATCATTTTTAATGTCTGTTTCATTTTTCAGTGAAACCTTTTTCAGTGCCAGTACTTCTTCCAGTGCCAATAGAACTTTTTCCAAGTGTTTCAATGACAGTTTCCTTTATAAATTCAGGTTTTATTTTCAATGCCAAATTTTATTATTGATGCCAAAATTTAAAGTCATTGTTCTAGCCCCATAGAGCATTGTCTTTTTAAACACAGAAATAAAATCTCTATTTTATTATAATGTTGTCATATATCATTCATACAAATGGGGGAAATTGTGCACAATACATGAATAATAATAATGCATTTTGATAAGAAAGCAAAGCAATTTATGTGCAACAAGTTTCAACAGTGCAAAAAAAACATCTTGTCTCCTTTTTCCTGGAAACACATGGGGTCTGACTTATAACTGGAAACAATCAGACACATCAGTAAACTCCTTGAATCAGGCAGACCCTACAAACAACCAGCAACACGGATGATTTCTAGTCTCTGTTGAGGCAGCCAGCCAACTAGAGCTAATGTTAAGATTTCCCAAACTGAACAAATACCACATATACAAACACAAAACCACTTTGCTTGCTGTAACTAGGATATCTGCTGAACAAAATCAATTTTACAGTTTATTTTAGTGATGAGCACTGTGTGCTGTCATGCTGAGTTTAGCATGTTCTGTTTAGTTGACAAATCAGATTGCTTGGTTGGACCTACCTTTTGTGAGTTCTGCAAAAAGATCCCTGTAAATCTTACACACTGAACCTTAAAATTCATTTACACCACATCTGAAAATATTAAAAATTGTTTGATATTGGAGCAAGTGCATGGATGTCCATAGGACCTTTTTGGTGTGAAATCTGGTGTGAAATGTCTATATTCTGTGTGACAAAGATGTTACAGATAAACAAACTTTAATCAGAACCAATTCAGAACAATCACATAATGTCTGTCTTTTTTCTTTTTCATTGCATAATAATGATTCAGCGTGTGTTCATTCCTGCAGACAGACAGAAATAAGCTGAAGATTTAGGAAGGAAAACTGAATAATTCCTCCTCAAATGAGGACAAATTAACAGTGCACAACTAACTGGAGGAACAGCGGCAATAAAAAGAAAACTACAGCTGATAATAGTGCAAATTAATAAGTGACATGAATTATTTAGAGAAGCAAGCAAACTTTTTAAAGGCACAGTAAAGTTTGTGTTTAGATTTAGGGTGGAATATCACTTGAAGGATTGCTTAGGCATGTCTTGACTGACTTAAAACAGCTCTGCAGTGAAACCACAATCACTGCGTAAACATTTGCTTTTTTCGGTCTAGAGTCTTGAGTCAGGTAGTTTGCAGAGGACACACTGTTTGCTGGGTTTGATTACCATCTTGGTTAAGCATCAAGGATTAGTTTCATCCTTTTTGCTGGAGCGATAATGAGGGTTCCATCACGCAGAACAGAATTACACTGTAAACGTCTACACTTAAACGTGAATGAAGTGGCCAATTTTGGGGGTTACTATATTCCTTCTTCTATTCTCTTTCCCCCGCGGCAGTTTTTGAGTTAGAGTAGTGTGCTTCTCATCAGTGAACAAAACTGACATGGGTAATGAGTTTCCTCATTTTCTCTTGGCGAGTTTCTATTTCAGCGATGTAGGTGCTTTTGGCAAAGTCATTAGAGTTGAACTTCTGCCACTGTCTGCTGGTATTCTCTGCACCGGTTTTTTGTGAAGTCTCCAAGAAATTCACCTGGACAGATTTTCTATCATCCTAACTTCAACAGAAATATAAAATTCTTTGATAAAAATCTGATAAAAGTATTTGTTTCCCACTCCATCATCAAGGGCACAGTTGTCATTTCACTGGGGAAACAGAAAGTACCAGTCAAAGTACTGCTGCATTAATGTATAAAGAGGAAACCCTTATTACTGTATACTGAATAATTGATAAGGGTCATGTTCAAATGTTTTAAATAATAACAATATTAGCACAAGTGCTTTCACACATATAATTATATTATGTAAAATTCTGCCCATCCTTATGAGAAAAACGTGCGTGTTGGTCGCACGTGCAAGCAGCTTATTCCGACAGGAGAAATATAAAGAGGAGGTGGGTTAGATGGATGGCTCAAACAAGCACAGGACATTTACCCAGGAGACCATGGTTCAAGTCCTGTGTTAAACAAAAAGCAAACGTAGAATAATTTAAAGTTTTGAGTAACTTAAAATTTTGCTAGGGACATGACGTCTGTCCTGCGAGTGACATCACTTCCATCACATGATGATGCAGTTATTTTGACCCAAACAATGATCTTTTCCCAACTCTAGCAAAGTAGTTTTGTTGCTTAAACATAACCAAGAAGTTTTCTTTTGCCAAGACCAAACCAAACTATGACCATTTTACAACGTAAACCATGTGAGTTATGTCACGTGACCTACATCACAAAGTTAGGGTAGGGTAAGCCTGTTGCT
Source organism: Lutjanus argentimaculatus (assembly GCA_034769285.1). Lineage (NCBI taxonomy): Eukaryota > Metazoa > Chordata > Actinopteri > Lutjaniformes > Lutjanidae > Lutjanus > Lutjanus argentimaculatus. The sequence continues at coordinate 6,354,794 of JAWZSL010000009.1, read as the reverse complement.
GCCGGTACTCTCCACCATGTTGTTTTGGGAGTAACTGACAATCGACCTATCCTGATGTTAAAGTATGAGGATGTGTTTGAAATGATATTTTTATGTTTATATTGATATGTTGAGTGGGATAACTGTCTGTATTTCTCAGAAAAGGGGGGGTCCAGACCCCCCTGTCCCCTGTAATTACCGCCCTTGCCTGCAATGATCAATTGCAGTTCCAAGTATCCAGGCTTCATTGCATCGCTTTTATTTCATTCCTGGCAAAAAATAATATGAAAGTATTCTTTCTCATGCAGGAAACACCTTCTCATTGGTGAAAAATGTCACACCTTTAATTTCTAACTCCCTATACCATAATCAGCCTTAATATCAGATTTAAAAAAACTTTTGACACTTTTGAAACACTCGAGGTTTCTGCAAGAAGCTAATTATTCATGTGTTAACAGACAGTGACAGAGAAAAGCTGTTATATCTCCTGGCAGAGGTGGTGAACTGCCTTTTTCATTAATAGGTGGCAGCAGCAGGATTTCCACTGGAGGAGTCTCAAATCTCAGGTGTCGCAAAGGCATCAGAAGTATGATCATGCCCAAGTGTGTATTTATGCCAGACAAAGATAATAAAGGAGAGAAAACGTTATAAAAAAAAGAGAAATTCAGCTAAAATCATAAACAAGTAACAAAACAATAAAATCACAATAGGAAGACAGATGACAAGAAAACAAAAGAATCACAGAAGTGACAACAGATGCATAAAATTGAAAGAAAGATTAGGTGAATTAATACACTTGGCTGCAGTAGCCTCCCTTGAAGATATTCCTCTTCGGTGCGCAGGATTAAGAGAACCGTGCAGGTTGAATCTTGTTACACTGAACACAGACTGAGGCAACAAGAATCTAAAAGCACAAATCTTAAGACTTCACAGCGTCAATCTTTAACTATGAAGGTCAAAAAGATATTATGACCACACAGTATTAAGATTGAATCATGCAGATCCAAATCTGTAGCACTCTCACCTCAGGACTGGCTCATCCCTGGACTAACACACAGATGCGAATAAATGTTTAAGGTTCCTTTGAGATCTGTGAACAGAGATCCTAGTGCTTCACATGAATAGTAAAGATATTGAAATTGGGTGGACTTGCATGAAAAATCTGGTGCAATCTCTTCAGAGGTCTTTAAATCAAAAAGAACCAAATGAAGGAAAAATGCAAATTATATAATTTTCTTTACTATGAAAGAAATATGAGAGCCAATATCACTTAATTTTAGATAAGTGTAAACTGAAATAGGTCTCAAATTCCCATTGCTCTTATTTTATGGAGTAAATCAATAATATTTACTAAATAAAATAATAAATCCTCGAAATGTGAGGAAAAAAATCTGTAATCTGTTCATCACACATACAGTACCATTCTGAATGATGAAGAGATAATTATTATTATCAAACTGTCTGAGCAACAGTGACATCATATGTCACTTCTCCAAACAAGTAAAGCAGCCACGGCATAAAAGCAAACCTGTCACGTCTTTGTCTGGATACTGAGAGAGGCAGCCATTAGCAACATAACGAACAGGGTGAATTGACATCACTTAGTTTCTTTTCATTAACATTTTCATTATATATTTAGATATTGCTTGTAAAAGAAGTATAGATGTGTCTGTACTGATGATGCAAACAGACAGAGAGATATAGAGATTAGACTCACAAAAAAAAACTTCTTTATATGATTTATGTGCATCTGGTGTTTTATATACGTGCTTTATGTTGCGTTATATTACATATGATGCATTTGAAAATTATCTCTGCAGAGGGCTCCAGTCCTCTTCCATGGAGGCTGCCATGTTACACGTCACGTCATGTTTCTACAGTAGCACAGAACGGACAAACCGAATCAACCCCATTTGTCATCTGCACAGATGCTGCTTTGTCCCGCTCCTTGGTGTCTCACGCACAAGACCAATCAGCCAGAAAGGCTTTTTAAAATGTGGCTAACATTGTAAAATGGTACCACGCTAAAACCCAGTGCATCTCATACAGCTGCTAATGGGTCTGTATGAGTCAACACACAAGCCAAACAGTGGCTCTAGATACAGCTTTTCATGATTTTTGTGAGTCCCCAGCCATTGTAGGCTCTCCCACACCTTCGGAAGGGGATGGTTAGGCGAGCTGTTGGCAATCTGCAAGTTCACCATTAGATGCACTAAATCCTACAAACTGACCTTTTAATTGAAGCTGGCTGAGTTGGAGATAAGTTGAGCTATTGTAATTGTAGCTGAACAAAGATTGCCACATCTACTTCTGAATGGAGTAGAAGTTAAAATATTTCATAAAATGGAATATTCAAGGAAAGTACAAGTACCTCAAAATTGTTTCCAAATGTAGTACTGGAATAAGTGTACTTCATTATTTTACCATCACTGGGGGCTTTTGATTTAATCAATAAAAAATGTAGCATAATACAGTACATGTAGCATATGTTACAGTTAGAACAAAATTAATTGACGTGTAGCATTTCTTACCTCCTGTTGCTGTATTTGGTTTGCTATGAAGGATAATGCCATCAGCAGCCATTCCAGCTTGTTCACACTCCCAGACTGGTCTGTAAAAACACATTATCTTGGAGCTTTAGACTGAATACGAGTGTTTCACCTCAGAGCTGAATAGAGATAGCCAAGGTGCCATTTCACAGAGCGCAGGGATAATCACAGGCATCGTTACACTGTATTATATGGTTGAGATTTTATTTAGGTGGTCTTTCAATAGAATGTGGTGTTTTTGCATTTTGTTCAGTGACCCCAGTGGATGTAGCATGGAATTAGCAAATTGGTGGTCTGTTATTACAGGAGACATTCGCTCCGAGTGTGAACTGTTTCCTGAAGGTTAGGATGAATATAATAATTATGATCTGTGTTCTTCATTTTGCCTTAACAATCCAGCCTTTAAATGGATTTCTATAATTAGAAGCAGCCACACCTACATGTAGCTGCATGTTAAACCTAATTAAGGTGTTATTACTTTGAATTCTCTTGTTTTCAATCTGCCAGAGACTCAGTTTGAATATTAACTCACCATTAGACTTCTGTTTGTTTGAAGCAGGTGATGTAAAAACTGACGGACAACATGAAAGCTTATCCAACATGGAGAAAACTGCCATATGTGGAGGAAAATAAGTTTGTACAACAAAGAGGAGGACAGCAGTATCAACAAAGCAGCATTTTTAACATTATGTACCATTATTACACAATTAGTGGGTAGTGGAGTGGAGTTATTGTGAGTTATTGAGCCACTTTCATTAAGTTACTACAAGCTGAATTTAGTTTGAAACCACTTAACATGGCGGCACGGTGGTGCAGTGCTTAGTACTGACACCTCGCAGCAAGAAGGTTCTGAGTTCGAATCCCCCAGACAGCTGGGGGGCTGGGGAGTGTGTGGAGTTTGCATGTTCTACTCCAGCTTCCTCCCGCAGTTCAAAATTAGCATAACAGGTTAATTGGTAACTCTAAATTGCCCGTAGGTGTGAATGTGAGCGTGAGTGGTTGTCTGTCTCTATGTGTCAGCCCCACGATGAACTGGCGACTTGTTCAGGGGGGTACCCCTCGCCCTGTGTCAGCTGGGACAGGATCCAGCCCCCCCACAACCAATCAGGATAAGTGGTTATGGACGATGGATGGATGTATGAGTTTGAATATTAAATATCTTGTCTTTGTACTATTTTCGATGGAATATAGGTCAAAAATCATTGCATTCTGACTTTATTTGTTTTATACAACTTCCCAGCTTTTTTGTGATTGGGGTTGTAAGTTGATGTAATTATCAACATTATTATGTCAACACAAGTCATCAAAATAATGTTTGCAACTTAAAACATTTATCTAAATTAATAAATCTGAGTTTTTGATCTTGTAACCATGCAGTGAATTGTGTGGTCATAATAGGTCCCCTGAGTGTATGCTATAGATTAAAACACATGACATACAATCCAAGCCACGGTAGATCAAAGAAAAGCCTTCAGAGAATAATTATTTCAACATTTAGCTCCATGCTCGACCTGACACAAGTGCCACAAGGCTGCTGGTGCATGACGTAACATAAAGGTATAGCAAATGATAATTTCTTTTCTCTGAGAGAGAGAGATCGAGAGAAAGGGAGAAAGGGCATTTTAGGTGAGTAAGTACTCTCAGAAGAGGTACAGTAGGTCTTCAATCAATTTTTGAAGACAGAGGGGGATGCTGCTGGCCGAATTGAGTCAGTAAGTTCTTCCACCACCCAGGGAGCACACAGGAGAGGAGTTTGGATTGAGATATCCTGCCTTGTAGTTAAGCTAGAACTAGTTGTAGTGAACAACAAGAAATACTTTTTCATTAATAATAAATATTTTCACACAATCATCCTTTATATAGTCATCAGAGCTCCTGGGAATTGTAGTTAGTTAGTTATTTTATTATCTCTTTAGGTTTGTGCTCCTAATTCCTGAACTTTGAGGTCCATCTCTATCAATTCAGATTTTCTGCCATTTTGCAGCTTTTGCATTTTTCATTATCATCACCACATTCGATACAAATATAATTGTTTGTGAAAACCTATATTTGATGTTGCCTCAATATATATATCAATATTTGCAGCCTATTTGCCATTCTTACAGTATGCTCCATCTCAGGGTGGCTGTGACATAACATGACTCATCTTCCCCAAGTCCCAAGCAGCCACAGAGACAGATTGCTGAGATTTAAATATTTAGGGTGGGTAAAAGCCAAAGTAACAGACAAAATCAACTAGGGAGGTACAACAAATATAAAGAGACAAAAATTCAATATCTTACCTTCCTTATTAAAGTAAATAGTTAAAAAAAATCAAGGTGAACAGAATTGGTGGCCCACACCTACAAACTCCTGGAGGACAAACAGATGCAAAGCTCTGCACAAAGACAAGTTGATGAGTTTATGCCCCCACGCAGCACTACCGATCATGGCTCCTTACATAGTGGGATGTCATCCAAAGGGAGCCAATCACTGGCGGGAACAAGTGGCTGGTACACCAATCACCTCCCTGTCCTGGCACAGACCTACTTGCCTACAGAGTTTCACATCTGACACATATAACGCATACATTGCATGCATTTAGGACAGGTTCACACGAACCTGTTTAGTCTGGTTGAACCAAATACTGAGGCATTTATCCTTTTGGTGTGGTTCATTTTGGTGCGGACTTCAACTCTGGTCCAGACCAAACAACTACTCTCTGGTCCACCTTGAAGTAGGTCATTTCTGGTGTGAACACCATTCAAACCAATAACAGGAAGCGTACCATTATATGTAGTTTGGGGTTAAAAGAACTACCTTTTTAAGGTTCGAGAACAATTATTAAAAGAAGCTTACTGTAGGATTTAGCAGTGGTGTCACATTTCATCCTTATATAAATCCCAATATTCCCATACAGTTTTATTAAAATAACACATTCATTGTGCAGCCTCGGCAAGGTATGAACTCTCTGAGAGCTTTCCGGTGTTAATCCCTAATTTGTTCAATTTCACAGATATGTGGTCAAATCTTTTCAAGGAATCAGGGTCTTCCACGCTGAATCATTTACTGTACCGGCAGTGCATAGAAGAAAGCTTCAGGCGGGGATGCTCTGCTAAATTCAATACTCTTGACGCTCTCACTCTCAGCGGACCCACATCCAAACTGGGTGCCACGGTAACAAGGTGAATTCATATGTGAAACCCCGACACAGATAATAAAATAAACTGGTGTTCACAGCAGTTAAAGCAGCGGTTTGCCCTTGCTTCATTTTGTCACCTGCTGCCACCACAACATTGACCTTTTCATAGCTATAAAACCTCACATTTTGGGTTTGTTTGCTGTATTTTGTCCAAATGATTTGTCCTTCGATACTGAAAGCACCAGTGCAGCTGGGAGAGACCTGAGAACTGCACTGAATCACTGTGGTGGTTCTTTGGTAACCTGTGAGAAATAAAAGTGCTAACTGGAACCAGAAAGGGTTCTTCAGCTTGTCCCCACAGGAAACCCTTCTTTTAGATTCCAAGGGTTTTATCTAGAACACCCCAAAGGAGTTCTACCGAGAGCCATTTTATCTAGAACAAACGGAGAGGGCTTTAAAGAATACCTGTTTAGATTCAATGGTTTTATCAAGAACACACTCGGGGGTTTTACCAGAAACCTTTTAATATTTAAAGGGTTTATCTACAACACACTCAGGGGTTCTACTGGGAACCTTTTTATAATCCAAGGGTTTTATCTTGAACACACTCAGAGGGTTTCACCAGCAACTTTTCTATATTCCAAGGGGCTTGGCAAGAGCCCATCCAGGGAGTTCTACTGAGAACCCTTTTATGGTACAGAGAACCCTTGATGAAAGAGTTCTTCAGGGATTTCAATAGTAATTGAAGAACTTTTTTCCAAAGAAAAAGTCCTTTGGAAGAAAATGCTTCTTAATGCAACTTTTACTTTTACAAAGACAAACCCTTGCTTCAAAAAGAAAGTTCTTCGGAAGCAAATGGTTCTGGGTAGAACCTCACCCCTTCAGTAAGAACCCTTTTGGGACCCTTATTTCAGTGTTGTCTAAATGTTTTGGAATAAACCGCTTCAAGCATACTAAATGTGTACATCCTTGCTTTAATCCTACACTTTATAAAGATATACCAGGGTATTACAGAGACAACCTGCTGTAGACCCTCCCTCTAGCTAAAGGAAATGTACAAATGTATTCATATATTCATAAATACATTGAAAGAAGCCTTAGAAGAGGATGACTGCAGACAGAGCATCCCTGACCAGTATCCTTTCAGATAAGCCCCATCACTCTGTTAAAGCAGGAGTGGCTGGCTTTGTGCTGTAATAGCATGCACGTTTGTATCTCACCAAGCAGCTCAACCTGTTTTGTACGGGCTTTAAAAATAACACACGCACAGTCTCTTGGGAGCGCTAGGCAATGGTCTGTGTCTGTTGTTGTTAGTAAAGCACACCAGCAGCCGATTGGATGAGTAAGAGGAATGAGTTCAAGCCGTGTGTAGTCTACATGTTAAGTCTAAACAGAGCACAGAGCATATGGCCCGTAACTCATTCAGTGGTGAACAGAGAGCCTGATTCTCCTTAGTTAATGAACTGGCAAAGACAATGTTGTCTAAAAGATAGCTATTTGGGGATTTCTGGTGCCATCATTACATTTCCTGCTTCAGAACATGAGAGAAAGTAATAAAGCTCAGTGGAAACAGCTTATCGTGATCACGGTTGCAGTGATCAACCTTTTATTGTATATGCATCAAAAAGCTTCAAACAGAATCATTCCTATACAAATGCTTTTTAAATAACTCAATTATAGTAATCAAGTATTCCACTTACAGTGTTCATTTTGTGTCTTTTCACACATGGCAGCATATGGACAAAAAACTTTAGTAGTACTATTTTGTCTGATTGTCTGACAACTCAGCTCAGCACTGGACCCTGACTGGACTCACCCGAGGAGTGGTTGGCTTTGTCTGCCTGGAATGTTCCGTGTTTCTCTTTGTTACCTGATGACGGTCTAAGGACCAAGACGATGTATCTATAAATGAAGTTTAATGCATATAAAGGACAATGTGCAGGAGTTTTCTGGTCACTTGCCCATGATTTTCCTCCCACACACCTGTCAAAAGTGTGAATGAGCCTTTAATTCTATTTTTGCTGCACACATGTGAAATCATAATAGGAAAAAGAAAGTCTTCTTGGCAGAAATTCCTATAAATCCAAAGTACAAATTAGCAATCAATTTGACCCAAGAAGACATCATCAATATAAGCGGTTTCAAAGTATATTTCTGGACTTGTTTTCAACCATAAAAAAATCTCATAAATAGAGTAATGTTCTTTCTACGCTATCGAAAAAACCTGCAACAACAATGTGTTTTACCTTTCATTAGCCATCAGTCATTTGTAAGAATGAATGGATCTGTAATCAAATTTGTCAAACTGCCGAAACTGTTAAACTCTTGAAAATTACTGGCAATGTCATTGTTACTTTTGAAATTTGAGGTAACCCGCTGCTGCTCTATTATGAGCCAAGCACAAGCGAAAAGGTGAGAGAATTCAACATTTTTAAATTGTGTTGCATACAGAAACACGCAGTTTTACTTTTTGTTGTGTCACTGCTGGATTAAAGCATGAGAGAATGAGTCAGTGTGCTGGAGTGTGGTACAAGCTGCATGCTGAGTTATTGTGGCATTCAAAGTTTAATGCATCTGTTTCCACTGTTGCTATTGATTGCCTGGAGCTGTAATATCCACAACTTTCTAAACTACAGCGGAGTCACTGAGGATTAATGTGGAAATCAAAAATCAACATAGAACATATTGTACGTCTATATGTAAATTACAAAATATCTCTAAAGCAAACTTGCCATGCATTACATTTTGTTTTCATATGAAAGATGAGAGTACTGTTTCAATTAATTCTGTAATGTTTTATTTACATCTTCGCCCTGTTTGAACCTGTATGTCTTGTTCCTGATATAAAGCATCTTGTCTTGCTTCTAAATTTAAAAGGTCCAATACAAAATACATTTTTATGTATGACTGTTCTTTGTCTCAGCAAATATCCCCTTTGTACTTTTGCAGTATTAAAGGCATATGTTATATGATGTGATGAAACTGAGCAATATAGCCGGTGGATTATTTGACATTCCAGTCAAGTGTTGAGTTTTGAAGTCTGAATGTCAGTTTTGATTTGTTCCATAGCAGTTCCTCCTGAGTGGAAAAAAATAATGCAATGCAGTTATTTTCTCTTTCGACTTGTTAGGGATCACAGCGGTACTGGAGAATAGCGACATGTTGCAAAAATAAAGCCACTGTAGAAGAGAAGAATTTTGATTTTTTCACACATGCTTCTGAAATTGATGGATGGATTTAAAAAGTTACTTTGCGGCTTAATTTTTATGTAATACCTTCAAAGGAAAAATACAATGCCTTTTATTCACCGGCTGACTTTTTCACCCTGTTCTCTTTCAACCCTGTCTCCGGTGTAATACCACAGATAGGCTTGTGTTTGCTTGCTGAGACTTCTAAAGTGATTTTGAATAAATGAGCTGTACATGTATCTAGACTTTAAGGTGTCATTAGCGGTGCACAATCGGTTATGAATCACAATGAAAATAAGGGTGTAACTTTCCCCGTCTTTGACTTAAAGGGACAGATCATCCTATATTTATCTTTTATCCATGTCTACTGTTTTTGTGTGAGATGGCAAGTTTTTGAGATGTCTCCCCTCTCTTGAATATGGAATGGAACTAGATGAATACATTTTAAAACCTCAACAGCAATGAATGTCTCTTTCCAAAAATCATGACCGGGTTACTCAAGATTCAGTTTCATTTAGGAACTAAGTTACCAAACTACAACCACCAACTGTATCACCACACTAGCTACCTCGGTGGTGCTAACCAGAGTTGTGGGGCTTTTTAAGTATTAGAGCACACATAACATGCACATGCATGCACATGCACTTGTGGTGGCTCATAAAAAGTAACTAATCAATACCAGATGGGTTGCGGGTGGGAAACAGTGTGCATCCTCTGAGTAAGAGAGATTCTGTGTGCGCATTTCCGCTCAAGGCACAGCAGTGCATCTTCATGGTTTATTTTTCTACTAGAGTTTTCTCTGTCCTATCATGTTACAGCAAGTTCAAGTTACTACAGGTTTTAGTTTAGCTGCCAAAGTGCCTCATACCAAAACAGTATAGATGGATAAATAGTACTATGGGCTAGAGGGAAAATATATATTTTTGATTTGAAGTGTCCCTTTAGTTGTGATTTGACACAAATACAATGAATTAAAAAAATAAAGACCAACCTCATCAATCAACATTTCTCTGGCACACTGTCAACAAAGTAATCGTTTTAAGATTGATAAAGAAATAATAGCTGTCTTTCTTGTGCAATTGTATGAGATTTTCACTACCCAGGTGTCGCTGATAAACTGGCAACTCTGTGTAATTTGCCCATGCAAACAATAGTTGTTTTTTCCCCATCAGTTAATGTCTTAATCATTGCTTAACACTCAGTAAACATGTTCTTGAGTGTGATAATGACAGCGGTGTTTACCTACATGCCACTGTCTCAAGGTTAGTCACTGCTGCTGCTGCATAATTAAAGGGGTTAACAAAGGTTAGTGGCCACAAATATATGCGCACTAAGATCAGCACATTCCTGTAAAGCAAACCTGTCAGCTTAGAGAGCACTCAGCAGCCGTGGTGACAGCTTTATTTCCATATGCATAAACACTCTCAGAAAATACCCTTTAGATGCAGAATAATACGAAGTAACTGGTATTAATTAAAGCACCCATATGTATCAGCAGTATAATCCTTAACCGCAGCAGTGTGCAATACAGGGGGTTCTTTAGAAAACGGAGGCATGTTTCCATAGCAAACTGAAATGTAATAACTGAGAGTGGTCTTGGTGATGTAGGGTATTCGTTTATTTCAGTCTAAGCAAATTGTTCATCGTTTACAACAATAGAAGAGTTTATTCAAAAGGCGTTTTGACAACTCGTCTTTGTTGAATCATGACAGCGGTGCTTGCACAGACTCATGTGACTCAGAAATTGAATGCTGTAAACACCTTGGTTCACGACCAAACAATTTTCCCTCTAAATTGTGATGTTTCTCCTCATTGCAAAGTCAAATGTTTACCACATCTTTCCTGGTGCAAATAAAGCTTGTTATTGTGATGAAATTATCGATAAATGACTTGCAAGGAAGAGGGTATTTTGATTTTACGGATTCGCTCTACTCATGCTGGAGCAGTGGCAGTAAAAGGCTGGAGAGAGGAGACTGAACAATGAGACTGGACAGTGCTGCTCACTGGGGTACAGAGGGTTGAACCTGATCCAACATAAACAGTATCAATGCCATCACTTCTTTTTGCCTTGGCTCGTGGTAATGGTGGCTCTCCCCTGAGCTATTGCATAGATTGTGCCAATTCTCTCATGTTTATGCATAGGACCCCCTCATCCCAACACCCTCCTCACTCCTCCCTCTTAGTGCTGATGTCTCTGTTTGGTCTGTCTACACTGCCTAGTGCCACGAGACAGGCTGGGTCATAAGTGGCATGGATATGGTGTGGTTAGGGAAAGGCCATGCAGCCACATGGGGGATATAGTGTTTATGGATCACATTTGCCTGCTGTATCGGATCGCTCTCAGCAAACTAACCACTCAAGTAGGGCAACAACTAACACTAACACTAACACGAACCACAGTTTGCTCCCCAACCACTGTGAATGCACAAGCCAGTGCATTCTCATTCGGAGAGTTGCATCAGAAAAGGCATCCAGTGAAAAAAGCTATTACTAAATAAAATATGCGGATCCATGTCGGGTTAGGCAAATGATCTGCTGTTGCAGGCCCTAATGAGAGTGGCCAAAGAACAAAGAAGAAGTAATTTAGACCCCAAAATATGAAATAAATAAATAAATAAATAAATAGGGCCCAGGTTTAAAAATACTGGAATTACTCTTAAAGGTATCAGATTGTCCCCAGGATCGGTGCACAAAATGAAGCTGTGTTTAAACACAGTGGTGCGTTGAGCTAACGTCAGCATGCTAATATGCTCACAGTGAAGCACAAGCAGGCATTATTGTTTTCCATAGTTTAGCATGGTAGCTTGCTGACATTTGTAACTGGCAAAAAGCACAAGTACAACTGAGGCTGATGGGTATGTCATCAGTTTTGCAGGTGTTTTGTTGTAAAATAAAATGGAAATTTTGACATGATGAAAGCTATGAAAAGCAGACACAGTGATTATGATTCATCCTAAGGAGGACATTAGTGCCAAATGTCATGGCAGTCCATCAACAGATGTCAAGATATTCATTCAAAAACATAAATGTCAACCTTGTGGTGGCGCAAGAGGAAAAGTCAGGGGATCCCCAAAGTCATTTAAATTTATAGTCTGGCAATCATTAATGTCTGCATCGAAGTTTGTGCCAGTTCACTCGATAGATTTGTAATATCTCACAGGATAAGTCACTAACAACCCAAAGCAATTCAGAGATAGAAAAGAACTTCAAATCTGCAATGGAGAGTGAGCAGAGGGGTGTGAGCAGGAGAAGCAGCAGGAGGGTGGGGCTAAGAAGCTCCAGCAGAGTCCATGACAACGAGTCCCTCAAACTAAGCAACTAAGTTTACCATCGCCTTCCAAAAACACCCATTTACACTAAGTGTCTCCTGATCCTCTGGAAGACATCGTCAGTGCCCTCCTAACCTCATATGATTGCTACAAAAATGATTAATCTGACAGTTTTCTCCTCCGTCATCTCTGTGGTTACCACCCACCACAACATGTTCCTTTAAAGAGGTTTTGTGCCACTACAGTATCACACTGCTTCCACTTTTCCATCACCACAGCAGGAAACAGTTCATTTGAAGTGAACTTTCCATTCCTCTATTTTCCTGTTGTGTATCTGTTTCTCCAAGCTATTTAACTCATTTTTCTTGTTAAGATCTGACTGCCAATTACTGACCACCATAACTTAAAAGGATGATAAGGGTGTAGAAGTTAACTTGTCTTTGTCGTTGCAATTCCTTACTGCCTGCAAGGGTCATAAACTGCTTAATATCCATTCAAACACATCGCGGCACATTTACTGAAGCTCAGCCTTGAGGTGTACCTGTTGGATGTGATAGAGAGACACAGAAAGGGGAATCACTTCACATCCATTGGTAGAGGCTCTGCATTGTATGTCACTGACTGCTTTGGCTTTCATCCAGACCTTCCATTATGTCATCACCAGACCATGGCAAGAAAGGTCTGAGCCACTCTATTCAATGACTGGGGAAATTGGGCCATTTTGATACCATGCTGAAGCCTCCTGTGTGGTTTGTAATTCTTACATCCTGATTGCCTTTCCCCAGCATGGGGGATGTTTGGCCGAATCCGGAAACACTCTTTTCAGAGGCGTTTATTAGCTGGTTTGTCTGAAGAAACCCAATCAACTGTTTAAGCAATTTCTTTCTTCCAGGAGGGTTGTGCTGTCTTGCCGGTGGGATATCAGACCACATGTGCAATTTAAACATTATGTGATCTGATGGATGAAAGGCAGAGATGATGAGAAGGTTTGTTGTCCATTAGAGGGTCAACGGGCCTCAGTCACTGATGTTTTCTCATGTGGGATTTGTTCTTAGGTAAGAACATAATCTACAAACACTCAAGAGCACTCTTATGCACACTTTAGTGCTGACATGTTCATACAAAATATGTGGTCATTGTGTTTTCTTCAGGCCCACAGTTATGAGAATATACTGTTAAAATGACAAAAAATATCTTTTATCTACTGTAATATCTTAATAAATATTTTCAATGTGTTGGTCTTTTAAAATAAATAATTAACTTGACTGTACAATGTGATTATTTAGTATTATATTTATTATTTTGTGGCCTGTGATGAGGCTATCTGTAAGTGTCTGGGGTTGTCCAGGACAGTGTCTGAGATCAGATGTGGGTAGGGTTGGATATCATTTAAAATATTGCAGTACCAGAATGCAGGTATTGTTTGACTGGAGAAGTTTCCATACTACTTGGTACTGGGTTATTTCAATCAATACCTTAAAGGTACTGAGTATCTCAGCCTTAGATGTGGGGCAGTTGAACAGGAGATGGATGCTGAAGGTGGTTTCTTCTGTGGTTCATCTGTTAATAAGTGAAAAAATACACTTGAGGTATTGTAGTGACTTTTTGGGATTTAAACTGCAAAAACAAATGTTTAAATTTTGAATACAAACTAAATACTTTAATAACACTTTTTGAAAACGCGGACATGAGGAAGAGAGCACTCATGCACTAAAATAATCACCTGCTTTTAGATTTTACACACTGGTGTTGAAATGTGTCATCATGTTTCATGGTTTTTGCAGCTACAGCTTTTAGAGAAAAACTCCCACCAAATCGTATTAATTCAGAAAAAACAGCTTACCTTCTGACCCTGAGAAAGGACATGGCCTAGAGATAAAAAACCCCCTTCAACATCTTTAGATTTTTGTTTGGGAATTCTTGTCTTCTCTCTCAGCTTCTCTCTGTGTGATTGCTGTGTGCACACGGCCCTGCAGTCTCATGTCCTTATATGGGTGTTGGTGGCCCTATTCTAATTAGTTGTGGCACTTGCAATGGCATTCTTCATTATAAGAACAGGTATACGAACAATTCTGCATTTTAAGAACACCTTCATGAATCTGACACAGATTCTTGGTGAATGAGGCTTCTCAGATTCTATAGATTTTCACTATCTGCACAGGACTTATGAGGGGACCTCATGTGATTTAGAAATTACCGGCCCATGTCTGTGTTTCATGTGGCACATTTGCACGGGATAAGCAAGGTCTGTGTTTTGCTCAAATTCACTGATATTATCCCTTGTCAAGGGTCGCATAACTTCAACATTTCAGCAGTGGAGCGTCTGTTGTTCAGCAGCTACATAAATAATATATTTTAGAGTTGTTTTGCCCACTTTCTGCTTGTTTTACAAGCAAGCTCATGTAGATCCAGTAACAGATACTTTGTGGCTGTACTTGAATGACAACTTTTTGTTGCTCTTAACCTTCTCTGTCATCATCACTCATTTAAAACGTCAATATAGCTGATTTCACAGCACAGCTGTTGACACAGCTGTTGAAAATATTATGAGCCACAATCAAATTTCATACTTGTTCAGTTGTCTGACAATAGGAAACAGATGTTAAAATAACAATAAGACCCAAAATCATGGAGATGCTGATTCGCTGTGGACCAATACTATCACATGACCTGTCTGTTTGATGAAATATGGCAGGTAATTTGTGGTGAAACTTTAACTTTACAAATTACAGACAAGACATATTCACACAGATTAAGATCACAAGCAACCTCCACAATCATTACAAATTACCAGAGGTCCCCAGATAATACTAGTCACATGAGAACAGGGCTTAAGAGCTAGATGCTAGCACCAGTGTTGTAGTCAAGACCACCAAGTCAAGACCAATACTCTGGGAGACAGGTCAAACAATCAACAATGATGTGACAGTAAATATTGGAGTACTTCTTATGATTAATATCAATGCAGCACATATTTATAGAAAACTTCCCAAGTTCGTAAGGTTCAATTTGAGCCCAAGATGACCTTCATATCTTCAAAATTACACTTGCTGTGTCAGAAAATCTTCGCTATACCTCAAATCAGAATTTTCAGTCACAAGCCCTCCAGATAGGGGTAAGCATGTTACTTGCATCTAAAAATATATTCATATGTAATGCTGCTGCCACTATCTGAAGTGAAGAACATGGAAAGTGAATACTAAAGTAGAACATTAACATCTGTACCAAAAATGTCTAATGGTGGCTCTAGAGGAAACGCCAATGATCACAAAGTCATTCTGGTGCTTTGTCAAAGAACAAGGATCACTTTAAACTTATCTTTATTGTGATCATATGTTTCCCTAACCCCAAAAGTTGCTTTTCCTGCCTCAAGAAGACACATTGTTGCAACACCTTTGTAAATAAATATTGTTTTACATTTCTACAGTCCTATTTAATGTACTGATTAACTTTAGATTGCTTTTATATATAGTACTCGCAGACAGCCTCATTATATATAGCCGGTATTTTCTTTAATCCATTGGTGGATGAGCTTTAAATATTAATAGATGAGACACACAAACAGTACAGTAATGTGAGCCAAATAAGTAAACACAGACAGGGATTTTGTCCAAGTGTGGTTTATTTAAGAAAATCGTGTTTATTACATGACTGAACTGCAGTATTTAGCCCTAATTTATTTTTTTTTACAACTCTAGTACAAGTCTATTCACAGGACCCACCTAACAGAAACATACATTTTCATGTGGGCCTTGATTAATTACAAAATTCCTCGAGTGTCTCCAAAAATAAAAAATACAGATTGATGACTGAGAGATAAATAGATAAATACACAAAAATCTAATCCAACTCAATCAGCCAATAAATAAATAGAACAATAAATAACATTCAAAACATCTTTGGCCAGACTCGGGCCACGTCATTGTCCCCACAGAAGTGACATTGGTCTTGGTAGATGCCTCAGTCAGTCAGAGCACCGTATGCCGACTAAATTAGCGTAACCTATGGGGTTCTAAGTAACAACACTGGATATGTGGCATGAAATAGCAGGTGATAGAACAATTATATTGAGGCACTTTTAAGGATGTTCCTGGAAATGACAACATTTCCATGTGTATGCGTATTCCCCAAGAGGAAACAAAATGTAAGACAAGAAACAACATTCAATTGAAAGGTAATTGAATGGCTGCTTTGCTCATCTAATCATGTTATCATATATTCCCTCACTTTTTACAATTTTGGGACCGAGCATGGTAAAAAGTACCACATAAAATAGAAAATGGTGAGCTGGAAAAACATGAAAACAGATAACATGGGAGGAAAACAATGGTGTGTGTCGCCAACCAAAAAAACGTTGTTACATATTTGCTTTTTGAGTCCGTGAATAACATCAATGTGTGTTCTCCGTGGTGGTTGAGTCCGACTGAGTTTCTGACTGCTCCCCAAATATCCCTGCCAGTGTCTTAAAGCGGGGCCCCCAGTCATTGAGGTAATCATAGTCCTCCTCAACGTCTATGGCGAGGGAGTCGATGGAGCTGAGTGACTCGGCCACAGAGCCGTTGCCCTCGTAAGCGTACGTGGCCAGGGAGTCGTAGGGCGGGGCCGAGTTGTCCATGTCGTGCTCTTTCAGACGCTGGTTGATGAAATCTCGGATGTCGGTGCTGTCCTGAGAGACAGGGGGCCTGGGACCTCGCTTCAGCTCAGGTTTGACGTCCCTGCGGTACAGGTTCTCTTTGACAACCTTGGGATTGCGAAGCGTGCCCATGTCAAAGGCATGCGTGTCCTCCTCGCCGCCTCCTTCATCGTCATAGTGGATCACATTATCCCGGATGTCCTCTTTGGATGACATGAGGGTTTCCTTTTTCTTCTGCCGTCTTAAGCCCACATAGAGGACCACAATAACTGGGGGACAAACAGAGAGAGTTGCATGTTAGACCACTGTTAACACACCCACAATACTTAGGCTGAAACACATGTCCTGTTGGGAGAAAACAAAATCTTTCACAGAGGAGCTGTGTGTAAGAATTGAAAAGTCTTAATCACTGGACCAGACATTAAACAGACTTTACCCTGCCAGCTCCCTAGTCCAAAGTCCAGTAATGTAATGTCCGATTGAGCTAATGTGTGAAGAAAGCTCAATAATGTACAACGAGTGAGTGGGCATGTTGATAACATTTCCCACCCCTTGCCTAAACCAAATAGAGTATTCTGACTTGGTATATGTGAAAGGGTAAGTCAAGATAATATCCAGATGTGATTCTGTGATTCTTGGATGGATTGCCATGAAACTTGTCACAGATAGGCCTATTTATATTCCTCTCTGCATTAATTGTAATGACTTTGGTGATCCCCTGACATTTTAGCTAGCACTTCCTGTAGGTCAAAATTTGAATTTCACAAATACTTTGGTTTATGGCCCTATATCTGCTAAACTAATCAGCCTCTGTACTTGCTCAGTGATAATTAGCAAACATTAGCATGCTTACACACTAAACTAAGATGGTGAACATACATATCTGCACATTAGCATTGTCACTGTTAGCCACAGTTGCACTTTGAACCAAGAATCAACATAAGCAAGCCAACATGGTAAGTGCAGCCTCACAGACCTGGCATAGCGGTGGATTCCAGACTTGTTTAAATCTCTAGATGTCAGCATTTTATCTGTATCTGGTTTACACATAACCAGACTCTCAGCACCATTTTACTTTATGTATCCTTTATTTAGCCAGGAAAGTCTCATTGAAATACTAGATTTCTCTCTTCAGGGAGTCCTGGTCAAGATGGTAGCACATGCAGTTTCACATAAAAGACATGCATAATTTTACATAATTACATAGATAGCTGCGTTACATACATTATTGAATGTATGTTAGAATACATACATAAGAAACATAACAAGGGAAATAGTAAAACATACATGCCATACTGGCGATATCTATATTACATTTCCCCTCAAGTCAAGGATTATGTAAATCATGTAGTTAAAATCTACGTCATACAGTAAAGATACAGTAAATTAAATCCCATGTAAAACATGGTTTTTAAACCAAATGTGGCCTGTTTCAACATATATGACCTACAAATCAATGCCTACTGGGAATTACTTTTGTGGCTGAAAGCAATAATGTGTCCTAGCTGCATCGCAAATTATACTCAATACCGGAGCCCCTCAGGGCTGTATGTTCAGACCCCCCGTGTTCAAGCAATGCTGGATTGCAATGCTGAGAGAACTCTGTTGTGAAGTTAGCGGATGAAACCACCATCATCAGTCGGCTTTCATATTGGAAGGAAAGTAACAATTGCAGGGTGGCACACAGAGAACAACTTACTTCTCAACATCAACAAAACCAAACAGAAGTCTGTGTCTTTGCCTACTTTTTTCGTAAATCAACAATCAGCTGTCTACATCAGTGGAGCAGGTGAACAGTTTTAGGTTCCTGGAAATTAACATCACGGATAATCTGTCATGGACATCACAAATCTCCATTCTAGTAAAGAAAGCTCAGAAACACCTATTAATGACTATATTTAATATGTTAGGGAAAAGCCCCACAGATTTTTTTCAGTTTGAGGTGGAAACTTAAAAAATCACAAAAATAAGTTTACCATTAATTTGTAATGCTAAATATTAGATTTGCACAGGATAAAAAAACTTATTGAAATTTAAGTTTGTTTGAATCCAGTGATACCAAGCATTTCACAGTACTCCTTGAAGTGTGACATTTCTTTGCCATACTATGTTTAGTTGTTAGTCACATGGGGTTATTCATTTTATCATTTTTTTCACAAAAACACTAGTGGGAATACAGGTTCCTTTGATCACAAGTTCAAAAACATGTATGCTCTTAATGACCAGACGTACTCAAGTGGGAACTGATTATAAAAAATATTTTCCTCTGCATTTTGAAGAAGAAATGTAGCTCCATGATCCTGAGTAAAGAACATTATAAAATTCCACTGTGGACATTATTGGGTTACTGAAACTTAAGAAGGCAATATTCCCATGCCAAGTTCTTGTTGACTTCTGCAGAGTAAATACAATAAGATTAATAAAATTGCAGTAAAAACCATCCTGACTAAAAACATCTCAAATTCACAGAGCCCAAAGGATACTAGACAACACCCACCCCACCCACAACCTGTTCACCCTGGTGCCGTCTGGCAAGAGATACAGAAGTATCCGCAGCCAACCCACCAGACTACAAAGCAGCTTCTTCCCTCAGGCTGAGACTCCTCAATTCTCCGCTACCACCATAAAAACTGGCTTATTTTCATTACTTATTATTTATTCATCTGTTTATATATTTTTTTTGTTTTGTGAGTTGCAGAAAGGGACTACAACTTGCATTTTGTTATACACCCCTGTGTTGTAGAGTGATAAATAAATGAACTTTGCACCTTGTGCCTTGTACTTATAATAGGTAGCGCCAGAACTGTAAACACTGCTGGACAAAATTGTACCACTGAGAATACACCCAAAGCAGCAAAGCAGTTTACTGCTTTAGCACGCAACCCTTCAGAGGTCGCTTGAGGTTCTGCACCTTTCAGACACTGTAGTACTGCGGCGATATTTTCAACACATAATGTTACAATAAATTTCTTTCTCACCCTCTCTCTCTCCTGTCAGTGCAGTCTGTCTCCCTCTGTGTCCCTCCCTCTGTCTCGTCAGTGAAAAATGCAGTGAAGTACGTTTGTTTCCTCTGGTTTATCAATATACAGTTACATATAGGAGGAAGAGCAATGGCCAGGATGAGTCTGGTAGTCATTCACGTGAAAGAGTCCAATGAATACATTCAGGCTGGGAAAAAAAGCCTTAAGTAGGTCTCTTCCTTTCATCCTTGTTGTATCTCACTTCCTTTCTGCCTCCTCTCACTCCCAAGTGATTTTATCTGCCTGTATATAGTGTGCCAGCTCCCCCCAGTGGCACCTGTGTAGACTTCAACAACAGTCGGTTATTACAGGACACACTGGTTGAACACAGCTTGTCACTGGGCGCAGCCAATCCACATCAGTCTGAAAGAAACAGCAATGCAGATGAAAGTCTCTGTGCTGGTCTGTTTAATTTGCCTCATCATTTCTCCTCGCAGGACAACTGGGTCATCCTGACAAATCCTGCACGGGAGCTAAGTGGCTCTATGGAAATGCTCTCAGTGTGAGTTCTGATTCTCTCTGCCACTTTCCTTCTCGGGGACAGCATGACAGTTTGGCGTCAGCCTCAGCCTTGGGGGCGAGACGACTTGGGAGCTTTGAAGACATTCTTCTCAGATGGAGCGAACACACCGACAGCTCTACAGCACACCGCCACAATCGGCCCTGCGCTTTTATGTTCCCTCACATATAAAACAATGAAACTCATGCTGATATTTCACATGAATACATTCATGAAGGCAGTGAAAAAGGATTTATGATGAGGCACAGCAGGAATTTAACAGTGGATTCCTTGTTGGACCACATATAAGAGAGAGATAGAGAAATGTAAATACAGCTCAATTCAAAGGTCACAGCTACCCTTGACTTCCACTGTAAAATAGGACTTCTTTAACAACCCGCCATCCCATATTCATAATTCGGAAAATGACACCATAAACCTACATTTACTTCCTCCCTGCTATGTAGATGAGTTTGGACATTAATAGCAGAGAATTAAGGAGGAGTTTTACAACCATGACCTTGTGTGAAATGTAAAAGCTGCAGCCTGGGAAGCAGCCACAGGGCAGCAAGATTGGATTTAGTTTATAGAGCTAAGCGTCCCTCCCTCCAATCTTAAACGTCTCATTGAATGACCAAATTCATATGGGTTCTGTAATTAACTGCGGACACTCCTGGAGAGAGGCCAAACTAAGCCTGATGGTCAGCTCAGCACATCTGGAGTCAGGTCCTGTCAAAAATGGACAAATGTTTAACTGGATCTGACTGTTTAGATGCACATTTTTATTCTATGTGTGAAGCTCAGTGTCTCTAACTTTGACATCACAAGCCAATCATATTTAAAACTGCAACAAGGAAGATTTTAAAGGCAAAGCTGCACCTAACCCAGCAAATCTAAATCTAAATTTAATTTAACTAGTGAATTCTTGTTATTTTCTGTCATAACCTTATAAGTAGGTAAGCCTAACCAAGGACAGAGGCTGAAAGTTAGCCTTGGTGAGAAATCCTACATGCAACACATCTGCACCATGTTATTGTAACTACAATGTTTTTTTTTTCCCATTGTCCCTGATAAATAAATTAATGAATAGTAAATACATAATAAAGATATACCAGTGTGAATACCAAAATTCATTTTAATCAATTTAGGTCAAAAGAGTACACAGCGTACTGAGATAAATAATGATGAAAATAATAATTTCTGGGTGATAAAAGATATATTTAAACCCTCTAAATAATCCAAACTACTATTTTTCATAGCTGCCAGTGTGTGAGGTTACCTTGTGCTGACCTTTTTAAAAAACCTCCTCTACTCCCCTCCTCGCTACCATGGACACATTTTGTCTTTTTGAGGAAGGGGGCAGGTGATCTTTGGGGTAGAGAGCAGTATATATATATATATACATATATATATATATATATATATGTATACATATATATTATATATATATATATATATATATAATAATACATATATAATAAAACAGTATCTGCCACATAGAAGTTGTGTATATATCATCTGAAAGCTGGGAACCTGAAGATTAATGTGCAGCTCAGCACTGTCTGTCAAGTTCTTTAAAACAGATTTTTCATGAACATTATGTTTCATAAGTTGTTTCAGCAATTTTGGGATTGATTCCATTTATTACAGATTTGGTGTGAAATTTTTTCAATTTTTTCAACTCGAGAATTGATTAAAAATGGTCAAAAATCCCTCTGAAAGATGGAAATAAGACCCCATGACCTTGTGGAACACAACAGAGGAATTTATGCTGTGATTTGATTTCAAAAACTTTTGACATTTTGGAGAAGTCTGTATCTGAATTTCATTTTTCGGTGATTGGATGGCGAGCACTTATGTTGTGGGAATTGTTCAGAAACCCCCTGATTGTCAATACACCTAGGAAAGCCACGCATCCTCTGAATGCTCCAGGTCTCCAGTTTGTGATTCTGAAGTTTCATGAGGCTGTGATCATCCCCGAGGTCACAATAGGTCATTTTACACAGTGAGGTCGAGTTTCAAAAAATGGTCTTGCAACCAAGAAATGGCTACAATAAGGACTACAACATCACATCATTTGAAAGAGAGTACTGTTGGCCATGCCCTTGCGGAATTGAAGAGGTTAAAATCAGGGCTGTAGCACCATAATAAGACATACATCAATTCCTTGTTTCCTTCATGATTATCAGTTACACTGTGCTAAAATAAAGACTGTTTACAAGACAGAAGACAAGAGGTCTCACCTAAGAGGATGATGATACATAGAAGGATGGCGATCAGAGCTCCTGTGCTGAGACCCACAGGGAGAAAGATGGCCTCCGCGCTGCAAGTTAGCACGGAACCATCTGATTCGCAGCCACACACACGGATGGTCAGGGTGCCTGTGCTGCTCTTAGGTGGGTAGCCATTATCTTCAATTACCACAGGAAGGAAGTAAATCTCCTGCAAACGTCGTCTGAAGCCACTCCGCTTCGTCACAATTCCAGCTGTGTTGTCTGGAGGAAGGGAAAAAAGGAGAGCCATCAAAAACAAAAAAGAATCATAAAAAAAAAATCTTGGTTGCATTTTATTTTAAATTAATAAGACTTAACAAGCATTTTGTTTAAAAATTGACAAAAACAGCAATAATTTGTTCTTTATTAGACAGAATTAGACTTAGAATTAGAGGGTAATTAGGGACACATTACAACAGAACTGCACTGAAAACTAAAGTGTATTATTTCCCACTGTTGCACCCTTATTAGACTTTCTTTGAGGGTAATTTCAGACTACTAAAAGGGCTAATACTTTCTAATAAAGAACATATTAATTCTAGATCTGCAAAATAAAGTGCAACCAAAATCTTCAGAACACATGCAGACTTTTTGAAAGCGTGTGTGCTCTTAATATTAAAAGAATCTTCCAAATTTTTATGGAAAGGCCTGGAGTAGTTTAGCAAACCCCTGTTCCTTGATCTACACAGGTTAGACAGTTTTCTGACCAAAGCAAAAGAAAATATTCCACCCACTCTAACCTCACATCAATCAGACAATCCTCTGAGCTACATTTACAAGTCTGGAGGTCCACATGTGAGAAGATACCTAAAACTTTTTCAGTGTCTGATAACTCTTTACGTTTGATATCAAATCCTCTCTGAATGTGATGAGATTCCGCAATGTATCAAAGAGTTGTCTTATCAAAGTGCTCACCATTTTACACCGCTTACTTTAAAAGCTGATAGAGCCGAACCACACCCAGTACATCATTCCCCGAAACACCGCTGAGCGTTTTCTGTCTACCTGCACCGTGAGAACTATTGGGATTTGTTGTTATTTTGTTATCTCTTTGTGCAGGCGGCATCACTCCAGAGAAACAGCAGATTAGCAATGAGAGATAATGGATAAAAAAAACACACACACACAAAGGGAACAACTTGGGAAGACAGCCGGAGGTGTGAGCATGGCGAGTGAAATAGAGGTCGACAATGTATACGAGGGAGAGGGAACATGTCAGGTTGGACCTGCCTGGTTCTGTCTGCTACAGCGAGACTGTCTGACCCCTGTCAAGCCCGGTTTGTTCCACTGACAAAGCCTGGCACTTTTTCTTGACAGGAGGTCAGGCATTTTAGCACACCTTGCATGTTGTGCACAACTGTGATTCTGTTTGTGCTCCCTCTCCCTCTCTTGCTGAACCTGTCCGTGGTGCCCGTGGTGTTTGTATTTTCTGTCCCTGCCTATCTGATCTCACTCTGTGTCTGGAGAGTATGCTCGCAGGGCCTCTGGCAGCCAGGAAACTGCAAGACAGTGTGTCCAAAAGGTAAAACTGGATCAGAGGTTCGGACCTGGACTTGTCAAGGATGGTGAATGCATTAGCTTCCCTGGCCTCATCCTGCCATGTCCCACTTTTCATTACCCGTCTTTCCGGTTAGACTTCAAAGGGTCCGGCCAGTGCACACTGCAGAGTGTCATATATGGCCTTATCATAAGACAACGTCTGACTGCATGTGCTTAAGTTATTTTTAGCACTGAGACATGACACTCATATAAGCTTTGAGCAACAAACTTTTCAACTAAGTTATAATTCATCTTAAGGGGATGGTTCTCCTAATTCCAAACAAAGTTCCATATCAAGACAGAAGGGTGATTATGAAGGTGTAAATTTATATGCGCAATAACTTTGTTGAATTAAAAAAATACAATGATGTTGGTACCTGACGTTTCCTAAAAGTGGCTGTATTTTCCAGCGGTGGGGGACTCGTAACACATGACTTGACTTTGACTTGGTATTCATGACTTGAGACTTACTTTAGACTTGAGACTGTTTACTCAAAAGGACTTGACTTTTTTTATTAAATATTTGTATTTTTCTAGACGGACCAGATGAGGTATCTAGGGGGCTAATGCTAGTCAAAATAATAAATAACTTAATTAATCAATTAGTTAATTAAAAATAATAATACAATTTTAAGTCAGTGTCTTTTAACTAATTTTAATGTTTAAACTGAGAGGATCATCAGAATTTCTTATGACCAGACTTGACTGAGACCTAGGACTTGTCTGACCTGAGCAATGACCATGACTTGACTTGATTTTCAATACAGTGACTTGAAGGTGAAGACTTGAGATCTGTTTGTGACTTCCAAATTGGTGACTCAACAACTATAATCGTCTCTGTTGAAGAAACTTTGCAAACTTTGCAAGTGTTCCATTTGATAAGGCACACACTAAAATACGAATAAATAGACTAAATTGTCCTAGTCAGTAGAATAGCTGAAGAATTCGTGGAACATAAAGTGGGGAGCCCCGGGACAGTTGTAGCACTTTATGCCTCAGCATGTACAGGTAGAACTCGCTGAATTTTTGTCTTAGAGCTCTCAAACTTTGACAAAATATTTCCAACTTTTCAACTATTAAAAAAAAAAATTACAAAAATTACAAGATAAAAGCAGCAGAAGCAGCCACTGCAGCTGCATACTCCAAAACAAAGACACTGCCAGGTTTGGAGAAAATGTAAGTAGCACATAGCCCACTGACCCTTGTTAGAAATAATGTAGTATTATATTATATTATTATGCATATACACATGTTTTGTGCTTCTATATGGTTTTATGCTTGGAATTCAACATTCTGGCACATCTAGTGTTAATAGTGGTTTTATTTATTGGATTATTAGTCCTCAGATCCAACTGATATTCTTCACTATCACTATCATTTACAAATATTTGAAAGATGTTTGTTTATGCAGTCTCACAAAATACTTATTTTTCTTTCATAAAAAGTGATCAATTTACGTTCTGCTCTCTGAGAAGCTAATTAATTGCAGGCACAATTTCTTTATCACTAATATTGCATAACTAATAACTTTTCAGGTGTAAAGAATCACTGTTCCATGCTGAGAGTGATGTGGTTTCCATTGTTCAGAAGATGAAGCTGCATAATCTTTGAAGTGTGATATCTCCTCCGGCTATGTAGTCAAAAATCTATCAGCTGCATCGCACTGCAGTGATTTGCCCTGTCACATGACAGATGTGTTGCCAGAGTGTAAGAGCACTTACTTCCAAAGTCCCGGATGGTGAAGTTCTTGTTTTTTATGTCTTCCTTTGGTGATTTGAAGGAGAACTGTTGTCCAGCACTTGGTAGGTCTTGGTCTTTTGCACTGAATGTTTGAATCACCTGTTGAAAAAGAAAACACTACTGGTCACATCACATCATGTGACGTAAGTGAAGTAAATCGCAAGACACAAGTCTACCTTCATAACTTCAAACTTTAGAGAACATGGTTTTACACGGGACATGTACTCCTGCCTCCTGGCTGAAAGTCCTATTTTTGTTTGAGCATTCATGCACATCACCTCCTCCATACACGGACTTTCTCGCTCTTTATATTGTGTGACCTGATGCAGATTGGTTTACGCTGAAATAAACTGAAAGCCGGTGCATCTCATACAGGCACTAAAGGGTACCTTCTACGTCTATAAGTTGCAAAACATCAGTATCAGACGACTTGGGAATGAGAACCGCTACTGCGTACATACTGACAGAAAACCGTGGATTTTCACAAATGGTTTTGTTTTGAGTAGCTGTTTCCATGTCAGAAGTTTCTCTTTAATGGAAAATAAAACTCCTACAGGTCGAATTGTTCTGGCAGAAAATGTGAAATTATTCAACGTTGAACAGAAGTGTCAGCTAGTCCTGAGCTGACTGCATGTCAGACCTGTCAGTGCTGAAACAAGGTAGTGAATTTGTTCTCTCAGTAGTGCTGGATACACTCACTGAGCACTTGATTGATAACTTGCTGAAATTTCAGGATCAACTCAACACATAGTGATGGATTAAGTTCATTTAAAACTGCTGGAGCTTGTTCAAGGGTCATGAAGAGAAAACATTTACGATATATTGTACTTACATTATACATCTTCTAAAAGCGCAGGGCCAAGTCATTCCCAAAACAACAAGAATAAGACACAGTTTGATCAATTCAGCACCGATTGCAGCACAAACTGGATGACTTATATGTGAGAATGTGTTTACTGAACAGCACCTAACCAACCAACCACAAACTTCTTTGTGTTTCCACCCTCCTAGACACAGACTGCTGATTCAGCCGCCTCTGTACCAGACTGCTGACGGCTTTATCCTTTCTTCTTTTCCCCAAACGTCTCAGAGGTTTGTCTGAAACCGGCTGTCCTGCCAAGCCTACAGCTGTGCTACCAGTCTGCTCTTCCCCGCCCGATGGGCTTGACCTGCTGCAAAACCTGGTTCCTCTGCCCTGGATCCCACACACGGAGGGGGCACTAATCAGCCCCGCTGCCCTGTTGCATCACCCCAACAATGTTGCTCTCTCCGTCTTTCCCCGCTCAGTATTTGAATAAAATTCCCAACAGGGGGGTAAACCTGACACCAGGTGTGATGAGAACTCTGTTGTGTTCCCCACAGCAGCTGCACACTTCACACTATTGATTTCCAGACACTAAATTAGCTTTGTGATGAATAAATCTGAAGCTGCAGCTAACAATGACTTTCACATGAGTTCAATCAATCAATCTTTTTTTTTACCAATAAATCAGATATGTCAGAAATAATGGCTCATGTCCATCAAATCTTACTATAGCCTTAAGCCTTAAGTCTTAAAATTGTATGTCCGCCCAAGTGGAAGAAGTTGCATACCATCAGTGAAGGATTGGCAGAAGGGCTGCCCAACAATGGGCCGTTTGGGCTGCTCAGACTGTGTCATCAATGCATTAATAAAAAATAATGATA
Source organism: Lutjanus argentimaculatus (assembly GCA_034769285.1). NCBI lineage: Eukaryota > Metazoa > Chordata > Actinopteri > Lutjaniformes > Lutjanidae > Lutjanus > Lutjanus argentimaculatus. Next base: position 6,327,298 of record JAWZSL010000009.1, on the reverse strand, counting down.
ACAGTAAAATAATAATAATTTTGTGTCAGTGGATTTTCATCAGACTTTCTTAATGCATGCAGCCAAAAACATGAGTTGGAGGGAGGGCAGAAACTTGGACTTGAGCAGGTATGAAGTTTAACACCAGCATCACCAGGTTAAAGAAGCAGATTGTGTTAAATCATTGTTGGCATGCATCAGCAGCTGTAGCGTTTATAGTGTGCATTTTGTAAATTTCAGCATTCTTGTTCAGCTGAATGATTTTATGTCAAGCTTTTTATGTCACCATTTGGATGGGGCCGGTGTTGGGTTTAAAATTACCAGTCCGTCGCTGCATACTGTAAAACTACAGTGTCTTTGGTTCAGTGCTTGAGAGGCACCTTTGTCGAATGTCAAACTCTCCTGTCTCTCCTCCTGTTTTCTGTGTATTTATACTATTCGCTGTTCTAACAAAAAGACAGCAATATCAAAGAAATCTAATTTTGTCTGAACAATAACCCAAAACCCAAAAGCATTTCATTTATCACAACAGGAAAAAGACTAAGGCAGAAAATCTTTACATTTTAGATGGTTTGAGGTCTAATATGAAGTCATAATAGATATAATTCAATTCTAGTAGGCCATAGGCTCTTATTTATTTTTAAGGCAACTCTTGGTCTGCTCCCACACTACCCTACTGTCTTCATCACGCAGATTAATTCCTTACAGTCCTCTTTGGGCACTGAGGCCTTCTTTATGCTCTCTGACCCATATGCCCATACAGAGAAAGAGAAAAAAAGGGAATTTATTTTATCTGCCCCCTCTGCATGGAATATGTTGGCTGAATGACTTGAAATGCCACAAATAAATTTTGTTAGATAATAATAAAATACATATGTATATATATCACCTTTCATACATAAGCAGCTCAAAATGCTTCACAAAAAAGAAGAAAGAAGAAAAAACACAAAATACATAAAAGTGTATAGAGGTATACAAAGCAATAAAACATGCAAAGTTGTGATAGGGGTCAAAAAGACCCAAAACCAAAAACAGTGATAAAATAGAACAATAAGAGGATACAACCAATGAAACGGTAGCATAAATAGAAAGGTGTGTTTTGTCAGTGACTCACAGAATCTAATTGTTACATATGAAGTGGTAATGTGTTCCATTTTCTGTTTTGTGCTAAAAGTGCTAAAAGCTGCTTCAGTCTTAAGTATATTAATCTTTTTTTGTTTTTTCCTTCTTTTTTTCTTGAGTCCATGGAATTGTTAATAGTCCAGAGTCTAATGATCAGCGTGCCCCATCTTGACTGTAGCTTGATAGGAACCATGCCACAGCTTTATATAATAAATATTAAAATTGACAGAGCAAAATTTTAAAAAAGAACTTTAAAATGAACCCTATAGGATACAGTCAGCTAGAGAAGAGAGCCAAGCACAAGAATGATTTGTCCTCTTCTTCTCATCTCGTATTCTCGTCTCCTTTTGTGTTTCCTGTCTTTAACTGTGTGTTTTTTATTTATGCTGCCGTGCTGACTGTTTTGACCTCCTCCTTAATGATTCTTATCCTCAATGGGACTCTAAAGGTCAAATAAATAAAAAGATGAATAAAAATGAACAACATCAGATACTGGCCAGTCCAATCCTTCCGCCACTGATATAATGCAGAAAATATGTTAAGAAAACATATGTTTGCACAATTTTTCTTAATTTTTTAGAAATGCTTATATGTTTCTACGTACTTTAAATGCTCTTCCAGAGGCGATGCAAAATAAGAAAGTGAAAATAGTGAATATATATGATATATATGAAAAACATCAGTATTTGCCATCAGCCTTTAAAAGCAGAAAGGTTTGTTTTATTTCTAATTAAACTAATCATTATAATGTATTATGTAAATGTTTTTTCTTTACGTGAACTCAAGTATGCTTCCCACCTCTTCTCCATCATAAGTGGAGCTGTGACTGCTCTAACTGCTTATTACTGTGTGCTGGTGTATATGTTAAATGGCTTTTCTGCTTTTGCACTTGGCTGCATTGTACGTTAAGCTAGATAAGAGTGCCAGCTAAATGCTGTAAATGTAAATGTAATTATTCCAGCATAACAAACTGAGTCAGTCGGATAGCATTTCAATGCGGCATTATAAAAAGCAAAAGGAAACGCATTAAAGAGCAGGGAACACATTATAGCGCTGGTTGTCTTAAGTACATCTAATACATGAAATTCCACAGTGGTAAATATGCTTGTTTTATGAGTCCTTTGTTGTTGCTCTTTCTCATTTCACACTTCACCAGTTGACCAGTCAGGACTCTGAGTACAGTTAACATTAAAATAAGGGAACAGCCCTGACCATTTTTATTTGCAAATCTCAGTTTAAGGTCTTAGGCCTCACATTTACATGAAAATAGTCAGTTGCACGGCTACATCCTGGTTACTGATTACTTTCCATGGGAGGTTGTGCCACAGCGTGAGGCACTCCAAAACGAGCGGTTTGTATGTTTTTCAGCAGTGTGAGTGCAGATAATCATCAAGAAAGACGTGTGATGGATTTTACAGGAGAGGATCTGCAATTCTTTATCATCCACCAGCTGTGTGCAACACCTGGTGGAATCACGCTGTGGAAACACGGGAGGAAAGTGTACATTCTGCACTGGAGGGCACGGGAGGAGAGGAGGGGAGGAGGAGAAGAATAGGAGGGAAAAGAGATTAAAAGCAGGAGATTAAAGGAAAGGAGTAAGAAAGAGGAGAGAGGAGGATAAGCCAAGAGGAGAGAAGGTGATGCCTTTTTAATACAGGGCACATATTGCATGATGACAGCAGCTGATCCGAATATAAAGCTACAGCTGTTTTCTACCTTATTTGACTTTGACTTGTCTTTTTAACTACTATTTGTACTTTTCTAAACGTTTTAGAATATGTAGTTCTCTGTGCCTGATTCACAGTCTTTTATTTTATCCCCAGAAGAACAAACTCATGACTCGAGTATCACTTCGATCCAGCAGAAATCACATGTCTGCAAAGGCTGCCAAGATGTTTCTAACATTCAATGATTTTCACTCATCTGAATTACTGTTTAATTAGCTGGTCACAGGCCAACAATAATATGCTGAAACAACTCAAATCTCCATACAAAGAAGCACTCAAAATAGCAGGTGAAGAATCAAAGCATTTCCATCACTGCCCAGTTCTAAAGAATTTAGCAGATTTTAAATTGAGACGACCTAAAACATGTGATCTTGTGCACAAAATCACCTGCAACTCAGCTCCACCACTACCTTAGCTTATATCAACAGAAGGACCCATAATAATAATAATAATGTCACTAGGTGTCTATAAGAGGAGATTCTGCAGATTGTGAGGAAAAGTGCCTTTTGCCAGTCAGCCTGATCTGTTGAAGATTTTTAAGAGAGTGGAATATAACTACAAATCACATCAGACAACTAAAGACTAAAAGATCTTTAAGTAATCAGTTAAACCAATGGACAACTGAAGGACCAGTATGTCCAATTTAGTGGCATCTAGTGGTAAGCTTGCAGATTACAAACACCCCTTCCAAGCATGTAGGAGAAACTGCAAAATGTGCAAAATGCGAAAGGCCTTCTCTAGAGCCATTATTGAGGGAAGATGGTGGAGCAACATGGCTGCCCCTACTGTATAGAGGAGTCCCCATGTCTTCTGTAGATATAAACAGCTCAACTAAGGTAACAAAAACATTTTCTTATTTTTAGGTGATTATAAATATACTTATGAATATTATATTCCATTTCTGCCAAATTCAGCCCATTGATCCCTGTAACACATATATACTGGACCTTTAATACATAATTCAGCTCTAAATTAAACTCCTTGTGCTGCTGCTATCTATATGTCCTGCTTGTTTGCAATAAATGTCACTATATGTCACGACTGCTTTTACTGTTTTCAACCATTGCGTGTCCCTTTCCAATCTTTAAACTGCACGTCCTGGTTCTTTTGCCGTGATGGTTTTTAAGAAGCTTTTTTAAAACCTCGGACAGGGACTAGGGCTGTTACAACATCATATTTTCACAACACAATTTCTATGGCCAAAAGACTTCATCATAATGATATTAACATGGCATCTATAGGAATTTTGAAAAAGAAATGAATACTTGCTATCGGTCAAACTCATCTTTAACTTGTTTATAGTGTGTCTTTTGTCTCTTTCTCACTGAAAATACAAGTGTAGACCAAAACTGTACAAAAGTGTACAAAAAGTGCAATTACACTTCATGGATTTTGAAAAGCTGTATGTTTTAAAGGTGCTGGATTATTTACATGACATTGTCATATGTGTATTATTAACATGTTATCAATATTTCATTTTTTTAAATGTGACAATTATTGTCAACACTGGTATGTCACACTTAAGGGACTATATGAAACATAGCCTTTTGGCTGATTCTGGCATATTTTTATCATTTCTATTTATTATTTTGCATAATTGATATAAGTTATGGATCTCCATCCTTAATAGTTGGACTTGTCAAAGTATTGCAAAAGTATTAAAAAGCTGAGTTGTAGAGATTAAAGGGCATTTCTCTATATCTTTAAATATATATGATAAAATAATGTATGCAACAATTATAACAATAATTTTAGAAAATTTGAGTTGATTCAATTAGTGAAGTTTGTGAAAAACTAACCATATATATTAATAGTTAATCACTCAAAAACCTGCCACTCTGCTTAACCAGGAATGTATAAATGTGGTTTGAGCTTGACTGACAGTGCCCTAGTAACATAACACAACTTTAAGAAAACAGAATTGTTATCAATTTAGATTTTTTTAAAAAATGCGAAATCCTGATTGGTGTATTCACACAGGTCATCAAACTGAGCCCTTCAGCCTTCCAACCACTGAGAAAAGCATAGATAAAAAAAAAAATCAACAACCCCTCAAGTGAAGTAATCTAAACTTCATCAGAAAATTGTGCATTCATGTCGGATCCCATCGTAATAGGCAGCTGATTGAGAGAAAAGGTTGTCAGGGCCCTTTTTCTAAGTGTCTCGACTCAATCTTGAAGACTGAAAACATGGCAAATATCAAAGCCAACCTCATGTTGGGAAGACAGTGATGCCTTCAAATGCAGGGCACAGCCGTTGTTTTGATTGCAACAGGCCTGAGGAGCGGTGAAACATCCTCGATGTGATGAGGAGTCTACGGCAATTTGATAGACTGCCAAAGAAGCTGTTCCCTCCGAACGCTAACTGCATATAGATGCTAGTTAATGGGCTAATTTACAGGCACAGGTGGTTTACAATGTGCACAGGCAAATTCTCCACTGCATCTCAAATATATCATCTGAAATGTACTCTAGGTTGCTGATATGCAAAGCGCCGCTGTGCTTTATGATTGCTTCTCCGGCTGAATCGAACTCTATGACACAATCAGTTCAAGATTTAGACTCATACACTGTGCTGAAGGGTTTTCTGCAAACTCCCTTGAAATAACAAGGTTTTATTCAAGTGACCTTGAGTTAAACACTGGAAGCCAACCCTCTGTTGGGTATCAATGTGAGAGCTAAATGTTTGTATTTACTGCATCAATATTGATGCTCCAAAAATCAGAAAATACCACAAAATTTCATCTCCAGTCGCCATAAAATTGGTGTTTACTTCTGCCTAAGTGTAAACAACAACTCTTTGCCTGCGCTTATATAAATCCACACCTTTCAGATTCAATTTAACACCTTCAGATAGTTTTCAGCAACCACCTTGAAGCCATATCAGCTCCATGGGAGGGCAAACAATGCTCTAATCAACAGTTGTCAACTCCCTGGAATATCAACACGTCTTAACACTAGAAAATTTGTTGCCAGGAGGAGTTTTCATGTGCACAGAAAGAGGCAGGGGAAAAAGCAACGCACCTGTCCCACTTTGGAATTTTCACACACAAAGGTCTCATAAGGACTGGCGAGCTCAGGTGGGAACTCGTTGATGTCCAACACATGGACGGTGACTGCCACCCGACTGGTCAGAACTGGACTGTCTGGAGAAGAAAACACAACATAGAAGTGTTTAAATAAAACACAAGGACTGGATGGTGTGATATAAATACAGAAAAAACACACTATGAGAGGGGTTTTTTTTCACAGCACTGACATCATGTGGATATCTAAAGTACTACCATCTCATGATGAGCAGAAGCATGAAGGTTTATCTCTGTTGCTGTAGGATGGCCAGTGTGGTTAAAGACAGAATTTGGATTATTGGCACAATTAAGGCAAGCCCCCAAGTTGGAGAAGCAGAGAGGAGCACCAGCAGGGTCAGCAACAGAAGGTATTTTAGCCCCACAGACAATGACACTGACAACCAAACCAAATCTATTTTGCAGAACATGGGAGTTGTTGGTCTACTGCTGCCTCGATCTGTTAGCACAGGGGCGTCTCATTCACTAACTCATTTAAGTGTTTGGACCGCAGCCCAATTTGGTCTCAATGGGCCGGACCAGTAAAACCACTGCATAATAACATATAAATGATATCACCAGGGTTGCAACTAATGTTTATTTTCATTATAGATTAATTTGTCAGTCATTTTTTTTGATTAATTGATTAGTCGTTTGCTCCATAAAATATCAGAAAATTGTGAAAAATGTTGATCAGTGTCCAAGGTGACATCTCCAAATGTCTTGTTTTGTCCACAACCCAGAGATATTTAGTTTTTTGTCTTAGAGGACTAAAGAAAACAGAAAATGTTCACATTTGAGAAGCTTAAATCAGACCATATGGACGTTTTGGCCCTAAAATTTGATACTAATAACGATAAATCGATTAATCAATAAATTTAATGATTGTTACAGCCCTAAACAATACCTCCATTTTTTTTTTCTTTTTTCAGTGTAAAGAAGTAAAACATTGTGAAAACATTCACACAGTTAGGGGTTAGGGTTAGGGTTTACAAAACAGACGATGAACAGCCTGAGATGTCTTAAGGAAAATAAGAGCAACATTAGCAGCAATATTAATCAACAACAGCAGAGCATTTTATTGAAAAATTGGAATTAATGACTTCTCCACGGTTTTCATTCTTTGCACATCATCCAGTGGTCCAGATTGGACTCTTTGGTGATCCAGATATGGCCTGAGGGAAGATTTTTGACTGGTTTGTTTGTGTTATTGTGTGACTTTAGTGACTGCAGCTATCCTTTTAACACGCCAAAGTCACAAAATAACACAAACAAACTAACAGATTGAGACAACAATAGACTAAAATGACTGATTTTTCCTGTGGAGTTTGGTTGGTTTGTAAAGAGCGATATTTGGCCTGTATGACAGCGGTTTCCCATCAGAAAAGGCTGTCTGAGGGCAAAAGTAAATTGGTGAAACTATTCTAAATATAGCATACACTTAAACTGATACAGATTTATTTATTTATTTATTTATTTATTTATTTATTTATTTATTTTTTGTTGTGGATCTTTTGTTAGTGACTAAAATACCTTTTGTTGCTATCCCTTTAAAGAGGCCAGAGTGTCTGGTCCGAGTGTCCTTGAGCAGATGCTAAACCGCCGAGCTGCTCGCCCACTGTAGGTCGCTCTGGTTAAATGCCTCTGCTAGAAAACCATTCATGTGTCTGGAACATGTTGGTGCATAAATTGCACACTGCTGTTTTATGACTCTTTTGATTGATGATGAAAAGGAGAATTAAATAAAAACACACAGTAAAAGCATCCCATGCGCTGCCTACAAATAAAGCATGTCTCACATTATGGAATATGGCTCTAGAGAGAGAATATTTTCTTTGCAAGCTTTTTTTTTTCATAGATTCTGTTATGGGTTTTAGCCATAAGATGTGCAGCACATATTAATTATAGTGTGAAAGCCCCCTTGAGAGGGACTAACTTGAATCCGGGGTTGTTTGTTACAATGTTTCCTCACTGCAGGGGCACAACAGGGAAATGTTCTTTTTGTGTGAAAGCCCAACTAAGGTAAACTTTATGGATTTGATGTGGGAATAGGCTTTGCTCTGCAGTGGGGGGCTTAGCGTGTGCTTGTTTGTGTGAGTGCCAGTGCAGGGGCGCGTAGGTGCGTAGGTTTGTGTGTAGGTGGGTGGTTTAGAAGAATGCAGGAGGGGGGATCTGTAGAGTCGTCTCAAGGGGATTGAAGACGCAGCCACAGCTCAGTTAGTAACCTGTCTCTGACCTTGATGGAAAAAGCAATCTTCCCAGCGAGGTAAAAATGACACAGAGCATGGGATTTGCTGCTTTGCACCGACTGAACTACTAACGTTGATGCTCACCCTGCAAAAATACTGATCTTTTCGGTCATCGGGGTCCTCAATTCTTTGGCCTCTAAAAAGTTTGAACTTCAAATCTTCTAGATGAATAAGAGAATTTTCTTTAAAGTCCCGGCCTTCTGGATGCAAGAGTTTATCGTTTCCTCCTCATCTCATCTCAAAAACTCATCTCCATAACTGTTGAGTGACTCTCAGCATGTCATCAGTGATATATCTTATAGCCCACTAGATGGAGCAATGGTACAGTGGTTATATTCAAATCTGACTAGTGTCAGCATTTCAGCCCAATAACAAATGCTCTATTTATTTTATGGATACAGAATCCTGTATTGCTACAGAATGCTTGGTTGCTCAGCCATAAACTTGCCTGCTTTATACTGCTTTTCTACTGGATATTACTTTTTTAATTAAGCTCATTTTAATAAAAAAAAACTCCATCTTAGCAAGCAATCAACCACAAATCTATAAAATGTGCTACAAAACAGAGATAGAAACATTCCTTCTGGACAGTAATCTGTTAAAAAGTGCAACTGTGGGCAGAATAAGTCTGCAGACTCACACAACACAAAACTCTATTGCTGTAAAGAGATAGAAAGTATGTTTCCTCATTGCCTCCTGCCAAGGTTATTATTGCATTTAATAGATCTTCCCCTCTCTTTGACTCCTAAAAATTGCCAGTGGGCTTAAATGCCAAAAAGCAAACCGTTAATCTAGCCTCGGCTCTTATTTAGCACGCCTTCTGCTGTGTGCTGTGTCTCAGGAGAGCAGCAGACACTGCTCTCATTTTGCTGCATGACTGCGGTGTCTAGCAATGACCGGACAAATCTCCGAGGCTTTGTGAAGTGAAAAAGTCTCCAGCTCAGGTGTTGTGCTAATCATTCTGGAGTAAAGGTAGTGTTATTCAAGGAAAATGTCAGCCAATGACTCATATTGTTGGATATTTTCCCTTAGAGTCATTGTAATGAGGGATAAAAGGCGTGGGTGGATAAATGTTAGACAGCATTAGCAGCAAGGACACACAGTAGATGCAGAAACGGGTCAAACACAGAGGTCTGTAATAATTTACTGTTTATTGAAAACTGCTCTGCAGGGCCAACTGAGGCTGCTCAAGACTGTAGAAAAGTCAGGACATTTTTTTTTATCTGTGCACGACCTCCTCATGCAATGCATTATTTCTACGGGCACTGAAGGTATCTCGTTTCAGTATTTATTGCCATTCTTCGTGGTTCAAAACCTGAATAACAGACAGACAACATCCCCACAATGATAATAGAATGCATCACAGAGGAGCCATAACAGCTATCCAATCCCCAGAACACTAAGTTCTGCCAATTCTCACTCAAGGTCAAAAACACATTTGAACTCACGAGTTGGGACACAAACTCCGGGGTGCTGCTGGGTTTATCTCTATCCCTGCTGCACCAGTGCAACCATTATTTTTTTTAACACTGGTTTCTTTTCTCTCATGGTGAAAATAGTCTCTAGAGGAGTAGCAGAAAGGGCAGAGGGCTGGATCAGAAGCTGATTTAGGGGAAAGGTGAAAAGATAGGAGTTAAACGTAGGTGGGCGAGGGCGAGATGTGCAGAAACACTGCTCGATTCCTGCGTCAAACGTGCAACGCCCTTGTAAAACTCCTATCTTCCTCCTTCTCCCTCCTCCCACCACCCATTGTGTGACTTTGGTGGCTCTGAAATAGCTTTTTAAAACACCGAAGTCACAAAATAACACAAACAGACAGATCCCAGCAGCGGTAGACTGGCAACTCCAGCGTCCGGCAAAGTAAATTTGATATTTTTGCCTATGGAGTTTGGTTGGTTTGGAGACAGACTTGTACACTTGGCACTTTTCCCTCGTAAAAGAGTGTCTGATGGCAAAGTAAATGGATGAAAATATTCTAAATATAGCGTTCATTTACACTTATTGATTTTTTTAGGTGGACTTTTTAAGTGTTTAAATGACCTTTTGTTGCTGATCTTTTAAAGAGGACAGAGTGTCTCATCACAGTGTCCTTGAGCACACTTTTTGAAATAGAAGTGCTACCTAGAACCATAAGATTTTAGTAGTTCCCATAAGGGTTCTTTGGTTTGTCCCCATAGGACAACACTTCCAGTTAGAACCTTCTATAAAGGTTCCAGTTGGAACCCTTTCAGGGAGTTCTACCTACAACCCAATGAAATGGGAGAATCCACTCTGGTGGATCTACCAAGAACCTTTTGTATGTTCCAAGGGTTTCATCTAGAACTCACTCAGGGGGTTCTACAGACAACCTTGTTATATTCCATGAGTTTTATCAAGAACACAGCCAGGGGGTTCTACCAAGAACCTTTTCATATTCCAGTGGTTTTATCAAGAACACACCCAGGGATTCTAACGAGAACCCTTCTTCAAGGATTTCAACAATTTTTGAAGAACTCTTTCTTCCAAAAGAGATTCTTTGAATAAAAAAGAGCTTTTAATCTTACAAAGAACCCCCCTTTTTTTTTTTTTTTCCAAAAAGAGCTTTCCAGAAGAAAATGGTTTTGGGTAGAACCTCAGCCCTTTTGGAACCCTTATTCCTAAGAGTGAGATGGTAAGATAGAAGTTAGACACAGGTGGGCGAGGGCGAGATGTGCAGACACACTGCTGGATTCCTACGTCAAATGTGCAACGCCCTTGTAAAACTCCTGTCTTCCTCCTCCTATCTCCTCCCACCACCCTCGATCCTTTCACTCTACCTCATCCTCCCGTTCCTTGACACTTACGCACAAAAGCCACACAAAGAAACGAGCGCACACACATTGAAAACAGAATTAGCATGTCACTGCCATGACCTTGAGGGGAAGTGAGTAATATCAGTTTCCAAGGCGACAATGACTCAAGTTTTAACAGCCCATATTTCACAGTCTGTCCTAATGAATATACAGCGTGGGTAATTTTGATTGAGCACCAGCCTGCCTCTGGGATAATGACTTTGACGGTTCTTAGCAGATTTGATGACTTGATGACGATGGATTTGCTTATTTATCCGGAAATTTGCTCCACTTCCTTCATAAAAACATAATTAGCTTGATGACATGTCTTAAAGCCACAGCTCTGCATTGCTTCACACTTTCTTCATAACATGCTGTGATGCATCTGCTTGCTGTAAAAACTCTCGAAAGGTTCACATTTTACTGCGGTGTAAGTAAAAGTTGACTCTGGCAAGAAAAGCTCCCTCCCAATGCCAATGTCATCAAACGTGTTAAAAAAGACAGTTAAAAATGAAAACAGAGTCGAAGCGAGTATGCTAGAGGAGACAATGTCCTGGAGATACATCCCGCCGGGAGAGCCATCATGGTTTATAGTCACCTATAAACCTTTCCAGCAAAATGGGATTGAGTATTGACTTGAGTAAAAGCGTGTTAAATCCTTCACACAGATTATGGCGGGGGAAGGACGACACCACCTGCATGAATCACGATCGATCTTGTCGTCATACTTACTAAGTTTGGTCGCCACGATGGAGATATTGTGCTGGGCGATGCTCTCCCTGTCGAGGAGTTCATTTGTGGAAATCGTTCCCTCCACTGGATCAATGTCAAAGTAGCTGTCCAAGTCACTCTTCCAGTCAATGGAATACCTGAAAGAAAATGTTTGTTTAATAGCATCCATTTCCAACATAAACCAGAGAATTAAACCATAGTGATTTTCCCTCAGGGCTCATGTATATGAGTTAGGTGTAATATAATGTTGGCATAGCCTTCATTACTCATTCTGAATGGTCATTTCCAGAAAATGTGCTGAGGATCGCATTTACATTCCAATCCAGTAATGGGGCACATGTACTTTGGCCATGCTGAGCAAACGCTTTTCTTAGGAACATAAATGAATTTTAGGCACTGCTGAAACCGTATCAATCTCTCACGGCCGATGAACAACAAAAGGCATAAAATGTTGGTTTGGTGTCTGAGAACAGAGGAGACGGCGTCCTCTCTGAGAAATACATCTCTTGGTCTTGCCCAGTCGCTCTGAATGCAAACTATGAAATACAAAAGAGATCAGAAACCAAACCGCGTGCCACTGACAGCGCCATTCATCATGCCATGCTATTTGATCTTAAAAGGCTATTTTTCATTAATAATTTTGTGATCGGCAGAGTTCCCACAGGAGAAAATATGTTGCTGTCTTTTTATCCCCTCCCTCACAAGGAGGTCAGAGGTTGCGGGGTTCAGTGCCTTGCTTGCAGGCACTTCCACCAGACAGATGCTTAATTTCTCAGGGGCTTGAGCTTGGACTTTCCACATGAAGGACAGCCTCTCTAGGCCACAATCTGCCATTTTTTCTCTTTCTCGTAGCAAGCTATTTGATCTTAAAAGGGTCTCTCTCATTAATATTTATCATGCTTGTTTTTTTACACTGTAGAGCCTCAAACTGGACTTGACTCACTCATTAAGAGAAAGAGGCCGAGCGTTCATTCAAACCCTGAAGTCTTTTACTGTAATGAGAGTGATAACAAAACCACTCCAGTAGAATTTTTTTTCACAAGCTTCGGTTAAATCAAATTTTCTGTTTCAATTTTGATTTGTCCACGTCGTCTGTTAAACTCCACGTTGCACGCTGCCTTGAAGGGAACATGATCGTGTCAAAATAGTTTAGCGTGAGTGTCTTTGATAAATATTACAGCCAAACCGCCATCAAGAGTTCAAAAGATCAGTGGGCTGCAATTTTACCTCAGGGCAAAACGCTTTTTTTTGAGGGGGGGGCATTATTTGAGTCAAGCTGCTCCCGAGGCATATTTTCAGTGTCAGTGTGGCCCGGTGGTCCACCTCATAAGCAGAGTATCACAAACTAAATCAGAGAACATTCATGTTTTGAAATTCCTTTGACCAAGACAACAAACCCTCAGCCAAGGTCATTGTAGTTAACTAAAATTCAACTAAATACTAAAACCAGGCATGAAAAAACATTTTAGTTAACTGATATAAAAATAAATTCTGCCTTAAACTAGACAAAAGTAACTAAAGGCAAATAATTATTGACAGGAAATGTCTTTAGTTTTGGTCTGTTGTCACTTTGTTCAGATTTGCATGAGGGGGCATTGGTGCATATGTTCAAGGCTGACCCTTGGATTGTGTGTGTGTGTGTGTGTGTGTGTGAGGAGCGAGCCTGGAAGTTCATCATTTTAGGGGCAAGGCCTCTTGGCGTTTGGTGCTGTAAATTTTTCCACAGAAATCATGAATTGAACATCAGGATTCACAATGATTTTATTTTTATATATTTTTATATATAGGGAGCAGTTTAGGGTCATTATTCTGAAAGAAACCACAACATGCAGGTGGTGCAGTTTCCCACCAGTTCATAGCAAGTCACACTGATTGTGTGGCCCCTTGTAATGTTGCGGCCTTAAACACACGGTTGTGGCTGTCTCTGCACATGTTAATTTAGACTGGGACGTCTACATGGCTAGTAGTCAATTGCCTTCACAAAGTGTTGTATTCGTATTTTAGTATCTTTTGTGAACTTCTAAAATCTTGCTGACAAAAAAAACCCCATATTATAATAATAATTTAAAAAACTAATCCTGAAACTAATAAAAACTAAACATTTTACACAATAAACTGAAACAGACAAACCCACCATGGAAACTAAACTGAAAGCAAAAAATTAAAAACAAAATAAAACCTAATGAAAAATAGAAAAACTATTATAATAACTCTGCCCCCGGCAGCACACCAGCTCGCAATCTGTCACGCTAAATGGCAAAAATCTTTCAGAAACCACATTTTTTTATATATCCATGTGAGATAGAAAACATCAAAAATGACTTGTAATTGGTTCAATCTCGGAGTTATCGTTAAGGAGAATAGAGCTCATCAACAGCAGTGAGAAAGAAATCACAGATCTAAAGAGTCTACTTAAGCTCAACTCTGTGCTGAGAGCTGCAGATATGAAAATTAATTACAGCGTTATCTCCGACTTTGAACTGCAGTAATATTAACTCGGTGCAGCCAACATTACACACAATACACAAGGTAGTTTAAGGAAAAGTAAAGGCACATTTGTGTTTGTTTTCCACAGTCATTGATTTTTAGAGTTGATGGTTTTGCTGCAGGAAGTTCATGACCAACGTGAATCTTCGGTGCCTTGTGATTTGTGCGATTACCATTTTAGACGGAGGCCAAAGGCTCAGTCTTTTAAACTCATTCTAACTTTAGGAGGCTCTTTGGAATTGGCCAACAATGCAGTATTCATGATGCCCTTTTGTTTCCCCGACTACAGATAACTCAGCACTACGCTGCTAAATAGCAGAATCACTTGAGTCCTAAGTCTAAAAGCATAATTCCCTATGCATGATGGGTCATTGGGTCTATTGTTTTGAAGTGAGGAAAGCAAGGCTGCTCTCTGAAGGCACACAAATGAACAATGTCAGCTGTGGTATTGATGAATATTTAAAGTGCTGGAGACAAAGTGGAGATCCACAGAATAGAGGGCATAAGCTTTTTGTTGTACAAATCTCTGCTTCCTGTATTTTTTGTTGTTTCTGGGATAAAATATTCATAATAAAACAACCTCTGTCCGTGCAACAGGTGTTTTTGCCATTTGTGCGTTGCTCGAGCGATACATCTTCGAAGAACCATTACTACAAAGGAATGCACCTGAACAAAAGGAGATTTTACCAAAATGGTTCTCATACATTTTTAAGGATGCACTTCTTTTGTCTTCGTCAGTGACAGTCTATTGTTATCAACCACTCAAGTTTCATGGTAGAACACAGGACGGCGTGTGTGTACTGTATGTGTGCATTTGTGTGTTGTGGGTTTATAGCAAGACAGAGACTGAGAAAGAAAAGGAATGATTGCCTTGAGTATAAATCAGAGTTAAGTCAAGCATGTCAGAACTATGAAACTGAGCATTGATGTTTGAATGTCCCACCTGATAATTACCAAAGAGAGATCAGCAATCTACAGTACAGCGCCTTGTAAAAAATGTGTTTGATGATGAAGATTAATTTTTGAGTTCAATGAAAAACAATCAAAGTGAAATCAAAACATGAGGAATTTAATGCATAAATTAAACAAGCACTGAAAAATACATTAATATTCATTCTTTACTGATATATTGCACAAATGCTTATATTTTTTATCAGCTGTCATGTTCAGTTTAGATTGTATTCTTTATTACTGGCCGATATTTTCAATGTTTTATGTGTGAACTTTCTTTGTATGGTCCAATCATCAATTTGAAAGTGTAACACTGGTGACTCTTAACATGAAATAATTACCTCAGTATGGTTAATTTAGGATGTGGGTGAAAATAAAAGCATGGGGACAGCTTCCTCTATGTACCTCGGTCCATTTTAATTACAGCCATGACACTTGTACAAAAGAATAAAAGACGAGGTACTCAGGTCCTTTACTTCCTGTATTTTCCCTTTTGATTCCTCAGAATCATCCTTCAATAAAACTACAAAAGCATTATTAAAATATACTTTAAGTAGCAAAAGTAATAGTACTTCAAAATCATACGGATTATATTACTGGATTATAATTAGTGACGCATTAATGTGTTCAACTCTTTAATGTTGCAGCAAGTAAAGATGGAGCTATTTTCGGCTACTTTATATGTTGCTGGGCAGATTAATCTATCAGTCTGCCAAACAACAGAGAATGCACGAAGAATTATGTAGTTCCACATCTACACAAACATAAGGACAACAAGAGAATATATAAGATTACTAATTTTACAATCACCTCAAAGAACTGCATCCAACTGCCTGACAACAGATGACCACTCTCTGAAGTAAAATCTTTTTTCAAATGACAGCCAATATAATATATTATTTGCAAGATCATAGTTGTTTCTTCTGTTTTCAAGCCTTAACCTATCGTTGTTGTTGTTTTTGTTTAAAAAAGGTCAAAAAAAGGTGGCACAAGTTTTTGTTAAATCTAATTAAAATAGGTGCTCTGAAACTGTCATCCAACATGATGCAACAAGACGTGTAAAATTGCATGACTGGTCAAGAGGTGACAGAATAATTCCTTCTGTTTCAGAAGAAAAAAATGTAGTTCAGTTTTTAGCCTAACAGGCTGCAGTTTTAGGGAAATTGGCCGAAATGAGGCTTTTTTTAAGTTGACTGCCGGTGTTAGCGAAAGCTCAGTGTGTGCGTCATGGATCGAGCTTTCATTCTGAAAACAGAAGTTCTTTCATTCCTCTTGCTTCTGTGGCTTTACGTCCTGTGTTTTTCCCTCCTTTTTTGATTGTTTTCACCTGCTCCTGATTGCTCTCACCTGCGTCTTGTTATCCTCCCTCTCATAAGTGTATTGATATGTCTTGTGTCTTTCTCTCCTCAGCTGCTGGTTCATCTTTGTCTTACGTCTAGTGTATTTCCCTAAGCTCTTTTTGGATTTAACCATTTTTTTTGGACTTCCAGCTCTTTGCTTATTACTCTTTTTGTCATTAAATAATGTTTAATTTATGAGTCCAGCCTCCTCTCTGCATTTTCAGGTTCATGTTCTTGTTTCCGCTCCTCCTGCTTGTGAACAGAGTTGTTCTCCTTCAACATGAGTTACAGGGCATTATATTATATTTTACAGAAAATATACAAATATACAACTATAGTATAACGTCATAGAAACTGTAATTAAGTTGCATTAAATGTCTGGCTGCAAAACAGCTCAACATAGTTTGACCGGTCATGATCAAACTAAAGTCAGATTGTATAAAGGAAGTAAAAAAGCCAGAGTAAAAAAAAAAAGCACAGGTCAGATATTCTCATTTTAAAAGTGCAGATATCAGGTTCAGATATGCAAATATGGGGCACTAATAAAATTGGAATATTGTCTCAGCTGCAATAACGTCACCAAGACGTCCTGAACTACCAAGTGATGATGCTAGCAGGATTTTACATGACATTGTTAAATGTTCTACATAGATTGATTAGTCCTCGAACTGATGAGTAAAACTGACAATACTCTCAAGATTAAAGCCATGATGACATTGATGAATGGAGACTGGAGACGTTGATGAATGGATTAGAGTTCTAAAACCTTCAATCACTGGCTGCAGATTCACAGTACTTCTCCTTGCAGCTCTTTTATCCTCACGGGATATTTGGTTCAATAATAAAGCCTCTCAAGACAAAGATTCAGATCCAGATTACTTCATTCAGCAGAAGAATTCATCCCCGAGTCAGATTTATTCATTCTGAATAATATAAATCTTGACCTTCATCAACACTAACAACATGATCATAGAGTAAAAACCCATTTTGTATAGTTTTTCAATTAAGGTGGGCCAGTATCAGAACATACAAGGTGTCCTCATCAGAACACTTAAAAACAGAACTCAAAGTGTGCTTCATTTATTGCTTATGTTCAGAAATTGTATAGAAAATGTGTTATGGCCCCTTTACTTCTTATCTTTGTCTGTTTTCCCACCCTTTGAGCTCTGATTGATTTCACCTGGCTTTGATTGTTTCCATGTGCATGTGTGTACGACAAGCATCCTAGCTTGTCCTCGTATTTCCATTTGGCTTTTGTCTATTGTTTTTTCCCTTCATGTCATGTTTTTTTTTTTTTTTTTTGTGGCTGGTTACTTGTTTTTGGACTTTTGGATTTGCACCTTTCGGAATTTTTATCTGGCTTGATGCCTCCCTGCTGTTTCTGAGCATAAACCCTTTTTTGTTTTTGGACAGCTCGTCTGCCTCCCTCTGCAATTTTGGGTCCATATTTTTGTTTCTGCTGCTTGATGAGCTCTGACAAAATGTAAATGATTAAAAGCAGAATATGGCAGAAATGGAATAAGTATAAGAATCACTGTGTTTCTGTTACCTTACAATGTGCCATTTCTAACTATGGAAGGTGTGTAATCCTCTTTGATGGAGGCCAACATGTCATACTGATATGTTGCTACGTTAGTCCACAATGGCACAATGACAATGGTTTGTCACAGCCACTGTAGGTTCTCCTGCACACTAGGAACAGGAGCCTGGGGAGACATGTTTTAATCTGCAAGCCTATTGCTAGATGCCACTAAATCCTACACACTGGTTACTTCAATTGTTGAATTTATATAGGAAAATGCAGAACTGGAAAGATTTGATTTTTGTTCATATTCTCATCTGTAATCAAAATCGTATATATAAAAATCCACTGAAACTGCCAATGCGAGTGGGAATCATATTGAATAGATTGCATTTCTATTTACATACAGTGTGTAGTTGAAGTTGTCTCACCGTGCCGCCTGCTGCTCAATGTAAACATTATAAACATCTATACCCTCTAAAAGATAATTAAGTTTTTCTCCCAACTCATAAAGAGACAGTTACTCAATCAGCAAACATTCAGCATTA
Organism: Lutjanus argentimaculatus; assembly: GCA_034769285.1. Lineage (NCBI taxonomy): Eukaryota > Metazoa > Chordata > Actinopteri > Lutjaniformes > Lutjanidae > Lutjanus > Lutjanus argentimaculatus. Next base: position 6,308,767 of record JAWZSL010000009.1, on the reverse strand, counting down.
ATTTTAACTCTAACCAGAATGGAAATTTCAAAGGAGAACATTCTGGCTGTAGTGTTTGTTGTTAGAGCAGTCAGTATTTCAACTTAGCATGTTTTAATGTCTGATGACTTATCGGGGTCATTTTATTATTTAGTACAGTGGATATATTACATATTTAAACTTTATTTTAGAAGACTGGAAAGGAAAGAAATATATATTTTTCAACCAAGTGAATTGGACTAACTAATAATGCACATACTGTCCTTTAGGTAAAGTTTATTACTGGTGATTTTACAGCGCTCATCACTTCATCCTGTATAAATAAGGTTGGGTGGCCTCCTCTCTTTGAGAGACATGATATGCTCCATATAATATTTATTTATTTAGAAGGCTCTTATTGGGAAGTTGCTATCTTATATCCCCCCTGTATAGTTTGGTCCTCTGGACCATATCAAACACGGTCCAATGCCTTGCTTTCACTGAGTCCCTCGAGTTTGTACTGAGCTGGGAAGATCTGCTTTTAGTGTCTCTGCCTGACTACCTGGAACTCTTTACAAAGCACCCAAAAATCAATACTCTGGTACCCCTCAGTGAATCTAAATCCATGATCAAAAACCATTCAGCTGCTGTTTGTACCTGTTTTACTTGAATTGTTTTGTATCTTTTATCTTGTATTTGTTGCGATTTGTATTCATATGCTTGTCTTAATTAGTTGTTTTGTTTTACCTTTTACATTTTTTTATTATTTTGTATCTTTTAAATCATTTAAACTGTTACTTGACGTCCCTGTAAATGAGGGCCAGCCTTGAAGAATTTTTTGAGGTACAGTAATAAGTATTCTCATTCCTCCTTAAGTCCCATTAAGTTTGGGAATTTGGACTGTTTGCCAGAGACAAATGAGAATAGAATATGTTCACCATCAGATATGATCTAAATATGCCATGAGATAACACTTGACCAAACATTTGCAAATGTGGTATTTTATCCAAAATGGAGCAAAGTGGTTGAACACTTACAGAAATATTAAAGATATTTCATGTGAAATTTGCAGGCACTTTGATATAACACCAGAGTACAACACAATGCACTGAAACTTGCGTGTAAAGTGTATATTGTTTAAGACAGCTTAACTTTACCTGACTGGACTGCTGCTGGCATCTAAGTCTTGTGCTGTCACCGCTCCAATGATGGTGCCCGCGGTGTGTCCTCATACACATCCATCACATAGGAGGGCTTATTGAACACCGGGGGCTCGTCCACATCCAAAACGTTAATCTTCACTGTTGCTGTGTCTTTGAAGGCCCCAAAGCTTTGAAATCGTGGATCCAGATGAGCGTTGGAGGCATCAACCTTAAAGGTGTACGCCTTCTTGGTTTCAAAGTCCAGCGGCTGCAAAAAAAAAAAAAAAAAAAACAGTTAAAGTTACTTTTACAGCTCCGGTGTATTTTCACATCATGAATATATCCTGATCTATAAAGTGTTTTTCAGTTTCTCTGCAGTGTTACAAGATAAGAGCACTCGAAGAAATGTAACTGAATATGAGCATCATTGTTGACAGCAAGTTTGGCCTCAATTCATTCTGTTATTCTGGCATTTTCAAGGATGAGTAACTGCTATCAGATGTCAACATCAGCCTCCTCACATCCAACAAATTTCAGTATTTGGGTAATTTCCAGTGTTTATGTTGTCACTCAAAACACATTCAAATAGCATTGTTCTCACCTGCCTGAAAAGCCGAACTAAAGGAGTAAACACGCTCGTGAAAACACCCTCAGTCATGAGATCACAAGTACTGCACATACTTTTGTTGTTTAAATGACAGCTCAAATGTCAGTCAGTAGTAGAGTGGTACCAATATCATGAGAGACACTCAGTAGATTGTGGAGTGTAGAGTGTGCATGCATCATAGCTGACCGTACTTGTAGCCTGTTATGGTTTCTCCTGCTTATTGTCTTATTTTGTCCAACTTTTTCCTTTCTTCTTTATCATACCCGTTAGATTTGTTTTTGTCATATTATTATTAGCAACTATTTAGGCTGCAGTGTGCACTGTTGTGTATATTGTAGCCTACATACTTTTATAACGTTCATATTTTCTATTTTTTCCTCTAGATATATATTTTTATCAGATGGATTCTGTATCCTGGGGGTTACACTCATTTGACAGGATGTGGGTGGAGGGGCATTGAGTGGTTGCACTTTATATCAAGAGAAAACACTGAACACTTTTTTAAAAATAATTTTTATTCAAATAAAATTCAATCCAAATAAAGTTTATTTTTGTTGATTTTGGTTCTTTTTTCTCCTGCCAGGTCTGCCACAAAGTCAAGCACTAAGAAACTTTAGAACTTTCACCATGTTTTGAAGACATTATCATGTCAAATGTAATCAAGTAATCCAATCTGTGCATTTTTCAAATGTAATCTGGTCATAGTAATCTTGGTTACATGCAGTCTATTACTACCCAATCCTGCATCTGGGTTTATGCCAACATTCAAAAATTTCTTTCTTATTTGTATCAAAATCCAAATTGGCAGCATATGTGGACGAAGACACTGGCCATGAGCTGAGTGTTTTTATTTTTTCATGTCTGTATCGTGGAGGATACAGATAAGGGTATAAAACAGGCATTATCTCATTGATGTACTTATGTTTTCAGGCCTATTCGCTGCAGATAATCAATAACAGGTGTGAAATATTGATTACTCTTTATTTTACTCTTGAATGTGTATTATTGATCAACTCACCAGTGTACACATGTTTTCAGGGAATTTGTGTCAGCATTTTTTATAGTTCAGCAGTGCAGTTGCTGTTTTTCCACCTGATAAGATGTTGATAGTGTAGAAGAAAAACAAGGAAGGTGGAGGTATGCAACGTAAAAACAGGAATAAGATGTTTTGTTTATAACTGTTAATAGCTTTATGTTTATACAAAGATTTCTTTCCGGTGCTTGAAACAAATGCCAGTAACTATTGTTCTTTTTTCACATATTTGATACTTTGTGAACAAAACATTATATAAAATGGTTTAAAAGTTGGCACAATAAGTATAAGTAGTATTAATAAAAGGGGGGAAATGTTGCATTTATACTACAAATGGGCAATGCATCTTGGGAGATACCATGTGTTAACTGAAAAATAAAGGTCACATTTTGAAAAAAATAGTGTGAAATTGTAAAATTTTATCCAAGATACATGAGCAAATAGCAATTAATTAATTAATTTTACAAAATATTCATATGTGCTTGCCCGTTTAAGCTGAGCTCAACAATAAGGCTCAGCAAGTAAAACTCACTTGCTTGACCAGCCAAGTAGTTAAAAAGAATCAAATTATTAAGTTGCTGTGATAATCAGTTAATAATTTTTCATGCAAAATGCAGAAAATGCTGTTTTCAGCCTCTCAAATATGGAGATTTCCTGCTTTTCTTCATTTATTATCATATTATGTTTGGATTTTAGACTGGCAAAACAAGACTTTTAAAGACATCGCCTCATTTTTCAGCTTTTTTTTAAAACATTTTATAGATGTTGCCGCTCTAGATTAAACATCACAACCAACCTCAGTGTTCGATGTTATTTGATAACTCCTAATAAATAAAATAATTTGTAGAGAAAAAGGTAAAAATGGATTTCTGACCCACTAGTCTGACTGGACAAGTGAAAAAAAACCATCATTAATGTTGAACTTTGTGAGGGGATATTGTACTACAATGTACATAATTATACATAGTTCTTATTTCTGTTTTCTTATATACTTCTTTTCATGAATGGAAGCAGCCAAGGTAACCCCAATTTCCCCCCCAAGATCAGTATTTCAGATTCTGACTCTTGGTCCTGACCAGGTTAATATCTTACCCCCCTCAGTGTCAACAAGTCAAGTCACAGTTACTTGGTTCAGCAGAAATACACCCCTTTACAAGATATCTCCACACAACAGCTCAGGGGTTGATGTTCAACCTCCTCAAGCCCCTGACATCTCAGCCCAGAGTCAATTAGTCAAAAGCGAGGGGAGGAATCTGCATCCACGGTATGTCTGCGGCTGAGGTGTAAACATCTGACAGCAGTGACACCCGTGTTCGTACTTCTGCCTGTCTCCTGCCCTCTCATGTGTGACCAACCACACTTGGCGAGCTTGCAGTCGTTCACGCTCTACTGGCCTGGAGTCACATGAGAGACATTCCTTTCTGTGTATTTCAAATTGACTAACATGTAACCACTATGGCACCAATGCTATCTTCCCGCCTCAGGACTTGAGCTTCTCTGGCATGTTGTTTTCAGAAAGACACCAAGTGAAAACAGCTGGTAATAGCACAGGAGAGCATGCGTATGTAAAGAGACAGTGGGCCTCATGCAGCAACATTCTCTTAAATTGTCTCTTACATTTTCTTAGAAGAGAAAAAAATAGGTCAACTCCAGGTGCACCAAACATTCTTAAGAACCCAAATCTGCTCTTACCCAGGTGTGCTGAATGATGAGTGGATGAGAGCAACTGATCCGGGTGCTTTGCTCCTCTGTCATGCCCCTGCCCCTTTCTGGGTGAAAACAACCACTCTAATTTGACCGGCGGTCATACAAATTCCAAGGTCTTCGCCGGTTTAAATGCATAAAATAAGAAAAAAAATCACTGTTAAGCTACCAGGAGCCCAAATCCTCTGGCCAGTCAGGTGAATAAAATGCTATGCTACGTCTTTGCTGATCAATGAACGGTGTCATTACATAGAAAAAATAAAGAAACAGGGGTCCTATCAGTCTCTATCAAAGTGAACAAACCTGACTTAACCACCTTATTGAATCTTCAGGTAGTGTATTTCAGACATTTGTCACTTTTTATATCGTTGTCACTTTATTTTGTTTTGGTTCTGTTAAACCAAACTCCATTCTAAAAGCAGGTGTTTTATGGCAGAGAGTTAGTTAGTTACACCATCACTAAGACCCTTTTCTGATTTACTCTGATCTACAGACACAATCGGCATGTCGTTTACTCAGTAATAACCTGGCTGTGATGAAGTGTTTGACATCCATAAATTGGAGGGGTGTGGCCACTTGTTTGTTATTAGCATGAGTAACACCCCCTAAACGCTATATAAGGGTGGGTGTTAAAAGGCTGTAAGAAGAAAAACTATTATTTATTTTCAGATCAGATCAGAGGTAGGAAAACAAATTAAAAGCAGTTGTTTACCTATAAAATGGATAAAAAATTGATCAATGCTTCTCCAAGCCCAAGGCGATGATAGAGGGGTAAAAACCAGAAAATATTCACATTTAAGAAGCTGGAATCAGAGAATTTAGACTTTTTACCTTAAAAAATTACTGAAACTGATTAATTGATTATCAAAATAGTTGCCAATTAATTTAATAATTGATGAGTAATTGATTAATCATTGCAGCTCTAGTAAAAACAAGATGTTTTTTTCTTCTTGGGAGAGTGCTCTCAAGTGCTTGTAAAGTTTTCTTTGACCGAAGAAAAGAGCAAAAGTGCTAAAACATTGGTGAATCCCAGACATGAATGGGTACGAACAAAATAAGAACAAATCGTGGATACAAAACAAATATTAGAGAAAATTTGTTTGTAAATGGTTTCTTGCATGAGGCCCAGTGGATGTGGGAGGGGAGGTGCGCTGCAAGGATGAAGAAAAACTGCTTTTTTTTTTGATGCGAGATAAATATGACCAGTCATCTGTCCAAATTAAATGCACATGAATTAGCGAACTAATTAGAGTCTGACTACGAGATCTGACCAGAGGCTGTGCAATCATGATTTCACAGTGATAACAGATGCTTCTCCAGCCCCGTGTCTCCCCTCCATCTCCATGGTTTCAAAGTCTCTCGGCTACAGCAGGTGTCCGTAAAAGAAAAAAAAAAGCGAGAGCTATGTGAAGGCAAGCCAATCTGAAAGCAATCATTGACCATCAACCACCATGATTGGTTTGATTACAGTGCGCCAGATGCAACTGGCTAGGCACAGCTATAAGATCCTTCAACAGGAAATACACTCTGTCCCTTTCAATCTCTCTCAAGAAGTGACAGCACTGGAGGGAAGACCGTGCTCCCCGAAGCCAACGGTCCCGTATAAAAACTGAATTCACTGCGGGTGTCATTCAAATGCTGATCGCTACAATCAACCTAAAAGATTTCCCGCTAAGTTACACCTACAAAGTGGCCTAAAATTTACAGCAGTCATTATTTCAGCTTACTGAGCTTCCCGCTGGTTCCAGAGAATTGCTGGAAATCAACATCAAAAGGAACTCAATATGCTTCTCTGCTCGGAGAGTGAGTTTTAGGTACTGAAATAAAAGCATCAATAACGTTATTATTTGGAGTTTATGTGATTCGAAATCAGTAGGCTGTAAAAAAGCAAACTAAATACCATGCATATAAATAATAAGAGGCCCTCTTGCACTGTATATCACATTGTGCCTGAACCCCCACATATAGACAGCCATGCATAGCTCAGCTGAAATACGTGCACAGGTGGAGGAGGAGGGAAGGCAATGCTGGGGAGGTGGACAGCAGGAGGTGTACACCAGGCCTCATTAGCCAGAGTCTCACTGGGGATGACGAGAAGCGCTGCTTTCCATCTCAACATGCTGCATCACCACAATTAGGATAGAGGTCCAAACTCTCACCCTTTATAACTGTCTAATTTTCATGTAATCCGCGGATAGCCAGAGACAGAGACTTGTGGAGTGTGATGTGGGGGAAAGCTTTTTTCACATCAGGCAGACTTTGCACTTCTGACACAAATCTCCCAGCAAGCACAGCTGGCATCCCAGAGTTCCATTTGACAAATTATGTGCGTACATAATGTCTAAATTTAAAACAGTTGAGCATGAGGAATATTATTTAGGTGCAGGTGGACTCATTAAAGGTAAAAGTGACTGGTTTGATACGATATTTTTAGATTTTAGCTTTCTATAGGGCAAACTTCCTTTTAGCTTCTGGCCAAGGATGCAGTTAGATGTTAAAAAGCAGTCCACTTTTTTGTGCATTAAAAACAGGCCTCAAAGTAAAATAATATTTTTCAGTGGCAGTTCTGTCTTATCTGCAGTGTTCTTGTAATATAGTTTTCACAGTGTATCTGATAGTGTGTTGGTCTGATAGTGCTGCTTGTCTGTCTTCTCTGTCTTGTGCGTATAGATAATTAAATACACTGTATTGAACCATTGTAGTTTGACCACTTTTTCTATTGCGTGTTCAATAGCTTCACAAACTATGGTACTGTAAACTATGACTTTCTGACACAGGTTATAAAGTTACCCAATTTTATCAGTTGGCCCCTAATTTATTACCGGAATGGGCATAATACATGAAGCAGGAACTGTCCCTCTTTTCACTTTTAAATAGATAAAACATTAGATATACAGCTAGGCTGAATTCAGGTAGTCTGGGACACCTAAGCTTCAGTGTGTTTCTAAGAAAATTTAATGAACAGGACTTATACTGTAGGTTTATCATGGATGTCACATCACTGAAATCACATGACTTTGTTGGGATGATGTCACAGAAAGGGGCAGGGCACCTGTCAATCAGGAAGCTCCCCTGGGAACTGCAAAACAAGCTGACAAGATTAATGTTAAGGATATAAATCTGTCATAAATAAGACAACGTTCCAAATTGAAATTATCAGATTATTTTTGGGATCTATTTAAGAAACAAAGTGTGCATTTAAGTGTGGAAAATGCCACTTTATGAAATACGATTAATGCGGGACAGCATGCTTTGTGTAATCTGTGACTTGAAGGGACTTCCTGTAATTGCATGGTTTAAGAGTCTAATGCTGGTAGACATGGTTGTGTACACCCCTACATACCTACATGTGACACCCCACATACACATTTCAGACAGTGTGCATGCACATGTGAACATGGCACCAAGCTAGTGAAGACTTAGGCTAAAAATATGGTGTAAATGACATCTTCAACTTGGCATGTTGGGGCTTTATGAGATTTGGATTACACCAGACAAGCAGTATAGAGGCATTTTATGGTTTTGTTTCAGTTGTTTTTTTCCATTTGAAAACTTTTCACCACTTACATTGTTTGGGAGATGCTTCAACACTGTTTTCTGAAAGTCCAGCAGTGTTTTGTGGACTAAAAAGCTAAACCCGACCTTCAATCAGCATCAGGATGACTAGATAATGACTTTTTTTTTCCATTTTTTGGGTGAACTATCGCTTTAATGAATTAATTAGGGTGACCAGACATCCCAGTTTTCTGGAGCTGTCCCTGGAAATGCCAGTACCATCTAAATCACTCTGACAATAGTTTTATTTGCTCTGATTAGCTAGCAAATATCATAACAAAATCAACTACTCAAATAGATTATTTTCTCTATTTGCCAAAGATTCAGTGCCTCCAGTATAACCACCAGAGGGAGTGTTACATGACCTAAAAAGTCTCTGCACTGATCAAACATCTATGTCAGATGAATTTGTACCATAATTCAACTCATTATAAAACTTTCTTAGTTAATTTGTCACATTTATCTATTCTAGCATGCACTACAGAATTTAATCATGTTTGAAAGGTTCTTCTAGTAAAGGTGCTCATTAGGTAGCAGCAAAAGAGAAGACGTGACATCAGAGGAACAAATGCAGCTCATTTCCTCAGCAGACGGAGGAGGGAAGAAGTCTTCTGACACCCATGGAACAATGCACGGACAGCCATATGATTAAGTGTCAAGCAAATCCCACAGATTCATTTACATATTCTGAGTTGGGGTGTTAAAAAAGTAATGTTGAGAGCTCCACTGCCTTTTTAATGTGTCTGAGACACACGAGCATGTCTGGGATATGTGTTGTTAAATAGGAATAAAATGGGGCCAGGAGGGGGTAATGAGAAAGTCTGAGTTAATGAGAAGACGTGCTAATGTGTCAACGCTTGACTTGGGGAGAATCAAATCAGATCTGGGAGGCCATAGGGGAAATTTCCCAGGAAGAAAAAGACGGCCATTCATCCTCTGACTGCATGTATCATTTTGCGTTTTTTCCCCCCTTCCTCGAAGATGACCTACTTATGCGCTCAGAACCGGCGCTGTATGAGTAACTATTACCCATATCCACACATATATTATCCTTAAACAAGTTGCACCCACCTATGCATGTTCAATTACTCGTTTGAAGTGTCTCATTATAGCTTGAGTTGTTATGCACCTTTTATGGGTTACTGCGGACACAACAAGGAAGTGTATCAACGGAGGAATTTGTAAGGAGGACAGACCGAAATTCCTCTCATGTCAGTGCTGCTGCTCTTCAACATCACAACAGAACACACTTGAAATTCCAGACATGGTGCTGCGCCCTTTGATATGTAAATGTGCACCTTCATTGCACTGGCAGTGATACTGAATGAAGGAACTTTTTTTTTTCTTGCCAATTGAACGTGTTATGTTCCAAGGGAATTTGTTAATTCAGAACAGGGGACTAATCAAGGCATCACCGTCTCATAGGTACAGTATTATACTTCACACGCATTTAAAAAGTCCTTACATCGCCACATTCACGCACGTGTGAATGCCGAACAATGGCTGTGCTTGTTGACGTTATAGGAGCAAAATCCATAAAGTGAAGTCTGTTCCTCACTTGATACTTAGGTCTGTTTCTGGTCCCTCCCCCACAGCTTGCTCCCTGCTTGGTGTAAAGTGTTAGTCGCAGCTGTTTTTTCAGCTTGCTGGTTATTTTGGGGATGGGAGAAGCAGGATGATATGCATATTGAATAGGCTCTCAGTTTGGTGTTCAGTGCAGTATTACAATAGCAGAGTTCAATACTCTTCTCAAACCTCTCACCGCTCACTCAATAACAGGGATGGGAAGGTTACTTTGTATTCTGATACTGCTGGTGATTATCTGTTAAAAATGTAGTCAGAACATAGTATCACAGTATTAAAGTAATGATTGCTCTCTGTTACTACTGGATAGCCTCAACACTAAATATGATGAAGCTCTTTAGCCCAATGTAACGTTTTATGTTCGTTTGTGGTTTATTAATTGTTTAGATATTCCTTCCTTTGTTGATGTGTGTGAATGTGAATGCCCATTTAGATTAATAGCAGTAATTATATGCTTTTAAATGTACTTTGCTACCACTACAGTCCCAACATATTTAGTAGTAGTAGTAGTGACAACTTAGCTAGCTAACGGAATTTCTGTGTGGCTAATATTAGTGGTTGGTCCACGTAGCTAATGTTAGCAGTTGATCTGTGTTGCTAACATTAGCAGTTGTTCTGTGTTAGCTAACATTGGCAGTCAGTCTGTGTCAGTAGCTTTACAGGTGATACAATACACATTACATGAATGGACATTTATGGAATTCATTTACATAAAAATACATCAGTAGCATCAATACATTAGGCCAGTTAGCACAATACAAACCAGGTAAAATACTATTAAAATTCCATATATAAGTGATTAAAAATCTTAAACAGAAAGAGAATTATGCAATTCATTTTTAAGCAAAACACAACATTTAAAACCAGCACACTTATACCTCCTATTTAGTCAGTTATCTGCATACCAACAAATACCTTTGCATATTCTTTTTAAAGGTTAATTTATTTTGTAGTAGATGAACATTAAGGTGTAAATTATTCCAATTTACTCTGGCCCTGTATATAAGTCTTTGTAGCTAACATTAGCAGTTGGTCTGTGTGGCTAATGTTAGCGGTTGCTTTGTGCAGCCTAAGTTAGCGTTTGGTCTGATCTGCAAATGTTCACTTAAATTAGACGAGATGATGGCAGTATTTTCATGGCTGAAGGCAGAGCTGTCACTGTATCGTGATGCCATTCTCCGTTTCTGATTGAAAGATGAAATAATAATGAAATTACCCCAGTGAAGCATTTTTACACCAGATGACATAATAATGAATTGGTAACTGTAATATTAGCTGGTTTCACTAGAGACCAGAGTGATGTTATGAGACTTGCCAAGTGTTATTTGCGTGCAGTGCACATGATAGTATATCACTCTTTACAATATTGCTAACAATCCCTATTTTTACTGAATGTATCTGTAATCTGATTACAACTTTATCTGTAACTGTAATAGAATACACTTGCCTTTTTTGCATCCTAATTATGTAATCTTGTTACATATAATGTGTTACTCCCCAAGTCTGCTCAATAATATGCGGGCCTGTCTCCTGCAACACCCATGGGTGAATCTAGCCTTTCCCCTTGAAGAAGCTTTATCACAGCACAGCAAGTCATTAGCAGGCTGGTATCATTTGTTTGTGCTGAGCGCAGGTATTACCTGTAGAGGCTGAAGATTAAATAGGGTGAAAAATACTGCAAATGTTGTTTAATCTGTGATATGCAGAGCAGTCTTAAATCCATTTAACCACAGTATTATATATTTACAATGTAACTTATGAATCATTAACGCCTCCTCATATGATTTATCCTCTGAGAGTAAATCAAAGCTGAGCCAAACATGCCTAGAATATCACACATTTCTAATTGCAGCCAACATATTTCTCCAAACAGCAACATTAGTCCGTGTCTGGATGCTTTTTTTTTTCCCAGCGAGGCCAAAACCTCCTGATCCCACATGACAGCGCCCATCAACTAAAAGCTAAAGATTTGCCTCTTGGGTTGCAGTAAGCTCTAATAGTCCTAACAATGCCCAATAAGCTTAACACATTATTTCTGGGATGCAAAAATGCCTTCAGGGTATAAAATCTACTGAGATTCTGAGATAAGCAATTATGACTCAGTAGTTTGAATCTGTCCTGATATCTCTGTTGTGAATGAGTGACTTCTTTATAAGGTCACCACAGTCTCTGAGTGACAGTTCAGCGAGATTCTGCCATGCAGAAGAATGCAAAAAAGACCTCTAGCCACCATTGTGCCATAAGCAGTCAACTGACCACGGAGCACAATGAGCTTATCATCAGTAGAGAAAAGCTTACATGCCCCAGAGAGCCATTTGATGTCCCTCTGAATACCGGGGGGGTCCTAACACTGTGGAGAGTGGATGCTCACTTTATTGTGCTGCCATCAGTCACATCAGTTTGTGTCCTTGGCTGCCTCGAAGCATCTCCATCCCCCCAGTGCTCACAACAGTGGAGTGCCATCTGAGAGCCTTGCCAGCAGCCCTGTCCACACTGCAGCGCAGTGGAGTGACTGTGAAAGACTCGCACTGCCACTCTTAATAGGACAGGGTTAGCCATGGGATGAGCCCCGAGACACTAGTTTAATCTATTACACCCACGCCTCCCCAGGCCACCAGAGAGAAGGCACTTCATCGACTGCGAGTACCACCTCAGCCGCCTCTTTGTCACTCTCCTCTTTTTTCTTTTTTCTTTTTTTCTCGTTGTACTTCACTCACACATAGCACATGCATAACAAGACGTACACAAAGACACTCACATTGCTCCCCGCTTTGTTGCTTGGCGAGGTGTTATTCATCGGCAGTTGGGCACCTGGATCTCCTGTTGTTCTGAGGTATTATTTGCCTCTTTCCTCTTTCTTTTGACTCCTTTCACACCAGGGCCGAAAATAACTCATTTCACCTCCCACTGGAACATTCAGCACTATAATCAATAGATTAGTTTCAACTCCTGTCTGCGAGCAAGGCTCTGCCACTGGATGAGCTCTTAGATACTAATGCTATCAGTCTTGAGCTATAATATACTGCAATTACCCCATGGCAATATAGAGATTACACACAATATATGTTTCAGATGGTGTCACAAGGTGAGGGCATTTTGTTATTTTAAAATGTGTCCTTGGAAAAGCTGTAAACTACTGGACCACAGCCTGTGGTGTTTCAAAGGGATAGTTCAGATTATTTAAGTGGGGTTGTATGAGTCAATAGTCAGTGTATTAGCTGCAATGGATGGCAGCCTGCACACCCCCAGTTTGGAGAAGCAGAAAGAGGTACCCACACAGAAGCTAAACAATATAGTGCCATGGACAGGGCCAGCAAAAAAACATTTCTAAACTGCCATTATGGAAGCCAAATATTGCTCCCTCCGAACCAACCAAACTCCACAGGCAAAGTCAGTCATTTTACTCAACGGAACATGAGTTACTGTCAACCACTGTTTAATCTGTTAGTTTGTTTGTGTAACTGTGTGACATCAGAACTAGCCCTTTTAAAACACTGAAATAATACACAACAGAACACAATAACACAAACAAACTGATTAATCAAGGCTTTGGTAGGCCAGCAACTCCCATGTTCTGGGATGTAAAATTAGTGATTTTGCGTATGGAGTTTGGTTGCCTTTGGGAGAGTGATATTTGGCTTATATGACAGCGGTTTCCCGAAGAAAAAGGCTGTCTGATGGCAAAGTAAAGCACTGAAAATATTCTAAACTTGTCGTACATTTAAAGTGAGTTTGTTTTTTTTTAGCTGGACCCCTTATAAGTGGCTAAAATACCTTTTGCTGCTGACCCTGACAATTCATTGCTTAGCTTTCCTGCTAGCTCCCTGACCGCAGCAGTACAACGCTTAGTTTCTGAGCTGGTACTCCTCTCTGCTTCTCCATACTGGGTGCATGCCGAAAAGCATCCTTTGTACTTTATACAATGACTAATAAGTACGTCATACAACCCTACCTTAAATAATCCAAACTATCCCTTTAATATTCAAGCAGCAATCCTCTCTGTTTTCTGGCCCTCAGTCAAGTTAGCAGTTTCTTCATTACTTTTGTCATTTGACCATTACTTTTCTTTTTTTTACTGCGTGGTAGTATCTCATCAAGACTGAAAGGCAGTAACAGCTTCCATTCTCTGAAATGATTTACTGTTCAAACAGCCCAGTAATGACATTTCTGATAGAGAAATTAGACTGCAGTCACTGTCTGGCTTTAGTGAAATTAAGTCCTTAATTGATGGCACGAAGGATGAAAAAGGCTTCTCGCGTCAGTACTGCCAATGGCTCTGACTTTAGGGAAGTCTAAACAGGGCCAATTTTGAGCTAAAGCAATTCAGGCAATTAGTGGCATTTGCTTTGTATGCACATGTTTATCAGTTTTGCACCCTGTTGGTGAGAAGCTCTTTTTTTAAATGTCATGAAACACTATAAAATTAATCACTTGAATGTGTCATTCTTGGAAGTGGGGAAAAATGTCAACTTATGCAAGCCGGATGAATCATTTGCAATTCTTTAGAGCGTTACCTGATTAAATCCTTAAAACAAACCAGCTTGCAGTGGCAAATCAATTGCATACTTATATAATCCCTCAAGGTGGACTGAAGGCAGTGTTCTCGAACAAGAGTCAGTGATCCAACATACTGTATGTTTTTTTTTTATTAAATTTACAATCACATGTCTCCCTCCATTGTTCTGAGCTTTTCAAACCAGTCTTTCTGTCTCTGTCCATGGTGCTGAAACATTTAACCACACAGTAGTTCCTGACTGTGTCAGAAATCACTTCCTTGTTCACACAATCACTATTCCCTATATAACAGACAATGTATAATTTACTTTATATTGAGCAGTAAACAGAGATTCAGCAAACTCATTTTGACACTGACAAGCACAGTGTTGTATCTGTTATGCTGTGATCCAGACAACTCAGAACTTGAAGATTTCCGTCCCCCTATGAGAAAAAGTACAATGGAACGCCAATCAAAATCTGAGTTCCTGCTTGTAAAGACGGGCAGATCCATTCCCCCCGACTTCATGAAGAGGAAAGTGTCTGATTTCACACAAGAATTGCAGCATCCGTGGAAGTGTACATTGTAATTGGTATATCATCATATTAAATGACTTTTGCCTGTATTTATTCATAAAAAAACATACATCATAGAGTAAAACCTGTTGTGACTGTAAACTGATGTCAAAATATGTTGACAACGCTATTAAGTAGCTGGTTACAGCTTCTTGTTCTGTGTCATTTATATATCATCGATGTCGGTGGAAAATTTGTCCGTCTAAAACGGTCACTTTTCAGGAAATGGCACAAAAAAAGCAGTATTTTTTAGATCATCGAAGCAGAAAACTTTCTGCTCAAAAGGCTTCCTAGCAGAAACCCCTACAGGCTGCGTGTACCTATACATGACCACTACCTTGCTGAGCTGCTGCTCGCACCCCTGTGGTGTCCACACAGGCAGTGTTTCTGACAGCCCTATTTACTTTTACCATCTGCCTTTTTCTCAATGATTTTATTTGTGTATTAGTTTGTGTATTCATTTGTGAAGGCGGTGTTTCATTTCATTATTGCCCTGTTTGATTGTATATGTCCATACTTGTGACATACTTTGCAACAGTAGTTTTGAAATGTGCTATATAAATAAAGTTATTATTATTACTATTATCATTACTACCATTCTACACTGAGTTTGCAGGAGAGTTTTGAAGAGAAGAGGTGTAACCAGAGAATAACATGACCCTCCACCCCCACCCCCGTGTTCAGAGAGAAAGAGAGAAGAGAGAAAGAAAAAGAGTGCAGTGAGAAAATACCGCCCTTCACATTATTTTTTAATATCTGTAACATATTCTATAGGTATAGACACTGAAACTGTAGTGAAAGGTTCCATGTTGCTGGTATTATGTCGATGTGACTATCAACAGATCATTTTCACTGTCTGTTTTTGCAGAGAACCAAAATAGGTGAGATTTCATCTCTTGATGAAATGTGGCTGCTCATATGGGTTGTGAGGCTGCTTTAACCAGTTTATATTGGCGCTGCAATAAAAATCAGCAGGTTCCGCTCATGCAGCCAGTGTGGCCAGGGTCTATCTTCTCCCACGTGTACAGCACTTCATTCAAGGTGGTGGCAGACTGAAGCTATAATGTTTTGCTGACTGTCCAATGGAGTAACCAGGTTTAGTCACAAGCCTTTCTCATATTGTTCATTTGTCAATTATTTGTAAAACACAGAGAAACATGTACAGGGCGACCAACAGGAAAAAAAGGAACCGATTAAAAAAAAAATTAAATGATAAAATATAGAGATACAAGCTTTCTGCCTGACCACGACAAGGAGCGAAGAGGCTGCACTGTAGACAATTAAATTGTGTGTATATTTGCTAAAGACATTTGTCACAGTCAGCCATGTTTTTGTTTTTAGTTTTGATGACATGCACCTGGAACTCTTTGAGGCTGGAAGTTGGAAATTTCAACTAGTAATTTCAGAACCCTTGACTAAACTAAGGTGAGACACACAGTCTCAGACTTTGAAAACCCCTGATAAAGAACAGAACATTCTCTCTCTGAAACTATCATTGAATCCACAAACCCTGGTAAATGGACAGCATTTATATTAAAAAAAAATTTAACTTTTATTGAAAAAAGCACTCAATTAGGGTTCAGCGTCTTCCTCAAGGACATGTGGGGAGGAGAAGGTGGAGATCGAACCACCAACCCTGCAATTAGTGGCCTTAGTCTTCCTCCGGAGCCACAGCCGCCCCATCAACATCAACAAAGAAACACCATAGCAACAGCACCCTGATCACCAAGGTGAGGTAACCAACTGCAACATCTTATGTAACACATTAAAAATAACCTCAAAACACCTTAGTTATGCCCCAAACAGCCAGGCAACAACTGAGTAACTTTTGTTTACACAGAACTTTTCTTTGAGACACATATTTTCTAGTTATTTTCTGTGATCTTCATTTAAATGTTTTACTACTAAATCCTAGAATAACTCTGGCTGAGGTGCACATGCAGCAGTTGCCAGTGCACAAGTCACCTGCACTTCTCTACAATGTTTTCTGAACCGCTCTGACACTCTGGGGCAATGGATTTTGGAGGCAGTGCCAGAGGTCTGCAGCAAATGCTCTTTATTCAATGCAGTGTGGCCGCCGGGGGCACTCAGTTTGTACAGTGAGGAGATAGTCCTGTATTAAAATGGATTCCCTGAATGTGAGCCAGCAAATATTATGCCACACATGCTGTCATTAAACAATGCCGTTCCTCTAGGCTTACAACAACAAATTTCAATTACGCATATCTGCCATCTTTTCTTCTCCCAGGAGGAGGTAAATAAACATGCAAATGGACAAATGACATTTAATCTAACTAAAAATGATTTTCGCCAACACAACCCAAGGTTATCCCAGTGCGTGGGAGTTCTATTGCTCTCCATATACTGTATGTATAGCAGTGTTTGAATGTCCTTCCACGTGCCTTTTTATGTACAGTATGTCTGTGTGCATGCATTTGTCTGCACACATTTGTCTGCACGACTTCCCTGGGAATTCATTGGTGGATTGATCTATTGTCTCCCATAATCCTATGTTTTGCAGATGGGATGTGCAAACCCCCTCCATGCCTCTGTGCCTCTTTTTTCCTCTTTCCCTGTATCGGCAGACTGGGAAACAGATGATCATCCTTTGAACCCATTACTCAGCCTGATCCTCTTATCATAACCAACCTTCCCGAGTCTCTAATTTGGGGTCTGCCAAACTCTGCTCTGTGTACAATGTGGCTTTCGTCTCCGTCCTGCTGGGTTTTTTCAACGCCGGTGCGAGGGAGGGAAGTCAAAAGAGACAGAGAAAGAAAGAGACAGAGAGAGGTAGGGAGAGAGGGATTGTCTGCACACATTTGCACACCTGTCTCTGGGGATATTCCACCAATCTGAAATAAGACAAGTCTGTGGGCGGGTCAGTATTCTGGGAACACAGTGAACAACTCATAAAGGCTTCATCTCCAGCTACCTACTCCCTACACCTTTCCACAGGCACAGCTCTCCTCTCTTTCTCACTCTGTCTCTGTCCTGCTACTATCAAAATCTCATACGGATAGAGGCTCACGGTGTTTAGAATATCACGCTGTGGTTGGGGGGGTTGGTCAGTTAAAGGCGATCAGAATGTCCCCCATCAACAATGCCTTTGTGCGGTAGCTACCACTGTGGGGAATACATCACCCTGTCTCATTGTTATATGGCAGCATATCAAACGCTGGAAGTGAAACAATAGCAGGAATGATGCATTCTCACCATCCATCCAGGGTATACAAGATGTAAACAAATAACCGTCTTCATTTACATCATAATTGCCTCCTGTCTCATTCTGTTATTCCATTACTGTCAATGAGAAGGTCACTATACGATGATATATAGCCAGGACTGTTAGGGCAATTCGCTCATTCAGTATATATACAGTGTAGGGACACATATGAGGTTTGCATATGTTCAAACACATGCACAGAGAATACTGAGGGAGCTCTTACACTGAGCAGGGAATCAATTACTCACTCAGCTGCATATTTTGGGGGATCAAAGGATCACGCACCTTTGTGTGCTTGTGTGCTGGGGCATGTACTAAAAATGTACCAGTTAACGAATACCTCCGTCTGATACATCAGAAAAACAAATGCAGATTTGCATTCCCCCAAAGAACATTTTAGACACTTACATCAGAAATACCCTGAAAGGCATGAAAAACAGGTAGAATTGGCTGAACTTTTTTTTTTCTATTACGTTTGCAATCAGACGAAATATATGCTGCATCCCTGAAATGAAATAACAAGAGACAAAAAGCTGATGTTTTACAACTGTTTAAAAGTCTTTTGTTGTGGTGAATTTGCACGGAAAAAGGTGGGATGTAATGAGAAAGTAACACATTAAATTTTCCAGAAGTGAATTTCCATGTAAAGCTGCAAAGTTTTGGAGGAGGTCTGACGGTTTTTATCAATAAAGTTTTGGGGTTTGGTGACCAGATCCCAACAAACCAAGTGTGGGACAAAGGGTTTGTCAGTGCTAAGTGGTAGTCTAAAATTTTGTTATTACTTTTTTTTTTTTTTTTTTTTTTTTTTTGAACATGTTTCCTGAAATTAATCTGTAATTTCTCAAAGGGATCAACCGTTTTGTCAAAACTCCACAAATCTCTTGCAAAATGAAACACTGCACTTAAAAACAAATTCTCTCCTTTCAAAGTTAATTCTTTCCACCAAAACAGTACACACAGCTGCCATATGAATATCTCACAGAGCATCCATTTAAATACTAGGGCGAACAATTTGAAAGACTATCATCAAAATACTGTTTATATATGTTTTGGTTTCATGAGGTCATGTCACATATTCAAATGTATAAAACTGTGTAGAAAGGGGTTTCTTTTTGTCCCAAAATAGGTTGCAATTTTATGTTACAGACAGTATAAAGACTGTTGCTGTGTTGTACTGCAATATACAGCAATAAAGGGAATATATAATATGAATACTCCATTGACACAGTTATTGTATCAGCATAGGATACAATCCACGTCTGTCTATCCAGTGAGGTTTAATTGGGGTAAACTCACAATCCAGCCTCCAAAGTCAGACTGTAAACTTACAGTTGACACTGAGTTGTTGTTCTGAGACACAAATGTTCCCTGTTTTAGCAAAACTAACAACAATTGCACAGATGAATAAAATGAGAAGCCCTACAGTTAAAAACCAAAAAAAAAAAAAACCAAAAAAAACTGTCTAGACGGTCTTTCTTTGAAAACAAAGGAATTGTGCATAGAGTTTAGCAGTCTTGGAGTCTTGTTGTTGATACATGAACATTTGAGTTTTTGTGTGTGTGTGTGTACATTTGAGAAAAACTGTAAAAAGAAAAAACATTTCTATTCAGCCCTTTAAATCGTAATATGCCTATACTTTGGATTTTAATTTCAGTGTGCAATATCAACACTTCAGTCGGGTGTTTTATCATTCAGTGTGCGTTATCAATATTTCACTAAGGTGAATTTTAATTTCAGTGTGCAAAATCAATATTTAAATCAGACGTGTCATCATTCCAATGTGCAGTATCAGTATTCCCTCTGTGCAATGGTGTAAATTCAATTGTTGTGTCTGTTTATATTGTATATAGTGCTCCTATTAATATATTCCCCTTGTTTATATTGTTCCTGTTTCCTCTTGTTTAAATTATCCATATATTTATTTTATATTTCCCATGGTTTAAATTGCTTATTTTACTATTTATTGTTTTTTATTTATGTTTCTTTTTATTTTTGCTATCTATGTTGCTGCAGTAACACTGATAATAAAGGAATATCTTGTATTATAGCTATATTTCCTTTTCTTTGTGGTAGTTTCCATCATATTCCAACTAAATCTGCATAACTTGTGAATTTGTGGTGACTCGCAGACTTCTGCAGACATTGATCAAAAGCCAGATTTAAGAAAAGTGTCTGCAGTCATTTGACTTTTGAAAACTAGAATCAATCAAAATGTGGGACATTGTCCCAATATGTGGGATGTGGGACAAGGGATAAAAATGTTTTGCTGTCTCACATAAAGTGGGACACCTGGTCACCCTCAATGCTCAACATACAACTGTTTGTGACTAAGACTCCGATTTCATTTCAGCTTGTGTTTTGTATTGATGTCATGGGACACGTCACGTCAGAGAGCACCAGTAATGTTACGTGATGCAACAAATTAAAGAGATATCCATTTTTGAAATAAGCAGTAATAGTTTCTCTTGTAAAAATATGGCTGACATGGTGGTAAAATAGAATGAGATGTCACTTCTCTGATACCTTCCTTTAGAAAATATTTGTTTGTCTTGAATAAAAATGTTTTATGTGTTTGACACAAATGAGAGGAGAATTTATTCCGGAAAAGAAATCCATCTCATCCATGCATCAAAGCATTTCTTACAAAAAAAACTTTCTGACATTTACATTATCCTCCGTTTTTGTATCGCAGAGACATTTTGTGCCATTGCATTATGCAAACTTAGCATTGCTCTGCAGTTCAGTTTTTTTCTTCCATTGAACCTCAATAGCACTAACAACAAATGGCATTTAAACTCACTGCAGGGGTCTGGTGCATCCTGCCAAAGGGGAATGCAGTACAAAGTATGAAGGAATCAATGTGTAAGGCTTGTGTGAGCGAGTCTGACTGTGTGTGTAACAAAATAGCAGGTTGAAAGTTTGTACTTGTGTATGTTTGCCTGCGTGTGCGTGAGAGAACAAAAGAAATTGCATATGTGTGCACTTGTGAGTTTGATGCGTGGGCGAGACCTACTAACTTTAACACATGCATATCATATTCTTCTTAACCGTGACATGGCACATTCAGAGACAAACATTTGCCGGCTGTGATACTAACATGATGTATTTTAACAGCACGCTGGCAGGAATGTGGAAGTGTGAGCAGTTCTGTTATTTGGTCGTGACTCCAAATGGCAGCGAGAGGTAGCAGCCAGTAAACTGTTGAAAATGGAACATTGCACAGTATTGTTTACCAACCCGGCTAGCCAGCAATGCTAGCATACCAGACAGATTAGAGAGGCAAACAAACCAACATCTGCGTGCCCAGATCCCTCTGCACAGAGCACTCTGTACGAGAACATTCTGATTGATATGGCCAAATGTAGGCAACAAGTCGGTCTAATGATGATTTCATTATTGCAAATTATTCCATTAATGCCCTTTTTTGTCGCATTGACACTTGCCACAATTTTAAAAGAAGGCGTACCTTCTGAGAGTTGGCTCCTGAAACCTTAATGAGACCATACTGAGACTCTTTCATTCTCTGCTCATGCAGCACCCATAAATGCATATTAACCACCCACTGTCACAGAGCTGAATGCCTTCAATGTCCAAAGAGGAAGTAATATCATGCTCTTACTCTCTGCAGTCGAGCCTGTGGGTAGAGGAATGATATCATTTCTGTTTAGTGTATTTGGACTTGATAGATCTTCAAGCCTTTAACTAGACACACCCTAAGGACGGTGTCACAACAGAGCATGTTCACAAATAAGGGAAGAGTTTTAATGGGGAGATTTTTACTTGATGAGGGAGTTCACTGACAGGCTTTTCCATGGAGCAGTTCTGAAACTCCGAACCCTTAAAACTGGCATAGTTATTAATGTAATTGTTTAGAGAAAACGGCACCATGGTATATTTGAAATTAAATGAAATATCCATCCTAAGGACATAAGGTCATGATATCTTTTAAGTATGAACGAATCTTGGAAAAGAGCTTTATAAATTTTTCATATATAGGCTAAAGTTAATAAATGATTGCATAATAAGTCTCATTATAGCCTTGCTATTTAGTGGATTAGTACTTATTGCACTGGCTGGATCACTCTATTTCTCCCTCTAATTTTAGTCTGTGGCTGTAATGTCCTTTTTCTTTCACCTCTGGCAGTTGTGGGTCCCCCTTGAAAATGAGATGATAGACCTCAAAGGGTTTATCCTAGGAGTAATAAATTTCTCTAATATCACTGGTGCTTTTGTGCCACTTGCCATTTAGCAGAGTGATATCATGGCCCTGCAAACGCTGTATGTGGTAAAACTTCCTATTAAATTAGATACTTTTGCTCTGTGGTTCAAAGAAAGTGCAACCAAAGACCACGGCCTCTTGCTGTGGGTCACTATGCATAGGATGTATTAATCCATTTAGCAAAAAGAACATATGGCATAGTAAATGAGCCCTGACATGCTGAGTGAACGCTTTATATAGCACAGGCGCTCAGAGAAGCTATGTCGTTGCTCTGAGCGGTGCTTTAAGGCATGGACGGCAAGGAGACAACGAGTGAAAGTGTGATATCACCCAACTGAGACAGGATCACTTCAGCCCTCTCATCTGCCAAGTGTCCTGCTGGTACAGCATTATGTAACACAATGAGGTATACCTGCATACTTAATATCATTTATTTTATATATCTTATATAATGATGAAGTAATGATTCAGTACTCAGTTACTACTCAGGATTATGGACACAAAAGGGCAACAAATGGAAAGTCAGTACTCAGTAACTGCTCAGTATTTATAGTGTGCCAATATATGTCAGATAAATATATTGAATAATGCTTTCACGCTCTTTCACAAACAACAGTGTAATTCTTTCTGTGTGTGCCATGAAAGTTCTGTGACCTTAAGCCGTTACTGACTTCAACAGGCTGTGGTGCAACATCCTTTTAAGAACACCGAAACAATGGAGTATCTGGGGACGGGTTCTCAGAAATTACCAATCAAGGAAACATCTGGGTTCACTCAAGAACACACACACATACATGCACACACGCATTCAAATGTAAACACACACAATAAACAGATGATACTCGCACATCTTTACTCTAGCTTTCTATTTGTCAAATAAATTGCTCCTCTTATGCACTAAGTTCCTGCGTCTGCCTCATCTCTGCATCTCATTTGCCACCACATATGCACAAGGGGAACTTAAAAGGACACAAAAAGGGCAACTAATGGAAAGGTAATGATGACGTAATTATTCAGTAACTAGTCAGTATTTTGGACAGCTTCGCTTAAACAAACATTGTTTTTAGTAGTTACTACTGAGTAACTACTCAGTATTCTGTATCACTTCACATTAGGGACCACAAACAGATTGACTAATGTTTAGTGATGAGTAAGTTGTTATAGTTATCTGCCATTCACCAGTATTAATCAAGAGTCATTCTTAAAGAAAGTGCTCAGTATGATAGATTCATAGATATTTATGAACTAATTATTACCTAATGATTCATTAATACAGGATCTCCCAGTTTGTTCTCTAGTAATACATCAGTATCTACTATATAGTCCTCCATTTAGAATTGTTAGGGGAAGTACTTATTAACAAGTTATCAATTATCATGTCATTCCCAATTCATTCCTCACATATTTTTTAATTAACAAATCATTAGCAACTCTATAAAATTCAATTTACACATTAACTAATGATTTGCTAGCAGTTAGTTCATCATTCATTTCTCATTTGTTCCCTCAAAACTATTCAAAATTTGTGTATCTTATAGTAAAGTGCTACCTTTACTTTATTTATTTCAGTATTTATATGTAAAGGTTACTTCTTCCATTGTTTTGTACTATGATGGTAGTGATGTGCATGGAATTATAAGTAAATGCATGTAAAAGTAAAATATACTGCTAAAGTAACTTTCAGCAAGGCTAAAAACAGTTGGAATAGTAGCACTAGGAAAACTCTAGTTGAAAATACAACATACTGAATAGCATGTCCTGTGGGGTGTACAGGTGCTGAAGGTGCTGCAACACCCCCACCCCACCTCCAAGTGTCTGTGGGAAGCTATTAATATGTATGTATGAGTCTATAGTTGCAAGATTTTTTTCTTTTCTGTCGTGTCGCATGGCATCTCTCCCGTTCCCTGTCACTTGTGATACCCTTTCTTTTTTTCTTTTTTTTTTTCAATTATTGCGAGCAGGGAAAGCTTTCCTTATGGTTCCTATAGTATTTTTTCTGCATTGATCTCTTGTGTCAGGAAGGTATGGACAGATTTAGACAGCCTCTCCAGCATGAAAGACATACTGAAGTCTCTATACAGTATTCAACCAAGAGCAGCACATTAGAAGTGTAGCATTCTTCTGAGTGTCAACTCTGTTCAATGCCCTACTGAAGTACTTCAAGCAGGCTGTTCATATTGTCAAATTATTTGACTTTCATGACATGACTTGGTGCTGTCAAGATGTGTATGTTGCATGTAGCCCACAGGGGACTGTTTGGCATGTATATTTCACAATAAGTCTGATAAAACAACTGTTATGTGTTCTATGTTTAAGCAATGAAAAATAACCAACAATTTATAACAGTGACCCACTGGCGACATACAGTACTAATGGCATACATAGCATTAAAAATTCCTCCAAGTTTAAATTTTGTCTAGATAGATTTAATTTACTGTACATTTCCACAGGACTAATTCCATCAGTACGACAGTGAACTACAGTATGTCATACCCTCCACCCTGCTGATCTCAGTTTCTCCTCTCAAACAGAAATACTGTTTTCATTAACCAACTGATTCTAGTCCTTTTTAATTTCCCCCGATTTAGTTTGAGCTTTCGTGAGTGCAACTTAATACTTCCAGCAGACATTGCACATTAAAGGTATATATAATTTACAGAAAAAACAATATATACACACCCAATGTCAGCTATATATATACACATAGACACATTTTTGCATTGATCCCTCAGTGAAGGCAGAATATTTTATGATTTAACAGTAATCATTATCATCCAAAAGGATACCAGGGCACTGAAACAATAAACCTTTGTTTTTAATAATTGTTAATAACTACAACTTAAAAAAAAACAACACAAAAATAGAGAAAAAAACGTGTATATATTAAACCTGAATTGAGAAGAACAAACAAATATACATGCAGCCTATCAAGCTAACAAATAAAAACAATCTGCATTATGTTCTTTGGGGGATTGGAAAAGGTAGATGAAACAGGTATTCACTGTAAATATACAAGCTCAGTGTGGCAAAGTGGTGAATAAGGCCTGACTGTTTTGTACTGGAGGAACTACTGAATTTATTATATTAAATTCACAGCGGGGCCTGATGTTGACAACAGGTAATTTCACATTTCTCTATCTTTTTCTTTACCCGGCCTTTATTAGGGACTGGCCTTTATTTGTTCGCGCTGTCCACAGCACTGAACACTTTAATATGAGAATTCACAGTATATGTTGAACATATTGTCTTCATACCTTTTTGAGAATGATGATCCCCTCTTGGTTGTGTTCATTGGTGGTGATGTCAAACATGGCGCCTCCATCACCTGGCACGATGGTGTACTCTACTTCGGCATTTTTCCCGATGTCCAAGTCATGGGCTTTGATTCTACCGACAGCAGATCCCACTGCAGAGGACTCAGGAACTCTGAGGTGAAAGAAACCTGTCAACAAACAAACATCAGACTGGACTCAGGCTCATTTATTATCATCACTTGGCATCGGATTGAAAATACCGCGCTCTTCACATCCTCTCTGTCCTTTTTGTAGTCTCTCACCCACCCGAGGATGTCTTATCCACCCACAGGCAAGCAGCTGATATGCTGCTGTCTGAAAGTCAGCCCTGTAGCTATAGGCATGACATTATTCAATTTTGACGTGTTTGGACATCAAGGCTGCTCAGCTCCTTGTAATTGGCTGGCTCAACCTGTAAGATCAACAAACAGAAGAGCTCAGGGGCTTTGATGCTCCCAACAGCAGAAATCACTGCTGAGGACATGTGTGGAAATCTACAAACAAACAGTTTGTGTTGATTGATTGTCACTTACACCTGACAATAGGCGTAAATTAATCTTTTCCTGTGTTTCCCTTCACTCTCAGAGACGGCTGGCTGTTCGAACAATAGCATCTGCTTGTGCCAGAGAAATGAAAACTTTACCGTTGCAATACAAATCTGGTGCAAACACCTGGTGTCATCATGGAAATGCCATGGGCAATTCAGCAGCACGATAATACTGTCAAGATTATTCAGAGGACTTGGGATGTTTTGGGGCAATTATGTCTCACATTCTATACCCACACCCGTGCCAGTTCAAGTAACGTCAGGAAATGTGACATTCGTTTTAAATCAAGTCCTATGTCAAAGGTTACACTACAGTATTTGTGGCTATTCATCGTGACTGAATGTGTGAATTCCTTAAAGCCGTAGTAGCGCTGGTGCCAGATCCCTTGACCGGCCTCTTCACTGTTTCTTAACACATTCCTCCTTTCGATTAAGCAAATTCCTCACACATTCACTGCTTCAACAAAGACTCAGCCATGAACGGCTGTGGAAAAAAACATGATTTGTGTATTTTTATTTGAGGTATTTGGCCCATATATGACAAATAAACCTTGACTTGAACTCGAGCTCAGAGAAGACGATGCGCCAGAGAGAGAGAGGGATGCATGAGTCTCTTAGAAACTACTTCTGAGGGTAGTGCTACTTGACACACAATGGCATCAAACTTGGAGATGGATGCACTTGAACATAAATGTCTACAAATAAGCCAAAGAGTCAGACACTAGAAAAGGGATGCAGCTTGGCAGAGAGTGTATTTCTTTTTTTCTTGGTGGAGGACCAAAATAAATGCAGTGAAACAAAACCAAAATACCCGTCTCTGCCAAGACTAGACACTGTTACATTAAATATTACCACTTAAAGGCAAAAATTTAGAGGAGAAATATGTAATATATTAACTATACTAAATTATATTATCAACATGATATGTAATCAGAGATTAATACAGAAATCTGTAATATATTTACTGTGATAAATCATAAAATGACCATAATATGTCATCAGAAATTAAGGAAGCATGATGAAGTACTTGCTTCTCTAATACCAACACTACAGCCATGGTGGCCTCCTTTGAACTTTCCATTTTGGGCTGAAATAACTGTTTTTGTTTGCTTGTTTCTGATAATTAGAGTTCAAATTAATGCAGAGTGAGTAAGCGTCTGTTTATGAGCTTAAATAAATCATTATAATCTCTTAGAAGGAGTAGATGTTTATAACGGTTAAATTGAGCAATATGTTAATGGAGCCTGGAAGGCATAAGGTAAGCAGTGACTGAATTCAAACTCCAATGTCTATTTTTGGAGCAGTGGGGTTTTGTTATCAAATTATAATGTTGAGTTTCTGCAGCGTTCCTGCAGCCTGCCTGAGCTTCCTCAAATCTGGGGAGGAGGTGGCTGGTGGAAACAACTCACCTCAATTATAGATCATAAATTAATAGGGTTTCAACCTATTTAATATACTGTCTATGTCTCCAACTTGCTATTTGGACTTCAGAACTCATTGTCATCATTGCAATCTTTCAGGAAACATTAAAAGTTGAATTACTGACTTCTCCGACAACATTACAGCTGGTGTGCCTCCTTTGAAAATTTCAGTCCGGTCTGGAATGACTCTTATTGTTTGCCCATGTCACATTTTTTTTGAGTTCAAATTAATGCTGAATGTTTCAAATGTCCGTTCATGGGTTTTAAGAAATTTTAATAATGTTTTAGAAGGAGTAGATGTTTATAACAGTTAAATTAAGCAATATTTTAATGAAGTCTGGCACTTACAGTAGCTTGGCAGGCAGTCACTCAACTCCCAGGCCATTATTTTTAGGATAACAGGCTTAACTCTCCACTGACAAACAATTAATTGACAGTTACAAACAGTTGATCAACTTACAGTGTGGGGCTCGTCGTAGCTTTTCAATGTCAAAGTATAATGTTGTGCTATGTTAGTTCAGCAACCCTGCAGCCTGCAGGCAACAAGCCAGAGTTTTCAGTCTGAAGCTATTTTGACTGCAGCACTCCTTTTTGAACGCTAGGGTCTTACATACTGCTCCTTTTAATGTTTAGATGTTCAGTACCACACTTGATGCTGAGCTACACCACAGGATTCTGGTGCTGCAGCGATGTATATGTTAGGTTATCGCACTCCCTCTCATTTGTTATTCCTCAATTTTACTGTGGATCTTAGCTTTTCCTCTGTGCTGATCCCAGGATTGAGAGAGAGGGAGCTGAGGTATATGGATGAATTTGGGTGCTATAATTTCAATAAATAATCAAGTACTTTCAAGGACACGTATTAATTTTAAAAATCCTTTTAAGGGTTCATGTCCTTTCAAACATAGGACAAGAACATTTCTTTTAGTTAGCTCCGGGGCCAAAACAGAGTGAGTTGAAGGTTAAGAATGGTTAACAAACAGCTGCTATATGGCACTCTCAGCCTTCTATGATTATTCAGAAAAGCCACGTGCAGGTATTTACACAGCTATTAGTCATGACCATTCCGAGCTTTGCAGTTGCAACCACATCTGGTGCCATCACAGGGGTTCATTCAGAGGATTGACGGTTTACAAATACTTAATCTATAATAACTAGGGAAGGGAGAAAAAAAGGGATTTCTGGAAAAGACAGATGTGGGATGGATCCATGCAGCAATATTATAAGTAAACTGAATCATTTCATGAGGTCTAGCACACATTTTTTTTAACCTGTAAGCCTTCTATGGATGGAAAAGAGAGGAAGACAAAGGGAGGATTTGGGGCAGGGCAGAGAAGCAGCCACACTTGGTCCAGACCTCTGTGCTGTGACAGCATTATGGAAATATCATCTTTTTCCTCGCAGCAAAAGGAGCTTGACCGTCTCACTGGCTGTATTTACATTCAGAGGAGACCAGTCGGTGTCACCGCAAAATACCTGAAGGGACTGCATCAGTACAGAGCACCATTTTTGCTTTCCTGTCAGAGGCTTGCTGTTCTGGAATGGAGTACATTCTGCACACAGTTTAATATTCATGCTTAGTGTATGTAGAGAGGCTTTCACAGATCAATGTGTTTACAGCAATGAGGGGTTTTTTTTCCCCCCCCAGCTTGGCTTTTTACATGACCTGGTGAACGGTACAATCGAATTAATCTGGTTTAGGAGCTTATACAAAATACCGGATAAAATACAGTGTTTAAATACACTGACTCAATCCCTGGTGCAGCACCATCAGCAGCTCAAACCTGATCTAAATATAGCAGGATGCCCCATGAGCGAAATAACACCAATCCTGGTTTATTTGCCAGGAGTAGTGGCTGTAGATGCAATCATGCTAAATAAACAGGCCTTTGCTTACGACGGTGTATAATGACAAATAATGAAAACCAATTACAAAGAGTATGCATGATGAATACCCCTGCCCCGCTGTAATTGCATGGTGTTTATTTTATCATCATAAAATGTGTGTACCTGTGCGTGGTCATCTGCATTATTATTGCTTTAAAAAATGAAATATTAAACAGCTATTATACTCAAATGCCTATCATTTTAAAAGGGCACTCACTTTTGGAGAACCTGGGTGGATTATCGTTGACATCGCTGAGGGTGATGTTGACAGTGGTGGTCCCAGCCAGCCCGCCCAGCTGGCCCCCCATGTCCTTGGCCTGGATTAATACCTGGTACTGTTCCTTCACCTCTCTGTCCATATTGGGCAAGGCTGTCTTTATAACCCCTGGAGTACAGCAAGATTGATGAGAAATATAGATAATAATGGAGTGAGAAATAGAGAAAAAGAGAAGAAGGTGAGATACAACAGAAGCGTATTGGTGCAATGTCAGAAAAGAAAAAATAGGTCTGTATCATTTTATGATGTGAAAAGCTTATTTTTTATAACAGGATGTTCTTCATGTTATAACAAGATATTTTTATGCTATAGTAAGATATTTTCACATTTTGATGACACACTTTGATGTCATAATAAGACATTATAATAGATATTTCCACATTATAACAAGATATTTTCAAGTATAATAGATATTTCCATGTTATGGCAAGATATTTTCATGTTATAACAACACATTTTTATGTGACAATGAGAGATTTTGATGTTATAACAAGACATTTTCACATTACAATAAGACATTTTCATTTTATAACAAGATATTTTCTTGGTATAAACAGGTATTTTCAGATTATAACAAGATATTTTCATGGTATAACAAGATATTTCTATGCTAAAACGGACAACACATTATGATAACAGTTATATTCATGCTGACAATGTCATGTTATTACAACATACAAAATTATTACATTATAAAAAATTTATCTTGTTATAATGTGAAACATTTCAGGTTATAATATGTCAACTTATATTTTATAAAGTAAAAATTAAAAAAGTTTGCCCAGTATGACAAAAGTTATCATATTATTATGTTATTATAACAACATAAATACTACATTCTTATAAAAAAGTTTCTATTTACTGTGTCATAATGTGTAAAACAGCATAAGTTATTATGTTAGAACAATAATTATTCACATATAACAAGATATATATGATATTGTTATAACAAGAAAGTTTCTGTTATAATGTGATAAATTGCTATGTCATAACAGTGTCATAATAGTGTGAAAATATGTAATAACCTTAAAATCATCTTGTCATAGCAATAAGATTTTCATGTTACAACATGATACTGGTCCATTTTTCTTTTTCTGGCATGGCAGCAATACCGTGTCATTAGGTACAGAGGTAGTGAGATTCAAAAAAACACAAAGGAAATATGTTTGTCACCAAATGCACAATTTATTTCCACCTAAGGACCACAATGCTGCACATGTGGCTCTGACCAAGGCTAAAATAGAGGTCATTTCACAAACTGGAGACACTTGACATTCAATGGGAAACTCTGGTGAAGCCATATAATGATTCACTTGAGGATCAGAGACCCTGAGATCAGAGAGCGTTTGTGCTGCAGATTAATAGCTAGGTCAGTGGGAGGTTGGCAGGCTAAAAGGAAGCAGGCAGCATAGGTGGGTCTTCACTTTTCCCTCCCTCTTTTTTTCTATTTTATATGGTGAGGATGTACCATTTGATCCACAGACCCCTAAAATGTGTGAATCCAAAATCAAAGGTTCTGTTTATTTTGGAGGTTCTGTCATCTTTTTTGGAGAAGGGGAGGATGTCCGTCTCCGAGAGGGATAATTCTGTGACATCCACGGAGATTTATGTACGTTGTTGTCGTCCCCTTCCCCGCTGTTCACCTTTTTCCTCCCAGTGTTTGTTCCCCTTGTTGATGTGCGTTTGGAGATAGATGCAGGCCCAGCAGGGCAAACATTTACTTTAACAGTTTGATTTTTTCCAGCATCAGTTTGAAATACAGTCACAGTATGTGCTCTGTAAAGCTCTGGGATGAGCGGCATAATCAGCAACAGATTCCACCGTATCTGCCTGTGTGATATGTATGAACCTATTTTCATATGCTTTGAACTGTCCCAGATAGTAAGCCAACGGCAGCCCACTACGGGCAAACACTGCTGGTGTGAAGGTATTTCAGATTTAGAGCAGTCATCTGCCTATCCTACCCTGCTGCCACTCCACAACCTTTTTACTGCCATTTTCCTCCTATGACACCGTCTGCCTACACCGGAAAAAGTGCATAAATAATGTGGAAATAACTAAATAACAATGGTAAGCATCAGATTTTATTGTGTTATTTGTCTTTGGATGATTTTAATTCAAGTTACCTGCCATAGCAGTTTCCTGGCTGACTGTACACAACACCGACTACACAGTATCCTTGCGGCAAAGATTCAGAAAGTCACTGGTGGTTTTGAGATTGCAGTTTATTCCTGATGCGGAGACTGTCAGTTTGTTGGTTCAACTGACATTCTGATACGTTGCAAAAAAAAAAAAAAGATGGTATTTCTCCACCCCAGCGAGCTACAACCAACTACCTTATTTAGAGATACTGTACTAAACACTGACATTTTTTGGCACCGCTTTACAGTGAAGACTACCCTTATAACTGATTTATAAATGATTTATAATTAGGTTATTAATTAAGTTGCAAACATTTTATAAATCATCAATAAGCTGTTAAATCACATTAAATAAAAAGGGCAACAGTGATCTGTTGCTTGCCAAATAGTGGGGCCACATACAACTGTGCTGCTAAACCTCAGATCTCATCGTTTACTTAGCTTACTTTCTTTTCTATTATCATCATTTATAGATAATAGCTTCATCCAATATTTGTTAATAAGTTACTATCATTTAACCACCGTCAGCAGCATCTTAATGGTAAAAGAGTGTCATTTAGCATATCAGATTATAATATTATATCAAATTCTCAGATTCCTTGACCTTGACATTTTCAGCATACACCGTTTTACACTTAACAATAAGGCTCTATTTTTGAGTTATAAATGTTAGTAAGTCATTAGTAAGATTAATTATAGTTGAGCTGAAACTATCTTTTATTTTCTTTGTCAGTTAATCTGTATTGATCTGCAGATTAGTTTCACAATTAGTGCTTTTTTTTTTTTTTTTTTTGGTCTGTAAAATGTCAGAAAATGGTAAAGAAACCAGATAATAGTCATATTTAAGAACCCGGAATAAGATAATTATTACTTTTATTATCAAAATAGTTGCTGTTTAATGTAACAGTTAACAACTACACAATTAGTCAGTTAGTTGTTGCAGCTCTAATTAGTAGTAAGCGCTGGATCTTACTAAATAGTGACCCCACATCAATGTATGAAAACTGTTTTACAACTTGTGAACAGCTGTAAGTGTTTATTAATTACGTATAAAGTGTTTACAACCTAATTAATAACCTAATTATAAACCATTTATGAGGGAAGTCTTATTGTAAAGTTGCGCCCATTTTTAAATCCCTTTCTCTGAGCCAGTTCTTCTGAATGTTTGCCTTATTTTTCAATGCTTTTTGATAATATTAAGGAACAGTTCGCCCCAAAATTAAAAATACATATTTGCTCTTTGACTATCCAGACTGTTTTGATGTGACTTGCCGGGTCTTGGAGACATCAGCCATAGAGATATACGCCTTTTTAAATGGCACTTTTAAATTCAAAAACAGTTTCTCTTTGCAGAAATCATAACCCAACTCAAGATAATTCACAGACGTTGTTGTTAGCAATTTCATGTAGGCTCTACTTTCTTTCGACTAGAAAGAAATCATTTCTGGGAGATTCTACTGCAGAAAGAAAATAGTTCCTATATGGAACTGCTCACAACAAAGTTTGTGTATTATCTTGAATAACCGGGCCATGATTTCTGGAGAGAAACACCGGTGGTGAATTTTTCAAATGTATTTTTTTGTGCTTTGAGCACCACAAGCCAAGTGCCATTTTGTCCTAATATATTGGAGAGAAGGCAGACATCTCTGCGGCCGTATTCTCTCTCAAAACACAAAACAACCTAGACTACAGGCAGGAGGAAAAATCTGTTATTTTTTTGTTTTTTTTAAATAAATGCTTGATATTAGTGCTGCTTGTGTTTGATAAAACTGACCCTTTATTTCATACCTGCCAAATAAATAATTTACTTTCTTTATTGGGGAGCATGTGTCCTTTTGTGGCTCACTGATTTGTGGAGTTGCCCTGGGGTCATCAAACCTGTTTTATTCTCATGATGTATGCTCGCACTGGTCCACACTACATGGCACACACTCAATCATACATATCTTTCAAGACTAATGGGCTAGATAACCTTATTTCACTGCCACGCTGCAGTCGCCATTGTTTTCTGACATTTTTGACTCACATTTTTGAAGTAAAAATGTAAAGATGTGAACAAACTTTATGCTATTTTGTTAGATAAATCAGCGAGAATGAATCATTCACCTGTTTTTGGGTCAACAGAGAAGTATGGCTGGCCGTGAAGGATGCTGTACACCACTCTAGCGCTGTTTCCATAGGTGGGGTCATCTGCATCTGTGGCTGTCACTTGCGTCACATAGGTCCCTGTGGGAAAAGAGTGGGAAGATGTATTGACTCAGACTTAATTTGTTTCCTCATGAGACTGAAAACCAAACTCTTTGAAGTTCATCAGTTTACTGAGCAACCTCACCTGACACTAATGAATGATGAATCACAACTGAGAAGGCTACAGCTAATACTGAACAGTCCAAGCTGTTGATGGAGTGCAGTGAGGAGGAGTGTGGAGGAGAGAGGATGTTCAATTTTTCTGTTGTATGTTTTGATTTGCACATTTGTAGCTTTACTGAGTGGGCAAGGGGTAAAAAAAAAGCTCTTGTGCAACCATTCATTGACAATGCTACCATTAAGTAAACAAAGGGCCATGGCAAGAATAGTATTAGGATGGCAGTCTTCCAAACTCCCGCAGTAAGAGGGACGGAATAATTACTTGTTGGAGGTTTGGCTCATCCCCTTTAACTAGCTGGCATTGAAAACACTATTCCATTAACACAGTCCTTATTTACCATGTATTTAAATTCAACAGATTCAATCCAAAGTTTCCAGTGTGAGAAGAATAACCACTGTACAAAAGCAAACAAAACAAAAAGTTGAGAAAACTCATTTAAAGGCACCCGCCTTCACTAGGTTTTTGAATTTTGAATCAAACTTAAGCTGTTAAGTTTTTAAATAAACTAAACAAAGTTTTGCCGACCTATAATCTTTTGTTGAGATAATTTACTTTTCTTCTTACGATAATCTTTCAATTTTAGAACCCTCACAGAAAATGAATTTCAAGTAAGCTGTGAACCTTGTCATCTTTACGGTGCTTGAAAACTAAATGCTTGCAATTTAAAATATGAAACTGTTAACTGTTATTCACTTTCACTTCAATGAGTTTTTTCACTTTCTAAAGAAGAAAAGTAAATTATCAAGTTGCCTTGAAATTTAAGATAAGTTCATATATTCTCCAATAATTACAGTAACAGAATAAAAGCAACAAAAGAAATAGAAAACATTAAAGTATTAGATATAGAGTGTAATATATAATATAATATAAATGTATACGAAGTAAACGCAAAACAACATTGCCAAATAGAATAGCATATAGAAGTTACAAAAGTTAAGTTAAACTGTAAGCTAAAATAAACTAAAATAGATAAGTGGTATTGGCAATGACACTGAGATATCGAAGTAAGATGATGAACATAATATTGCACATGATATCAGACCTAAAATTGTACATGATAACAATAATTTAAAAGTTTTAAAGAAATACTGCACACGATAGTGAACATAATATTGCGTCATATTAAACATGCAAATTTTGAGTTTTCTCAATTTCTTGTTTTTACAGTGTAATCAACAACAACAAAAAATGCCTTGTCAGCCTGATTATTTTATAACTCCAACACACACACAAGCCTGGTGTTACTTGGACAGATGGGCAGATTCTTTAGGAAGGCTGCTTTCAGACAGGTTGACATGAGTGCCTTCACAGGCAGACAGCTCCGTGCTCATATGTCCGTGTATCAATCACACATCTGGCTAGCTTAAAAACATGCTGGGCAAAAAATTTTCAACTTGCAGGGATCTGTGTGGAACAGGAGACACTGACCAGAGGGATGGCATTCACATGGTCATTTTAGATTATGCTAAGCTCCTAGTTGCCTGTAAAGAACTTGCTGTATAATAAATAGGCTTTGCAGTCTGAGCAGATGGCAACAATGGCATTAAAACATTAGGTGAGAGAGATTAGTGTCTCAATCCTCCCTAACAAAGCCACACATCCCTGATTAAACATACCGGAGAAGGACTGCATCATGTTCAACACGAATATACAATAGATGAGATAATACATTGACACTATTTCTGTGCAGCAAAAGGGAGGAAAGCTCCAACAGCTCAGTGTGGAGTGAAAGTTTAAAAGCCTTTAAGTACGGCTGACACCCACACATTTCCAGGCAACAGCCTTTACCGAGGTGTGACACGATAAACAAGGCGAATAAATTCTATTCACGCAATTATGGAAATTCAAGTGTGTGATTAAGAACTAGGTGGAAAGAATGGCTTCAAAGGTCACTGCTGGTAAACACAGGAGGAGAATGCGGACCGGTTTTTCAAAATATAGATTATCTATCTGGCTTCATTAAAGATTCTTTATGTTGCAATAATCGAGAAGTATTGTCACAGCGCAATGCTGAGGAAACCAATTAACGTCAACACAATATAGAAGGTAGCTACATAGATTTTATACTGAAATATGAAGGACAGGGAAGAATTAGGGAAGTCAAAAGACCAATCCAATTGAAAGAGGACTTCTGTGGAGGAGTCTGACTGATGTGTGAAATCAGTAATTTTACCTCACAGAACACTTTGGTATTTTAAAAGGATAGTTTGGATTAACCAATAAAAGTCACAGAATAACACAAATAAACTAACCATTAAAAGGCAGCGGTAGCAGTCACTAACTCAAGGTGCGAGGTAAAATTAACGCTTTTGCCTATGGACTTTGGTTGGTTTGGAGAGAGCCATACGTGGCTGGTGTAATGGTGTTTCCCATCAGAAAAGACTGTCTGACAGCAAGGTAAAACTGTGAAAATATTCTAAAATACTGTATGCTTAGACTGATATTGATTTTTTTTATTTAGATGGACATTTTTGAAGTGGAGGATGTCCACGGGCATCTACGGTGGGTGACACGCTCACTATGTACCTTATACAACCCCACATTACCACACCACACATCTGAACTATCCCTTTAACAATCTGAAATGCAAGTTTGTAGACAAGAAGTGAAATCAACTAATTCATCAAGCCAAAGACATTTTGTGGTAATTACATTTTACTCTCTGAAACACTCTTTTTTAATCTGTCACTTTCTCTAAATGATTCAGGGATAAACTAATTGCTGACAACTCTGAGGCCGTCTCTGGATTATTGCCATGAGTGATTTCAGAATGCTTGGCCATTGCTCAGTCTTCATTAACAACCATTATTGCATATTTATGCTCAGCATTTCTATCTTTTAGTTTTTGTTTTGCCCTGCAAACATAAAAACATCTACCCGGGGATTCTAACCAAAGACAACAAGAGGGGTGTCGCTGTTAATTAACCCATTGATCACACAAATTGTGCTGGTATAAATATTGATAAAGATTTTAGTTTGTTTGATGTTTATACAACAGTTGCAACTCCCACAGTATCAACATGCTCTCTAATTATTCTTGGCACCGGTGGTACAGGTAACACATGATTTGTGGGGAGCTGGTTGAAACTCACGAGTGAATTCTCAGGAAAGATATTTCTGATAGTGGCGTCACTCTGCATAATTTCACAACAATTAATAGTGTTATGATTTCTGTGGTTTCAACTGTAAGCAGTGACACTGGAAGCTATTTCTGCGACCAACAGTTTAATCTTGTTGAAGAAGTCAGAAGAGTTCTCCTGTCTACAATAAATGCACATTTTGTGATTCCACTTGATTTATTGCACTATGGCTTTTTTCAGTCCCTGCACACAAGAAGCAAATTTTTGGTGTTAATCTGATTTGATATCTCCGCCAAGGTATTGATTACATGGTCTTGAATGCAGAAATTGCTTTTGGAGTTTTCTATCTTCATGTTTGTTTGTTTTTTTACATTACTATTCATTTAAAGGTTCATTATGCTATTTTTTTTACCATATGTTTGTGTCTAAAAGGATCGTGACAGTGAGAGACCTTCTTTTAAAGAGTTAGGTATGTTTTCTTTAACTGGAAAACAGCTGAATTATTGCTCTTGCCAAAGCCACCATACTCCATTTACATTAACAATGTAATAATAATGTTTTTGTACTTGACAGAAACAAAATAAAACTTGTAAAAGCTTGTTACGCCTCATATGCACATTTACTGCAACACAGCGACCCCTAGTGGGCATAGTTATTATCACAGGACAAGTATAAAGAGCGAAAAAGTTTTCAGCAAACACAGGACTTTCACCCAGGAGACTGCGATTGAATCCTGTGTGAAACGAAAAGGCAACAAAGTTTTAAGTTACTTAATGAAGACAAATTATGGTTATGAAATAACCAGAAATAACCATAATTGTGACTTTTTGACTGAGTCCATCCTTCTGCCAGTTTTGTCTTATATCTATAATATTTTCTTAACTATATAGCTAAAAAAATACATAATTAAAAGTTACTTGAGACGGTTCATGAGTAGCAGGTGAATGAAACAAACCAGGTCCATACCCATCCAGTTTTGGTGTAATGACTCATGCAAAATTTCAGGATATTTCCACCTCTGCTGCTTTAATTTTGAATCTGATTGTCACAAGTCCAAAAACTTAATGGAAGTGACAGACTCGATTGCTGGAGCTTCAAAGTGTCAAACATATATTGCAGGTATTCATTCAGGAACTAAACATCCAAGTGAGGTTTTCAAATTACTTTCAAAGACTGCTCAACATCAAATTAAATAATGATACATCACAGGAAGTACTTGAGGACTGTTAACATATTCATGTGATTAGTTTTCAATTATCTAATTGATAATCTACTTTATTCATTCCGTGGGTGGTTTTTAACAATAATTTAAAGCTAATCTCTGCATTCCATGCTTCCATGGTCACAATAGATGTGCTTTTGATAAACTTGAAAGCTTCTCTGATTCTGCAGTAAACAGTTGCAGAGCAGCTTATGATTTAGAGTGTTCACTGGGGCTAGGCTATGTTGTTCCTGTGCTGCTTTCTACCCAGCCTCTAGAGATTGCTGATTTTGGAGTTTTGAGGGCTTCATTGCCATTCAGATCAAGAGGAACCCTTCTGCCAGTGAATTACCTTGATCTGCTCTCCCTAGGGGTGGGGGGTGTATCAAGACAAAACTGTGAAATATACTCGGGGCACACCAAAAATAACCGGTTCTCTGAAATGTCAAAATCTGTTGGGGGGAACAGCTTTGCCCCTCTGGTTGTACCTGTGATGCTCCTGAAACTTAACTTTTGTACTCTGAAGTTCAAGAGAAGAAAACAAAGCTTTCAGCGCAAAGAATTCTAATCAGTTAAAGGGATAGTTCAGATTAGTTGAAGTTAGGCTGCATGAGGTACTTAACAACAGTCAGTGTATTAACTACAGTAGATGCTGGTTGGCATGCCCCCAGTTAGAAGTAGAGAGGAGTACCAGCATGAAAGCTAAGTAATGTACTGCTTTGGACAGGATCAGCAACTTGAGGTATTTTATCCACTTTAAAAAAGGTCAATTTAAGTGTATGATTTAGAATATTTTCACCACTTTAATTTGCCATAACACACCTGTTGTATGAGCCAAATATCTTCCCTGTAAACCAACCAAACCTCATAGGCGAAATCAATCATTTTTACCTCACAGAACACAGGAGTTGCATGTCTACCACTGCAGTTTGTTTGTGTTGTTGAGTGACTTTGCTGAATGCGCAAAGTCACACCATAACACAAACAACCTAACCGGTTGAGGGATCAGTGGATCAACAACTCCCCTGTTCTCAAGGTAAAACTGCAGATTTTGCTTGTGGAGTTTGGTTGGTTTGGAGGCAGCAATATTTGACTTATACAACAGCTGTTTCCTGCCAGAAAAGGCTGTCTGGTGGCAAAGTAAAGCAAAGAAAATATTCTAAATATACCGTACACTTAAAAACATCACTTAGCTTCCATGCTAGTGCTCCGCTCTACTTCTCCAAACAGGGGGCGTGCTGACTAGCATCTTCTGTAGCTAATACACTGACAATCGATAAATACCACATACAGCCCCACATTAAATAATCCAAACTATCCCCTTAAGGAAAGTACTGACTTCTCTATATTTAGTCGAGGGGACAAGCCACTGCAGATGGTCACTCACCCACTGGTGACATCTCAGGGACACTGGCCCTATATGGTCCCTCCAGGAACTTTGGCTCATTGTCGTTGATGTCTTGAACCTTGATTACAAATTCTGATTCAGGCTCTAAGGGCCTATTGGTGTTGATGTCTACAGCCTGGGCGCGTAGGGTGTAGTAAGGCTTCTCCTCCCTGTCAAGGCTCCTTAAGGCATGGATGTCCCCCGTTGTTTGGTCAATTGTGAAAATGGAGCCAGCCCCATCCCCCGAGAGAGTGTACTTCACCGCACTGTCCCCCTTATCGAGGTCAGTGTGCAGCTGAAAGACAAAAGCGGAAAAAGACAGGTTGAGTGCAAACATTGGCACAGATAATGATTCATTGAAAGCACTGGGGAAGAGCTGTCAAAGAACACTATTTCACAAAGACAGTCAAGGAAACTGACTGCGCATCAAAGAGCAAATTCATGTCTCGGCAAAGATCTGAAAAACACTAAGTCATGAGAAAAATAAAATGATCGTACTTTCAGAACGTTTCACAGATTAATGAGGCTAAATCTCTCATAAATAATGTATTCTCTGAGTGCAATTATGCCGCAGTGATAGCTCTTCAACATTGTGGACCCATTTCTATTCAAGCATAACTCAAAAATCTTCTCTTATGTGAGATATGAGAGGCAAAGATCAGACTGTGAAAACTAGAGGTAAATACTTGACAGTCCTGAATGCCTTCACCTGACAGCGGAGGTCTGTGACCAGATGACTCTCAGCACAGTTGTGAAACATCACTAC
This sequence comes from Lutjanus argentimaculatus, assembly GCA_034769285.1. Lineage (NCBI taxonomy): Eukaryota > Metazoa > Chordata > Actinopteri > Lutjaniformes > Lutjanidae > Lutjanus > Lutjanus argentimaculatus. Next base: position 6,268,304 of record JAWZSL010000009.1, on the reverse strand, counting down.
TCCAGCCAGAGAACATCTTTGTTAATATAGATCCAGCTCTCTTTGTACAAGACAAACACATTCTGGGCTGGTGGCAGAGATCTTATTGACATAGTTATGTTTACCTCCCTGGAGAGATCAGTCATACAATTCAAAGCCTTTTAAATATTTAAGGGCTCCAAAGCCATGTGATCATCACCACATGGATATGGATTTTTGCCTTCTTATCAATGGCATGGAATTACCTCCAACACGGATGAACAGGAATCTTATTCCAGGAGACAAGAACAGATATTTTAAGCACTGAAGCAGAGGCATACAGTGCAGCCAGCCAACTCGAGGACCTGCTGGCTCTGGGCAACATGGTTCAATTTCTTTTAGTCAAAAAAGCTTCCATAAGTTGCACTGAGATAGCTCTATTTCTACGCTCAATGGTTGACTTTGGGCCTAGTATCCTTAGGAACTATGTCCATATTGAATGATTTATGATTCACGATTCATGTCCAATGCCAACATTCAGTGCCAACACAAGAAAATATGTGCCCTACATGAGGATGTGAAGGTGGACATGCTTGTAGCATGTCCAACTTGCACGCTGGTGACTGTTGTTTGCCTCCCATTAGAGACCTTAAATGAAAGAGATATTTTGGATTAGTTGGCGTGGGGTTGTATGAGGTACTTATTCATAGTCAGTGTATTAGCAACCGTAGATATGCCTCCAGTTTGGAGAGGTAGGGAGGATTACCAGTACAGAAGCTATTACATGTAGCAATGAACTGCTGTAGATGGGGTCGGTCCATCCCCCAAAAAAATTAATAGAATTTTAGAATAATTTTAGAATGCTACATTTAAAATGCTTTCACTGCTTTACTTGCCCATCACACAGCCTTTTCTAACAGAAAACTGCCATTTTATAAGCCAAATATCAGTCTCCAAACCAACCAAACTCCATAGGCAAAATCAGTGATTTTACCTCACAGAATATGAGAGTTGCTAGTCTACTGTTGCCTCAATCTGTTAGTTACTTTGCGTTATTATGCAACTTTGATGACTCCAAACTATCCTTTAAAACACCAAAGTCATACAATAACATAAACAAACTGAGATATCGAGGCAGTGGTAGACCCTCAACTCCTGTGTTCTGCAAGGTAAAATTACTGATTTCGCTTATGGAGTTTGGTTGGTCTGGAGAGAGTGACATTTGTCTTATATAACAGTGGTTTTCTGCCATAAATGGCTGTCTGACAGCAGTGAAAAATATTTTAAATATACTGTACGCTTAGAGTGATATTGATTTTTTTAGGTGGCCTTTTTATAAGTTGCTAAAACACTGTTTGTTGCTGACCCAGTCCACAGCAATTCATTGCTTAGCTTTCATGATGGTACTCCACTCTGCTTCTCCAAACTGGGGGCATGCTGACGAGCATCTACTGTTTGTAATACACTGACAGTCAATAAGTGCCTCATACAATCTCACATCAAATAAATCGAAATATTCCTTTAATGTTTAAGCTTTTATTAGCCATGACTATCATCTTTTTCCTGCCCTTATCCTGATGTTTTAGTTGCTGAACCCTAATAATATATTAAACCACCAACATTTTATGCACCATAACCACAATCTTTCCCCACCCTCAACCATATCTGCCATGCACTAATGACAGAATGAAATCCCACACTGACATGTTCTTCTCTCTCTTTATTAATTTAGTCTCTCTTTTTACCCTGCTAGTGAATATTAAGCTATCATTTGCACAAAGGAAATTTTCCAGTGAACATTTGCGGTTGTGGTAGCCATGGAGAGGAGAGGAAATTTGAGATGCAGCTATAAAGTCTCTGTAGGTTATGGTTCAAAACAACTCAAGACCCACGGCAGACATGAGCACAAACACACTGGGTGTAATTGGTGATTCAGTGCAAATTGCCCAGTTCACACAAGCATAGCATGGCATTATAATGTTCTCACCCATGGTGCATTATTCATTGCTATTCAAATGAATGAGAATTATTTTTAGTACATAACCCTTGTTTCGTGACAACTAGGTCCCATAACATTTTATGTAATGAGCACAAAATCTGAAATGTAGATTATGTATTGTCTATATAAATAATATGAGCAACATGCTTCTCCTCCACAAACAAGACAATCTGACAATATAACAAAGCAGCTTACAAACTAAACTCTATTTTTCCCTACTCTGCCTTATATATGAATGTCTTATTGTTGAGTTTAGGGAGGTAAAAGATGATGCTTATTTTTGTAGGAGTGCTAAACATTTGCTGAAGAAGAGTGATTTGTATTTTCAGAGGTCACCAATATGCATTAATAACCACCCCTATTTTGAATATTTATCCTTTACAATTTGCACAGGCACGAAAGCTAAGGGTTACTATAATTATCATTGTGTCATGATACCAAAGTTTGTCATGAGTTCACTTTTGCCAATGATTGACAACTGGCACCAGCTTAATGACACATATCTCCATATACAATGTAAGATTTTTTTTAACTTAAAAAAATAAATAAAATTTTAAGTTGACTGAATTTAAAAAGACAATTTGAGATAAATTGTACTGATTCAAAACAAATGATATTTTCTAGTTAAATAAACTTGACATTAATTCAGCTGTGCTTGAGAAAGCATGCTCAATAATCTTAAGATATGAAGTTGAACCAACACCTCTTCATGCATTTTCTCAGCTTGAAAAGTCAGTAGTTCATTTATACTAAAAGAGCTTACAGCTGCAGCTGTATGGAGCTAAATTAGGGTCAAAAGTTTTGAACTTGAAAAAATAAAATTTGAAACTGAAAATTCAAGTTTTGATCTTGAATTTTGAAAAATACATCAGTATATTCAAAATAAAAATAAGTGTACAAAAAAAAAAAATCATCTTAAATATAATTATGATTCACTCTGGTAATTCTTTTGAATAAATTATTTATTTTCATTTTTCACTTTCATATATTTTGATATTTGAGATTGTATTTTTTTCAGTTGCACCTTTTTTTAATTTTCAGATTCAGATCTTTTTTTTTTCAGGTTCAAATCTTTTTTTTTCAGGTTCAAATCTTTTTTTCAGTTTCAGATCTTTCTTTTTCAGTTTCAGACTTTTGACCCTGATTTTGCGTGGCGGGCGTGGCATCAACTGAGAGGGGTGGGGAATCATGACAGACAGCTTAACAAAAAAGGCTAGGGACCTTCCCCTATCATGTTGCCTTCAGAGAACGTAGGAACTAAAACAATTCAACTCAACACTTTATATAGGCTACGACATGTGATTGGCAGTGAAAAAACTGATGTCAATGACAAACTTCCATATGCACGACATGCATGAATATCCTGCACGGCTAAATCTGTTTTAATTTCCACTGTTAGGCTAAGGCTGTTAATATGTCACTTCATTAAGTTTTAATATTATTCAATACATGGTAAGTTTATCCAAATATCGCCTTTTTTGAAATTTATTCCAACGTTTACGGAGATATGACATGTGAACGCTGTTTTAGACAGTACTCGGGACCAGTTGCAGAAGCGGAGCGATAAATTATGCCAGATTGTGCACTTCAACAGCCACACTTTAAGTGCTGAAATGTCCGATTTCCACGTAGCACTGTGAACGCAGCGCAGTGTCCGCTGGCAGTGATGGCGTCCAGTTCAGCAGGTCCACCTGCTGGAGCCAGCACACAGGTGAGAAATGTTCACAATGAGAGGTCGTTTTGTGACAACATACAATGTTTCTGACGTCTTTAAGTGGTGAGTTGGCAAAGCTGGAAGTTAAGCATAGTGCTAACGTTAGCATCGAGTATCTTAACGTCATTAGCATTCAGACAGTAGTACTGCGTGAAAAACCCAGATAATAAATACATTGAATAAGGGTAGTGCTGTTGTGGCTGTGGGAATGTACGGGATGCTGAAATAACCTGCAGCAGCCTGCGGTGGAAAAGGTTGATCAATGTGTTCTGGTGCTGTCAGCCAGTGTCTGTGAATTCTTACAGCAGTGGTTCCCAACCTAAGGTCAGGACCTCAAATGGGGTTGTCAGATATTTAAATAATTGAGATTAAAATTAAATTAGAATGTTAAAGCTGGTATGGCTCTGGCTAGTTGTTGACCACTTTCCTGACTCCTAGTGAGTTTATATGACAAATAGATGCATGGTGTGGGTGTGTTAGACCTATGCTTAACTTCCAGCTTTGCCAGCTCAGCACTTAAAGACGTCAGAAACATTTTATGTTGTCACAAAACGACCTCTCATTTTGAACATTAATCACCTGTGTGCTGGCTCCAGCAGGTGGGCCTTTATCACCCTGCTTCTGTAATTGTTCCTCAGTACTGTCTAAAACAGTTTTCACATCTCACATCTCCACACATCACATCCTCCTCACATCTCCGTAAACGTTGGAATAAATTTTAAAAAAGGCGATATTTGGATAAACTTACCATGTATTGAATAATATTCAAACTTAATGAAGTGACATATTAACAGCCTTAGCCTAACAGTGGAAATTAAAACAGATTTAGCCGTGCAGGATATTCGTGCATGTCGTGCATATGGAAGTTTGTCAGTGACATCAGTTTTTTCACTGCCAATCACAGCCTACATAAAATGTTGAGTTGAATTGTTTTAGTTCCTACGTTCTCTGAAGGCAACATGATAGGGGAAGGTCCCTAGCCTTTTTTGTTAAGCTGTCTGTCATGATTCCCCACCCCTCTCAGTTGATGCCACGCCCGCCACGCGAAATCAGGGTCAAAAGTCTGAAACTGAAAAGAAAAGATCTGAAACTGAAAAAAAGATTTGAACCTGAAAAAAAAAGATTTGAAACTGAAAAAAAAAGATCTGAATCTGAAAATAAAAAAGGTGCAACTGAAAAAAATACAATCTCAAATATCAAAATATATGAAAGTGAAAAATGAAAATAAATAATTTATTCAAAAGAATTACCAGAGTGAATCATAATTATATTTAACCTGAATTTTTTTTTGCACACTTATTTTTTATTTTGAATACACTGATGTATTTTTCAAAATTCAAGATCAAAACTTGAATTTTCAGTTTCAAATTTTATTTTTTCAGGTTCAAAACTTTTGACCCTAATTTAGCTCCATACAGCTGCTCCTGTTGGAGTGTCTTTGTTCCAGCACTGGCACAAAGACAATTAGTGAAACTGCTCCCACTGAATTTATTTAAATTGTGTAAGGGCTACCCGTCTGAACTGGATTTATTATTGATATTCAACATGGTTCACAATGCTTTCATTATAGTGAAAACAAGCAACTATGACTTATCTTCAAGTGTGTTAGAAACACACAGCAAGTTTTATTTTTATTTATTTATTTTTTTTTATCATAAATGCTTTCTTCAGTAGAGTTTTAACTCCCATGCAAAGCATGTAGGCAGGTCTGCTAATATCCTGATCATCTTTCTTTATAAACTTAATTGAATGAGTTGACTTAAGTCTTTACAGTACATTAATTTGTTATGTTAAGTTAGAGGAACTCATGTTTATAAATGTTATAAAAATAATTATTAGAAATGCTAAGTTTAATTAACTTGGATAAAACTTGAATAAAAAGTTTTGTATTTATGTTAAGTTAATAAAACAGGATAAGTTGGCTCTTGACAGCATTTTTAAAATGTTGCTCGCGCGCTACGTAAGGACGGAGCGTCCTTGGTCGACGTAAGTTAACAGGAACAGAACATGGCGGATCTTTTCGTCGTGCATCTTGGAGCTTCCATGTCCAAAAGAAGAGGACACTGGAACACTGAAGAAACTTCGACCGGATAACCGCCAGGAGACTAGAAAATAAACGGCTCCAGGTATTTTAAGACTGTAAAGTGTAAAGTGCTACAATGTAGTAAAAAGTTCGCGGGAGGAGGAGAGCGACGACGACAGGTAGCTGACGTCAGGTGACACGAGGCGTGCAAGTGAAAAGTTTGACGTAACTTCGACGCAAATACAGAGCAACTGACCTGGCTGCGACGTTAACGTCACTGAAGAGTTACCTGTAATAACTTTGTCTGACCTGAGAAGTAACATGAAACGCCATGTTAGAAGAAAAAGAGTTGACGAATGAGCTCTCATCACCTTTGAGCTACAGCGTTACAGCTCCCATCCTGGGAAAAAAAAAAACAAAAAAACAAAACGCATTTAATGATGTGTTTACATAATGACGTCAACTGTTGGGTAGTTAGAACCAAGACACGTGGTACAAATGGCCTGTTATCCACCTGAGCTGTCAAAGGACTGGACTTCAGGTGAACTCTTCAGGTGTTCCTCATGTCAGTTTGGAAAATGGACTTTGACGCTTTTAGAGAGAGATGGAGTCACTCCAGCTGTGGACTTCAAAAGGTAAGACGTGACTTTATTATTCTGTTTTGTGTGTATTCTGCTGCTGTGTTACAGTTTTATATGAGTGCATGTGAAGCTGGTTGACGATTAATTACAGTTTAGGATACTGAATTTCAGTGTGATGTATGTTGATAATTTGATCTAAATGAAGTATTTACAGAATATGTCAAATCAATCATCATAACAGCTGTTGAATATTTTAAGAGTGATTTTTATTTTTTGTTTTAATAATTGTATCGGTAAGGTTTGGTTTGGTCAGGGCTATGGAATATGAAATTGCCCATCTTTGCTCACTACCTACATGTTATTTGAACTGCTTTTTAAAATACAAAAATGAGAAATTATCTGAAGTCATCATATTTGTGTCAGCCAAGAAGCAGGTGATTATTGGTTATTGGCTGAAAAAAAAAATCCATATCATTCATCCCTATTTCAAGCACATTGCCTAGCTGTATGTTTACATATGCAAAGGCATGTGTTTGGGAGAGAAGGGACAAATTATTCTATATTCTGTTTTACGCCATGCTATGTTTTTTTAGTTGCTGGCTGCTGCCATTATGCCTTTGTTAGCTGCTGTGCTTGTCTTGCGCTCTTGTGTAAACCAAACTATATTTTCTAATCACAAATCTTATATTGCAATGTAGTTTGTATTATATGACTTTTTCTTAGTGCACAAAACATAATTTATAGCATGTTGTGCATCTTAGAAATCATGTAATACAGACAACACCATTTGATATGTATGAAACATACTGATATGTTGATGGTTTTGCACACAGATGGAATTATGAACCGTATATGGCAGATTCGACACACGGTAAGGATATTATTCTATTCTATTTTCTTCTGTGCTGCTTGGCTGCTGTGCAGTTATACTAGTCTTGGTCGCTGTGCCATCCAGTCCTTGTGCAATGTGTGTGCGTGCCTACATGTATGTATGTCATGGCTTTGTCCCACCTTTTGTGAAGGTGATTTCAGTGAAGAATCTGTGAAGGCATGTTGGAAATGGATACTGATGGTTTTGGTCAGGGATACATTAAATGGCTGCACAGATGCAACTTTTTTCTGAGGTATCTTCTGTCTATGTGCATATACTGTATAATCCTAATCTTTTCTGTCCTAATCTATTTTCTTCTGTTCTTCTCAATGTTGCTTGGGTTTAGGCCGCCATGCCATTATCTTGGCAACTGTACCAGTAGCTTTCCTATGTGTGTACATGCATCTATGAGCGTCATAGTCTTGCATGCCGGCAGCAGTGCTTTTGGCAATGGTTGCATATGTGTTGTGCTTTTTTGTATCTGGTTATGTTGGAAAATGGTTTCACATTCTCCTGTAAAATCAACTGGGCAGAGAGCCCCCTCTTTAATTAAAGCGCTCCCATTAGAAAAATGGGGAAGCACCTTTTTGAGCAGTAATGATCACAGTTTATTGTTTGTTATTGTATTATGGACTGTATATGGCAGATTCGACACACGGTAAGTAAATTTTTCTGTTCTATTCTATTCTGTGCTGCTTGGCCGCCGTGCCATCATACTAGAGATGGGCGCTGTACCATCTAGTTTTTGTGCAATGTCTATTTATTCATGCTGTATGTATGTCATGGTTTGTCCCACTTCCTGTGGGAGTGTTGCTGATGGTTGATTTTTCTGGATTATTATGTATCCTATCATTTATGGACATTTATTTGTCAGGCCATTATGTCAGACAAATCTGGGAAATACTTTGATCTGTAACGGTTGTAATAGTTTATCACTGAGATAAAGCATGTCAGTAAAATGTCGGTGTTGTTCAATAATTATCAATTAGCACAAAGCCAGGAGGGCTCCGGTTTCAAATCTATGGGCTGAAACAGTTACCTGTAGAGGTGATTTAGTGATTTCTTTTTTATTGTAATTGTTGACTTGTAAAATGTAGTTACACTAGTGCAAGGATTTTGACTAAGTGAAGAATCTTTGATGGCCTGTTGGAAATGGATACTGTGATAGCTTTGGCAAGGATGGATTAAACAGCTGCTCAGATGCAACTTTCCTGTAAGGGTCTTCTGTCTATGTGCATATAATCCTATCCTTTTCTATTCAAATCTGTTTTCTTCCTGTCTTTTCAATGCTGCTTGGGTTTAGGCTGCTGTGCTGTTATCTAGGTAACTGTACTAAGAGCTTTCCTGTGTGTGTGTCTGTGTACATAGATGTATGTGTCATACTTTTGTGTACCTGCGGCAGTGTTGCTGGCAATGGTTTACTCATGTTTTTGTATATGGTGTTGTTGGAAAATGGTTACACAGTCTGTTATTGAATTATGGACTGTATATGGCAGATTGACACACAGTAAGTACAGTTTTCTATTTTATTCTATTCTATTATGTGCTGGTTGGCCGCTGTGCCTCTATACTAGTGTTGGTCGCTGTACCACCCAGTCTTTGTGCATATGTACATGCATGTATGTGTGTGCTGTTGTAGAGGTGTTGGTTATGGTTGTTTTTTGTGTATTATTATGTATCTTTTTATTTATGGATATTTATTCATCAGGCATGTTGTCAGAGAAATTAGGGAAATACTTTTGATCTATAACGGTTATAATTATTTATCATTGTGAGAAATTGTATGTTGGTAAAGTGTAGGTATGGTTCAATAACTTTACTTTAGTACAAAGCCGGGAGGGTTCATTTCAACTTTATGGGTTGAAACAGCTCAGCCTGGCTATAGAAGTGATTTAGTGATTTCTTTCTGGTTACAATTGTTGACTTGGAAAATGTAGCTACACTAAAGCAGGGATTTTGACTGATGTAAAGATGGCAAGTTGGGAATAGACACTGTGATGGTTTTGGTCAAGGATGGATTAAACTGCAGCATAGATGCAGCTTTCCTCCAGCATGTCTTCTGTCAATGTGCATATACATAATCCTGTTGTTTTCCATTCTAATATATTTCCTTCTATTCTTTTCAGTGTTGCTTGGGTTTAGGCTGCCATGCTATTATCTTGGTAACTGTGTGACTAGCTTTTCTGTGTGTGTGTGTGCATGCATCTATGCATGTCATACTTTTGTGTCTGGTTTTGGCTGGAAATGGTTACCCAATCTAGTGTAAAATCAACTGGACAGAGAGCCTCCTCTTTAATTAAAGTGCCCTCATCAGAAAAATTGAGAAGCAGTTTTTTAGCAGTAATGAATCATAGTTATCCATCATTCTGTTATAGTGTGAAATGGCAAGTCTGGCATGTGTGTAGTTATTGTTGAGGCCGTATTACTTGCACAAAACCGAAGGATTTCAGTCGTACGTATTTAAGCCTTTAACAACAAAAGGGAGCAGAAGTGTGTGAGTTTTTGTAGGGGTTTTCATTTGAAACATTTATTAACTCTAACTTGTAAAATGTAGGCACACTAACACTAACACTAATAAATTGCAATCATCCAACAATTGCATCTTCAGTTGAGCCAAATGAAAAGGAATTATTTCTTATGGGCCTTTGGCTGTCAGCAGTATGGTTTAAGAGTGTTGTTGCCCTCAGGTGTTCCCCAGAAACTTGTGCTTCCAGGTTTTCCTGTCTTTTAATAAAACACTGCATTCCAATGAGTGCCCTATGTTTCAGTCAGATAGTCACAGGGGATCTGGCAACAAGAGTAGCTGGTTTGTGTAGCTGTTTGTTTATTATCCATCTTGTTTCTTATTGCTTTGTAATCCCATAATCTTTTGCAATCCATTCACACGGCATCGTTTGTACTCTGTAGATTATCTCAAGATTTTAAGTGTTGCACACTTTTTCAAACAGTTTTGTCGTGTTAGACAGATGAAATGACAATACCAGTGAACAACAATGTCATTCTGAGGCATGATGAAAGTTGTTCCTCCTTTTGCTGGTGGCATACGGGAGAGATCAGAGTGGCAGAAAGACTGTTGCAACCATGTAGTCATAGCAGGGTCCACAGTCTTCTACTAGTTAGACATAGCTGAAAAAAACACATTCCTGCAGAAAACATACTGTGGTGCACACAGACACACAAACACATGTGGTCCAGTCTTGTGCAATCCAACACCAATCACCTGCAACACTGTTGTGAAAATATAATTTTTGTGGAGAATTGTTGATGACATGACAGTGATCGTGATTGCATTATATTCCAAGATGCTCATTTTAACTTGTCACTTAGTCCCAGGGGACACAATAACAAACACCTCACAAGGATGTCTATACCTTGTTGAGCTGAATCAACATCTTTCTGACACATTCTCAAAATTAAGCACTGTAAGCTTCACAGCTATATCTGTTGGTTTTGGGTTGCATAATACTTTTAGGTGTTCATAATAGTTTCCATCATGTGCACTACTGCAGTGCACACACAGGCATTTAAAGGCATGTGAGACTGATTAATTGCTATATCGATAACTCATCAGACTATTCACTTTAAAGATATAGTTAGGATTATTTGATGTGGGGTTGCATTAAGTTATATTGATAGTCAGTGTATTACTTATAGTAGATTCTTGTCGGCATGGCCCTTGTTTTGGGAAACAGTGAGGAGTACCTGTACAGAAGCCATGCAATGTACTGCCGTGGATAGAGTCAACAATAAAAGGTATTTTAGCCACTTTATGAAGGGTCCACCTAAAAAAAATCCATATCATTTCCAATATATGCTTTATTTAGAATATTTTTACTCTTTGTTTTGCTGTCAGACGGCCTTTCCTGACTCCATGGGTGAAATCAGTAATTTGACCTTGCAGAACATGGGAGTTGCTGATATACTGTTGCCTCATTCTGTTAGTTAGTTTCTGTTATTGTGTGACTTCTGTGTTTTTAAAGGGAGAATTTGGCTTAACTGAAGTGACACAGTAAGACAGCCTACTAAAAGAATGACCAGCAACTCCTGTGTTCTGCCAGGTAAAATTACTGATTTTGCCCATTGAATCTGGTTGGTTTGGAGAGAGCAATTTGACATATATAATGGCAGTTTCCTATCAGAAAAGACTGTCTGAATGCAAAGTAAAGCGGTAAAAATGTTATGCTAGATATAGTGTACCTTTAAACTGATTTTGATTATTTTAGATGGAGTTTTTTGTAAGTGGCTAAACTGATGCAGCAGTACATTGCATTTGGGTTCAGTGCTGGTACTCCTTTCTGCTTCTCCACACGAGGTTTGCTGCCTGGCATCTACTGTACAATATACTGACTATTGAGAGGAACCCCATGCAATCCCACATCATATAATCTCAACTATCCCTTTAACAGGCTGTTCAGTCCAAATAATCATCAACATCAAATACTTTTATTTACAGAATCTGGACTAGCCATGAGTATACTCTGTAGTGTGGGTGGATTTACATTTTTGTTTCCTATTGAATAAATGATCCCTTTGTATTAAGATTAATGGGGGGGTTACATTTTGTTGTCCCTTGACTGACAAGAAAAGAAAAAAGGCATATTTTTCACATTGCAGTTTATTCAATACCAGTACCCATGAGAGGCACCTGCAAATCGATTCAGAACTGCACAATTAAACATGAAAAAGAAATGCAAATGCAAATATGAAAAGAATAGGCACATTGCCCCATTAATTATAAGTGAAAGTTGACTGATATTAATTAAAAATTCCATTACTCTAACAATGGTAATCAATTATAAAAAAGATTCATTTAGAGGGAGGCAGACAAGGGGTTCTTTTAAACTACAAAACAGCCTTTGGGCTCAGTAGACAAGAGGCAGAATCATAGCCACAACCTCCTTAACAGTCTGTCAAAAGAAAATATGTGATTTTACTAAACAGAGGGGAAAAAAAATGTCCTTTCCTTTCTTGTAACAGTTGTTTGCAATTTATAACACATAAACCAACAAAACAGAGTTTGTGCGTGCAGAATTCAAATGATGGTATTACCGATAACCTTATGTAAATCCAAAAATGCAAACATGACATTTGGTTAACATAAAGCATGCGCAGAATGACTGAATGAGAGACGGCTCACAGAGACAGCATGATGATATGCACCCATATTATGGTGAGAGTGTCTTTACACTCCATTTTTCATGATAAGCATAATTAGCAAGATGCTCTGTGCAGGGTACCAGTTGACATGGAAGCTATAAAAAGAAACAGGTAGTGCGAGGAACTGAAATAAGATTCCTGTTACCAACCAAACTCACCATCTGTTTGAGTAATTATGTTTGCATTCACGATTTTTTTTTTTCTCTCTCGGATGATTGCTCAGTGTTCACAACTTTTCAAGATGCAGAGACGAACTGTTAAACAGTTTAATTTACATTTTAGACAGTTAAGGCTTTTGTCAAATGGATTCAGTGATCATGAAGCAGGTCAGAGTCTTGCTTATCCTCATTTTACCAGGATTTATGGATTTTGATGGACACACATTAGATATTTCCGGGGTTCAAAGCTGTGACCTACAATTTCCTACAATGTGCAACAGTTGAGGCAATGCAGATGGCCAGCTAGTGCATCAGCGGTGTTGTCAAAACAAATATCGGCAGTCCCATTACTCATGTCCTATCAGTACAAAATATTGCTATTGACTCAGCTACTGGTACAAATTGGGAAAGCTGTATCCCATCTGTACTGGCTATGGAATATTCACATAGGTAGGATACTGACTGTGCTTTACATGGAATTCTTAGCTCTGGGAGAGGGTGGTGTTCCCTGTTACTTTCAGGATTTGCAGCACATGGTCCCTCATTGGCTATGCAATAAACCTGCATATTGATTAATTTGAGTGATTTCAGGGGAGAATGTAACCAACCTCTGTAGAAAATGCTGTAATTGGATTTCTGCAACCAGGATTATGTGGAGCTCCTCTCAGGAATGCATATGGAAGCCACAACTCTTTGCTGATAGTGAGCCAACATTGTTCCTTGAACGGCCCAACAACCCCGCAGCAGCGGATACATTTACGAATCAGTAAACATTCTGAAAAGGGTTAGTACGTAGTTTTTTTCTTCATCTTTGAATGCAATTAAATATTTGTGCAGAGTATGATAATGTAAAGTCTGACTGAAATTAAATAGCTTTTTTAAAGTCTGAATCACTTGTCCTTCTTTGAGGAAAAAAATCAGAAACCAAAAGAGAGAATTTATATTTTATATTTTTTTGGTTTATGTGGTGCCCCTTAGTTTACCATTAATTTGAGAGAATACCATTTGCTGTTCATCTACATATATAGAGACCTTATTTTTGATACAGCCAACCAAATTTTAATAAAGCATAAATTGTCATTGGTCTGTTGTAAGCAGAACAGGCAATTATACTGACAGGCAGCCTGCAATAGGGTTTGGTGATTAGATGAATATATTATTATTGGTAGTTAGGTGAACCAGACAACTTTCACATCTAGCTTGGGTAATTAAGTATTTTTTTGACCAACCGGGGTTTGCGATTGTTGGAACAATGGAAAGACTAATCAAGATGGTTTTGATGAATTTTGAGAAACTTGGATTCAGAAGCTGTACACTTGTTCTACTTAATAAAGGAATTAGGTTTAAGAATGTTGTAGAATGTCTTGACACTTTATGAGTTTAGTTTGTTTATTTAGGCCCTATTGGATTAACAAACATATAAAGCATACATAATGTAGCAAGCAAACTTGCATGCACCACACATCTCCCAACTGAGATCTGGGAAGACAGAAGCATGTGCGTGGAGGCCAAGTGATGAATATAACGTCAGTCATTGGTGGATGGGCTGACGGTAACCAGCTGTTTAAAAACTCCTTCTTATCTAATTGATAAACATGAACACATGTCTTGTCCTGCACCTCAGCTTGTTGCATGTGTGATATTTTCCACTGCACTTTATAAACATGCCACCCTACTGGTGCCAGAAGGCCATTTATTTTTGATTTATTATACTTTGAGGATAATTAATTCTGATCTTTATTAAACAGTGGGCTGTGCTTTAAGCAAGACATATAAAAAATCTCCCATCAGAATTCATACCACGTGCTGTTAATCAGTGTAAATTCAATTGTTGCTTTGTATGCACTCCTCCTGTTTTGAATTTATTCTTATGCTGCTAGTTATTATTAGGTCTGAATCTACCCTTCAGTCCAACAACTATTCAACTACTGTCCTACCAACCAAGTCTTGAAATGACATACTGGCACTATGTTGCCATGGTGGTATGTTGTAGGCGGCTCGGGTTTGTGCATTGTCAGGCCAGTGTCATGTCAAACCACATCACGACTCCTAGTTGCGTGGTAAGTTCTCCGGGTAGTCGGTGTACTGGTGAGCAGCTGATGGAAAGAAAGCACTATGTCAAATGCTGCAAGCTTATTATAGCTGATCGATATTGGCTTGCGAGCCATTTCTTTGCTGCTGACAGCTCGTAGCTCGCTATCTGGCTTGTGTCATGCCTCAGTCAGGTAATAGGGATGGAGGGAAAAAATGCACACATACACACAGGAGGCTATAGTGGTGGGTATGCATCGACAGAAAACAGGGATGCGTGTCTGTATGAGAGAGAGAGTGTGAGAGCAAGAGAGGCAAGATTGAGAGAGGACAAAATGGGATGGATTGAAAGATATAGCCTTGGGCATGTGAAAACAGACGGTGTAGAGTTGTATTCACCTCTGAAGCTGTATTTGCACAATTCAGAGCTCCGTACATCTCACCTTCAGTTATAAACAAACCTTCATCAAATCCCTGACAACTACCTTCACTGTTTGTGGATGATTAAAGTTTATAGCCGTGGTTGGTGATATAACTTATACCTAGGTCAGCAATCTAGTAGGATTCACTAAGTAGCAGCTTTATCATTCATCATGAGGTTATCTTTTGCATAGCAAGTAACATGGTATATGAATGATTTTTGACATATCACATTAATGTACATGATTGTTATTGATCTTAGAGGCTGGGGTTAAGGCTTGATTCCCTTTTCTCATATCACACTTGATTAAACAATATAGTGATATTGATACAACATACAGAATGCAATTTTCTACCCAGAATCACAACAGTATTGCCCATCAATGTCAAGGAACAAATGGAAAATGTTGACCATGGTGGTAAGTGATACTGATTGGGGCATTAGCACACCGTTTGGAAATATGATCCAGGCAATTCATGGGAAAAAGTCCATTACCCATGAGGACAAAATATATGAAATATATTACTTTGGCAGGACAGATGAATGGCATCATTAGCTTTTATTTCAGCTGTTCTTCTCAGAATTTCTCGCAACATTCATCATCAACATACATTACAATTGTAAATGCCCTCAACCTCTTAATATGTTCTAACGAGCAGCTGAATCACGGGCACACCTCATGCATAATCTTCAGGAGAGCAATCCTTTCAAATTACTTTGCATTTGACAGTGAATTACTTGTGCAACAAATTCCTACATTAATTTAGGGGTAAGTTCATATATGAACATTTTATAGGAGAGTGTTCTATAGACTTTGCACATAATCTGCATTTTCTTTACCAGCAATCAAACATAAGGCAGATCAGAGATGAGAGTATCTAATTGAGTCCACAGGGGAAAATCAGCCTGATCCTATCAATTTTTGTCAAAGTTATAGTGGAATATCAGATTTTTCACTTCAGAAGTCAAAGATACAGAGTGTGTTTTCTGTTTTTAAGACGGTGTTTATTTGTTGAAGATTGTAAATATGTATATTATATATCATATTTTTAGACATATCGATATAGGCTAAGTGTCAGTGAATGTTTAATTTATCATGCTAGCTTATATTTGATGCAAAACATGGTAAAGTTGAGGGAGACAGGGGAGGTACAAAAGTAGCACAGTGTGACTTTTGTCCTACTATTATTAAAATGCTCTTGGCTAGAGTGAGGAAGACCAACAGAGGTCTCTTCAGTCCAGATGTGTGCGCTAGAGCGTGTCAGGCTATTTTGTCTGAGGGACAATCTGTAAGACGTGATTATGCACCAAGTAGAATTTTGACCAATTTCATACATTTAACATGATAAATTGATTTGAGATTAACATGGTCATTTGTCAAGAGGACTAACTCGCGCATTAATGAGTGTTGTGTGCCAGAATTATTCAATACTTATTTTTTTTCTGGTCGATTTCTTCAACCGTTACATTCATCCTGCACCTGTTTTTCCTTTCATCCTGACAGAGAGGGGTAACAATGCACAACGTCAGTCCTCCAGTCTGATTGCGTCCGACTCATTTATCCAAAATAACAAAACAAAAAGAAATGCATTTCTGTGTAAAGAGGGAAACAAAAAAAAAAAGTCGTCACGGCTCTCCCCTACTGTGTATCCACATCTCTATGTATAATTCCTAAATAATTGTTTTAACACTAGTCTAGGGTCATCTAATTGCTGATATTATGTACTTGTGTGCCTTGTCTCAGTATTGTTATGTCAAACAGTCAGTTACTGCATTAGACATGCTTTATGGATAGATCAACAAGATTACTGTGGGGCACTTTGCCTTGGCTCTGCATGCAGAAGTCCTTCTTAGCTATAGGTCACTGAATAACCTCTGCGTAGACCAGTGCAAAGCAATCAAGTTATGAAGCCTGTGATTTTGCAGTCAATGTTAATTAACCACTGGCTCACAGTAAGTCTCACTGAAGTATTTTACAGCAGTGGCTATCATCATCATGGTGTGTAAACAGGTTTGCTGCTTTTATATGGGCCTCTTCAGGTTTTCAAGCATTTTACAGCTAAATTCCAAAGCATTTAAACTGAACCATATTTAACAACGTGGAACGCGCTATCAGTAGTAAGGCCGGTAAATTTCATATGGTCAGATGATGGAATCTCTCTTTGTTGTGCCTGGTGCATAAGTCTTGTTGAAAAGGTTTTTATGTCCTTCTTATAGGTCCTCATTGAAAGATTAAATTGCGGGCTCCACATCAGCAATAAATCTCAGCCAGGTGTGGGGTGGGACTGGGAGGAAGAGCCATCAATAAAAAGAAGGATGGTCATTCCTTGTCAGGCGAGAAGGAAGGGAATAAACAAGTTGTAGGAGAAACAGGGCTGCCCTTTCTAGCAAAAGTGCTTTATTGACTTGTATTTAAATGAGCGACCTTTTGGCTGCAAGTGTGAGAAACGGGGCATTGGAGCATGCCACTGCATGCCATGGCATGCTCTGTATTGCAATAAAGGGTACCGAGAGACATTTTCTTGCCTTTCCTTTTATGGGTCCTAAGTGTGACTTTATCTAAATTGATTGGATTCCTCTTTAACCTTCACTGCATTGACGATATGATGCTTGCTTTCTGATCCTAATGGCTGCAGCGTTTTCTTGCCAAGTGTATAATTTGTTTAGTCTCTTTTGAAAGAATCTCACATATTGCCTTGCTATCACATTTCCATGACTTAATGTATATAAAAAGAAAACACGGCTTTCTGTGGGAGGTAACACAGTGGAGTCTCTCTGACGTGCAAAGATATTTTTATTTAGATACACTGAGAATCTAGAGACCACGTTGTCCTTATGTGGGTCCAGTCACTCATCAATGAGATTGCAAAGGATAGGACTCTGTAGAAATGTTCTGTGTAGTCTCTCCCAGCTTCCTTGCTCTCTTTCCAATTCTTCTGTACGCTCCTATCTCTCCATCTCTCTCATAAACAACACTTGCTCTTTTCTTAAACATATATATCGAAGCCTCTTTGCATTGTGCTATGACAAGATAAAGTCAGTATAAATGATTAGACTACTGTTGAAATGTAAAATGCTAGTGTAAAAATGTTCTTTTCTTTTTGCCATGCTCCAGATTCTATCCACGTACAGTGACACACTGTATTAGAGCCAAACCATCATTTCTTTTACAGTCGAAGCATCTATTAAGGTTAAGGTAGCAAAATTTGCGCATTATGTTCAACCCATAGTTGAAAACGCTACCAGTTGATTAATCATTAACAATTAATAAGATACAAAAGCAGTTTTTTTTTCTTTTTTCTCTCATTTTAAGTTTAAGGTTCCTATTCAACAGTGGCTTCACCAGACAAAATTATATCAAACAAGGCACAGTTAATACTATTTCTGTCTATTATTGACTAATACATGTTTAATCAATTAAAATTCTTAATGGCGTGTCAATTAATTTATAATCATAAATCCCTAAATAAGGTTTTCGATTGAGGCTTTGAATGTAAAAATGCATCAGCCTAAAATAAAATAATCCTGGACCAAAGTCCTTAATTTAAAAAAAGAGAATAATCTGTATAAATGAGGTAGTCTTTTATTTATTAAATAAACTTTCTTTAATAAATATAACCTTAATGAAATAAAGTCAGTTTTGTTAATCATAAATGGTTAGACTGCTGCTAGACCACACTGTTAATACAAGTCCATGCCTCCATTTGTGTGTGGCAAGTGGGAGAGCTGCCAGCTTTTTGACTGCAGTGATTTTTTTTTTTTTTTTAAAGGCTAAACTACAACAAATATGGATAGAAGCAGCTATTTTGTTTGGAAATTATTACATCTGTTTCAATAAGTTTTGACTTAAGGACTTAACAAAGTCCACAAATTGGAGTTGTTGGAAATACACAAATCACAAGTTGGAAACACTCCTTACCAGCCACTACTTGAATCTAATTCTACAAATAGTATAATACTAATAATAAAAGTGTAGTCTAATCTCCATCTGCAACTGTGCATAAATACTGGATGTAAACAAAGGAATGACTAGACATGCAAACAAGAAAAGCTATGCAGCATGCAAATATTGATTTAGAATTCAAATGTCAAGTTATGAACAAAGCTTGGAGCTAGTTGGTATAGCCTTACACTGTATGCTAGCTTGTCAATGCAAAATTGCTGCGTTCTGGTCAGAAAATCCCAGCATTGTTAGTTAATGGCAAGCCTTAGTAAGTGGCCATTATATTTGTCATTCTTCGAAAATGACAAGCACAGTTCCTTTAATTGGGTTCTGAATTGCCGTATTACTGTAATTCTAGGTAAAATATGTCAACCAGCAATTCACAACCAGCGTGTTCAAATGGAGAGTGCCATGATGCTAGAAACAAATGCTGGACTCAGCGGAGAGTTTAATAGAGAGTGAGAGGAAGCAGCCTGGCTTGATATACAACCACACCACTAATGGCTGATTTTTCTTGCAGATAATCACTGCTCAGCATAGGAAAGGCCTCAGCATTATCTAATTGTGAGTGCACAGGGTTGTTACATCAACCCCCTTAAGCCCTCTGGGCTTTAATTGCTAATCTGCAATTATGTGGTTGTTGTCAAAAGGAGATTGTCAGAAGTTTCTCAACATAAATGCTTGTATTAAATGTGAAATGTTGGTGCTCAAAGTGATTTTTTTAATCAATATGTTCCTGTGTTTGCTTTGTTTCTCAAGTGACAGAATAATTATTCATGTCTTTTTAACTGTAGAGGAAGACAGTCATAAAATGATAATGTTTTTTGTTATTTTTTTCTTTGTTTATCTTTTGTTAATGGCATTGGAACTTAGCAGTTACACAGCGCTGGTTTTCACTCAGAAGAGCAGCCTACTCGAACTGATATAAAAGCAGTATAAAACCTTTTTCATAATAATATCCTTGGTAGACTGCTTTTTCTTTATTTATACTACAGGTCCATTGTGGTATTAATACCTCCATTGTACTGTTTCAAAAGTAAATTTGATTCACTTTAAGCAGCAGTTGCATTTTCCACTGAGAAATCTTAGTGGCTCAGAGACTCTTGAGACACTGTGACTCTATGTGAAAAATTAAATAACCACTTTTCTAAACAACTGCAGTTCAGTTGCCCTTGAGCAAGGCTCCAGAGGTGGTTGCTTCCATATCAGTGCTAGCAGGAAGGACCATAGTAGTGCTAAAGACTGTGCTGAATCTTGTCTTGACCTTATTTGCACCTCAGGGAGTAAAGAGGATAATTAACTAAGTAGTGTAAGTTGCAGCTCCCAGTTGTGGCTGCAGGTTTTCTAACATTCCCTTCGTGTTTAGTGTCTGCCACCTCCACTTGCCTGACCAAGAAGCTGTTAAGGCAAGAATATATAAGTTCTGGCATAAATTTTAAGGTGTAGTACAGTATTGTGTGTGCAAAATGAATATGAATATATTGCTGTACTTTGTTTTTCAGAGTTAGACAGTTTTTGTTCCCAAATTAGGTCGCATACATTAAATGGTATAAGAGCCTGAGTCTAAATTCATTCTCTTCCTTAATTTTGTAGTCATACCACACCACCAAAACAAGTGGAAATGCAGACATGGCATATTTTTCTACTGGTGTCGCAGAAGAAAAGAAATGCTGCTTTGCTTGCACTCATTAATCTGAAATACACCAAATGGAAGAAAAGATGGATTTTTTTTTTTGTAAGCATGCCCTTCCCTCTCCAATTCCCTGCACAAGACTAATATTTACTTAGACCGCATGAGATTGCAGCATGTCAAGAGAAGGTGCGCATAGGGAAATGGAAATTGTGTTTGTGATTTGAGATGTATGTTTGAAGATATAGGTGTATGTAATAATATTTCAGTATACATCAGACACACACTGTGTCTTACGCAAGGCCCTATCTGCCTATGATGCTCCGTCTATGACTTATCACTGTTTTCAGTTATCTATCATTTGATGACAGAATTTTGGTGTTTGAAATAAGTTTTAAATTTAACTATAAAGTTTGTCAACCAATGAATTATGACAAGACAAGATTTTTACCTTAACCTTATTCTTCGCGTGTCTGCTTCAGACTTTATTACCCACTGCGCACAGTTACACGTAATGTAGTTCAGTCACCTGACACACATATATTGTTCATTTAAAATTTGGCAGTTGTGTGTTTGGTTGTAAACAGGCGAAACTAGACTCACAAGCTTAATTTTAGGGCTGAACAATTAATTAAAATTGCAGTATGGCCTACTGCAATCTCAAATTGTATATTCTACAGACTTAATATAAATAACAATGAAAGCAATACCTAAATAACAATAAAAATGATCATTTTTTTTCTAATATTGCTAATCATATCACAACTGCAACATCAGTCAAAATAATCGCCATTTCTTATTTTTCAAAATCGCTCAGCCCTAGCTTATTGCAATTAGCCTATCTATCACTGTCCTTTTAAGACTCATTTGTCATTATGTAAATTGCACCATGGGTCATTGCATATAGGCCTACTCTAATGCAGCAGAGAAGATAGACTGTGCAGGTGTCTGTGCACGTGTTGGCCAATTAATACGTTATTTTAATGTTTATGCAAACAAAAAGTGCATAGTGCTGCAAATTGTATTTGTAGTTTTCAGTATCAAAGTTGGTTGAATGATTTCAGTGTGTGCTTTTTGAACATTTTCAGAACATTTTTGCAATACTGCGGGCTGTGTATTGGCAAGAATCTGGTGTCACATTTTTACATTTTTTTTTTATTTTAGCAATTAATTTATTCATTCATTTATTTATTTATGCATCTATCTATCCATCCACCCACCCACCCATCCATCCATCCATCCTCATTAATTCACTCACCAAGTTCAGTCTTGTACAGCCATGCAGAGTATCTTAAGTCTGACAGCCATGCTGGATCAAAGCCAGACTGACGGTGGTGACCCGTCTGCAGCTTCTTACTACGTGTCTCGGTGGGAGGGCTGGAACTGGTGTGTTTAGTACTAGTTGTGGCGACGTTAACCGGGGCAGGGGATTAGCAAGCGCTGTGGTCGGGGCTGGGAGAGATGCTCTCATTTAGGCTAGCACCCACTGTAGAGTTAGCTGTGCTCCCTGCCTCGCCACGCACGGTTCGTTTAAAAAATGCAGAGATTTTTGCCTGGGGGGCGAATGTTTGGGGAACCTCCGGTCGTCCATTAATAATTTGTTTGTTTGTTGTTGATTTTTTTTTTTTTACCGTAGGTAATGTCGGCAACACTCTCTCTCCTCCGCTCTCTGAGTGTGGGTGGGTGTGTCTGTACCAGTGTGAGTGCACGTGTGTATGTTGTGAGAGAGGAGCGAGGGGGGAGCCCCTCCCGTCGCAGAGGAGAGAAGAAATGCATTTTAATGAATGTAATGAAACGATAGCGACGCATTAGACTCTGAAATTGCGCAAATTAGAGTTAGCTTTTTTTTTGATAAAAAGAACGCCTGTTATAGGCCCTTTTGATTAAAATAAAAATTATATTATGGAATTTTTTTTTAAATCTATGACTTGAATTTCTGGGTGGGGATCCTGTTGGCAGGGCGGGGGAGTCTGTTGGGGGGGGCGCCCTCCCAAATACACTATAGGGGAAACACTGGGTTTGGATATTTTCTTAAACCCCTAGTGATAATCCTGATCATTTTGGTCACTATATTTGTGAAAAGAGATTTTCAAACGCCCAAAATGATGTGTTGCAAGCACAAAGACAAGAGTGCTCCAATGCTGACCTGGCTGTATTGTTTATACTGAACAGGCACTTCGAGACTTTGTTATGCACAGCCGTTTAATGTTGAAATGGACTAGCATCAAGTAGCAGTAGATAATAATTTTTGTGGTATGGTGATGGATCTTATAAGTGTGCCTGAATACATCTTGTGGTTGATATAGTGTAGCTTGACTATGTTTTGAAAAACAAAACAATTAGGCATCCACAAGGACAACCGAATGTTATCGTGTTGTTTCCAAACATCTGCCGTCACTACAAGCGATCACTGGTGCATTCAGTCAAACATCACCAGTTAATAGAGAAACTAGTTGATCCGTAACACTGGTACTCTGACTCTCCACTCCACCATCAGTGTGCCCCTCCTCCCTTCCTCCTCCTATCCTCCTTGAGTTGTTGTCTTGCATTCTGTACACTGTCAGAACTGACAAAATTACTGCATCTTGTTAGTAATGTGAATTATGAGAATTTTAATGGACAGTGCTAATTAGTAATGATTTGGCCGCTGCAATTACAGTTGGCAGTGATGCATTTAATACAACACTCTTGAAACAGACTTTATTATTGCTGACATGGTCAGGTTTTGGTAAAAAAACAGCACATGATTTCAGTCAGGTTTCCACATCATTGGAAGAATGGCACATTTCTTTTGTTATTTTAATTGCACTGTGAGGCAAAAATGGAAGACAACCTAAAAGCTTGATGAAACACTTAATATTGATCCAGAGACCTCAGTTAAATAGCAGCTAACAAGGCCTTGAAGCTACAGATAAATAAGGTTTGACTTTTTCACCCAGTTTGTCAATTTTCAATCCCATCTTTACACCTGTAAGTGCCACATCACTCTGTTTCCAGATTCTTCTTCTTTTTGATAAGAAAAGTACGACTGCTTCATTACTTGATAAAACTGAAAAGTAGTTATCTCATTGTGTGCCAGAATGTGTGACAATTTCAAATGAGACCATCATAGACTGTGGCACTTCACACACTTTACAAATATAATGTTTCAAAATGGTATAGCTGATGGTTGGTAGAGAATTTTCACCCCTCCTAGTTTCTTTTTCACTGAGTTATGTAGCCTGCCTGCTGTGCTGTTATATTGCGTTACTCTGTGTGCAATGATGCAGCCAAATAGATAAATAAAATAAAAAGGGGAAAACAAAAGAATTTCAACTCTGGGGAACTTACTGATTGATGACCCAAATCATCAACGTTTAGGGAGTCGTCCTTAAGGAATTATACATTAATATAAATACATCAAATTAAATAGAAGCAAATGCTGTTTGATTGTAAGCATAAATTTACACATCTCATAAAACAAAAAAAAAAAAAACATTTGCTTTCGGTTATAAGCAGAGCCATTCATACCAAAAGTATAATAAATATCTATATATTTAGAGTTTGTGTTCCAATGCAAAACTGATTTTTTTTTTTTTTTTTTTTTATCTGATCTGAACTTTCTTCAGTTTCTGATTTTTCAGTATCCCCCAGTTTGAGGGCAGGTGGTGGTGGTCTTCAGACAGTTCATAAAACTTTAGTTAAAAGTAAAAAGAGAGAGATGAAAAGTACTGTGTGAGGATATGGAAATATATTTCATAATTAATTATATGCCTATTATTAAATAAATGTGATGCTTTGTAACTATTGCATTTCCAATTAATATTAGGTTTAGGAAAATAAAACATTTGCCCAATTTAATGTGACATCAGGTATAAACCATGGCCACTCTCAGTCGTCTATCCAAATACAGGTACAGAGACTGTTATTTTTTTGTTGAACAGATAGATACAAATAGTGACATCGCTATGCACTTCTAGTAGTCCTCATTTCAACTTCATGAATCAACCAAATCAACCTCATCCACGGTGAAGCGCTTTCAACGCAAGTGATAGGAACAGACACAGGATGGCTGACAAAAGTTTAGCTCAAACGGTATACTGCGTTTGGTACTCGTGGTCAGTCAGAACATTTCAGTAGAAAACAATGCAGTCAAACTGATTTTGTTGCAGATGTTCGTTCATGTCACATTCATTTTGGACAGTTAGAGGGCACTGTTAGTGTCATCATATACAAAATGCAAGAGGAAGCTTATAAAACTATATTACCCTGATAATTACTCCACTAAAGCTATTGAAAATATAGCAAATATAGCAAGAAACACTTTCCATGGACAATTATGAAGAAATTAAACTTGGCCAAAAAGTTTCTCACATATTAATACACATTTCAAGTGTTAAGGAATAAACAGAAATGCCAAACTGACCCCAAGAGCAAGCACAACAACCCTCAATGTGGTGTGGCCTCTGCTAATTAACTGATAAAGGGCTTCCTCTTCAACTCTGTCACTGAAAGAAATGAATGCTGACACCTAAGAAATCATACTGGTCATAAGTTTGATAATTACTTCTTCATTTGGTCGTGAAGGGTACTTCTGCCACTGAGGGGAAAGCAGCAGTCACTTCAGCCCCTATAGCCCCAGCAGGTCACTGAATGGAAATCATGTTTACACTCTAGAGTGAATACATTACCACAATTAGGCATTGATGTATTACAGGACAAGCATCCATTGCACTAAGATGCATGGTCCATTACAGTTCATTTATGTGCCTTGAAACCAAAACTGATACCTTTATAGGTTTCTGTGGTACTTGATAATTCCTTGGAAGACGTGTCACTTACACCCTGGCCTCCCAGACTCCAGGAATTATGTGTTTAACTTTTATCCTGTCATAGCTACAATGATTTTGAAGTAAAAGCCTTTCCCTCAAGATTGTCCTGACAAAGGTCCGAGGATCTCATCTCCAAATGCTTTTCATATGGCAAAGAATCAGTCAATTATTTTGAAGCAGTGCAGCAGTCCAGGATTAAGTGACTTAGGAGTGCAGCAGACAGCACCCTCCCTCCCCCTGCTTTTAGCCTCAGAGACTTCCACAAACAGCATGGCTTGTCAGGGCTGATTGCAGCGGCACTGGGGCAGATAAGTCAGTCTTACTATTATCCTATGTAAGCTAGGAGTGCCAAATTACAACTTTAGCCTTAAACCCCCACAGAGTTTACTTACGAATGTCTTAAGCTGCAGCAGAGAATAAAAAAATCCTATACTAAAAACAGAGATGGCCAAGGTTTGAGGGGGGACACAAAGCAGTATGTCTCATGGGATGTGTGCATATATCTCAGTCTGGATTCAGTTCAGGCTGTTGGGGCTCTCTGCTGTCTTTTTATTGCTGTCAGCGTCTTCCCTGGCTCATAACTATGATGTTCTGACAGCTTTACAGGGACTGTAATTTAAATTTATTTCTACCATGCCATCGATTCTCTCACCACTTCAATGTCATGTGTGTCTGGCTAGTCTAACATAGAAATGTAGGCACAGCTCCATAAGCATGTATAGATTTTTTCCCCCCCATGCCTGAGACCATTTATAACTTAAAACATTAACAAACAGGGACAGTTTTACAACAAGAGCATTATTAGATTAAAATGGTGAGGCTTAGCTTGAGGGGCAAAATGAAAACAGGTAACTTATGGCAGTTGGAGTCAGAGTTGGTAGATGTTTTATGTGCATCTTCCAATCATTTGTCCAACAGATTGTCACATTGTTTATTAGGGGTAGGAGGAAAAAATTGAAATATTGTGATTCTTTTTTCTAAGACTCCTAAAACGATTTTTTTTTTTATAGCTGACTTGATATATGAGTAACTAGCGCTTAAACATTACATTAGTTCAATGCTAAAGCATTATGCAAATTCCCATTAATGTGCTAACAGTAATTAGCGTCACAACTGGGGGAAAATATTATCTTCACAAAAGGATCTCTTTTAATTCACATGCTCAATACAAAACGACGTGTGCTCATATTAAATGGCAGGTATTTCCAGGACTCTGAACAAATTAATAACTGCTTCACTTTACATTGCCAGCTCAGTTTGATGCTCTGGCTTCAATGTGCCACTCTGATCAGTTCAGCAGTTACAACAAAGTCAAATGGTCAAAAACTTAAACTCAGTTTTGAAATGAGTTTGATGATTTTTTTTCATTATCGATTAATAATCTACCAATGAAATTTTTTTTTTTTTTTTTTTTTTGGATTAACTAATCAATCATTGTGCTAATGGTTGCAGCTCTAATTGTATTTATTATTCTTATTGCATTCGTTTGATGGGCAGGAACAGTTAATTGTCACAGTTTAGTTCAAAAAATATTTTATTTTGCACTTTTATATGCCGTATAGCACTGATGCTGCTGAAATAAAACTGGGGAAGACTGACTGACATGTGATGTGCATTGTTTTTAGAAATGACTCGCGATACACAGTCTCTAATGTGTATGATTCAACTTTTTCCCATGGTAATACTTACTGCACCCAATTATCATAGTAGATTGGATTGGGAGATAAACATATCATCCCAGCCCAATTGTTTAAATGCATCTATGAATAATAAATAAACTCATTGTGATATTTTATTTTGCTAATACTGCCCAGCTGATACCAGAGTAGTTTAAAACTTGGTCTACATTAGTGTTCTTTCCTTTCCTTCTGCTCCTTTTCTCCTATTTTATCTCCCTCACGTTCTATTGCTCCCTCCATTTACCACCAATTCAATTTCTCCCAAGCTCCTTACTATGTGATTTATGACTTCTCCCGCACCATAAAAAACTGGAAATATAAGGCTTTTTACCTTGCCCACGTACTGTGGGTCTGACCCCATGTACTCCTCCAGTACGAAGAACTGGTTCCACACCCAGCCCCTTTTGACCCGCTGAAATCCAGCCGCCCCATTCCTCATCGGGCCCACCAAGCTCCTGGCGTGCTGCTCCCTCCCCGTCCTGCTCCGTCCCTGCGGTGGTGAAGGTGGACGTAAAGAAAAGACTAAGCCTTCGTCGACAAGAATCCAAAGGAACAGTAGCAGGCAGTTCCTTGTTAGCATTGGCGATCTGTGAGGTTCAGGTCCCCAAGTTAAAGTCCAGTGATGAGAGGTGAGCCACACTGAAACAACTTGTGGAGGTGGTTATGAGGAATGGGTGAGGCAGGGGGCTGTGCCAAGGCTGGCAAACCCGAAAAGCAGTTTTCCTGGGCCTGTCAGGATCCCACTCAGAGATTTATGGAGCTCATCACCTGAAGGAAAGAAACAAATACATAGTTTAAAAGGTTTAAAAGGTAAAACCCCATTACCTGCATTACTCATATTAATAATGCAGTGTTATTATTGTACTTAGAGCCATTCCAGACTGTCTCATAGCACATATCATATACAGTAAGAATGGGGTGTTAATAGCTTGTTGTTCATGAATACCAATGACTTGGTGGCCCATAGTCTTTGCCCACACCTCCCTCCTGCTCTAGTTTTTAATGATGAATGATAGTGCTGGCATTCTCAATAATAAAAATAAGTGTTATAATTATTTGCCAGGCGATAGATTAGCTGAATACTAGGCAGTTCTCTTGGATGTACACTCTAATTAGCTCAGTTACTTGTCTCTGTAGTGGAAACTGTGACTCTATTTTTGCTGTCAATTATAGGCCACCGACCTGTCAGTGTTACTACATTTCCTTGATTGCCCATAGAGGTTGAAAGTCATGTATTATTTAATGACACTTTAATGAGGGGGTTGCTGATGAGCTTTTATGTTTGGCTCCACAAAACCTGTCTTAGTAATTTTAATCAAACTGGAAAAACTGCTGGAAAAATTGTGGAGTTGTTACATCAGTCACATGGAACCATTTGAACATACAGCGTGATGCATTGGCAGTTCATATATCAAATTGACACGTGTACTGTATGAGATGTCAGTGCGAAGCAGCATGCTCAGGATGATTTCTTTAAGATACTTTGCTTTCTCTCAGACATCACTCCTCTGAGGAGCACAACAATTTGACAACCAACGGCCACAGGAGATTGTTCCGCTTGCCGCAGCATGTCATTTGACAGACGTGCATACTATGAGAGAGGCAACTCATACAGAAGATTACTGTAATCCAGCTCACAGACACGCAATTGAATATTTAATTTGTTCTGTCTTCCAATATGTTCTTTTATGTCTTCACATACATCAGTGGAAGTACCAATGAGCTGTAAGCACGGAAGGGATGTAGCATGTCACATCATTGTCATGTCACGCCATTCAGTCTGACTTTGTGTGTAGTCAGGAAAAACAAAATGAATATGCTCTGACGGCATATTTTTCAGCACACATTTCAAACAATTCAATCACTTGTTTATACAATAGTATTTCTTTTTATAACAATACACTTTTTATGTTAAATAGAAATAAAACCTACTTAATTCATATTCACTTACCAGCGCCCACATTCATCACATTAAAAAAATTTGTGAAATGATAAGCATGTCTAGGGCTGCAGCTAACAATTATTTTTATTTTATTGTCAATTAATCTGATGATTATTTTCCAAAGCCCAAGATGACATCCTCAGATTTCTTGTTTATCCACATCCCCAAAATATTCAGTTTAGTTTCATAGAGGAGTTCAAATGGAACAGGCTAGAATTTTTGCTTTGACTTTGTTTTTTTTAGTCAAAACAATCAGTTATTTATAATTAATATAGTTGTCGAGCAGCAGCAGAGTCGGAGCACAGAGTAACAGGAGTCAGATTTCGATTTTTATGTCATGAGAATAATGAGAGTTGACAAACAAGATGATGCCAGATGATTTGGTGTCAAAGTGAAAAGCACAATCGTCTATTTTATTGTATATTTTGCATTTAAACATGATGCCAGTAGTGAACCTGATGGTGTCAGTGAGACACTCTGTAAACATTGACCTAAGGTGGCAGCATCTGGAGCCAACACCTCTCATCTACACACACCTGTAAGTGCACCACAGGAGTGAGGCTGGCAAAACGGACAGCGAAGCTTGACCGGAGAGGCCAGAACATTAAAGATCAAAGTAAGCCCTCTGCAAATATTGAGGGTTATCAGTAAATTTCTTCATAATCAGTGTTGTCATGAGTTTATAAACTGGTGGAAAACTTTCCTCACAGTGACATTCCTGCTAGTACAAGTAGATGTGACCTTTAAGTCTGTGTGCTATACTTAAGAGTAGTGACCTACAACAATTCATCATTCTTGAACACAAATAAAAGGGAGTGCAAGTAATGAATAAGATTTATATGTAAGTTGTTTCATAAAAACAGCAGAAATCTGGGGTTTTAAAATGAAATAGAATAACTAAAATAAGCGTAGCTCCATTAGATCAATTTAAACCAGGTTTATTCAAGTAACTGTTGATAACAAAAGTAAGAATTTAAATGTGTAAAATAATGCACCTTTAAATTTTTTCTCCGCTGATTAGTTTTCACACTTTCACACAAAGGAACATTATTTCCAAAAGTGCAGGAAAAACACACCACACTTTTGATTGAAAGTTGCTGTTTTGATAAGCAATGTTGCATTTAACATCTTTTTTCATTCAGTTTGACTCTTCTAAACACCCTCTGCTTAAACAGCCTGAGATTAGATTTTTTAAACTGTGAAGTGTCTTTGTGCTTAGCAACAAACATAACCAATGAATGGGCTAATGATCTTCAAAAAATCAGTGTGAACACCCATAAACTTAGGTCATTTTAATAAAATCACATCGATGTACAGTTTTTTTTTTTTTCCCATTTTTATAAATGATCAAAGGGCCAGATTGAGGTCGTTAAAGGGCCACATTTGGCTCTTGAGCCGCCAGTTAAATTGGCCTGTTCTACACCTTATGACTTATGACAGCTCTGAGTGTATAGATGTTGATGTCAGTGAGCTGTGTTTGGACAGGTAGCACATTTTTATAATTAAGAGGAGTGGAACCTGATTTTGTAATCACTCATTACACAGCCTAAAGCAAAGAAGAAAAAGAAATATTACAGAACCAACCTAATTTGTTAAGCCTCATTCATTATTGAACAAACAGCTATTGCAGTGTTGCTGTTCACACCTTGTTTGCAATCCTGACTGCCATATCAACACTCAAGCATTCAGCTCTGGCCTTGTTACGAGACACTTAATTGCGCTGAAAACAAGAGACGGGAACCGTAAATGGTTGGAATGAAGAATGGAGCTAATGGTTTCCACACCTGGTTTATTGTTCCTCTCTTCCTCCTAATGCACTTATAAGCTGTACAGTAATGGAAGACAGCGTGCCTCTAATTTCATAACCGGAGCCCTCATTGACATCATTGTCTTTGATTAATTATACAGACTTGGAACATCGGCTTCAGAGGGAGATTACTTCAACAAGGTTATGCCGTGCACCCAGATCCATTTATTCTCTCTGTCACCACAGTATCTTAAAAGTCAAAACTGATCTGCAAAGTTCTCCGTGCAAAATTGGCAGGAACTATCTTGACACGGGTCAGACATGCCTCTCCCGCAGGTCACTCCTCATTTAGCATTGACATAATGGAAAATGACTGTTCCCATAATTCCTGCAAAATCACGCCTCTGCCACTGTATGGCCCTGGGAGGGCTTGATGCATATTTTATGAGATAAGTTCATTAGCATGTGTCGGGCTTCGGTTGTGAGCCTTGACCCGTGTGTCTACTTCAGATAACACGACGCAGTGGGCTGACAGCGTTCTCACACATCACCTTCAATAATCAAAGAACATATGGCTAGCCGATCTGCTGGTGCAGATTACCACCCACAAGAGACTCCCACAGAAAGTTATTAGTCGTCAAGGCTGCCATAAACATGACAAACAAATAAGTAGGCATTGACTTCTACAATGGAGGGGAAAATTAGTCATCTGGATCCAGTTCTTGTTTTACATATACTTCATTTCCTGATAGATATGTGGGCAGCGAAATTTTCTTTTTTTTCCTCCTCCTTTAACAGCCACAGCGCTTTGCATTGTGGACGGACGTGTCATTCAGAGACATAAAAAAAGTGCAGTTGTTTTGATAAGGTTATGTACCTGCCTACTCATGATTCAGATAGGACTTAATTAATCAGCAAGGAGAAATCTTTTAAAATGTTAAAAATAGGGTGTGCTTCACATTTTAAGTAGAAGTATTGAAAAAACTTCCTAAATGCAGAATGACGATATTTACTTTTGATTAAGCTGAATGCTTTCGTGTGAAGACAGTGAAGATGCTCTACAGCCGTAGTTCCCAGCCTTATGTGCTTGTGCAGAGTTAAACTTTTTTTTTTTTCTCACTTGCCCAGTGTCTGTGTACCCAAAGTCAAATTTTACTTGCTCCTGAACAAATTCATTAGAAAATAGTGAAAAATGTCCTGCCTGGTTTGTCAAAATCTAAGGTGATGTCTTCAAATTTCTTTTTTGTCAGACCAAAACCCAAAGATATTCAGTTTAATATGATGATAAACAATGAAAAGCGGAAACTCTCCATATTTGAGAAGCTGAAAAAGAAAATTTTCTTCCATTTCGCATGAAAAACTAATACAGTTTTATAGTTTAATTGTTAGTTGCCATATTTGTTTGCCTGATATGGCATTTTACTTGCCCTAGCCAAGTAAGCAATCCTTACTCTTGAGTCCTCTGACCCCTTCCTACAAAGCAGTCTACTTGTGACCCCCTACATAGAGTGGTCCAACCTGCTGTTTTTTTCTTCTTGCACTAACTTGAAATCATTTAAGGGGCCTGCAAAAGTTGGTATCTGGTCTGCTATGCAATTATCTGATAAGTTATACAACAGAAAATTGATCGGCGACTGTTTTGATGATTGATTAATCAAGTCATTTTTCAAGCAAAAATGATTAATTCTCTGATTTCAGCTTCTTAAATGTAGATTTGATGCCTTTGTTTCTTCTATATGACAAGAAATTGGATATTTTTTAATCAGTGATGGTCAGACAAAATGAGTGATTTGAATCCGTCACTATCAGCTCAAAGAAATTGTGATAGGCATTTTTCTCTGTCTGACTGTCTTTTCACTGAAAATTTGAAAATAATAATCATGCTATCAGTCAGATTCTTTAATATCATTTATTGTGGGTTTAGTGTCTTTTGTGGCAAATTAATTCCACTCAAAATATGAATTATATTAGTGGAGAGAGATTCTGTAACCATGGCTGTACTAAAGAGTACAAAAGAACAGTCACACTTAATAGATAGTGAAAATCAAATAGATAAGATTATTTACACATTTTTTATATGCGTATTATTAAAACTATAGCAATATTTCATCTTCATAGATAATTCAGTATCTTATATGACCATCTCTGTTAACCCTGTTACTGGCTTAAACATTTTAGATTTAATAATTAAAAGAAGTTTGAAGTTAAGTGTATGGATATGTGATGATGGACTTCATGATGTGATGTGTTGAGGTTTTCTGTTGTGGATAGTTGTTGGAAGAGTGTCGTGATGAGGGCATGCGTTGTCAGTGCGGAGCTGGATTTCCTTCTCTTCTGCAGCGATGTGACTTATACCTTAAAAATGTAATTATTTGACAGTAGTATTTGAAAAATGCAAGTCATATGTCTATCAAAATGTGCTCCATCCATTAAAGTTTCCTGCATTGTAATAGTCCTCAAATATTAATAACACTATAATCTATTTAGAGTGTTTCTGCTAAAGAAAGTGTTCATCCATTACTTCCACAACAGACTTCAACAGTGTAAAATCATTAAAAGTAACAGGAACTGAGAATAGTAACCCGAGAAGCAACAATTAGCAAATAGAGAGGTGATTAGTATCCTCAAGTACTGAATCAATATTGATGAGTGCACTGCAGAGCTGTTTGTAAACTCTTTTTCAGGCATTATAATCAAGTCATAAAGCAGACATTATTTGAAGAAAACACTGCACACAGTTAATAATTTTGTTTATTATGAAATTATGACAATTTTTTAAATAATATGTTTTAACAACAAACTTTGGTGTTATCCCATAAATTTAAATGATTCCAGAAGGGTTTTTGTGTGGTAAATTTTGACAAACGTTTGATGTGCTTGGCCAACAATTTGCCACAGTTAAGAAAAAACACAGACCTGCAAAAGACTCTGTGTTCATGTGTGTCAGAACATACATAAAAGGACCAGTAGTATACTGGTACAGGTAATCTTGTAACATCAGGTTGTAATTAAGTGAAGGCTCCTCAGAGATGTGTTCAGATTCAGCACTGTCACCACACTGATCAGAACAATGACCTCAATTGAACCGTAGCCCTGGATGATGAAAAAAATATGTGCACTAAGACTGAGGAGACGAAGGAAAAGAGTGTTAGTCAGTCAGGGAAATCACTGTGAAGACATTGTTTTTGCCCAGCTAAGGCCGAAGAAGACTGTAATATCATTGAAACCCTTCAGGGGAAGAGTGGGAGGAGAAAAGTGTAGGTGGAAGCAATATAATGAAAATGGGAGTAACAACACAGCTGGCCAGTCAGGCTAAATTATCAAAGAACACCTCATGCGTAGGTTATAGCACAACCAAAGTAATGAATAGTGAATAAAATGGCTTTGTTAGTTACTCAGATACATTTAGTCATTTACGAGGCAGTTTGGCTGCAGCCGTTCTGTTGGCTTAGCAAAAAACAAGGTGCTTTATTCATTTCTAGGTGAGTTAGATGCAAGGCACCACAGTGAATATGTTGCTGTGTTGGGATAACATAGTGCACTTGTAAGCGATCTTTCATTTTTCTTTGTTTTTCTTCATATGATATTCATTGGAGGGCTGCTCGCATGCAATGCTTGTGCACAAAGCTGTAAGGAGCACAAAACTTGGTTCCCTGAACAATAGATACATTAATTTGATCTGATGAGTCGTCTTCCCCACTTTTGCCCACATCCCACACACATTATGTTTGGGGACAGCCAAAGGATGCCTTCTACTCACATTATGTCTGGGCAGTAGTTGAACTTGGTGGTGGATATGAAATGCTCTTGGCACTGATACCAGGATTATGATGAGTTTTTATTCAGCCCAAGTCACCCCTCAGTGAAGCTGTTCCATCTACAATACAATAGTGTCTCAATATAATAGAGCCGTGCAATAGACATATCTCCTGATATGATACTCATGATACTTGGGTGCTGATTGGGTATGTACTGCCATTATATAATATATTATGTTGCCTTTTTAACACAAAACCACAGAAAAAGTTAAATCATACACTTTGAGAGACTGTATATCATGAGCCATATTTCATAAAACAATGCACATGACATGACTTTGAGTTTTATTTCAGCAGCATCATCGCTATCCTGCATAAAAAGTATTAAATTAAAAACTGTTTGACATAAACTATCTATTTGTGTTCATCAAGCTGGTGCCACAAGAAAAATAGAAAACTAAATAAAATATGATCTTAGGTCAAAATGAATACAGCCCATTATCCACACAGCACAATGTGAGCCTTGAAATTGGGGTTCTTCACAGCTGAACTTGAAAACTGTCCTTTTAAGACCCTGGACTTGAGTGCAGGAATGAATGAATACAAATTATATAATTTTTGAAGTAAAGTGCTACATTTAGCTGTTCCTGTTCATCAAGTAGTTTGGTAAGGTGCCATTTAGCTGTATTGGCATCGGCTCCCATACAACTGATACCTGCCGGCCCAAATCACAACACAGATTACAGCGTCTCCTTTCAGTGCCACATACCTATTGAAAGAGTTGCCCTCTGGTGTTGATGTTACACCAAAAGTGCCTAGTTAAAGTGATATTCCACTCTTAGATAATCATCCACTCAGTATGTACTCACCCCTATGACGATGTGAGGATGGGTGAAGATCTTCAGTTCACTAAACAATCCTGGAGTTTCAGCAGAAAACAGGGTTGCAGCCAAATCCAGTACAATTGCAGTGAATGGTGACCCAGTTTAAAACGTTAAGAAAAGAACACAAAACAAACACAAAATGTCTCCATCCTGCTCGTGTGGTGTAATCCAAGTGTCCGCGAGCCGCGACACTTGGATTGCCATTTACGCCATGTTTTTAGCCAAAATGTCAACTGTAGCAGGTAGGATGTAAACATGGCGTCGATCTCACGTGTGTCCATTAAGAGATATATGAAGTCTCGCAAGATCGATGCCATGTTTACATCCTACCTGCTACATGCTACAGTTGACATTTCAGCTAAAAACATGGCGTAAATGGCTTCTTTTGTGGTTAAATTGTAATGTCGTGGCTCGCAGACACTTGGATTACACCACACAAGCAGGATGGAGACATTTTGTGTTTGTTTTGTGTTCTTTTTTTAACTTTTAAACTGGGTCACCATTCACTGCAATTGTACTGGATTTGGCTGCAACCCTGTTTTCTGCTGAAACTCCAGGATTGTTTAGTGAACTGAAGATCTTCACCCATCCTCACATCGGCATAGGGGTGAGTACATACTGAGTGGATGATTATCTAAGAGTGGAATATTGCTTTAACATTAGAGCAACACTCACTCCTCATGACTCTTCCACTAGGTAGTAGCTTTAGTAACAGTAATGTTGTTTTCACACTAGGTACAATTTATTCGTACTGTGCCAGAGTACGATTCCCCACCCTCCCTCCTCCTCTTCCCTGCCAGTCACTGTTCTCATTAGTAATGTTGGTCTGTGTCCGAGCAAAGAACAACATTACGCACATTCTCCCAACACAGTAGGTGGCGGTATGCAGCTAGTTGGTTTGTGATCGACCAATAAACACAACGATGTCAGCGTCATCAGCTGGGCAACATTTGTTTATGCCTTGGCCACAAAACAATGAATGCCAATCACAAGATCTTAAGTCAGCCTGCCTGCTATTGTTAATGTTCTGAAGACGTTGTCAACAGCGAAGGCCTGGCTGCGTTCCTGCATCTTCTTCTACGACCTTGTGGCTCAGAGGATGAGATGGGCCCACATTTGTGTTTTGGTCTAGCTGCTTTCACACACATTGATCCCTAATTAATTGCTAATTTTTTGTTAGGATGAGAATGAGACTTCCCATCGTGTGTTGGCATCAAGCTTATTGAAATATATAAAAATTTGATTCGGCAATCATAAAATTGATGCAGGAATGGTTAAAAGAATCACTTTTCTTTTTCTCCTACCCCTACAATATTAATATTAATGTTCCCATGTGTTATAGTTCACACTCACACCTAAAAAAAAAAGAATTAGTTATGTAAATATTGGGGTTAAACTTAGGTTGCATTAAGAGGACGTTCTCTCTTTTTAGGGAAGTACTGTAAGAACCGGGGACTTGTTGGTCTGTGTTTCTCTTATTTTTGTCCACCCTCCTCTTATTTTACACATTACAGGGGTTTTGACCATCAATAGAGCACTTTATTAACTACCCTGCAGAAAAACTGATTCAGCTATAAATAACCTTGGTGATTTAAAGTAGATGATAACGCTATTGGATGCCAGCACTGAGTTTTTTAAAACCTTAGATTTGTCCTGTTGAAGAATTCCTCTATCTTTCATTGAGTTCATTAGAACACTAAGACAGTAAGCCAAAACACTTCCTTTTAATAGTGACAAATGGCAACTACTCCCGTTGCCAAGGCTATTTCTGTGATGAATGTGCCTTGTTGCTTACTTTACTAAAGTGCTTTGTCGGCAGAACCAAGACTGGAAAGAGACTTTGCAGAGGGTTTTGGTTGTGTTGGGGAAGCTGCTTTGGAAATATACATGTTGCCAGTTATTTAATATTGGAAAATCTTGGACTATAGAAATGTTGCCCTCAATAAATCAATTTTGTTGAAAAAAGGTAATGTAGTTCAGTCAGTGGTTTTCAGACTGGGTCCAGGGACCCATAGGGGTCCTTGAGTAGGTTGTAGGGGGTTTCCAGCAAAAGGAGGAATAAATTATTTTATCTTTTGTCACATTTTTCTTATTAAATTGGAACAACAAGGGAAGAAATGGGGTTTTGGTTGATATATCATAATCCTAGTTTGAGCCTTGAATCCTCTTAAATTGGGTGTCTGATCTAATGTGCATCTCTTTTGAAAGTCCTTGTACTAAAAAGTTTGGGAACTCCTAAGTTAAGTGACAAATGGTATGTTGAACAATTTAAAACATAATTCCCCAAATATTTACTTCCTACTTATTAGAATGTAATCAAAATTCATATTACTTTGAAATAATGTTTATCATTTCCAGATCACACACTCTCCCAGTTAAACGTAAATTCATACCAAAGCAGTAATTACAGTTATCTCAATAGTTCTGATCCAGGACCTTCAGTATTTAGATTAAGTAGCTTGTGAAAACATTGGTTGAACATTTGGATAATAGAAAGAAAGAAAGAAAAAAAAAAAAAAGGAAACTTGACCAGGACATCCCTATTTTCTGGAATGTGCACTATGTTTATAATGGAAACTCTGTGACAAGTGACTGTCACAAATCAGGGTCTGGCAATAAAAGCAAACAAGATAAAGTTAGGTGTGTCACAATACAACAGATGTCAACTTGGCTTTTTTGTATGAAATGTCTGTCATTCCATCGCTCCAACATTTTTTACTTTGACACCTTCCTGCCAGAGATAATGGTGCCAGCCTCACCCAAAACAACTTAGTGCTTATTCCACATCAACAGAAACCAACAGGGCATATACTTATATATTTACACTCTAAAAAAATGAATCATCTGGTATTTTTCTAGGTAATATTTTCAATTTCAGATAGCAGAAAGGTATTAACAGGTTATAGGCAAGACATCAGATTTAATTTTCAAAA
Organism: Lutjanus argentimaculatus; assembly: GCA_034769285.1. Lineage (NCBI taxonomy): Eukaryota > Metazoa > Chordata > Actinopteri > Lutjaniformes > Lutjanidae > Lutjanus > Lutjanus argentimaculatus. The sequence continues at coordinate 6,230,064 of JAWZSL010000009.1, read as the reverse complement.
ATGTATTTTAAAACCACTAGTTTACTCAGACCTAATCATTGTTTACGTAGTCATACTGGAAGTTACAGTATTTTTGTTCTAAAGTCAGGAATGTTAAGGGATCAAATCTATCTTTTTTCCCCTCAAGTTTCCAGTATCCTGGTAATCCAGTGCTCAGCTATCTTTTATCATGTCTCTGACATCTGAAGCTTTGACAGATACAAATATTCAGAGTCAGGAGACATGCCTGATCTTATTCTGGAGCAGTGAAAGACAGGCAGCTACAGAGATGAAATGAAGCAGCCCTGTTGCCCCAAGGCAGCCATGGAGCACCAATGGCGCACAGGCAACTGCTGTCATCCAGGCAGACAATTTTCTAGCATGTAGGGCTGCAACAAATGTTTGACCCTGTGACTTATGACAGCTTGAAAACCGTTTTGTAGGGTCGCCTGTCTCAGTGCGGGACTGTCATTTCCTCATAGCCCAGTACACGATTAATGAAGTTGTATGTGCAAGTCGGAAGCAAACAGACTTCAGAAAATATGCCTCAGGTTGCAGCTCTGCAGGTTAATTGGGAGAGAAACACAACTTGTTACATGACCAGTGCAGACAGCTGCATTGATTAAAATGAAGCCTATAATTTCCGTAACACTTGTGTTTGATGGGTGGAAGACTGAAAAACAAAGCTGAAATGTGTCCAGTGTAAACAGCTTGTTCGAGAGATAGGCTTGGGGGATATCTGTATTTTCATACTTTCGTACCCTCCTGACAGTTCTCCGAGCTATATGGCACAAACAAACAAAAAAACTTAACATTAAGTCTTCTCTATTTGTGGTAAGGTGTCTCCTCGGTGTTGCTGGTAAGGCACGAGTTGTTTGCAAAATTACGTTGTTGACATGTAGGAGAGAAAATAAAAAGCAACAGTTGCTGCTGGTTCTTGCACTAACGTGGTGTCTCCACAGCCATTTTATTATTTTATTAAACCTGCCCAGTTAGTCGAACCAAACACACTTGGTTACTTTGATGGCAGCTGTTTCTTTTCTACAGGCAGCTGTTGGTCTGTTTCTTTCAATCACGCGGTGCTGTTGTTTGCCGTGTTGCCTTGCCTTATTGTCTTTTGTTGTAACAAGCAATGTAACATGGTAGTTTTGCAGAGGCTGTATCAAGTTAGTTCTCAAGATGGATGTATAACAAACACCCCATGATCAAATCTTTCTTCAAGTGAATCCTCCAACACCATCCAGAGAAGTGCAGCTGTGGAGAGGCTTTAGAAGCTTTGGAAACCTTATCAGATGAACTGACTATCTGACACACATTTTGAAAAACTTCTTGTCCTGCTTTATAAAAGAGTAAACCACAGAGAACATTGGTTGGGTCAGTCTATGTTATTTGAAAAGCCTGTGCACTTTTATAGTTTGCTTGTAAGCATGATGTAGCGCAGGCTAGCCTATAGCCTACAATATGCCTCAGCCCAGTTGGCGGATTATATAAGGAACATGCACAAGGAATCGCAAAGTGTTTTTATTTTTTCTAACGCAAAACTACTCTAACAAGTTACTTTTCTTAGATGGTAACATTGTAACAAAACAAGTTACTTTTTAATGACAGTAATCTTGTGATGTAGTGTTCCCAAACACTGATTATTGGCACTATTGTTTTCTCCGCTTTGCTTACTCAGTATAGCTATCCGGCTAACTTTGTTTCAAGCTTTAGAGGCTGAACGCAGACGAGACCCTTTTAAACTGGCATGTGGACGTATGTAGGATGCCTGCACAGCAGGAATGTGACAGTTGAGTTGCATGCTCCCTTCACTGGTGATGAGGGACACTTTTCTCAGCTAGACACTTAACAATGACGTCAGAGTTACAGTGGGAAGCGGGGCTGACTACAGTGGCGAGCTGAAGACATGGTCATGTGCCACTTTAGTAGACATCGCCCAAGGCTAGTACTGACCTCTGTTAGAGTGTGCTGTGCACAACAATACATCACCATAATTGAAAATCATACCTTTCGAATCAGACCAAAATTGGCTGGTCTTCAGTTTGACCAACCATGACTGATGACTGGCTGGTTAGTGTAAGATGTCCGATTCTGTACCGGTCAAATTGACACGCATGCGCTACACGATGTTTCCATATTCAACTCTGCTGGTCATAGCAGTATATGCTAGCTTGTCATTGGCATTAAGAAGAGTGATAGACTCCAAGAACAGGATAAAGAGAAGAGAAACAAGTCTACAAGGGGACGGAGCAGCTGAGAAGACGGTTCTGCCAAACAACCGTACACGGCATACTACTATTCACAGACTGACAGTTAAAAACTCACCTCCGGTTCTGGCTAAAGAATTGGAACACGTGGTGACTGCATCTACCCAGACATTTTCTCATCTGGACTTGTTTAAGTTCTGCTTTTGTTACTTCTCGCTGCAAAGCGTTTCTACAGCAAACTGTTGCACCAGAACAGTCAACTTAATTGTTTTTGTTTACATGGGATCACGTAAAATCATGTTCCCAATTATCTCATGAGATCATGCTTCCTCAGGGACTCTAATCTTAATAATATCCTGTAAGTGTGCGATGCACCATTATTTTCAAATCTTGTGCAGAGGGAAAAAAAGAATTTGAAACAGAGGAGAGGACATGAGTAGAGAGGGAAAGAAAATGTTAGATAAGAGGAGAGAAAAGGACAGAAGAGAGGTTGGAGAAATGAAAAGGTCGAGAATGAGAGAGAAAGGAGGACAGGGCCTGGTAATAACCTGGAGCACTTTTGGAGAAAATTTGACTTAATAGTCACTGTTTATTCTGAACATGCAATTTTATTCAAGAAAAGTTGGAAACATGTTTGTGTATGTATGCTGTCAATTATAGCTTTTAGAAAGAAAGAAAAGTGGAATTGACCAAATTCAGAATCAACAGGTCAGCCAATAAAATTGCTATAGGTGTATCTCTACCTGGTATACTGTAGTACATTGTTACTGGCCAAGCCTATTGAGAGACCTTGCAAAAACAGCTGAGGGACAAATTTTGTTGTTGTTATTGTTGATGTCTTGTGACCTGAAAATTTTGGTTCAGTCACAAATCACTTGGCTGCTCATAAGTATCTATTTCTTGCAGGGAAAAAAGCCCCTCTCTAGGATGTTGTTATAACCCTGAATTACCCTTCTCATAATGTTTTCCATAATACCATGATTCAGGAAAAATGCATTCGATTATGAGATGGCTTCATCAGTTCAATTTCGTCCATTTAGGAGCCCTTTATGTCACTGAGTACATGAACTCCCTGAGATGGTATACCACCTTGAATATAATCCAGTGACGATGAAAAATAAATTAGCTGTGTGTCCTACTGAACGAAGGTTGCCTCTCTGTTAGAAACTGAACTTTTCCCCCCTGAAGATATGGAAGGCTTAGCTGTAGAGACAAAACTGGCCTGAGGCAATAAAGAAGCACCACACTGACTCAGCTCTCCCCAGCGTGAACACGTCTGGATCCCCTGCCAACAAAGTCTGTGATGCAACAGATATGGCTCCAATGAAAGGTTATGATTAAAAAGGAAATATATAAATATATATAAGACTTCAGATGGGCGCCCAGGATCTAAATTATGGATTTTTCGTCCTAACTCTTAGATGCTATGGATAATCGGTGGCATATTGCGCACACACACTGGCACACGCACACACAAAAGAAAAATAAAGTACCCCTAAAGGTGAAACAACTCAAAACTGATGCCTGGTTCCTGTTGTTTGAGTCAGAGCTGCCGCTGTTCTCTGATCTGAACGGAATGAATGTACATTAAAATAAAAGGTGTGAAATGTGGAGACCTGTCAGCACTCAGCTTGACGACGAGCCCACAAGCCAAATTGACTGTAGGGGGAATGTTGCTTCACCGGGGTGTGCAGTGCAAACTCAGATAGCCCCTGCTGCTACAGTTTGAACTAAGAAAAGACAGACTCCGAGGCTGACTTTCGAACCCTGTTGTTGTGCTACAGAGTGTGTCATTAAACTCTGCTGAAGGCGATGCCAACTATTGACAGCGGAGGTTATAGAAGGCAAGTCAGATTATAACAAGACGGATTGCATTGGGCAAGTGGTCAAGCACCTGTTCTTTTCTAGGTGGGAAAGGAAAATTAACTGTGGAGTCACAGAAAAAAAAAAACAACGTGTAATCAAAGCTCTGGGTCTCTGCACAGCAGGAATAGTAGTGGTCTCCAAAAACACTTAATTATTAGGTTATTAGTTAAGGGGCGTAATTAATTTGTGAAAGACAGTGATTCATTCAACAACTTTCCATATTATAAATGTTATTGCGGAAAGACAGAAACACCAACAACAATGCAAGACATTTAGGTATAAACTATTCCCTGACATGCTGAAATAAAATCCCCTCTGCAAAATTAAACACTGTTATTGTGTGAGACTTAAGGGCTACTTCAGGATAAAATGGCTATTTCATAGTTCAGTAACATGTCCTGAGAGGGGAAACAAAGCATTGAAAATCCTCCTTGAATAAACTCCTTTTATATTAAAAGCATCCTTGTATAAACTTCAGGAAATATTTCTTAATGCCACAAAAAGGATAGACTTAGAGCTGTGTAAATGCACCTTAGTTGCTTTTTCCTGGAAAAACAAACTCAGGTACATTTGGTGTGAAGCAAGTGACACAATCAAATGTAATAATTTGCTAAATACATGATCAAATACATGATGAAAGCTTAATAATACATTCAGTTGAACCACAAATGCTACCATCATCAAGATCATTTAATGGTCCAAGGAGTTACTGCAGTTGGTAGAGGACAAAGTTCTTCTAAAAAACCCACTTTAAGATGCCTTTATTATCCCTAATCCAATGTAAATCTGTCATTTAAATTGCTGAGTTTAATGCATCAGTTGATCCTATACTTTGTGAGATAGAGGATGGGGCACTTAAATATAGCACATTAAATTTAGTCATGGGTTAAACTCCCATAATGAAGGAATACCTTGAGCAAGAGCATAATTAAGGGGTTACCTTTGGTCCGGTAAGTATCATTTAGATGTTCTTACGCTTGAATTATTTTTTCCGTTGCGAGAATTTCAGCTTAATCATCATATAAGCTCAGTGGACTCCTTCAGACAACACCCACCATCCTGTACATCCTATATATCATTAAGTATCGATTTGGAAACATATGATGAATGTTTAATAACTAGGAACTTTTTTTTTTCTTGAAAACACTCTCTGGTCCCCTTTCACAACAACGACAACAAGACCACAATGTACGTTTGACCAAAAAAAAATCTAAGCTGGACAGATTTTGACTAGCCTATGGATCATTGACCAACTATTTCAAGAGTTTAACATCTGCTCAACACAAGTTTTTCACACTTCGGTAAAAAATATAAAAATAAAAATAAGAAATCAGTATACAAACTTTATGCTTTTGGATGGGGAGATGAGAATTATTAAGATTCTATTGATACAAATTATGGATTCTGCTTATCAGTCCTATTCTGTATCAATTCCCTTATTGATTCTTGATCATTAACTATAGTTGAGCTGGCTGTAGCCTGAAAGCTGAATTTTATGATAAGATAACATATTTACCCTTGTAACAGATGTGCTACTTGGTTGGTAAGCAGTGGCACTTTAGCATAGAGTCAAGTACATGACATTCCTTGAATTTAAGGCCATGTTTTGTGGATGGATGTTTCAGGATATTGCTGGTGTTTCCACCCTTACTTGAAATGATCATTTTACAGATATTACGGCAATCACCTTTGTTATCATTCTTTGTTAAATGAAGCCTTTTTGGACCCTCCTTCCAATGCATCATCATGTTTTGTGATACTGCGCTGACTGTCAAAAACACTTTTCAGCCATTTGACTCCCTCAAATGTAACCGCCTAAACTGAGACAGGAAGAAGTAAGCATCTTTCCTTTGCTCAGATTGCACAAAAAGTACAATACTATGATGTGGGATGGTACAGCGACTGTGATAAACACATATGCAGATCCCACTGTTCTAATTGCATTAAAAAAAAACAACTTTGTTTTAACCAGATTTTATACATATAATGGTGCGTTATTCATTCCATGACAGTTTTCCTAAAATGAGAGTTGAAAAAATTACATCACTTTGCTTACAGTATTGCAATATATTAAATGATAATCCCTGTATTGTGATACATAGCTTCCATGACACAAACGGCCCCAGTTTCCAGCAGTGTAGACGCATGAGTTTGATGTCACTGTTTTGCAATGTGCGACTGTCAAAAACATGCCAGGATGGATAAAAGCAATTGATAAGCTGGGACATTAGTGTTTTTATGTTTATGCTGGATTGGACAATTTTGAACCGCTTATCAACTGTTCTGGTTCTGGATTCCCATCCCTACTTTGGAAAATTGTTATGTAAAGTATACACAACTATTATTTAATAGATTAAAGCATGCAAAGCCACTGGTATACTTCCTGGCAACAGAACAGTGAGAGCTGACCAGATAATGCTGTTTCTTGGCAGACAATATGGCATTATTTGCAAGACAAACTTGATTATGTGTCAGAAGCAAAATATTTAATCAGCAAGCATACAGTAAACAGCACAGAAATTTGCTCTATTAATTTCTGTTGAGGTTAGAGATACATATATAAAAGCAATCAGCTGCTCAGTTGTTGCTGCTCAGTTCTATCCGCTGGCGGATGTAACGCCACCTTTAGGGCTTGTACCGAGCCAACTTAGTGGTGATTCAATATTGGAGCTGATCTGACGCAGTTAATTAGTCTTTATCAGATTATCCAAAAGAGTGTTTTCAGTACTTGTAAGTTTTCATCAAGCCTTCAGTGGGTATGGTGAATGGAGAATTTTTAGGTATTTTGCCTGTTGTGACCTTCATCAGTCAGCACAGCTGAAAACAACTGATGTGCCGCAAGTTGGCGTATTTAATCACAGCTGAACAGCTTTTGCCCATTACAGCTGTTGTCTTCTTCTAATTACCCTGATCTAATAAGTGCATTTGCTTGCTGTGACAGACATATATCCCAAACTATTATGACTGTCATTATCCGGCCACAGCATTTTTCAGCAAACGCGTTTCCCATTTTCGCTTAATTAGACATTGCTAAATGTTAACAGATAAAGCTTGGGCGAGCAAGTCAGTCTGCATTCAGATTTACACCCGGGCTGAGCAGATGGCAATAAATTAGATATGAGAGAGAGAGAGAAACAGAGAGAGAAAGAGAGAATGGGCAGTGGCCTAAACAATTCCTTAACTCCTGTTAAATGGTAGCAGAAAAAGAACCTGCCATGTTCGCTTTTGTGGCATTTTTGAAGGCGCCAGTCTCTATTCTAATCAACAATTGTGGAGCTGGTATTATGAGCAGTTCCACCTCTTCATACCTCTCTCCCACTGTTTCCCATTTTATATTTCATTTATTGTTGTGGTTATATTCTTAAAATGAGTGATGGCTGCTTTAAAGGGAGAGTTTTTTATTATTTGTTGTGGGGTTATATGAGGTACTTATTGATAGTCAGTGTATTACTTACAGTAGATGCCAGTCTGCACGCCACTAGTTTGGTTGAAGCAGAGAGAAGCATCAGCACAGAAGCTAAGGAATGTATTGCTGTGGATAGGGCAGGAAAATGGATTTTAGCACTTTATAGAAAGTCAAACAAAAAAAAGTACAATATCAGATTAAGTGTATGCTATATTTATAATAATTTAGATATTATAATATATATTTTACCTTGGTGCGAGAGAGTCTTTTCCAGCAAGAAATTGCTGTTATATAAGCAAAATATCTCTCTCTTTCCAAACGAACCAGACTCCATGGCCAAATTCAGTAATTTCACCTTGCTGGTCTACCAATGTCTCAATTTGTTGTGCGTTTGTGTTATTGTGTGACTTTGGTGAATTTTAATTGTCCTTTTGAAAGTCTGACTAACTACAGCTGCAACAATTGATAAATTTATCAAATATTATTCAATTAATAAATGAATCTACAACTAATCTAATAATCAGTTTATCGGTTTGTGTAATTTTAAAGAAAAAATGACAAAATTCCAGTTTCTTAAATGTGAATATTTTCCGTTTTCTTAACTCCTCTATGTAAGTAAACCAAATACCTTTGGGTTGTGCGCAAAACAAACCATTTAAGGATGTAATCTTCAGCTTTTGGAAAAACTGATGGACATTTTTCACCATTTTCTGACATTTCATACACCACACAAGAAATCCATTAATTGAGAAAAAATCGACAGGTTACTCAACAATAAAAATAATCGATAGTTGCAGCCCTAACAATAACATGACAAATGAAGAAATCGAGGTAGCGGTTGACCAGCAACTCCTGTGCTTTGTTAGGTAAAATTACAGATTTGGCCCATGGAGATCAGAAAACCTTATTCAGTTGGAAACCACCGCTATATAAGCCAATTAAAAAGAAAATAAAAAGTAGTGGAAGAGTTGTGGGAAGAAGTGGAACTCCTCATAATTTCCAGTTGCACAATTGTTGATAATAACAGGGACTGGCACGTTCAAAAATACATCTGTAGCTAATACACTGACAGTCTCACTTCAACCACAGCCTCATGTTGATTCAGTGGACAGATAACAGAGTGATAACGCTCCTTGGTGAAGTGAAAAAAAAAATAAGAGTCTTGCAAACATCTGTTGAATAGAATCGTTCAACTGTTCATTTTGAGTACACACGATTATGTGAATTGTAAGCTCCTCAACATTGTTAGTCATCGAAGCTTAAATAGGGCTAACATTCTCACCTCTGCAGTCCACCGAATGCTAATGGCATCGACTCTTCAGGGTGTGCGGTTTATGACAGTTCTATCTCAGCACAAGTCTTTATTGTCATCCTGTACAGACATGAAAAAACTCCTATTTCTTGTTTGCAACCCCACCAATCGATAATGCAGGTGATGTCGAGTAACAGCCAGCTTGTTGCCATGCTGCACTGCAATATAAAGTTCTCTCTCAACTTGAAAAGTAAGCACAGAATAAGTTAACGCTGAATAAGTTTTCCCCGACTTGTGTTCAGTTGTGTTCCTTTCCTTTTGTTTACACTTTCCCCACCACAGTAATGACTACAGTCGACTGGGGAATTCTCACCCGATGAACGCCTTTTTATTTGATTATTTGAGACAGCTCTTAAAAGTGTGTATGTGTAGACGCTTGGTGATGCTTAATTAAGTGGCTCTGATGCTGTGGAGCCGTCACTTTTGCGATTGGAGGGAAGTGAAAACAAATGAAGCCCTTTTGGTATGCACTATCGCCAACAATGTGGTGCTCATGAATATGAAAAACAGCACTTGATGTGATTTGTGGCAAATCCCTGACTGAAATACAGTAGATTTACCATTTCCCATGTCTCTAGGTTATATGGTACAAATATGCTGTTCCTCGTGTCCTCGTGGAGATTGTATGAGGAGAGTGAAGGTAGCAGAAAAAATTACATTCCCCGATGTTGCAACCTTGCATTGTTAATGATGAAACATGATGAAAGAAAGCTTTTAACTTTATGTTAACTAGAGCAAACCTCAGATGATGGTGTTATCAAACAATGGCAGTGACAAGCTTTTTGGCTGAAGACATAATATACCCGCTACCGGTAACTGTACAGTATGCACAATTTGTACAGTTGCAGTCATTATCACAGCTTTGTTTCTTTTTGCGTAGTGCTGTTTTCCACGAGTTAATTACTGTTATTGTTGATTGATGGATTGATTATGACGATTCCATTACACATCTTTTCATACAGACTCACCCGGAGTGTTTAACTTTACAATTTTATTCAAAATACAACCACATTAGTCTCTTTTTCAGAACAAGATTCATCACCATGGTTTTTCTATTACCACAGTAATCTAAATGCAAATTTTAACTGTCCCTTTTTCCACCAGGATGATGCTTCTGGCACAGCATGTGCACTAGAATTGAGATGTGTTTTTCCCCTTCTGTTCTACCTCTCCTACCTAATCTCGAATGAAGACCGCTTATCATGTCGACATATTGTAAAAGAAAAGATGTCACTAATTGAGCAAAAATAAAGTCTTGCCGTTATATTCTGACACTGTTTGTCTGCATCTGCAGAATCAGCTGTGTAAAACTGAGAGCTTTCAAAGGAGGAAATCTTTGAACCAGTCCACAGGGATGCCTAAAGAGGGGAATATTATACTAAAATAAATCACCACATTACTGGAAGCAATCAGCGGCTGAGTTATGGATTCATGGTGGTACTCTTCGATGATCCAAATGTTAATTTTGAATCTAATCAAATTACAGTTTCAACATCTAGTCCTTTCAGATAAAAATGTTTAAATGCCATCCTTGGGGGATATGCTGCGTTTACCATCTGGACTTAAATGGAAGCTTTGCAGAGTTTTTCCCCACTGAAGGTGTCAGCCTAGATACTTTCATTGCACAGGGGAAGGGGAAATGTACCTTATACACACTGTCTACACACAGTGTGATGCCACAGCCATCCTGGATGCACTGATATGGATTTGTGGCAGTGAAAGGCTTCATCATTCCTGCCTTCCTTCTTGCCCCCGCCATCAATTTTCCCTGCATGGATATAGTCTTGAGTGACACCTGGTGAGTTGGTTTCTCCTATCTCCGCTTTTCCCCAGCACTGTAAATACATCCATACGCGCAGGAACTGAACGTGCCTGTCCTCGTGTAACTTTAAACCCACGTGTTGGTGGTCTGATACCAATAATCTTCCAGTGCACGTTGCTACTTTGGCATTGCCACTCAATTGTACTCCATCATTGTGGTCAGGGACGCCTGCTGAGGGCTTTTTTTTATCATCTCCTATTCATTAGAGGAGTGAAGGCTGGGGAATATGTGGATCCACATCATTCTTTTCTTCACTGTCTCTTATAGCTAGGCAATGTTTATCTGAAGAGAAGCTCGTGTGCCTCATGAGCTGAAATCACAAAGTTGGTCTACAACAGAAATAATGTACCAATCCTACTCATTATTACATCATAACCATTTCTGTCTGTACAAATAGGGCCTACATTTTTGATTATGCTGTGATGTATAAGAAGTGTTGGAGTGTATTCATTGTTCAGAACAAGCCTGGCAAAAAGAAAGCTGGACTCTTCTATGAAGCCTGAACCTGCAACAAAAAATATCAGATATAGGGTGTCACTACCAGAATTTTAAACTTTAAACTTTGATACAATACTAGTATGAAAAAACTTCGACTGATCGATCAATCGCCAAATATTTTGATAATAAATTAATCTCTCTATGGCATCTTTTAATAATATTTTTAACCTTTTAACAATCTTTCCTGTTAACAAAGGGGCTTTCATCCAGGATTTTTCTAAATGAATTCCAGCCACCTCCACAGTGCATGATTTTTGAAAAATTATCCATCAAATGTCTCTTGTGTGTTACTGGCCAGTGGGAGCCTATTTTCACTCAACAGTACATAAATTCTGCTTAATGTCCTAAGACGGAATTAGAACTGTTTTTTTGTGTAGTCGCAGTTAAAACTGTCCTGCAAAAGAGCAACATTAGAAGTTACACAGTATGCAACTGAAAAAATCTTTCAGTCTTGTGATACACTTGGTTATGCTGTCAAATTAAAAATCGTTTTCCTCTCCTCAAGGCTGTTTGAATAGGGCAGCCTTCAAAACATCTTGACATTTTCCTTTAAAACAAAGAGGAGAGTCAAAGACCTCAGTAATGCCAACACCGTGGGTGCTATCGGTGCTGGTAGAAGTACCTGATAAGAGACCGATGAGAGACTCTCTCAATTGAGGCTAATTATACATTTTACAGTCTCTGCTGACAAACTGGGCTGTCTGTGAAAGGTGGATTCAGTGTTTCAGTTAACTTTTTGGCATTTAGTGGCAATTCAGAACAGCTCAGGGATAATTCAGAAGCAGAGGGAACAAGGATCACAACCAAGAGAGATGTATAGTAGCAAGAACTATTACAAGATAACGCATGCAAGACTACTACTACCACTAAAAGCACAAATGAATATTAGAAAACATGTTTATTAATCAAACAAACAAACATGCATGCAACAATTGATCTTATTTTTTTTTATCAATTTATGTTAATTATTTATTTAAAAATTGTGAAAAATGCTCATCACAGTTTCCCAGAGCCCGAAGCAATGTCTTCAAATTGCTTCTTTTGTCCAAACAACAGTCAAAAACCCAGAGACTCTAGCTGACAAAGAAATTTCTCAAATCCTCACATGTAAGAAGCTGGAACCACCAATTGTTTGATATTTTTGCTTGAAAAATAATGAATACGATTAACTGACTGATTATCAAAATAGCTGGCAACTAATTTTCTTTCAATCAACCAGTTGTTGCAGCCTTAAAAACGATATATTTTAGAGTTGTGATTGTGATTTCGGGGTATGTAGTACTGTAGTCGCCGGCAACAAGGGTGTAAATTGAATTCTCTGGAGAACACAATTACTAATGGTGTTGGGACTCCATTACACTTGAGAAATAGTGTAACACCCTCAAAGGTGAACTGGCAATTGCCTTAAACCAAAGGCTAATGAACTTCAGATTATTCAGTGGCAATAAAGGAACAGGGAGGAGGGAGTCTTGTCTCAGTTGCACATCAACATGATGACAAAAATTTTAGTTATAAAAGATAATTTTCTGTCCTAATGAATGATATGCATTTTATTAATGAGATGAATTACTCAAAAGAAAAAAGAAAAAAAAAAAATTCATGTCCAACCTTCTTCCCGCTGTGCCACTGTCCATGGTGCTGAATTGTCTCTCTAGTAGAATTGGCATGATGGATAGAAGTAATGCCACACATTCTGTCTTCTCTTAGTGTTTTTGAATGTGCTCATAAGGATAAAAAGTCAGTAGAAAGCTTTCTTTGCCCTTAAATAAACACAGCATGATCATATGGAGGTTGAATACAGCACACTGACATCGACACTGGGCTGTTTCTTTGGAATTCAAGCACCATTGCAAATAGTTAGGCCTATATACAGTATGAACATTATTATTTTAAGTGTCAAACCAACATGTAGAATGAATTAATAGGAAAAAAATGTTACATTGTCTAACCACTGTCTGAACCTTTCTCCCAGCAAATATAGTAATTTAGCTTTTGTTTGACAATACCCCAAAATCTATATTGGCATACTCATGTTGAGCTTTACTTTAGAAAGAGAAATGGGTTTATACAAACATGTTAATCATTTCTGATGATAATTATGCTTGAGAGCACATCTGCTGTAGTCCAATAAGCATTTAGAATAAATAATGAGAGAATTTTAACTCAGAGAAAGGTCTGCTTAATTATTTAATGCCTCAAATGGATTCAGTAGTCTACATCAAATGGATGAACATCAAAAGGGGGATAAGGAGATCACAGTTATTCCACTTCCACAACTTCCCATCCACTCTAAAATTAAACTCAGCTGAATCTGCCTAATTTTGTAGGTAGAAAACACTTTCTTTGACTTGTGTGTACTCCATCAGACAACACATTTTCAAAGACATCTGCTATCAATTATCTATTTTCTTTGAAAATCTGTGTGTGCAAAAGCACACTACTGGGAGCACAAAGAAACAATAGTTGCATGTTAAATAATGAAATATAGGGCTTCATGTGGTGTTTTCCAATATTTGTACATTATAATGAATGTTGGGACTGCAAAGAGTGATGGAAATAATATGCTGACCAAAAGAAAACAAAAGAACACATGCAGACATGGGTAAACTATGATAAGCTGTGATTGTGTTGGAGCCTGTCCATATTTTGGCGGATTCAAGGTAAGCAAACTCCACAGGTATTGCAATTGTTGGACTACATCTGTTGCAGCAAATAATGACAAAGATGTAGAGTAACAGCAGGGAGTTCACTTTAATCTTGCACGCACATTAACATTTAGATTTGTTATACGGAACCATTAATCAGTGTAGGATCAGTGTGTCTTTTAATTACCCTGTGCAACATAGGACTAAAGAACCGAGGGGTGTTATGGATCAAATACTCGATATTCTATTGCGGGACAACCTTGTGCCTGCAGCATATGGAAAAAAGACATGTCCGTGACCTCATAACCCAATGTAAAGGTTTGCCAAGATGGATTACAGTCATTCAAGAAGAGCGTGGATCAGATGGGTGCACAAGCTGTCTAACATGTCACCTTATGATCAGGATATTCTGATGATGCACACCTTTGCTCTGCTGAGTCATCATGTGGGACATGTGATCATAACTCAGTAGTGGAGGGCACTGAGTGTAGAACTGCGACGATTATTTTCAGTATTGATTAATCTGTCTTAATCATTTCCTCAATAAGTTTGGTCCATAAAATGCCATAAAATTGACGGTAAAATGAATATCCTTAAGCTTTGGGAAAGAATGATCGACATTTTTCGTAAAAAATATTAACATGAAGCAGACGCAGAAATCAGAGAATTTAGATTTTTAACAAAAAAATGACTCAAAACAGTTAATTGATTGTCAAAATAGTTGGCAAATAATGTAATAGTATAAAAAAAATCGATAAATTGTCTGCAGCTGTAATTGCATGTAATGTTCAACCTATGGGGTTCTTCAATTTTCTTATTTTGACTAAACCTGCCAATAGTTAGCGTTACATTTAGGATTTCATTTTTCCAAAACTGTTTTCATAGTCTAAACCGCATACAGTGTTCAACTTTTCTTTTTTTCACTTAACCCGTTTGTTTTACTTGCCCCTGTACAAACTGTCTTATTCGCGGTTGTTTAGTAACAACAAAAACTAATGTTTGGTCATGTTTGGTCATGCGGATTGACTTGCCTGTCAAGGCATTTTACTCACCCCAGGCTAGGGGTGAGTAAATCCTTATTGTTGAGCCCTGTGCTTGGTTTGAGTGAACAAAAAGGCAAAAATTAAAATTATTGATAACACCAATAGATCTTGCAGAGTTACTTGCTTACTCAACTAATTAGCTAGTTACGCTTTGATGCACCTAAATAATGCATTGAACACTTTAAACAGACATTTCAATACATCTGCTTTCGTTAACTCTTCCAAATAAAGGTTTTCAGATAATTGTGTTTAATTATCTGGTTATCTGAGTGCTCCTGTTGGTCGCCCTACGTGACACTAATTGATACAAGCAATGGCTGAAACAGAGAATATAAGCTGTAATACATGAATAGAAAAATTGCTTCAAGGCTGAGGGGGGGCACATAGCGCATCCTCAGTAACAGGGAGAGCTTGGGGATACATTATCAGCATTAATGGAAAGTTAATAAAGAAAAAGAAAATCTACTGTCTAATTTGATGAAAATATATTGTACAAGTTTAACAGGCCATTTTTATATAGCTGGGTGAACCTGAGGGGGAAGACATGACCCACCGATGAGCGATAAAGGGCCAATATCAGCCAGATATATGCTGCTTTGCCGGTCTTGCTCTAATTATGTGATTGAGAAATGGATACATTTTCTGCACTCACAATTTTGATAGATTTTAGATTACGCGTGGAGGTTGCTGTGTGGATAGTTTAACAAATGGCCTTGAGTCTGCAAATCGATATTTTCCTGGGGTTAAAGTGTCAGAAAATCGGCCCACCACATTTGTGTCTTAGAGGAATCAAATGAAATCAACTGAAGACCTGTGTGTTGTGGTGATTTTGTTATTCCACGAGTGATAACAAGTCCTCAGTACCAATTTATGATCATTCTTTTACCTCCTGTGCTCTTCCATCAGAGTGCTTCCTTTCATTTTGAATCTGAGTCAAAGGAAAATTAAGTGGGGAACAGTAATCACAGGAGCCAAAAATAAGGAATGCATTACTTAAGGTCGGTTACATTTTACACCTGTCTCACCTACTCAGATGAAAAGGTCTTTGCAGATGACTGTGTTGGGGGAAATTAGGTGTGCTAAGAGCGTTATTGTGCACTTAAACAACTTTTCTGGAGGTTAATAAACAGGCTAACACACTGGGATGAGGCCATAGCATAGTAAAATGTTAGCATCATACACCATTAACCACATCTCTGAACTTTAATGGCAGGATTCAAGCTGCACACTTCTCCTGTTATCACGAGCCCCAGTAAAATGCTCCAGTTCTGCTAGTGTTAGTGTCAATATTCGGTGGACTACAGATGCCAGCTGATAGCTTATAATTTGGTATGTCTATGAGCAACACAGCCTAAATGAAGTCTGATACAGAAACAGTAACAATTTCTAAATGGATTTTAATATGGTGTAATTACTTTGGTAAACTCAGGATCATATCTGTGTGATCATTAGTGTACAATGTCACATTCATGCAATAAACAGTGGTCTCGCCACAATTGTTGATTCACACGGTTACATTGCAATGATTTTCTGTGTGAATAAAATAGAATCCACTCAAGAGTTGCCCAGTTTCATATTTTTATATAAAAAGACTTGTGTGATTGACACTATAAACTATTTCTGTTCTTAATGTACACTTTTAACAACATTTGGTTCTTTGAGCTGATGATATAACCAATGGAAAGCCTGCAGCCTGTTCAACCTCTTTCTCATCATGTCAAGCCTGTTCTATAATCTACAATACAGCATACTGAGTTCTCAATGAGATGTCTAGCATTCAGATGATCAATTACTGGTTGCCAAAGACGTCTCAGTGGTTGCTATATTACAATAATTTGTAATTGGAGTTCATTGTATAATGTTCTGTGTAATCAAGGCTCGTGTTTCAGCAACGAGAGAGTCGTATCAACAATGGGTAAAGATTTTACAACACATTATTTCCTTTACATCTCTCTCTAAATCAAAGAAATTTAAAGGCACTGGAAACCCAAATTCACAATTGTCTTCTAGGTATGTAATTAAGGGCCTTATGTACATTTTAGCAGGGCTTAACAATACTGATTGTCGACTTGCCTGGAGAAAATAGAAAGCCATGTTGGGAAAGGAGCTAAAAGAATTGAAACTATTAGACTATTTTGGTAATTGATTAATGGTTAAAGCAATTTTTCATGCAAAAATGTCATTTATCCTCATGTTAAAGCGATATTCCACTCCAGAACGGTAATCCACTCAGCATGTACTCACCCCTGTGCCGATGTGAAGATGGGTGAAGATTTTCAGTTCACAAAACAATCCTGGAGTTTCAGCAGAAAACAGGGTTGCAGCCTCATCCAGTACAATGGCAGTGAATGGTGACCACAGATAAAATGTAAAAAAAAGAACACAAAACAAACACAAAATGTCTCCATCCTGCCCGTGTGGTGTAATCCAAGTGTCCGTGAGCAGCGAGATTAAAATTTAACCACAAAAGATGCCATTTACACCATGTTTTTAGCCAAAATGTCAACTGTGGCCTCCCAGGTAGCATGTAAACATGGCGTTGATGTATCGTGAGACTTTGTATATCTCTTAATGGATGCACGTGTGAAAATATCATGAGATCTCTTGTGCATCCGGCTCGAGTCTGAGAGGCTACAGTTGACATTTCAGCTAAAAACGTGGTGTAAATGGCGCCTTTTGTGGTTAAATTTTAATGTTGCGGCTCATGGACACTTGGATTACGCCACACAAGCAGGATGGAGACATTTTGTGCTTGTTTTGTGTTCTTTTTTTTTTTACTTTTCATCCGTGGTCACCATTCACTGCCATTGTACTGGATTTGACTGCAATCCTGTTTTCTGCTGAAACTCCAGGATTGTTTTGTGAACTCAAGACCTTCACCTATCCTCACATCAGCATAGGGGTGAGTACATATTGATTGGATTATCGCTCTGGGGTGGAATATCGCTTTAAACTGAATATCCTTTGATTTTGGACTGACAAAACAAATTTAAAGACATCATCTTTGACTTTGAGAAAGTGGGGTGGACATTTTTCAATTTTCTCGCGAAATTTTATCAAAATTGCAGTTCTAGATTAGACATGATACTTAAGTTTAGTCTTTTCTGTTATTTAATAACTGCTAATAAATAAAACAACTTGTTCAGGGGAAAGTGAAAAATAACTTTGGGCAAATAGATTACGTTGAACCTCTACTGGCAAACATAATAAAAAGTATGAGAAAATTTTAATCCAAACTCGAAATACTATTAATAAAGTTTTCCTTATATTGGATTTGAATTGGTTGTGCTTATGGTTGGACATTTATCACAGAAATTACGCAATGAATTATGTGAAAGAATCGTTAAAAAATCCATAACTGAGTCTGAGCCAACTCAACAACATGAACTGAAGCTGTTATATCACTCTGTACTCATTAAGAAACAATAGCATCATTTTACCTGTCAGAACACAGGAGTTGCTGGTCTACTGCTGCCTCGATCAGCAGCAAGTAAGGTGTGTCTGGATCCTCTAACATGTTAAAACATCAATGTTGCACAGTAACACAAACAAACTACTGATTGAGAAAATGGAAATACTGATTGAGGAGACGCATATCAAAACATGTTCTGCCATACCGGCACAATCTTGGGAAATGGTCTCAATGGGAAAATTTGCTTTTTTAAAAAGTAGGTTGTCTATCTAATAGCTATGAACATTTATTTTCACTCTGATTTTTGTGGATACTTGATTAGACACTCAGCTTTGATATTACATATGCGTTTTTACTATTTCAAGCCAAATCAGAGGCTATAAAAAAGGTGCCTTACCTTCACCCATCACAGGAGTTAAACTCGCCATTGGTACACATATGTTAGCATACTTGGTTAAGATTCTATATTTGCAAGGTAGCTAGTCTATTGAAGTTCCCTTTGCATTGTCAGTTGTGGTAGAGCAGGGCTAAGATCAGAGCTGAGACTTGAAAGGGGTCCACATTTAAAAATTGCCAAGAGCCTGATACGTTGTTTTCCCATTCTCAAGAGCGGTGTGCATTGTGCATCTGCTGTAATGCTCTTTGCTTTGTTGTATTTTTTAGCTGTCTGCCTCTATTAATCATCCCTCCTTTACCTGCCAAGTTTTGATGAAATTTTTACTTCTTTTGTTGTCTTATTTGGCTGTCACATTATCAGGAAGTCTGTCTACTTATTTGTCCAGCTGGAAGATTTTTCACCAAGGACAATGCATAATTTGTTTCAATAATAACAGCAAATTTGGCTGCTAGCTGGATCACCCACACCACACATGATTGTTGACCTTGATTCAGATCTGTTTGCTTGGGTCAACTGGGCAGCTGTCACTGTGAAAGGATGGCCTTATTGTGTTGTGTAACAATCTCATGTTTAGCACTTATGGTGCTGCAAAAAAAAAGAGACTACAAATGCAAAGAACAGATGGAGCTGGCTTAAGTAACATACATAAGACAGAGATGAGTCACCCGCTTGTGCTGAATCCATGTCGACAGAAAAATTGATTTGAGCCTCATCTTTTTCTGAGACATGAACAGATGAAAAGCACTGCTAAAACTATGTGGTGTAAATGTGCTTTTTAGAGTACTTTTCTTGAGGCGATGGTACTTTGACTTGACGAACACAAATCTGATTTACACTGATTTATCTACTTGCTATACCATTTACTCATGTGGATGCAGAAAAGCCTTCAGAACATCTTCTATTTTTAAAATGGAAAAATAAATGCAAAATATGAGGCAGAAGCTTGAACAAAAAATATAACCGAGCTGATTTCTCCTTTACTGGAGTTATGTCCTTGAAATGAAACCTCCCGACAAAGCACTCTGGACCTAATTTCATTAAACGGTAGATTTTGCCAAGTCAGTGAACCTAAAATGATGCAGTTGAACTCTCTGGTCTCCAGTCTCTGTCACAAGGGTGGGGGGGGGGAGTGAATCAACCTCAGACAGGTTACCATGCTGTGGCCTCCAGTCAACCTCAACTCCTCCTCAACTTGCTCTATTTTAACCTTGCTTTCATTGTCTCCTCCGTTTTTCTCCTACATGTTGCCCATTTTCTGCTCAACCGTGCCGCAAAATCAAACCAGAAGTCGAGACACAAAAACAAATATTTTTTTCATGGTGTTACGGGCTATTAGGCACACAGAGTCACATTAAGCTGAGCCTCATTATCAAGGCAAAGATAAACTCAAAAAGCATTAGGGTTGGAACTCATTGATGTATAGCTATGATCATCACATTGGTTATGCTAATGCATCTCCTGTTTTTCCATGTATGTGTGCGTGTGCTACCCTAATGGTCATGTTCACCACCGTGTGCAGCTGTGAACATGTGTGCTTGAGTGTATGTGCTTATAAGAGTGAATGAAGAGTATCACAGTGGGTAGGATGTAAGAGGACTGACAAACAAAGCCGTAAACGTTTCCTCGTAGCTTTTCATTGACTGTGCGAATGTTGTAAAGTCAGTGGTCCGATCGTATAATCTCAAACTAATGGGCCATTATGCACATTGCACACACTGGAAATTTAGTGTAATAATTATCTAATTAATTAATGCAGATCAAAAGAAAAGAGAGAAGAGGATGTGTTTAGGATTTTGCCTTAGGCAGCCCTCAGTGACCACAGGATGTGATATAAACGATACGCCTCATGGAATCTCATCTACTCCCCTTTAGCAATAGGCACTGCAAGCTATTGATGTTTGCAGCAATGCACTCAGTACTGCTGGGCGATATTACTCTCAGATAAGTGCCAGCAAAAAACGTCCATTTTAACCTGTGATACCTTTTGTGCAAATAGGAAGGGGAGCCTCTTTGAGAGTCTGTGACTTTGAGGTGGATGTTCTATGGGATTATCGTTTTGAAACGGTTGTGATCTCATTATTTGCCACTTCCACTGCCTGCTGTCATCTGGCTCTGATTACTGAAAACAATACGAGGCACAAAGCTGACAGAGAGCATTAGGACAAGAAAGGGTGATGCGCTTTCAATTAAAAGGTAAGTATTTCCTTTATATTCAGCACACTGGAGTCTACTGCCCATAAGTCTGGTGCTTGTCTGAAACCGAAAACAGATTTTATGAGTAAATAACAAGCTACCACAGTCGTCTTTATTTACTGTCTGATAACCCATCCCTCTGAGAGTTTTCTATCTCTGAACGCAGTTTGACTGCGGCAGCTCTTCCCCTTCCTGAGAGTCCTTTTTCAGGCTGTCAAGCCCCCATCTCAAATCACAGATAATCTAATGGACCCTCAACCAAGCCTCACTATTTAAGTGGAGTGGTCTGACCTCGAAGGCATCCAAAAAGCTACTTGAGCACTAGTGTTTTTCAGCACTTAATTAAAGTGACACAAGCAGTATTCCCAGAGTATTTAATCAAAGCATTCTTGAAAGTATGACAGTCTCTTTATTTTACTGGAGTGAGCTACTACTTTTCTTGTACTCATTCCAGTTTTAAGTGCAGGGGAATGATGTAATATTAAAGTTGCAGTTTTGAAAGGCAGCTGCAGTTATGTCTCTCTATTTGCATAGTAAGCAAGGCTGCAACTAATGATTATTTTCATCATCGATTATTTCTCTTCTAATCGATTAGTTGTTCGGTACATAAAATATCAGAAAACGGTGAGAATGATTATCAGTTTTTCCCAAAGCCCAATGTGACGTCTTCAAAATTCTTGTTTTGTCCACAGCCCAAAGATTTTCAGTTTTACTGTCATAGCGGACCAAAGAATCTAGAAAATATTCTCATTTGAGAAAAAGAAATCATAGAATTTGGACTTTTTTTTTCTTAAAAAATTACTCAAAACAATTAGGGTGGTTCACATGTCCATTGTGTTTGTTACATTCATGTATGAATTGAGTTGCAACATGGTAGATGACCATATTGTCATATTAGAGTTTATAGTGTTTCCACTGGTTGCTGCTGAGTGGAAATGACTTTACTTCAGTCAGCTGTAAAGTGTGTAGATCAGCTCACATTGTAGTAAAATGGTTACTGAAAGGCTGTGTGTTGTGTTTGTTGCCACAGAAAAGAAATAAAAAGTCCCAGTTTATGTGATGTTACAATGACATCTTCCTGTACTCTTCACGGCAGAGCTGGGTTGTGAAAAGCTACCTTAGCTAGTTAGCAGCTAGGAGTTGTGATTTTTTTTTCACCGTGTTGGGGAAAAAAATCTCATAACAAAACAATTGATCATCTGATCATGTTTGTTTCTGTACCTGTGGCTTCCAGCTCAGAAACATATCTAGAAGACTTCCGGTTTTGGGCTATTTTAACGCTCTTTCTTCCTGACTTGTAGCAGCTAACTAACTAGATCACTTTCACAACAAACCTTTCTAGCCTCCTGTCAGGTTACCCTCAAGTCCACCTTCCTTAAAGGGGAAGGCTTAGGCAGTAACACAGGTGCAGTGGGTGTGCAATTCAAGTCCATTATTTTAGCAAAAGTACTAATATCCCTAGTTGCAAATATTTCACTACAAGTAAAAGTTCTGCATTCTAAACTTCACTAAGGTAAAATTATGTAAATACTATAGCAAAATAGACTGAAAGTGCCAAAAGTAAATGTAGTATTACTTATTATGCAGTGCTTTCCTATTATATCTGATGTTTTTGGATTAATATTACTGCTGCATGAATGTGTATGTTGCAACAAATAAGTCAAATGGGCAGAGTCCGTGTGAGTGCTCACCATTACAAATAAATTGGCAGTCAGATCCAGTTGGTGGTGTTTGGGAAAATTAATTTGCATTGTTTATTGATTAATATTTGAGAGTTGTGAAGGCTACTTTGTCACAGAGGGCCCATCAGCATTCGTAATCAAGCATCACAGTTCAACATTATTAGCCTCAAGCAGTGCTGGTATAATCAGTCAGCCAGGTAATATTAAAAGGTGGGCTCTTTCAGGCTCTCAAGTGACATAACTGCCTTAATCAAACAGTTATCACGCAGGAGGCCAGAGGGAGAGAGAATAATGAGAAAGCAATATCCTAGATTAAGAATTAGTCTTTTCTGCAATGGCTCTGTCTCACTGGGTCAATGGTGCATAATGGTATAGCATACAAAATTGGGGTAAAGAAGATTTGAGGATGGTGCACTTGAGTTCCATGACTCACACTGATAGGAACAAAATGGAAACTTATTTGTCCCATGCACCAAAGAGTGCAGGAGTTAATCTTTTGTCTGCTTATAAACACAATTGTTTCCTTTGTCTGATGGTCTGTCTGTGCCACTTTGTTTCCTCAGTGTTGAAAGCTTTATTTGTCACTTCCTGAATGTGTCTGTGTGTTGTTGCATTAAGTTGAGAAGAAGTGACAGCCACTCATTAAAAAAATCATTGCTGACATGTCTGACAATAGAACCTCCTGTACTTACCAGTCAAAATATTGACTGCTAAATTTGAGATAGCAAAATATTTGCAGAATGCCTTTAGTGCGTTTCAGAATTGGAAACACCTCACTCATACTGTACCGCCTGACTTTTAGAAAGGATTATTCTGTATTTCAGATAGTGTGCAATATCTTTGGTCTGTGTGGCAACAACACTGGCCCTAAAAGTCCCACAGGGAGGAACTTTCTCACTCACTCTCTCTCCATTTGTACTTTATTCTTTTCAAGCTGTATTGAAATATTGAATAGATGGGAGTCTAATGCTGACAATGGCTGTAAAAGGCTTATGAATAACTTCACATTCTGCATTTTTTTCCCACCTCTACATTATTCAGTTCCAGTTAGCAAGTAAACTTTGAAAAGCTATTGCCATGTATTTAAACTGGAGCAGGTTCATGTGAATTCCTTAAAAAGAGGAAAATCTTCCCCAGAAAATAGAAGTTGTTTATCCCTAAGTCTATGAGCTGAAGTGAATATAAAACCTACTCTATAAAGACTTTTTCAAAGCCCTTATTGTAGGTTGTAAAATATGCATAGGTAATCTGATACTGTATGAAATAGAGAAAAATCCTTTTCACATTTTTGTTTCAAGTGATCTTTATTTTAAATTCAACCCCCATTACCATATATGTAATGTTAAATAATAGATAATCTCTTATGATAATGATGTTATACTCTGGATTTTAATCACATTAAGTTGCATACATATGGAATAGAATATTAATGAAATGTCCCAACATGTACAAGGTTATTCTATTGTTGCTAGAAATTGCATCCATGAAATATTGGAAAATAAGTATAACGGGCTATTCCATCTCAGTAACATGTGTGGATTTGTGTGGAGGAAAAAAAATTAATTACGGCTTGATGAGCAGCTACTGCGAGACATCATCTGTCTGATGTGACGACTCTTAGTTTTTTTCCAGCAGCTTCAAGCCTCAAATCATGATTTCCCCAGAGCAAGTGTTAATTATGTAATTCATGCTCATGTGATAGGATAACAGATCATCCATGTGTTCCTTGAATGCGTCACTTGTCCCAGCTATTTGTCTTTTTTATTTTCTTTACAAACTTATCACGCTGATTTGCAAATCTAAATGTACAAATGTCATGCTATCACATGCATTAACATGTGGAGAAATGATCATCACGCATCCAAAAGATGTCTGCAGTGTGTTTTAATCATTTTTCTTTGAGGTGAAAGATGAATGGTTTTCTTGCAGGAATGAAGTAAACTGAGTAAATCAATATACTGAGAGTAAAATGCCTGTTGGAAGATGAGTTTTAATATATACAGGGACTGATTTTCTTTTAGTATGTCCAAGTTTACAGCAGATAAATCTTTTTTAAATCTAAACCATGATCACTAACCTTACCCTATTAGCTTGATTTCAGACTACCAGTACACCGCAGAGCTCTGAATAGTTTTCTCTGTATGTACAGTGCATGCATTATGGATTAAGAGTAAATGTGCCACGTGGCAGAATGCATTAGCCATCAGAAGAGTTGTGCATAATAAAACAGGACGTATTGCTTCCTTCAGAGACTGAACTTCACTTTGGTCATTTTGGTTTAGAGTGAATTAAAAATTACTTTTCTTATGTCATGCTGAAAGTTTTGAGACTGTAAAACATATGCACACCCACAGTTTCATTTGTATCTCAGTGAAACTATCAAATGCAATACATCTAAAATTGCCACAACAGATTGCTTCTCATCTCCTTAAATTCCTATATTATCTCTCAAGTTGTGTTACAGAGTAATGTTTACATATGGGTCCACATTTTGTTCATCCCTGTGTGCGTATACACAGTTGTTTCGATACACATTCCTGCCTAAAGTTGTACTACTTCACTGGTCAACAGGTGGCGGTACTGCAAGCAAGTAACGCAACAAGAAAGAAGATTGCTAGCAAGTAAACATGGATGTTTACAATGCAGATTTCAAACTTGTAACACTAGGTATCTGTAAAATTTACCTGTGGCAGTTTTTCAGTTGTATGTAACTTTGTTTTAACAAAATATTCAAGTCCAGAAGTCTTTGACTTGTGTGTGTTATGTAGTGCCCCTATTGTTAAAAGGTTAAGATAAAGCCAGATTTAAAAAAGTGCGTTAATACCTACAAGAGCCAGTGGGTAAAACATAGCCCTGTAGAGAGCAAAGTCATTTTCACGTTACTAATTTTGTGTGCTTAGATAAAAATTCAGTGTTGCTATCGCCAGCACCTTTTGTCTACTACTGTGCGTGATGGACCTTATGAGTCGTAGGCTAAATTTCAGCATGGATAAGAGAGAGATCATTGTGAATGCAAATCAGGCATTAGACTTGCTACGACTGCACCACGCTCACTGCTATACTTAAGTAATTCAAGGTAAGTTGTATACCATCAGAACTACGACATGTTTTAAAAGGTAAACATAATTAAACTGCTTGTAGGGAAGGGGAGAGGCTCCCATTGGGCCGTTCCCCCTGTTGAAAATAAGAAATCACTAACTGCTTGTACCTTAAAAAGCAATGCATTATAATTGTGGATAAATTTACTTGTTGGCTGTATTTGGTATACAACAACCCCTGGCAGTTCTAAAAACTGGAAATACATTCAACATATTTGATGAAGATTAAGAGATCTAAATTCCATTTATATGTCTTCCACCTTTTTCCAGTGCTCACTCAGGTTCAGGTTAATACAGGTGCTCAGTCTGTTTTGGATCAAACTTCCCACACAGGTAATTAAAGTAAGGAATGGCCCCTTTACACATTTTAGATAACACTGTGCAGCTTTTGTCACTGCAAGTTATTGAGTCAAAAAGTTATCCAATTTAAAGTTAAGATGTTTCCTAAAACATAACCCGAGTGATTTATGGCTCTATATAAGAAAGATGATAGATGTGTCAGTCTGGAGGATTGTGTAGACAATCAGAGATGGGGCTGGCGGAGGCCGTGCTGGCACAAGAGTACTGTGCACATTGTTGTTTATGCTCTACACAATGAAGTCAAAGGACCCCTTGCTCATCAGCAGAACTCAGCGGGCTAGGTCACAGCTGTCAAATACAGAGCGGCAAGCCTTTGGGGTTTTGTCTTGAATTTTGTTTCCTCTGACTCATTGTTCCTCTCGGATGATAAGAAAGAAACCTTGGAAAGTTTAGTAAGAACGATGGCCACTCTTGTTTTCATGTGTCGGCTTTCACACCATTTAGAACCGAGGAAAACCTGTCCAGCAACTCCCACAGTTTCCCCCAGCAAAGTTGTTAGTCCAGGTGGCAAGATTCATTTGACAGGGAACAGTGGCCAAGTGTCTTTACTGAAGGGGCAGCCATTGATGTTTAAAGATAGTTCTCAGATTTGGTATCTCCTTCATGACTTTTCATGACTTTAACCTGGTTGAGCTCTATGGGTGTATGATACTGTATCACATAAAATACCAGCTGATTCTGCAGGACCCTACCGAGGTAATGCACAGTGTCAAAATACACATTGTTTGGTGAATATGGCACCGCATATAAACTTGAATAGTTTTTGATAGAAAAGCTCATGCAGCATCTGTACAAGCATCACCATCTGCATGGGCTGACACATAAATGCTGACACCTCAGTTATGCAGACACAAAACACAAAAAGAAAAAAAAAACAGTGTCGTCACAGCACAGTCATCTAATTTTATACATAAACTGTTAAGTTTATTTACATCCATCATTCAACACCACTGTGGTATCATGGCCAACGACAAGTACATGTTACTTCATTGACTAAAACAGTTTTGTTGCACCTTTTGTGCTGTCAATTTTTTGGTTGTATTTCACATTGGGGCCCTGGCACCAGTTGTGCCAACCAGTTTAGTTTCTATTCAAGGCAGGAGGGACTGTTTGATGCTGTTGCCACATTTTCATCTCTCTGTAGCACTGACCAAAGCATTTCATTGTCAAAATCCAGACTCTCTCGATTCCAATCCTCTCCTTTTCAAATACCTTTTTATTTTCTTTGAAGCACACTAGAAACATATTTCTCCCCTCGATGGTAAGGCTGCCTTCTTGTAATTTCGCAGTGTTGGTGCTCAACTCACTTTCAGATGAGAAAAATATGGTCATATGTCATATGATATTAAATTCAGTAGACTCTCTTTCTAGTAATCTAACCTGCACTTTTCACAGTATAGGTCCCCTTTATGTGACACCTTCTGTTATCTTAAAACTTTTGCATAACAAATGAGTGAAGCCTATCTAACCTGAAATGGAGTTGATAGTAGGGATGCACAGTATGGATTTTTTTTTTCACCCAGTGCCAATAACCTTCTTCTTATTACATGTACTGTTTTTTACACCTGGGGTAAGAGATACTAAGACGTAGTGAGCAAAGATGATTTTAATATTCGGTATCCACTGTTAAACAAAAAAACAAAGAACAGCTCTGACTCTTCAAATGTTCTTTGAATTTTTCATGAAAATTAAAAGTACATGAAAAACTTCACAAAAATAATTTGGATTTTATCGGGCATCTTGTCCAAGAATTCAAATGAAATATTTTGACATGATTGTCCAATCAGACATATAAATGTACTAAATACTGAATAGAAGGCTTTCATATAACTGAAAGCCTATGACTGCTCGGTCTGCTGGCCCAATGTCTAGTGAATATTCAAATTTTACCAGCTACTCACAGATTACCCTTGTTTTTTGGTTGATGAGTGAAGCAAAACTGCCAGCCACTTGCATTTACTGGTGACTGATGCCAATTTTGTGCATTGTCTGTAGGTAAAGGTTTTACCGGCAGACTAAGCAGCCTTACCTTCTTCTTTGTATTTATTGGCAGATTGCAAACCAACTTCATTTTATTTAAGGCTGCACCAAGCGATTATTTTTTAAAAGATTAATCTATCGATTAATTTATCAATTAATCTAACAATTATTTTTACTATTATTTTATATGTTTATTAATATTCTTAGACACATAAAGCACATTAGAATAATGATAATAGTGACATATTTAAGTTAGTCTAATTTTCACCCTATTTAATAGACTCCATGTCAGATGCCTGATCAGAAAATACTGGACCTCAAATCAAAAGGAGCTATGATGAATTTAATTTAATAACTAATCACTGTTAACCCTTCACTGAACTGAAAAATCGGTATTTTGACATAAAAGTTAAACTGGTTGTGACATGAAGTTATTTCATCACTGGAGTCGTATGCAGGTAAGATGATCACTGGCAATGTATTTTTGCCTCAGTGTGGGCCAAAGAAAATACTTCTCCTCATTTTTCAGCTGACTGAAACAAATTACACAAAGTCTATGACATTATTTTTAGCCATTTCTGTCTCCTGTGCGACTGATGAAGTGAACAGGAAGTACGAAATAGCAAAGTAACTCTGTTAGATGACGCATGGCGTAAAGTTAACAGCAGCAGTGCAGACATCACTTTTAACACAGGGATGATGAAGAAACTTTTAGAAAATCTATTTTAAGTGACTTCTAACAGAAACATGTTCCATGTGTTCATAATCCTCATATATTGTGCTTGGGTGCTGACACAAAGTAAACAGGACGGTGCAGCTGCAGGAGGAGGAGGAGGAGGACGGGTCATCCGGTCCTTCACTTCCAGCGCTCATGTGGAGCAGTTTGTCCCGCTGTGATAAGTCACGCCAGTTTGTGGAGCTAAAGAGAGCTAAACTGTTGCTTCTGTCTAAAATACGACCATACAGCCGTTCAAGCGACACATCGCACGATATGCAAACCAATGTATTTTCGTAATCGATGACATTGATTACATTGACAAATTCGCCTCAGCCCTAATTTTATTTTATCATGTTATTTGCAAACCATCACTTGGAGTGTGTTGATGCTGCACTTGTTAAGCCAAAGCAATTTGGCTTGCATTGGTTCTATTTATTGGCTATATTTTCATTAAGGAAATAATACATAATATTATTTTAAAAAAATAATATATTTCCCATCATGAAAAACATATACCATGCATCCCTAGTTGATATATTGCATACACAAGATAGGAAAACTCATACAGTGAAATCAGCAGATTCTGAGTTGCTCTCTGTCTTTAAACAATTTCCATCTGTCCTCATACTAAACAACAAAAACACCTTACACATCAGATCATCTTTTCTTATAACAGTCTTCTTTCCCATGCTTACTTTTGAGTGGTTGCTGCAGACACTACCTCAAGGTTAACAGCGTGCCTATCATGTAAGAATAAACTTATTCTGTCCAGCTAAGAGAGGACAGAGCAGACATCATTATGTTAGGATAAGGCAAGCAGATGTGTTTCACTTGGCAGTCATTCAGTGGCCTTCCCCTTAAAAAATAAGCTGTTTGTACCTTTCAATTAACTGTTACATCATAAATCTTTAGCTGGTAAATTACAATTTATTCCCCCACAAACCAAACCCCCATAAACTTAATTGTTTTGTTTTCCCGAAGCCCTTAAATGCTAACGTTATTTAAATGTATTCAAGGCCGCAATAGATAAACATATTTTAACCGTATTTTTTCATAGTTTCATGTGACCTGTTTGATTTTAGTTGTGGATCAGCCAAAGTTTTAGGACTTCCTCTGAAACTTGTGCCATTAACAATTAAAGAGGTGCTCGGCTGTTGTTGTCTCTTAGTCACAACTTGGAAACACACAACTCTCTGCGGCCTCCACAGGTAAACACAATACATTAACCCCCCCCCCCCCCCCCCCCCCCCCGGCCCTCACTTCCTCTCCCTCTCACACCACGTCCTATTCATCACAGGCACTGCACACACTGAGGAAAGTACGATCATGCTGACCTTGAGGAAGTCTCGCTCATAAGAAGACTCACCCAGGCCAAGATCTAGGGTCTGTCAAGATGATTTCTTATTCTATTTAATGGAAGAAGTGCAATGCTTTATCACTCCCCAGGTTCATGGTTTATATAAGGCATAAGGGCCAGCCCTGTTTGAAATGGTAAGCTGTTAAGTAAAAAACCCAGTACACAAAAAAAGATGTCCTTAAGAGTCACAATGATTTAGGTGCAAAAGGGGGGGATGGGTAATTTTATGTTAAATCGGCACTCTTCTGAATAGTAAACTAAGAAACAGATGACAGTGTGCCCCTATCTCCTCAATGACATTTTCCTCTAAGGCATTTGTTGGAAGATAAGCATGAATGAACACAGAGGGAAGTGTTTCTTTGTCCTTATGCTCTCATCTAAGACCACAGTTCAGAGGAACAGTTCAGATTGTTTAGCTTCAACAAAACGTTTTTGATTGGTTTCAGATTTCTGCTGCTTCTTTGCTCCAGGCTAATGTTAACAGCAGAATTTCTACATTACATTACAACCTGTATTGTTCGAGTACCTGTTATTTTATGCTAAATTCACCAAATTTTGCTGCATCCTGCCCCTGGGTGTTTTAGCAGATTCTCTTCAATGAAAAAAGAGAGTCCCCCATCTCCCTATCACACACTGAAAGAAAGAGAATTGTCGCACAAATGTCAAAAAATTACTTCACTTGGTAACACACAAATGAATGAAATGTTTTTCATAACACATTAACAAGTTATATAAACACAGCTGACCCTTCCTAAGTCCTGCCCCCTTTTTTTTCCTCTGTGCTTCAATTGCAGTTGAGCAAGTTTGGTATCTCAGTGAATTTTTCCTTTTTTTTCCCCTGTAAAAGCGACGTATGTGGGCACATCATAAGTTTACTTATGTTAGCAAAATGCTAGCTCGCTAGCTAATGTTAGAAAATTGCTGGCTAGTTAGCTAGTGTTTTGCTGACATTAACTTATTTAAGTTGTGAATATATGTAACTTTAACAGGTCCCCCAATGACTTTTAGCCATCTTCAAAATTTGTTTTTGTTTTCAACATTGACGAGCTTAGCACATAGCATTATCTAGCTACAATAAACAGGAAATGAGAAAGCTTACAGAGATAACAAGCTTCCTCAACTGCCACAGAGCTTAGGCAAGGGTCAGCTGTTTTACATCAGATGTACTTAATAATCCGATTGCTTTCAAATCAACAGTTTGCATTAATGCAGCCTAAATTTAAGTCAGGTCAACTTAAATGTTTCCAGTTTTTCAACTCAATTATTTGCTTTATGCAAAAGTAAAATACTGCTCCTGAACTACCAAATGGTATGGTTTCAGGAAAAGTAGCTTTTTATAGTAGCCTTTATGTGTCATTTCATTTTTGAAAATATAATAAGTACTATTGCTAATGTTAGCATGACTTAACGATAGCTGGCTTCATGCAGTGAGTTTATGAACATAATACATTACCCAGCAAATAACGGATAGTGTTAACAAATAACGTCATGAAATATCATGGAAAAAGAAACCTAAACCTTCTGTCCGAGTCACCAAGAGAAAATGGTGTCTCGGTTGTCAGGAGGAAATCTGGAAAAGACGTCAGACATCAGATGTACAATAAGAGAAACCTACTGATGCAGTTGTCATAATCCACAAAAATAGATTGCCAACACAAAAACAGAAAGCTGAGTGGGGCTCATTCAGCACTTTATATTACTTCACTACAAATGATATACACTTTTTACAGTGTATAAAATTTGCTGGTCTAGCTAACTATAGCTAACAAAATCTGCAAACTCTCTCTGCTGTCTTTAGCTCAAAGGGTGTTGCATTTTGGCTTTTAAATGAACAGTGAAATGAAGTTTATTGCAGAACCCATAGTTCAGCATTATTAAATGAATCAGTGAAAAGACAATAAAGTTCCATGGCATGTTTAACAGACTTTAATGTATCTGTGGTTACAGAGTGGAACCTCCGTCGTATCAGCAGTGGATGACAAGACTGGCAGTCTCACCCCTCGTATATATACTCAGAACCTGATAATAATATAAATGAGCAGGCTGATATTTCATGGGTAGGTGCAACTGAGTTTTTGCTGTTAGCTCCCATCCTCCCATATCAAACGGCTGCCTGCTGCTGTGCTAGCTCAGCCTCTGTTCTACTCCAGTAAGTTATGATGTAATTTTCCCCTCTGCCATGATAACGATAAGAGGAGGAGATACCAGAAGGAGCTACTGCTCTATGGGTAAATATTTAAAATTAAACTTTCAGCACCTACACGAGCCATTCTGTGCACACAGACTTTGAATTACACCTCAGATATTGTAAATCATATAGAGCAGTTTCCTGTCAGTTTGTGGTCATAACTGCAATTTTATGTTTGAGTTTTCTACCTCTTAAAATGTCTGTATTG
This sequence comes from Lutjanus argentimaculatus, assembly GCA_034769285.1. Lineage (NCBI taxonomy): Eukaryota > Metazoa > Chordata > Actinopteri > Lutjaniformes > Lutjanidae > Lutjanus > Lutjanus argentimaculatus. The sequence continues at coordinate 6,197,693 of JAWZSL010000009.1, read as the reverse complement.
AATAGGATACCCTCTACAGTATGCACCACACTATCCAGTGCTGAAATGATACATGAATTTGGTGTAAGATACTGTGATAGAATTACTGAACAGATGGGAAATAGACTAAAACATTTATGCTGCGCTGGTTGCATGTAAAGTAGTCTATATGCTAGGGAGGGTAACTTGCTCAAGTGTGTTAAGCAAAATGTGAAATGTTATACTTTGTGAGAGGTACTTCACAGGAAGGTGGTGTCTGCTGCACTGGGAAAATGATGTGATTTAAGGAGCAAATTTTCTTTTAATGAAATGAAGATGAGTTTTGACTTGGATGAATAAAAGTGAAAATTTTATGTGGCATACAGTAGAGGACAGAATTAATTGCAGAGGCTTCTTGAGAAGAGGAAAAGGAACATGTAGGCTATAAGCTTGAGACCTCCTACATGTGGGCAACACAACCATTTATTTTTACTTAAGATGTTTTACATCACAGACTTAAAGTGTAATTCCAGTATTTCTAAACATGGGCCCTTTTGCTTTTTTAAGCATTTTAGGGTCTAAATTACTATTAAATACATTAGTTCAGATCCAACCTAACTATTTAAAACTCATTATCCATGTTTATTGATGTTATGACTATATTGTAGGGATGAATGGTGCTTTCACAAAATATTACTGCAGTGAGATGACTAAGTGGGTAAAAGCAACAGTTGAACAGTCTGATCAGTTCAGAAAATGACATCACTTTTCTGTAATGCAGCCTTTCAAACCAGGAAAAGAAACATGTTATCACAATATTGATATCATATCGATATATTGCCCAGCCCTACTTGGAGACTGAAAAGCCCCGATGCCTACATCCATAAATAGTACTCAATCTTAGAGGTCGTTTTTATCATAACCAAAGGGAAATCAATAGATTGTCACCGCACAAAAGATTCCCAGTTTTCATTTTTTTATTTTTTGAAAACCTGAACTAAAATGAAAATAAATAAGGAGAAATTTTATGGATCCCTCAAAGCCAATATCTTTCAAAATGAGTATGCTAATGGCATAAAAGTCATCATCAAGATTTAATCAATTCACCAGAATAGGAGTATTCCATATCTATTTCTACCTCACTTTCCTGCAGGAGTGCCACAGTGCTGCTCAGCCCCTGTAATGAAAGGCCCCCCAGCACCCTCTCTAGAAATCATTACAATCTCCCTCTACCTCTAGGGTCAGTAAACTAATAGTCATTCACCTGTGTGACAGGAAATCTTTCCCAAGTTGCCATTGGGGGCCGGTGAGGTTGTGTTTAAGGTTATAGAGTCGAGTCCAGCCAGAGATGACTGTTTATTGTTTGGATGGAGCTTGATGATTAAATGCGCCTTAGATCGAAAGCATTTCATCACAAATGCAAAGGATGGGGATTATGTATATAACCTGCTAATTGCCTGTCCTTCTGATATTGGCAAGCAATGAAAACCTGTTATTCAGCATTTGCCAAATATGGAGACACAACAGAGAGCAACTTTATAAATAGTAGAGTAAAGGCATTGGCAAAGAGACCCCCTCCATCATCCACTTGTACTTGTGCCTGTGCATGGCCTCCAGTGATTTTTACGACCACAACCGTTCGTGCCCACTGACAATCTGTGGTGAATTTCTCAAAGGGATGGCACAAATGTATTCAAAGGCACAAAGGCCCCGGGGACTGTGCGGGCTATTTTAAGACTTTGCTGTGTATTCAAAACATGTCTGAAAGAAAGTTCATAAATAAAGTACTCTGACAATGAACTGACCTCACTTTGGAGTTTCCTAAAAACATATTCAAAAGCAGTATTTTGAATGAAATGCAACTTCTGATTAATTGATTAATGTCGACCATTTACTTGATTAAAGGATTAGTTGTTTCATTCATAAAATGTCAGATGATGGTGAAAAATGTTGTTCAGCGTTTCTCTAAGCCCAAGTTTATATCCTCGAATGTTTTGTGTTGTTGAAAGCTGAAAGTGATCAAAACAATTAATTGATCATCAAAATACCAATTAATTTAATTGTTGCCAATTAATCAAATAGTTGTTGCAACTCTTATGAGTTTGCATTAAGTGATGTGTGTGACCAATGTGAATCATATCATTTTGGTTAATTTTTGACTCAAATATATCTATTTAAGTGTATTAAATGATCAGGTGGGACCAGAACAAACCTGAAATGGCACGAAACATGTTGTTATCAACTGCCTTCATAGAATAGTAAAAAAAAAAAAAATAGGGCTGTGACTAACAATATTTTCAACATTGATTGATCTGTTGATCAATTTCTCGATTAATTTACTGCTTATTTGGTCCATAAAATGTCAGAAAGCTGTGAAAAATAATGTTCAGTGTTTCCCAAAGCCCAAGGTGATGTCCTCAAATGTCTTGTTTTATCCTCAACCCAAAGATATTCGGTTTACAGTCATAGAGGACTAAAGATATGAAAAAATATTCACATTTTAGAAGGTGAATTTAGAATTTTTTTAGGTTTGTTCGTTAATCGGTTATCAAAATATTTGCCAATTGCATTGTATCTGCAGCGAGGTTCAACAGTATTTTTTAATCTTTTTTTCACTTGCCTGGATGGGAAAATTGGCTGGAAATATACTTGCCCAAAGTCAAATTTTACTTGCCCCTGCACAAGTTGTTTTATTTACTAGTGGTCATCAAATAACAAGAATTACTAATGTTATTCATATTAATATTAATTGTCATGTTAAATCTAGGACTGCAACATCCAAAAAATGTCAAAAAATAGTGAAAAATGTCCCAGTTTTTAAAAGTCCAAGGTGATATCTTAAAAAGTCTCATTTTGTCAGCCTAAATTCCAGAGACATTCAGTTTAATATGATAAAAACGAAGAAAAGTGTGACGTCTTCATATTTGAGAGGCTGAAAACAGCACATTCTTCCATTTTTGCATGAAAAACTACTTTAACAATTAATCAATTTTCAAAACAGGTTAATTCTTTTTGACCTCCTGCCCAATGTGGCATTTTACTTGCCACGTGCACGCAGGTAATCCTTAATTTTGAGCCTTGTCTAGTTAAAAATCTAAAAACGCAGCTTAATAATGTCAATGATGTTTCAAAAAACTGTTGTCATGTTGATTAACTTCTCCAACTGTGGTCATTCTCATATCATGATCAATGTTCAAACTCTGAACTCAAACTCTGAACAAATAGTGAAGTCTCACCCACGCACCTTTTATCCCACATAGCAAACCATACTGAGCTCACTATTTTGTATGTTCATAGGGCAAAACATCTGTGTCCCCGATTTAAAATGGTATCTTCAGGTACACACATCCTTCCTACTTCTATTTCCACCACTACTTCAAACAACATGCGTATACCACAGGGAAGGATATATTTGTTTGCTTTCCAGAAAAAGGCTCAGCATCACTAGGCTGCAGAAACTGTGAGGTTTTACCTCTGCGGAGGATTTCTACCACAGAGAGGGAAGAAACGCCATGTCCAAAAAGCTGACAAACGAACAGAGACAAATCTATATAAATAATTGCTAAGTGGAGTGAAGAGGAGTTGCCCATCATTCAGAGCACAAGTGTGTGCAATATCTCCTGGAGATTGAGAGTCATCCATCACCGCAAGACTTTAATTTGAGATGTTTAGGACTCTTGCTGATGATTGTCTGAGAGCTGGGGAGAGCCCTGTCTTAGGGGTCTGCAGGGGTCTTGGCAAGAGTGCAGCTCGCTGTGGGAGAAATTGCTGCCTGACACAAAGCACGTTCACACAAGTACAATAGTTTCATCTGAGATTGACCCTGAGACTGCCGACAGAACAACCAAATCCGCAATCTGATTAGCATTCAGATGCTTTAAACTGTGCAAGTGAGTTTCTGACAGTTAGCTTATTATATCTTATGGTGCTACAGAAACGCACACACACACAGGCACCCTCATAGATTCACATATGCACACTCAGACACACCTCATTTAGAGCGGAATGATGTCAAAATGAGTCCATTGAGTGGGGGCGGAGATTGAAGAGCCCAAGGTAAAGAGAGTCTGGAGACTCCAAATAATCTCAAGTATTGATTCTATTTAAGACCAAGGCTCTTGATGGACACTTACTTCAAAATGCGGTGATAGGTGGCATATCCGGATGAATGATCACTGTAGTTCTGCTTACGGTAAAGGCTGCAGACCATCCATAAATAACAGCTCACCCTAATCAAACAGTGCAGCAGATGCGAAGATGTGATGACAGCTTAGTGGACGTGAGCTTTAATTTACCGCGAAGCACTCAGTCTTTCCATTAGATTTACATGGACACAGACAGGCTGGAGAAAGGCATCAGGACTGGTGGGTTGACTTAACTTTCACCCTGACAAGTGGTCTTGCTGTCTTGCTGTGGCAGACATATATCATCCATCACTGCAAGACTTCAGGCCATGAAGGCAGTTGATAACAACATGTTTTGTGTTGGCCATTTCAGGTTTCTTCTGGTCCTACCTGCGCATTTAAAATGCTTTAAACACGCATGTCTGCATGATTTAATGTTGATGTTTTGTTTTACTTGCTCAGTCGGTCAAGTGGGTCAGAAATTTAGATTGCCCAAAGTTGATTTTGATTTGCCCCTGTACAAATTATTTTCAATATTAATTAATCTGCCCATCTACACAGATTAATTGATTAAGTGTGTGGAAATATAGAGAAATGCTTTGTCAGTCTGAAAACCAAATAGTCTATGTTCTGTTTAATATGATAATAAACAGAGAAAAGCAGGAAATCCATATTTGAGAGGCTGAAAACAGCATTTTCTGTCATTTGTCCTGAAAAATTCAATAATTAATCGATTATCAGAATAGTTACTTGTTAAGTTCTTTTTTACCACTTGCCCAGTTGTTAGATTTACTAGCTCAACATGGCATTTTACTGGGTCTGGGCAAGTGTGGAATCCTTATTGTTGAGCCATGGTTTGAGGACTCAAAAATGATAAGATTCACATTGGTTAGATACAGAGAATCACTTAATACGAAGGCTTAATTAGAGCCACAACGATTAGTCAATCAGTTGTTACCTATTAAATTAACATTGATTTCAGCTTTTCAAAATTTAAAATTTTCTCGTTTCTTTAGTCCTCTATGACAGTGAACTGAATATCTTTGGGTTGTGAACAAAACAAGACACTTGAGGACATCACCTTGGGCTTTGGGAAACAGTGATCAACATTTTATGGACCCAAACAACTAATCAATTCATGGAGAAAATGATCAACAGATTAATGAATATCATAAATCCTAAAAACTAATCAAACTTGGTTGCAGAGTGTTATAATTAAATGTGTTACTTAAAAACTGCACAAACTCAACTAATTTCAGTGGCCGCCAAGAACTGAGAAGTGATTAAATCAGTGTAAATCGAAGGCAGTGTCTCTCAGTGTGAAACAAGGCGATCTGATGTAACGCTGTTCAGTAGAATACAGTATGATAGGATGCTGCCTCCTGTCCTTGCAGCGAGGTTTCACTGATCAAGGGCAGCACTGAAATTGTGCATATTTGTAACAGTATAAGCAAAGTACAGAAACCTGACATTATTGCATAATTCTTTCAGGGAATTAAATTAGCCTTTAAACCTGCCAAAACCAGGGTAATGCTGGCTTTGGCAGGTTAAAATCTTAGGTCGGCTGCAAATATTGTACATACTTTATTTTAATGAATAGTAAAGGGATTAAGGTTACGTGATTTATTCCATATTTCTGCCTTGAGGTACCACTGACCAATTCAATTCAAAATTCAATTCAGAAAACACTCTACGTAGATTTCAGTGGTTACAGACAAAAAAAAAATGAGTGGCTGGTAGAAATGTTCAGTGACCTGCCACAGGTGAGAAAAAATCTTTAAGTTTTTCCATTAAAAAGTATGTGAAGTAGGATTTGTCTGAGCTGTTCGTAAACGCGTCAGAAAGGTAGTTTATTGTTGTGTCTCATTCCTAGGATGGCAAATACTGACATTGTGGGTTGATAAAGTGTCCTGAGCACAACAAACAAAATGATGAGAAATACAGTCAGAAGGTAGCGTCTCTGCAGATACAGCAACACAACCACACAATTCTAGTGGGTCGTAAGTGATGATCAAAAGGGATTATGTTCCTGAGTATATACATTGTTGTTTTTTTTTTGTTTTTTTTTTTTTGTTTTAGGGAAACGTTGCATGTTATACCTCTAACTATGTTAGAAAAACGTTTCCTTCCACTTCACTTTGTCACCAGATAAGTGACATTTCTGTCATGATATGCACCTGAGCTAGGTAGTGCCAGTGTCATCACTTAATATAGCGCAAGTATATTCCGTGTCTCTTCATTTATTCCCTCTAATGCAGTTATAATACCTGAGTGGATGGTGGCTGCATGCCCTGAATGCTCATTTTCTGCACAGTAGCCTCTGTGTACTCAAAGGGTCCAGCTCCCCTTTTCCTCTCGAAGTGGACTCCTTGGAGCGTAATTTGATTATTCCAAAGCAGGTGTTTTCAGCTGAATGCTGATAAGAAGACTCAGTGCCTCTGACACTGAAGTGAGTTACATTAGATGTGCTTAAAGTAGTGGAAGGCGAGAGCTTATTTTATTTTTTATTTTTTTATCTAATCTGTAAGAGAAGATGGGATTGACTTTGAAAATCGGTGCTAGAATCCACAAGGCATTTCTTGAGTTCAGTCAGACAGAAATAATGTTACACACACACACTGAGAATGGTAAGTGAGTAATCTGCATTATTTCTGCTGTAATAGTAGCAATGCACATTGGTTCAAAAGTGCAAAAAGTGGTGTTAGTCATTGGATTGTGTGTATCTTTGTCCATTTGGCTGCAAGATGCATTTGAGGCAACACAGTACTTTAGACAACTGTTCCTCAAGATTTGAAGAGATGCAAAGTTGTCGGTATAACAACTTGCAGAGGGACTGCTGATGCAACAAACAAATATATAAGTTCAAGGCAGTTGTAGCTCAGCATCGCTGAAGGGTGCATTTCTATGTTTTGTGTCCTTAGATTTTCTTTGGGGCTCATCCGAATAAGCATCTGCTACTGCGGAATGGGGGCAAGGTTGCATCTGTGATCCCATGTTTCTCAGCAAATCAGACTCTGTCAAGCCTCTTTGATATCCTCTCAGATTGTTCTCTCTAATCCCTTTCCACGCCACAAGAATGGTCTTACCCACTAATAATCTTGCTCATATACACTGTGTGCAAACAAAAGGAATAATCTCAAGCCTGTGATTGAGCCATCAGACCCCATGTCCTTTTTATTCTCCACTGAAAACAGTTTTATTAGCTCTGCGCTGTGTAAACAGATACTACACCATCTGTTATATTTAAACTGAATGCATATGGTTGTCCTTGAGGCTGTCATTTCCACATAGAATACACTATTAATTTATATAATTCCCATTATAATAAGTGTACATAAACAGAAATGAAACATAGTTAAAAAGGTTTGCAGTTTGGTGGCTTATTTGCTCAGAGCTTAGATCAACTTGCCAAAACCACTTGACATGCCATGGTGTGATAATCAGTGTTGAACACTCTCCAACACAGAGTTGAAAAGCTACATCGCCTTTCATATGCAGATGAATTAAAATAACTCAAACCTACAAATGGGGTCAACACATTCACAGCGAAGTGTTGCCTGACACGTGAACCAATCTGCCTTAATTGACACTCACTTTCAGTCTACAAGCCACGACACAAAGCACAAGAGACACACAAACTGCTTAAGTGTCTGCCGTCCTCTGACTTCAACAGCAACTCCTTCGGTTGAAACGCTGTCAAGGGCACAGCTGAAGCACATTTCATCACACTTAACCAGCTGTTAGAAAGAAGTGTCTCAACTGTGTTTGCCGAGGGAATGATACCAATAATCGAATCAAGCACCCTGTGTTATCTGAAGCTCTGTCAACACGAGCTATAAAAGAGTGGAGTTGCTGTGAATCAGTTTAAATCCTATAAAGGTGAAAACTTAAGTACATGTGAGCAGAAAGAGAAGATGCACTTACCTTCAGTGGGACACTTAAGAGCAGAGACGCAGCCAGTTTAATCCAAATGTTCACTGAATCAAACTGTCCTCCCACCTTTTTGCAAGAGCAGACTCTCTCCTTTGGCTGCTTTAACTCCTCTTTTTTAATTCCCTCTCTCACTGTGCTTTCCTCTTTGATGCCTTTCTTTCATTATCCCGCTCGCCGTGTTACGGTTTGAGCCCACGCTGGAACAGAATTGATGCTTGTGAGCGTATGCGCTGCGCGAGTTAACAGAGACAACAGCTTTAGAATAGCTGGAGAATACACCGGAGCTGTACCAAAGTGGAGCGTGTCCGCGCGGTTACAGAATGACGACTGAGAGAGAGTGAGCGGGGAAGTGAGAGAAAGAAGCTTGTGTGTGTGTGTGCCATGCATCAGAGAGTGAGGGAGGAAGTGTGTGTGAAGGAGGGAGAGTGAGGAAAAGAGCGTGTGAGAGGGTCTGTGAGTGCTGCTGGCTCAGTGGCGGGCGACAGTCGTGATTGCATTGGCGTAAGGCAGTAGCGCAGAAATCCCCACCACCACCACCACCTCCCCCCTCTCTCTCGTCAGGTCCCCAGAGCACTGGGGGATCTTCATCATCAAGCAGATTAAAGCCAACTAGCAGGCACCCCACCCCCAAAACCCCCCAATGACACACACACAAAGAGCCAGTGGTGTGCGCTGTGGTCACCGGGGATATTCTAATCAGAACGACACTTGGAGATGCTTCTTTTGTCCAGAGCTCATGCGCTTGCAGAGCCTTCCAGGTCCGGCTGCAATTAGAGAACTTCTCTCACTCTTTGCAGTCAGACATGAGTAAATTAATCTTTTTTAAAATTTATTTAGAGAAAGAGATTAGTCCAGAAATATTCTGTGGAAGGTTGTTGCTGTAGGGCGTTGTAACTGGAAATTTGCCAGCAAGTTTTAAAGCTGTTTAAGCTGCTACAGTTGACTTCATACTATGTGGCTGTGTGGCTAACCTAATGACTAGGGCTGCATGATATGGTAAAAAAAAAAAAAAAAAAAAGTCATATTACAGTTATTTTGACTGAAATTGCGACACAATATGATCAGTCGGAATGATCATTTTTGCATTATAGTTTTCATTTTTACTGGAGAAGGTGTCTGTATGAAATAAACATGTTTTCTTACATCTGGAGAGCAAGATTTTTAGGTCAGGACATTTCTGCAGCACTATAATGCTGTTTTGTTACACATTTTTCCTTTATCAAAAAATTGCAGGGTTATGCAACCCTACTAATGACAAACAGGTGCATTTTTACAGTGGGGGCATTTATTTTGCCAGCAGGATCTGCAAGCCAAGTAGTTATAGCCAAGTAGTGAGACAATTTATGTTTTCATGCCTGGAGACAAAATTAGGGCTGCAACTAATGATTATTTTTTACTGTCGATTCAGTATTCAGCTGTCATAGAGCAATAAGGAAACTAGAAAATATTCACATTTTAGAAGCTGGAATTAGAGAATTCTGACTTTATTTTCATACAAAATACTCAAACCAATTAATTAATTAAATAAGTAATTTAATATTGATTCAAAATCAATTAATTGTTGCTGGTCTTAAAGGATAAGTTCGGTTTTTTGACACCTGGACCTTATTGTTAGGATTAAATACGCTCGTAGACTCACCCAGACAATTTTGGTGGAGCTCGGAGCCGTTTTCGAGCAATTTAGATCCAGCCGACGGCGTTTTTTTCTCATGCCATAGTAGCGGACGGGGCCAGAAATCGAAGCCCCTAAATTAGACTTTATCTGCTGTGAAACTCATGCAATGTCCACAACAACACCACCAGTTAGCCCCCATTCGTGGACGTGCAGTGGTTGCTCGTTCTCTGGCCAGCTGTTCGGCTCTTTGCCTCTGCATTAGGGTGACCAGATGTCCCGCTTTGCGCGTGATTTCACGCATTTTCTGTCTCTTTTCACGCATCACGCAAATTGAGACCATGTCCCGCACAACATCCCCCTCAGGCCCCAGCAATGAGAAGCCGGTGATGTTACTGCACTCTGGGCTGTTTGTTGTTGTCATAGTAGCACCGCACGTACGGCGTTTAGGCCCGCCCCTAATTTTCTCCGCGCTACCAACAGCTGAGGTGACAGTTAGTGAATGACACTCACACCGCGCGTTCTTCTTTGGAAATGGAGGAGGGGGAGACGCCAAACAAGAAGAGACGATGCAGCTACAGGCGGTGTCCCACTTTGTCCCTCACAAACATACCCCTTGTCCCTCTTTTGGTTTATTGGGACCTGGTCACCCTACTCTGCATCCTCCTTTCAAATAGCTCCTCGTCGGTGTATTCTGGCTCAAAACGATACGGGCATCCATTATACTCAAAGTCATCGTCAGACACTTCTACATCGGATAAATATTCCGCCATGCTGCACAGAAATAGCCGTGTTGCCGTGTAGCCTAGCAACAACAGCGTCTCTTCTCAGCTGCGGTCCTGCGGCGCACGTCTATAATGTCACCAAAAGTTACCCATCCTTGTAAAGCCCCGGATGACCATAACAACGAAGTTGAGCTGACATGGTGATAACACTGGCCATTCATTTATAACATGTAGGTGAAATGAGCGAGTTTTGCAGCAGATAATGTCTAATTTAGGGGCTTCGATTTCTGGCCCCGTCCGCTACTATGGCATGAGAAAAAACGCCGTCGGCTGGATCTAAATTGCTCGAAAACGGCTCCGAGCTCCACCAAAATTGTCTGGGTGAGTCTACGAGCGTATTTAATCTTAACAATAAGGTCCAGGTGTCAAAAAACCGAACTTATCCTTTAACCAAATATACAGATCTTTTGTTTCCATGTCATTGGCTGCTGAACTGCTGGCTGTTTATTTTTATTTATTTGTTTATTTATTTAGGCGTATTTATTTATTCATTGAGGATGCACCTCAGCCTGTGTACTGTTTAAAATAACAATTTGGCCTGTAGAAGATGCTGATGTTTTGTTTGGTTTATTCCCTCTTTTGTGCCAAACAGAAACAAAGAAATCTTTATCTATATAAAAAACACGCTACTGCAGACAACCAGCACAACATTTACTTAGCACAAAATTGATGCAACACAACAGAAAAACACTGGCTACTGGCGAATGTCATCTTAAATGTTGGTAGGCCGATTGCAGTCAGTACTGATGTTTGGCCGATAGATCAGTGCATCTCTATTATTTGTTGTTGTTATTATATAGAAGAGAATTAAAAGTAGCCTGACAGGTGCTGCTGAACTTTACAGCAGGTTCCTGTTCTGCAGCACATAAAATCTCATAAAAATCACATCTCAATACAAAATAAAAGCAGCGACATTCAACAGAAACAAGACAACAGAAAAACATAAACAACAATTAGTGTTACTGGCAACTGATAATTACTGCTTTATGCTAATACAATTTCAAATGAAATGTTCTGATTGGCTACTGTTTATGCAAATTGGTTCTCCATCTATGTAGGTAGATACCCAATGGCACCTCCGCTGGCAGTTAAACACAGGGGGTTCCTCCTTTAGATGAAAAAAAAAAAATTAATTTGTCGCTTTTGGGTACCAATTTTATTTCATTTTTTTCTTCTCCTTAAAGGAGGGCCACAAGGCATGTCATTTACACAGCATATCGCCTATATTGAAGTGACAAAGAAACCCATTTTAGTTTCAGCTCTATATAGTGTGATAGTGGAGAGGTGGTGTATGAGAGTATTCATGCTTTTCTGTATTCTATATGAGACGCACTCCACGAGAAGCAGCCACAGAGAGGAATTTTTTTTTTCCACTGTTCACATGTATGATGAGTTTTTCAGGTTATTTCAATAAAAAAAATATCCAGGAAATGGCATTAAATCTTGACAAACAAGAGGAATTTGACAGCCAGTGACTGGTGAGTTTAGGCATCTCTTTTTTTATTTTATTAATATGAAATTTTCTACGTAAAAAACTACCCTCATATTGACATGTAATGGGCTCAAAGTACAGAGTTAAAATTGAGGCTAGTCAAACGGTCAGGATTTTTTTTTTTTTTTTTTTTTTTTTTTGGCTTAATTAAGTATCATTAAGTACCTCTCAAAGCGAAAGAGCTAATAAAGAAACCCAACACCACCCCCTCTATTCCCAATAGAGACCACCACAGAGAAAGAATTACATCATCTAAACATCAAAACTTTCTCTGAAGTCTGGCAGTTGTCGCTGACAGTGACCTAAATTCTCTTATTTTCATGTTTTGCATGATTTAATGCACTGCTACTCGCCTTACTGGGAACACCGAACACAGATGTCATCTTGCCGCTCCCTCACATATTGAGGATCAACCACCAGCTTTAACCTTTAAAATTAGACCTTGATATGGCGGGGGAATCAAAAGGTGGCACACATCACTCTATGGAAAAGGTTATTGAGGCATTAGCATTTAGTCCTCTCTATATTTCATTTTGACTGTCTTGAAGATGGACAGGGCTCACAGTGAAACAAAATTTCCTTTCTTTTCCTCTCCTTTGCTTAAAATGGCACTGAAAACCTCTGCTTTAATATCAGTACACTTGAGATTGTTGAGAATTTTCAACTTTTCTACAATTACCTTTAATAAATACATTATTTTCTGTTTTTGAATAGTTTAAATTTTAGGACAGATGACCATGAAACTGCAAAATAAGAGTGCTTGACAGTGAGAACCACTTTATCTAGCTAAAGAAGTGGTTTTCAAACCTTTTTTTTGCCCAAGGCACATCAACATCTCAAGGCACACCTGTATTCGAGTAGGAGCCAATTAGAGGCAGAGTTTCCAGATTTAAAAGAATGTTTAAAAATAACATATTGAATGCATGTGGGATGGATGATTGGAGAGGGGGATTAGCAAAGTGAGAACAGTTTGATTTTGATTTGTGCTGTTTTGTTTATTTTATTCTGCTTATTTGCTCTTGCTTTATGATGAATGTTTACATTTGTTGGTTTGATTGAGTTGTTTGCTGGAAATTGGGACAAAAAGTGTGAATACTCAAGCACCACAGATAGTTTATTGATGTAATATAAAAAAGGGAGGAGGACTTGATACGTATGCACTTCTTACTACTCCTTTTCGGACATGAATTATTTATTTCTGCTGAACATCTGCTGTTAAGTTCGTTTGTTTGTACTTGTACTTGTTTTCTTTTCTTTTCTTTTAGCATATTTGAAATAAAATCTAATCTAATGTGCAGGTTGGAAAAAATAAAGCTTCAATCAATCAGGGCCAGTGTCACGCCCGGTGAAAACTGGGGCTATTTTTTAGGGTATAGAGGGTATTCACAAAGAAACACTGATATAGTAAATTAAAATTCATTCATAACCTTTTTGTATAGTTGTATATTACAATAACAATATATGGTAAATACCAGAGAACAGTAATCTAAATATAAGAAATAATGAATATGAAATCAAGGTGTTTTGCACCTAGGATTCCCCAATACACTCCAGTTTGGCAGTCATCTTATTTTTATTGTCTTCTAGTGTGACAAGCAGACAGTGAAAATCAAATAGTCAGCTTAAAGTACACAGATAATCTGTATATAAGACTTTTAGCTACGTAGGCCAAAGCAATATAAAGAGAAAGTGGTGAGAAAAAAAGAAACACTGAATCGTGTGATGATGTCCTTTTTTTTTTTTTTTTTTAAATGTGACTCTCAAAAGCTGAAAGCTGTATTTCAATGTAGTTGTGCAACATTTTATACACTCAGCAGTCCTGGCTGACAAACCCTGCTCCCAGATCAACCCTGTCCAGATGGCATGGCGTGGCCCTAGAGGACTCCATTTTTAATCCTCTTGGCACAGGCTCCGCTAAGCAAGAGGTGGAACGGATGCTCAGAGTCAGACGTCAATCAGGGCATTTCAGACTGGCCCACTGCCGTATGGGGCACAAAAGTGTCCCTACACAAGTATGTATGCATGGCAAAGAGAGAAAAAAAAATGCATTGGTGTCAGCTTGTACAAAAGACTGAGTGGCATTTAATTGAAGTTCATGATACACCGTTAATAGCCAGTCATGTAGGCACACTGCTGATGTGATGGAGGTTCCAGCAGTGAAAACAACCTTCTGGAACAGATGCTGAAAATATCTCAACAACTCATTTGTTCAAATGACTGTAAAGTGCAGTCTAGTGCCCATGAACATGTCTGATAAAAACAAGAACAACTTTCAATATCTCATATTTTGGAAGTTATGTTATTATGGTTCAGATTTATCTGAGTAGTAGCATTTCATGCAAATGCAGTTCAAAGTACTTCAAATTGCAATTAAACACTTAAGAAATAAAAAGAGGAAAAAGACAGATAAGCACCTAAACGTGCCCCCCAAATCTCAGAATTCTCTCCCACTTGACTTTTAATGTTTGGAAACAGTGGTTTGCAAACTTGGGTCCTGTGACTAATAGCGGCCCTTGACTGGGTTGTAGGGGATTGCCAGCAAAATATGAATAGCATATTTTAACTGTTACCATATTTTTTGAAAGTTGGAACAACAAGGAAAGAAAGATGGTAGGGTATTTTGATTGATTGTAATTTGTAGTGATATAACACTGCGACTAACAATTATTTTCAATCATTATCAGTAAATCTGCTGATTATTTTCACGATTAATCGCTTTGTTGTTTGATATATAAAACGTTGGAAAATGGTGAAAAATGTCGATCAGTGCTTCCCAAAGTCCAAGATGACATCCTCAAATGTCTTGTTTTGTCCACAACCCAAAAATATTCAGTTTACTGTCATACATGAAAAAGGGAACCCCTGTCTTGAAACACCTCATAGTCACTGATATTTCAATGAATACAAACTGATCTTTTAGAACACCAATGCCACACAATAGCACCAACAAACTAGCAGCCAGAGGCAGCAGTAGACCAGCAACTCCCATGTTCTGCGAGTTGAAATGACTGATTTTGCCAATGGAGTCTGGTTGATCGAGAGACAGTGATATTTGGCATGTATAATGCGGTTTCCCATCAGAAAAGGCTGACTGACAGCAAAGTAAAACGATAAAAAATATTCCAAATGTAGTGTTCACTTATTGCGTATACATTTTTGCACCTTTTTTAAGTGGCTAAAATACCTTTTGCTGCTGACCATAGCAGTATATTGCTTAGCGTCTGTGCTCTGACTCCCCCTTTGCGTCTCCAAACTGGGGGTGTGCTGATTGCCATTTGCTGTAGGTAATAGACCTATACGCTTATTGAAGTATCTCATACAACCCCGTTTCAAATAATCCGAACTATCCCTTTAACATACTGGCTTGATTTCCTCAAAGGTTTCAAAGGACAGAGCCACATCCACATATTTGATTATTAATGAAATATTGCTTTCAAATATCAAAAGACACTGCAGTGAATTATAATGTTTGTGAATTGTTAATAAGCTAAGGGAGTATTTACACGGTAAAACTAATGCACAGTAATAATTCAGAATTAATTGCATCTGGTTTGTCTGTTAACTTTAATTGGCCACCAGAGGAGTGCAATTGCTCATTTTTCTTTACTTTAAAATTTTATTGGGCGACTACAGTAGCTATTGGAGTGCAAACCTGTTTAAGAAATGGATAAGGAAGGAAATAAGGTATGTATCCTGCTTATCTTTATATTGTATCAAGAAGCTAAAAGGTGCTCTTTATTCACGCTTTAACCCCAGGTTTCCTCTGTATGAGTTGCAGTGCTTTCAAGCGTACGTATTTTTACTGTTGCCTGTAGTGGTCTGTATCCATCTAGATGGTTTTAGTTTGAGTTGCATAGTTTTGGAGATGGTGGCCGCAGAAATGAAACTGCTCACAACAAGGTCTGTGGATTATCTTGAATAACCGGGTCATGATTTTTGGAAAGATTGAGCTGAGTTTTTCAAATGTATCTTTGAGCACCCATTATATGGGAGGGATGGCAGACATCTCTTTGGCCAATATTTCCAGAACTCAACAGCTCACACCAATAAAACCTAGAAGCCAGAGAAAAATATGTAATTTAGTTAGTTATACATATTTTGTTAAAACTACAGGATGTGTTGTTGACCACAAGGGTTTTGTAAAATGTATCTATTGCCACTTGTGTATATTTAAGGACATAAATAAATTGGAAAAGTTTAGGCATGCTGTAAAAATGTGTGAAGATTTTGGAATATAATTTAGTTTGTAATTTTCTGGTGTTAGTTATGTGTTGATAATCAGTGTAGTTTCAAACTAGGTTGTAATATTATACAGGGAATTGTAGAGATTTTTCAGTGGGGTCTTCTCAGGAAGAGATATTTATATAGATGAAATATTCCCTGGTTTTAATCAAATTTATTTCTTTTTTTTTGCCTCTCTGCTCATTATTTTCCTGGAGCCTGACTGGGATGAGTCGGGGGTGGGGTGGGGTGGATGGATGGGGATGTGTTACAGGACAACAAGGACCCAGGTGTACTTCTTATTAGCTGCTAAGCTAATGGAATCACCAGTCTGCCTTTCTCCGGATCATGCAGCTCAAGACTAGACCAGCCTGTCCTGAGGGAGGTCTGGCCCAGAAGAGGGCATCTGGTGCTCTGGTCTGCCTCCTCCAGTCTGACTTACCGCAATTACCAGCAAGAGACAGACACTGGCATTATCCTGTAACAAATACACCAAATCTGCGGATCAGGATGTCTGCTTGTAGTGTCATCAAGATCAAGCTTACCTTGTTTTTGAATGGCTTTAAAGATAAGTCCTTGTAATACATGTGTTAGAATTAATCTAAATTAATGGATTTTATTTTTTAATACGATTCATTATGATCTGTTGCACATAGACCCAGTATGATTTTCATGGAATGATCATATTATTGGCTAAAAGACTGTTTGTATTACCTACATGTCTTCACATATAGTTTCCCTTTCTTATAAATAAATAATGAGCAGTTGATTTATAATGTATTGTTTCTGCATTATTAAGCTGTTCACAGCATTATACATTAAATTGTATGGTAGAGATTTAAGAGCAAGATTTCATACATAATGTCTGTGCAACAGTCCCTGTTGCTGCATTCAAAACTTGTAGCAAGAGAAACCAATCTTTATTTCGGGAAACTAGTAACAAGATTTAGATTTTTAACAACTCTGTTTGAGCAGTGTTTTGCCTTGTGAATATAGTGGTTTGTTTCTGAGAACTCATCCGCATCCCAAGTGTTAAATCACAGCCGGAGAATCTTTGATTAAGCCTTCTCACATAAACAGGCTCTTCACAATCAAGACCTGAGTCACAATGAGCATAGAGTTTTTAAGGAAAAGTGAAATACTGAATACTGATCTCAGTACCAATGCCGCATTGATCTGAATGGAGTGGTAATTAAAACAGCCATGTGTTTCACAGAGTTGCTCGAACGGAGTGAACCAAACACTCAGTCTGACAATGCCCCTGCAATACAGGTTGCTATTAACAACAATCAGCGCAGGCACTAGGATTGAGACATCTAATCAGTTTCTCAAAGCTGTAATGCCACCCTAATGAAAGAGATTAAAAACGCTTATTTGGGAGAGGCCGGCGCCTGTTTCCCTGATGATGTTTTTCTTCCTCCAGCCGAAGATAAAAGCAAGGTAATAATGCTGGAAGAATTGTTCTCCACCAGGATTTAAGATATTGAACATGGAATTCATTTTCATGGGTGAAAAATGTGGGGGAAGAATCCACACGCAATTGGATTCAGAGCCACGTCAGGCTCTGTCTGCCAAATGTGCATGTCACAGAAATTGACCCACAAATAAAATGGGGTCACATTTTTCGGCAGGTGGGAGTGAAAACTGTCTCAAAGTTTGGACGATTTGACAATTTGATCAGCAATTTTCGCAAGTAATCAGTTCTGGCAGACACAAGCCTACTCCTGTCACTGCCGCGGGCTGCTGCAAAATGAGCCCATATTACTTGTCTGCTGCAAAGGCTGAGGGATGTGTTGTCAGGCAAGCATTTGGCAAAGGTTTGGAGTGGGAGTGGGAAGGAGGAAATGCATTAAATACTGTGGAGAGATGAAGCGGCCAGTGTATGGGCTTTAGCCTGCAGAGGTGGAGGTATATTGAACGAGTGAACGAGGACGGGCTGAAACGGCCAGGAGGGCTGTGGTGCAGAGACTGCCTCAGCTCACCGCAGGCTCTGAATTGTACTCTGCATCTACAGTATATTAGCTTTTCCTGCTTGTCCACCTGAATGCAGCCCACTGCCTCACACTTGTGCCTATTGAGAGTATTTTAGTACTTCACTCAGGCTGAATAATTGTACTCCCAGCCTGTTGTTGTGAAAAGGATTTTATGTTGTTTCTTTATTTAAGAAGAAGTAAAATATTCAAATGCGTGTATTTTTAAAGACCCGACGGTGTGTAGATGACACAGTTGCCCACTGTGGTCTGTTTTTCTGGCCCTTGCAATGTGATGGGATAAGTACTGAGGTCTGTCCTATTAATGGTAGCAAGCCAACTTGGATGTTATGATGAAAACGAGAGACATGTAATCTCTGAGGGAAGGGTGATGCCAGGGAAACGGCTTTCCTGTTTGTCCACAGCGCGGATTTAGATCCCTTCATCCCAGCTCTCTCCCACTGCCTTCACAGGGTTATTATTCTCTGAATTCCCACGGTGTGGCCAATCAACAGATGTGTTTAAACTGAATTTGTCTTCCCTCCCAATAAGCCTCCTCCACAACCAGTGATATTCTATCATGTAACAGAACATGGCAAATTCGTCATGATTGCCAGGGTATTGTTTGCAAATTAGGTTTGCGTATAAGTGACATTGAGCAAATGCTTCGTCCTTCAGCTAAAATATGAAGCTGTAACATTTAGCTCTAGGCTAGATCTACACTAGGTGTTGTGATACTTTAAATTAAAAGTAATACAAATGTGTACATTTATTTTTTTCGGTTACCAAAGAATGTCCTTTATTAAATAATAAAAGTGATCTGTTTTTGGTCTGAATAAAATTTGTTATTCCCTTTAACTCAAAGTGCCTCTGCTTTCCTCCTTTAATAAAACAAAATTAAATTACTCAGCCATGACCAAAGAATGAGCAAACGATGAGACGAGTTGTCTTTGGCAATGAATTCTTGAATTGTGTATGTACAAATGTAAAACAAACCAATGCAGCAGCTAATGGCATTCCTTTTTATGAAATAAAATTCTGATATTCAGCATATTGTTATATCCACAGTGGTGGGGTTGTTTGAAGTGATAAAAAACACAGTTGCCAAGTTGATTGCAATGAAATAAAAAGTCACAGAATGCAGGAAGTTGAGCAACATGTTTTAGGGCAACACCTTCTACAACACAATTTCAGTATATCAGACGTCTCATCTCTCTGTGGAAACTTTTCATACTGTACATTGTAAACATTACTAAGATGCTATATGATCAAATGTGAACCCGCTGTGATGTCACCCATTGATTTGTGGACTACTCTTTTGAAGTTTAAAGTTTGGCATTATGGGGTCGTCATCTTGTTTTTGCATCTATAACGTGCAGTATCAATGAGTGTGTGGAGCTGGTGGGTGACATACTGCGAGTTGGATGGTACTCGGTTTTGGCTCGTCTGTACAGCAGCAAAAAATAGCAGCCTGTCTGGCCACAGTCTTTCTCATAATGCAGTTATACAGTTTCTGAAAACGTGTGATAGGAAACATGCAATGCAGTAACCATATCTTGATTAATATTTGATCACACTGCCTCATTTGACAGTGTGATCTGAGTTTTGGGAGCCTGAGGTGGAACCCGGACACACACTGGTGGCTCTCTGGATGTCACCATTCTCATATTACAGCTCAAAAGTACACTAAAATATGTGTCTGAAAACGTTTTGGCTAGAAATAGGTGATGCAGTAATCTTGATCCATAATTGATCAGCACTGCCTAGTTTTAAAGTTTGATCTGTGTTTCGGGAGGTTCAGTTTCTAAGCACGGCACAAAATGGTGGCTATGTCAGCACAATCTTTCTCATAATACAGTTAAATAGTACACCAATATATTTTCCTGAAAACTCATGAGAAGAGAAATGAGAAATGCTGTAGCAGAATCCTGATCCATATTTGATCAGCACTGCTTAGTTTGACAGTTTGATCTGAGTTCCGCAAGCCAGTGTGTTGCACAGGACGGATTTATTTAATATTGACTTCTCGCTCATGCGGTAGCCCTGCCCTAAAGCACACCCGTCTTCATTGTCTGTTTTACTGTAAATGGGACCAAAATTTACATGCTGTCTGAAAAAGACTTAAAACAAGCAATTGAAACCAGAAATACATTAGTAAACTGTTTACTCAGGTCATAATTCAAGTAAGAAGTAGCATCATTTTCTTAGAAAAGAACTTACAGTTGGACTTCTTTTTACATCCAGTGCTGTTGCCCCCTGCTGGCCATGAGAAAGAATTCAGGTTTAAGGCACTTCCACATTGGCTTCACTTTTCCTTGAAGTTCTGTCTGCTATTTAAATATACAGTCCATGTATATGACTAGTGGGTTTTTGTACATCTAAACAAATACATCTAAAAGTTGCTGTATTTTAATGCCGCAAGAAAACTTAGTTCTGTACTATTTACAGTAAATAAGTTCCTCGCCTGGTAGAGACGTGACAGCTTTGACGAAAAGTGAAACAGATAGAAAACACGAGGTACTGATTATGTGCCACAGTCCCTTAGGAGGGAATAAAAATGGTTAAATAAGAATGTACATAGTCTTATATTTCATCTGTTTTTTTTTTTTTTGTTTTGTTTTGTTTTTATTTTTGGGAGGACTTTCTTACCTCACTGGATCATTCTGAAGGAGGCAGGAAACATGGGGACAGAGGGAGGAAGATAACATGGAACAAAGTTTCCCACACTGTTTTGAACCACAGATGCTGTGGCTAAACAGTGTGTCTCTTAAAGTGCAAGGCCACCACTATGCACCTCATTTCTTTATTTTTTTTTAAGAATAAAAAAATGAAAATAATGAGCCCTGCACATGATTCATGAGCAGCTTGGCTGTTACGATCGTACAAGGTAGCTCTGCAGCAGTTACCATCCAGAGCCTTAATTTGTTACTGCAGAAGATGATTCCAGCAATTCTGTTTCAAAATTGGGTCAATAAATTGCTGTCAGTCTAATTCATTTGGCACTGAGTCATTAAAGCCAGAATGATGCTGTTGTAGCACTGCTGCATCCGCCATTCTTGGCAAGCTGGGCTTGAATTAATATTCAGCTGGATTGGTTTTCATGCACGCACACACACACATGCACACAGGGAGAGACAGATAAAGAGAGCGGGAGACACAGATTATTTAAAAATTATGGTACCAGTACGAGCAAATGACCGCCTTCACCTTCTCCTTCAGGAACGGTTTTCACCATGAATAATAAGGCACCCTAAAGTTTGGGGAATAAATACCGAGCTTCATAAACTTGAATCACCTGCTGTATTTCATTAGTACAACTCATAAACACATCAGAGAACATGCAGCTAGTTCTTTCACTGACTGAGTCTGCCAGCTGTTTTTATGTTTTATATTGAGCCACATCTTGTGACCATAAAAATCTTGTGGTTGTTACGTCCCAAAACACATTTTTTGTGCAAATTCATTAAAAAGAATGGTATTACATGGTGCACTTTTTTACTCTTTGGCTAAATGAGTGGTCCAATCCATTAGACATGCATTGTTTATCAGTGGTCAACATGTGTGGTAAATTAAATAAAAGGGATATTCCTTGTTTAATTTCTAGTGGGAAATCTGAGGAGAGAGAGAAAAAAATGCTATAAATGGAGTGGCTGCCTGCTAAAAATACCACCCCATTTCTTTTTGTAATCTCCACCAGGGGCTACTGGGACTTGCTTTTGCCTCTGAATGTGTAAGCTAATAGTGGGATATCATTTGATATGGTCCTTGGCTGTGAACATAATTTATAGTAGTTCTTTTTCTGACACACATTTGTGTATCATAGTAAGAAGGAAACAAGCTTTGGATATTCAGTAGAATCAGGCTCTTTGAGGAAATACAGTGTGTGATCTTCTTACATGCAAGGGCATTTTCAATTTTCTCTTTCTACCAAAGGAAATCAAGTTTTTAGATGCTCTGCATTTTATGTGTTTGTTGGCTGGGGAAATCACAGTCATTCTTCACTATCAACTGGTTTGCACGGGACAAATAATGCTGTTCCTGCTTGAATGATTTTAATCTGCATGTGTTTTCCCATTTAGACAAATCAGAAAAAGGAAACGACATATATACTCAGTACTTCTGGTGTAGACACAATAAATTGGTTCTGTGGTGAATAGCCGCAGACTCTGCTGGGGGCTTATTATGTGGCATTGCACAACACCTTAGTGTGGGTTTAAAGAATGGTTGTCATTGCACAGTATTTCAACACATACTTTTTCTTTGACCTGTCATGAAGAGGTCCAGTCTGCTCAGTAAGGGGTCTGGTCATTATTGGACTTAGCTTTTGGTGATGGTGAGTGCGGGATCATTATCAAATGGTTTCTTCCAACAGGCACTAAAGAGTAGTGTTGGCAGCCGTAGGCCTCAAGCTGTTCAACCTTACGCTCACTAATTGCTCTCTGTCAGGAAGGCCAGAATGTGTCAGTTCAACAGTGTTCAAGGCTCAGGGAGGAACTGTGGTAATGAAACAAATTTAAGAAGGGGAAAAGAAGTGGATTGCATGAGCAGAGGAGAAAAGAAGTCATGTCATGAGTGAAGAGATGCAGAATGGAATATTAATGACCTTTGTATACGACAACAACAAAATATTTTGATTTGTGATAACATTATGCACAAAATAGTTCAATGTATAAACAACTAGGTACTATTATCCTTTGCTGTTTATGTCCTTGGTTAGTCAATTAATTGTTTGGTCTGTAACACGTCAGAGTGAAAGTACCTTCCATAATTTTCCAGAGCAAAAGTTGACATATTTATATTATGACCAGAGAGTTTGCCCGAGGCAAGTAAACTATGTTTGCGCATGTGGAATGTCTCATGCAGTCGAAAAATGTGTTTCTGTCTGTGTGGCAGCTGTGATCCCAAACACACTGTGCAGTGGAATAATGATCAATTGTCTTGCTTTTTGCTTGCAATGTTTCAGTTTCAGAATTTTATGAAATTTCATAAGTCTTGACAAGATTCAGTGGAGCTGTCCACTCCACTTAGCTCAAAGCTAGCTAGTTAGCACTAGCCCCTAAGCAGCTATAAAACATAGTAATTTTTTTTTTTCTTTTGCCGTGGTTGAAAAAAATCTCTCGGATTCCTCCAGCTTCCAGCTCTGCAGCTCCGAAATGTATCTGGGACACCTCCAGTTTCTGACTATTTTAATTGTCTTTAGCTGGACTTGTAGATGATAAAGAGCTTTTCACAGTGTGGACCAACCGCTGTTGTGAAGAGTACAAGCAGACAACATAGTAACATTACATAGACATAAAATAGATTTATTTATTTATTTTGTGTGGCAGCAAACACAGCACACAGCCTTAACGTAACTATTATACTGCAATCATAGCTGATCTATGCACTTTATGATTGATGAAAGCAACGTAACTACAATACTGGTACTAAAATGATACTTTTAAAATGGTACAGATGCCTTAATGGTACCTGAACCAATACTTAACTGAAGTGCAAAATGACAGTCAGTGGCATGAAAGATGAACATTTTTTATTGCAAATTTGAAATTTAACAATATACTAACTGTTAACAGTTTAAAGAATACTTCAATGCATAACAAATTTACATAACAAATTGACATGATAAATAGCCCAGGTACAGGAAATTAACACTACATAGCAGTTACAGTACTAATAACAGTAAAATAAATAAAAATTCCTGCTTCAAACTTCAGCAGCTGTTTTGGAGAATATTATCATATTGTCTAACCTGATGAAAGGCCGCTGTCATCATCATCAGTGGTCTCCCTATCATAGATATAAATCGCAAGTCATTATGAAACGTCTCATCTAGTATTTCAAATTTATGCACCCCATCTGCTTACAAGTATGTCTCTTGTGCAGTATTTTTTGGTGAAGTCATTTCCCACAGCTCATGACTTCTCCATCCTGGGAAAAAAAATTGCGTCCTGTGTGTCACCAGATGCTTCTCCCATTTACACACAATTGCTTTTAAACAGTTGTTGGACATCCTGAGGGTTGGAATTGTTTTGAGTGAAATACAGATACACACTAGACTGTTTAGCTTGGCATTTTAACCATGTTTACTGTGGCTACTAGTTATCAGAAGGCTACTTGTTGCCATAACCACTTAGCGTGAGTGTTGCTTTAATTATAAGGAGGCATGTTTGGTGATGTGTCTAACGTTTGCACCAGAGGGCAACTATTTCAATAGTCAGCTCAGGCTTGTGGCACCAAAATGCGACTCCGTAATATGTGTAGATATTGGTCGTATGGGAACCATTGCCATGTTGGCACCAGATATCGGTATCCAAGTAACTATCCCTCACACCCTGGGAAAAAATTGCCTTTAGCAACAAACACACTAGACTCTGTCTCACACACACACACACAAGCTACTTGCAAGTCTCCCTTCAACCTTTAAAGGGGAAGGCTTGGCCTAGTGCTAACTAGTAGTCTGTTACTAAAGCAAAAAAAAAAAAAAAAAAAATTCTAATACTCATCCCACTGTGAAAATTCATTCTAAACCTTACAAAGGCAAAAATATGTGAGATAATAGAATTGTCCAAATCACTGATGATTTTTATGTATTTATTAATAAACCTACATTCTCCATTTTTGGACAAATAAGTTTGGCTGACTGGCAAGCTGAAAAAGCGTCATGTCAAGCTCTGGCTACTTAAAGTTCAGATGAAGGGAGTATCTGGCCTTGGTGAAACACGGAAGGCAGGTGAGACATAACGTAGGGAGGAATTTGTTTTTAACTTATGAAGGTGTCATAACCCGGCTTATCATGCTGTTGCTAGCTAGCTAATTAATGAATCTTAGCTATGCACTGCTAACAATTGAGTATTGATTGATGGTTAGATGTGAAATTATTTGAAATTGGTTGGTTGAAACCTATGCAAAACGCAAATCATATTTAGTTTTACAGGAAGAAAACATGATTAGATTTTGATATAAGAAAACAAAGAAATGTTTTGGGCATATGTTGTTAAGTAGGTGTACAGTATTACTGGGATATTCACATCTGAAAAACAGAATTTTTGTCATATCTGCTTAAAAGAGAAAATGATAATCCTGTTAGTAGTGGATGACATTATTTAGCTAATGTATTTACACACTGGAAAATGCCCCACAGCACACGTTTTCCTTTCCGGAAAGAAGTGAGGAGGGGTATGAGGACAGCCGAGGAAATGAGTTGGACAAGGAAGAGGAATGAGGAGAGTTTTTTGACAGAAAACATAATAGTGCAAGTATATCCAGTACTGTAAAAAACAAACAACAAACAAACAAGAACGGCATCATCAAACTAATAGCAGAAACACTGATATTATTATAAGTTAGGCAATTTCCAACTTCAAGCAGATAGCCCAGCAAAGCTGTTTTCCAGTCTCTGTTCGCTACAAAGCACACACAGGCACTTGATCTGTAGAGTTTAGAGGGTTTTTTTTGTTTTTTTTTTCCTTTTTTTCTGAAAAGCTCAACATGATGCTGGGTTATTCTGTTTGCTTTAGTGCAGGAAAAAGGTTCCCTGAGCTTTTGTCTGAGCACTTCACTTCTTTTGTAATCCGCTCTGCTCCACTAACAGAGAGGACTGTAGTTCAGCGTTAGGTTATATGGTAACTCCTGGTGACTTTTGTGCAGCTCGTAGCTATTTTTTCTTGGCTGATTGTGTTGCACCTCTCATCAGAACAAATCCACACCTGGTTAATTTTCTGTGCTGCCTCTGAGTGGATGCTGCAAACTGGGCAATCTACTCCATCCTCAGGCAAACAGAGGGAGCAAGTAATCAGATGAAACAAAATCAATAATACAAAAGTCCAGGTGAAAGGAGACACAAAAAATGAGAATCTGTCTTTGGAGATCATTTTTGTAACACAATGAAAAAAATAATATAAAATCATTTTCTCTGTGTCACTTAACAGAGCTGTTGGCTGTAACATGCCAGCAAGATGTTTAGACACAATATTTAATACATGCAACCAAGAAGATAAACCATCTCTGAACAGATAAAATAAATAAGTCTAGTAAATTTTTAAAGGTTTTATTGTTTCAACACAGATTTTCTTTTCTTTTGCAGATGTGCTGTTTTGCATAGTTCCACTCTTCGGTTCCTCCAGGCAGTCTGCATTTCTACATTTTTCCATGATGGCCACTCATTATTACATGTAAACTAAGGGTGCTCTGATTGATTGGCCCTGATTATTGCATAAAAATATGAATACACATTTAAACATCAGTTATTGCAAAGATAAATTGGCCTATTCTTAAAACATAACCCCAAAACATTTGAATGAAACAACATTGATAAAAAAAAAAAACTATCCATTAATTCTTGTGCAGTGATGTGAGCTTAGCTAATTTTACTAAGTCACTGTGTGGACCTATCCATAACAGTGACACATATTGGCCTATTAACTGTAGTTTATTATTATTCCAAGTGTTAGCCACAATGGATAGTTGTTAACTTCACGAGCAGGAGATTCTGCAAACCCTCTACACCAAAAACCACCAGCGAATGTGCAGAGGGTGAGGCTAACACAGCTAACATTGTGCATGCTACAACTGCTATTGAACTTAGCAGCTATGGGTGAACACAAATTTAAGAAAAATCCAAAAATATTCTAAGTCAATTAAACAAGTAGGGCGTCCTGCTCCATTCTCTCAGTTAAGGGGCCCATTGCCTGAAAAACATTTAAGATCTGTTTAAGGACCTGTGGTTAGATGATAAAAAACATAAAAATGTTGCATTATTTTCTACATGGGCAGATCTGAAACTTATATTTCAAAATATCAATACAGTATCAATATCGATAATGAGGGATTTGATGTGATGGATTTGATTGTGATATTTGATTTTCTCCATATCGTTCAGCCTTTTATCAAATTATCAGCACACTCGACCATATATTCTACATCCTCAAGGACCTCAGTCATCATTTCAGGTTGTTTTATACTCATACAATGCTCTTAAGGGAAAAGTTAAATGAATAAATAGGTTCCATTAATAATAGAAGGCTACAAATAGACCTTGATTGAGACTCAGCAGCCGATACTGCTCCAGCAATCGGTAATCAGCCAGAATATCCTGATCGGAGCACCCTTCTGTGAACGGCAGGGATTAACCTGTTTTCTGACTGGAATATGGCCTGTTGTTTAATTGCTTTTCTGTAGAGGTGCATGACTAAGAGGGACGTTTGAGAGGTGTAATAACATGAAACAACAGTGGATCGTTGGAGCTGAATGCCGAAAATGTCGTGTGTGACACATGGTGAGCGACATATGTGCACAGGAAGAGGAAAATTGCTTTGAGTCATTCTCCATTACTGCCCTTGATCAGCATCCCTTCTATAGTTGGTGGCGGAAGAAATACACTACGCCTCTCAGATATAGCAGAGGAAGGCTTTTAAAAAAAATAAAGGCCAGTTTGTGACGTTTTGACAGCTTCCCCTTTATTACACCCGCGTTGCTTCCTGGTGTTCAGGACCTGCTTGCAGATTTAAGATGATGAAAGGAAACAGTACTCGAGGAAGAGACATCCATTCATTTTTAAATAATAAAATCTCACAATCTATTTTAATGCGCAAAATGTCCAGCTTGGGATATCAAATGCACTTTTGAAGTCTGGAAGGGTATATTCTTTTCACCTTGTTTGAAGCTAGTCCACAAATATGAAAGGAGGTGGGTATATACAGACAGGAAGTATTAAAGATGAGTGTGTGTTCACTTATATATCTGTTTCATGCATTTACTCTTTTAGGGCTCAGTTCACGGGAAGAGCAGGATGGACATCTGAGCCTTTTGGTAGGGATATTTCTAACCGCAATAAGTGTTGTGTGCCCGCGGTAGCTTCTTTACTTTGAAAAAATTCAGAATTCTTTTGGATTATGTGTTACTTTTTCCATCCTATTGAAATCGGATTGGCAGCTGGTTTCAAGTTTATATCACTGGAGTAGGAATTACTAAGTGACAACTTTCTGAAACATTTCACACAAATGCAAGGAATACTGCAATCTCAGCTGTGTGTTACAAGATTGGGAGTTGTTCTTCAATTTTCAAACCATCCAAAAGGCCTTGAGATGTCTTATTGTTTTATTGGTTTCTCCTGACCTTTGTTTTGATTGACAAGTTGACCTCAAAGATTTCATCCACCACAAAGAGAGAGAGAGAGAGATGATAGAGAGGGAGAGAGAGAGGATGAGGAGAGAGAGAGCAGAGAGAGAGCAAAAAAAAAAATGTTAGCTGACTTTTTCCTGCTGGTATTGGTCACTGAGTCTTTTCCACAGAACTTTCTTTCTTGCAGCAAACCTTTGTTTTCACCAGTTTAAAAGTCTGCACAAAGGGACTTTCAAATGATTTGGGATAATTATGGGAGATTCCTTGAATTAAAACTTCAGTGTGGGAAAAATATGGAGGTGAGAACACTGGTGCCCATGCTAATTAGGTTCACGCTATGTATTACAACATTCTGTTTTTGTTGGACGGTGTATTTTTCTTAATGTTGTAGACGTGCTGGTTCTGTGTGGAGAAATCGAAGCTGTAGAGGAGAGAAGGTTTTGAATATATTTGCAGGACAAATGTGACATTTTGTCCTGTTAAATCGCAGTGACAAATGTAAAATTGCTGTATCCAGGCCACTGATGGTTTTAGTGAATTTTTATTTTCTCGCCAAACCACGGAGGTTGTTGATAGTTCATTAATTACCTGAGGTCCCCACATAATGAAGGTCCCGTGAGAGTACAGGGCTTAAGGCTTACTTCTGTTGATATATTTCTCTGGCACACTCAAGCATGCATTCATGGGTAAATAAACACAAAATACAAAACATTTTAACTGTGGGGTTCCAATTCTTATGTCTCATTCTCACCATTAAAAACACATCAGGAAAATGGACAAAGGATTTGAATTTTAAGTTAAAGAACCAGTGAGTAGGATTGCACATTGCATCTAGTGATGAACTTGAAGTAGGACAGGGCTTCTCAAAAAGCAAGTCAGTCGGGACCCAGCCTGTACCTTCTGTTA
Organism: Lutjanus argentimaculatus; assembly: GCA_034769285.1. Taxonomy (NCBI): domain Eukaryota; kingdom Metazoa; phylum Chordata; class Actinopteri; order Lutjaniformes; family Lutjanidae; genus Lutjanus; species Lutjanus argentimaculatus. The sequence continues at coordinate 6,168,573 of JAWZSL010000009.1, read as the reverse complement.
TGACATCAGGGCATTTTCTGTTTTGAAGTACATTTTGTATCGATTAAAAAATTGTTTGTGACATTGAATATGAAGTGCCGCTGTAGATCATTCACAGTGATCCGGTCCTCAGATAAAGCTGGTTTTAAGTTGGCTTATTTTCCTTTCCCCAGTGTTGTCGTGTCAAGTTTATTCATAGAGCACATTTAAAAACAACCAGCATTGACATTAACTGTTGAGCAGAATGTTGAATGTTGTTGCTGTGTGTTGTTCACACATTAACTTTACTGGTGAATTTGCTGTCAGCTCCCAAATTGACTTTTCTCCCACTAGGCTCAATTGTATTTTCACTGTCTTAGCTAGAACTGCAAATATTGTGGCATATTCTTAACTGATAGTTGAAAACATTAACATTGATTTAATAATTAATAAGACATAAAAAGCAGTTTGTTTTTGTTTTTCTCATTTCAGGTTTTATTTAACCAACTCTGTTGGCACACAGCTGATCTTGTTGCAGTTACTGCCATTTCTAGACTAGCAAGGCACAGCAGATAAAACTGAGAAAACCTAGGAGCTCCAGAGAAATGGTAAACAAAACATGCATTTTCAATTAACACTTAAAAAAAAAAAAAGAAAAAAAGAAAAAAATCTGTTAAAGGCATAATTTGCAAAATCTTCATTAAAAAAGAGTACACACTGATATAAACATAATCTTCTCAATCATGCTGGTTGGCTGTATCTGCAGAGACCTTGCCCTCTGATTATAGTTCCTTATTTTCTCTTTATTTTGCTGTGCCTGGGTTGCTTTAATGTCAGTAATTAATGTTCTGTGAATGAGACTCAACAATCTTTACTCGACTAAAAAAAACGTGGTGATACAACATGGTGATCTGTGGAAGAGGAAAAGGGCTGATTCTGAGGTAATAAAAACAAAGCAATTCTTATTTTCAAGTAATCAAAACATACTTAGTTTTATATTTCTGCTTTATCTGCCACAATAATCTTACACAGTGGACCTTTACAGCTATTTTTACAACCTGCGTATACAAAAGGAGGAGCAGGTGATGCCCTGCTTCTCCATCCTGTAAGTCTGATTTGCTAAAACTCAACTGATTTTTTTTTTTTTTTTTGTTTACACTTATTTTCTTGATCTGTAAAGCAGAGACATACATTTTGCTCGAGAGCCATCGAAGGCAAAACAGAACCATGTGCTGTCCACAAACATTCAGGCACTGTAATAATTGGTTTACCCTGAACAAGTCTGTTAGTTTGTATATGTAAAATTGTATGCAAGACTCAGCTGTGAACAAGGGGGTGTTCAGCTCCATGCATGCGCAAACAAACAAACAAACCGAATACAGAAAAAACGGTGATATTTCATTGACATATCAAAAGAACTCCCACACAAGGTTTGGAAAAATTTCCACTAAAACATGCAACCCACTACATGGTGTGGTGCTAATATAATGAGGTGTATCGACATTCACTAAAATGTTCTTATTTGAATTCCAAATTTCCCTAAACGGAAAGCATTTTCTTACTCTTTACACTCTGTCTCCAGTGATAAATCCCAGTACCAGTCCCTATTACTCATGCCGGAATAGGTCTGTGTTCTGCACTGTAGAGGGATTGAATCGACTGCTTTCAGGTTGGACCAGTAATGCGGAAATGAAAGAAAAGCGAAAAGTTGCAAATTAAACTCCTTGCTTCCTCTGGCAGGTTCTTTTCAAGAGGAGCTGTCGGGGCTTGACTGGAGAGCCGATCCAACATGAAGAAAAGATAATTAAATAATGGAGGCCCACGTCTCACAAATTCCACAGTATGGATTTAGGATCTCTCAGCAGTTTCACCTTCCCTACTGTGCCACACAATCAATATTTGATCAAGGTCCCACTCATCAGAACCTATGCATCCTTGTTTTAACTTTTAATTCCCTTAAACTGGGACGGCAGCTTTTGCCAATATTTGATTTTCTAAGTGTGTAACCACAATCAGTGCCCTTTGAACTGTATAATTTCAGGCATGAGTACCTTCCATGCGCCATGAATTGACCAAAGATTGTGGTCTATAAATGCATTCAAAGCATCTGCCCACACATCTGGCATATGAAGAAGTGGAAAATTGATCAGAGATATTGCTTGAAATCGCATTGTGGCTACTCACAAAACCATGTCAAGCAAATAATGCAGAAATGCAACAATGGGATGCACAATTTCAACATAAGCTGGCCAGTATTCATCCAAACACATTCATCTGAATATAAGAATTCATTCAATTCGAAATGTGTTGAAAATTGATCTTTTTATATAAGTGTATTCACATAAGCTTAGGAGTAATGAACAAAGCAAAATGGATGGTTGTGTTTACAGTTTAGTGAACCAGTTCATATTAAAGCGATTTAAAGTTATTGGACAAGATGGCAATATCTGGGAAAAAGTTTCTGCAGAAGTGATGAACTGGAACTAATTCAATTCATTATTTTTTTTTTTTAAGTTTTTCTACTTTATGGGAGGAAATGCAGGCAGAGAAAATCACATAGAGCTGGTGAAGGCATTCTATTCCCTTTTAGACAAGCACTTTGATGACACTTGCAATGGGCAATAATTAAAATCTTATTTGCATAATGTTCCTCAAAAACTTTATGGACAGCAAATTTAATTAAACTACCGTACTTACACACCATGACCTTGCATTTACTAAAAAAAAAAAGAAATGCTATTTTTTCCTTTCATAGCTATGCTAATTATATCATTTGAAGGCATTTTCCATCCCTTCCTGAATTTCTCAACATACACCCCATATCTCTCTAGTGGTCCCACGAAATATGCGTATGGCACTTTTAGTTTGAACTAGTAAGCAGGACAATTAGAAACCTCTGCGGTAAATATTAAGCGGATACTGTGCATTTGACTAAAAATGAGGGATTAACTACTTAAAATGTTCTGCTTGATCCCTTGACTGGACTTCAAAGTGAAGTTATATTGGAAGAGGAGCGTTAGAGAAGACGGGGCATTATCTGTGGCCCTGTTGTGACACTGACACTCAGAAGTCACGGAATCCTTCCAAGAAAGTTTGTACCCTATGGAAAGAACACTGTGTTCATAATGCGCAAATGACTGGATAGACAGTTTAGCTGCATGACAACAGTTGTATATTTGCTGTTGTAAATACTAAAGGGACCAGTGTGTGGGATTTAGTGGCATCAAGCTCTGAGCTTGCAGACTGCAAACACCTCTTCTCTGCTTCCCCTTCCAAGTGCAGAACAAGAGATGGGATTGATCTAGTCCAATATCAGGGCCCAATGTTGACGCAAGGCATTCATTGAGTATCAGACACGCGACACAATCCACACTCTATTCTACATTTTGCACTATTTTTGCAGAATTGAGAGCTGACTGAGAGCTTCTACTCTATATTTGCATATAATGTAAGGAAATATGTTCAAACGTTACTGCCACGATACAGCTGGTGTGAAGAAATGTACTAGCTACCTCCCTCATGGCGGAACAATAAATTATCTCAAAAATGAAAATTACCAGCGCAAAACGGCAAAACACAATGTCCTAAACACTTCACAAACACAGGAAACCTACATTACAATGACTAATAAAGAGAGTAACATTTGCTTTTGGAACATAAAATAGCAAACTTAAACTCTCAGCAGAGCATCATGAGGAATTATGCAAATGATGGCCGTCTCTTAGCCTATCTGCAGCACATGTGAATGTCACATGCCAGAATCGTACGGTGCCCCACAATGATTAAAGGACACCATTACTACATGTAATCTTACTACTACTACTATTATTACTACTACTACTGATGATGGTGATGGTGATAATAATAAACATAAATTAAAAGACAGCTGTTATCAGTATAGCATTGGTATTGGCAGATATCCAAATTCAGTTATCGAAAGAACCTACAGTAGCCGTGTAACTCATGGAAAACTTAGGAAAAGGCCCATCTAGAGCCAGCATTTGTTTTTTCTGTTTGGGCAACTGCAGAAACATGGCTGTTCAGCACAGTGGACTCCATGGAAAAAGACCCATGTCATCTGCACATGCAAAGGGCTCTTTCTGCAATATTGAAAACACAAGGATTCTTATTTTCAGGGGATTATACACAAATGAAAACATACCCAAGAATCTTATATAACATATTCTGCCAATAAAAATCTCCAACAATTGACATGTAAGTCTTTTTTGTTGCTTTGGAAAAAATGTAGTTGCATGAGAAGTGAATAATTGCATGTATTGAAGCTGAAAACAAATAAAAAAAAAAACATGTTACTTGACTTAGTGCAGAATAACAAGATTCAACAAGACAAGCAGAGGGTGTTTGTGCACTGGATTTTGCCTTTTGTGACCTTATTGGACTAACAAGCGACTTTTTGACCCACAAGTTGACTGATCCGCTCTGCTTTTGGATGCATCTGTGCCAGCAACAGCCATGGTGGGAAAGTATTATGTTTACAGGTTGTCCATCCATCTGTACATCCTGTTCTCAGAAGCAGTATTTCAAGAACACCTTGAGGAGATTTCTTCAAACTTGGCACAAAACACCACTTAGACTCATAGATGAAGTATTTAGATTTGGGTCATCAAAGTTCAAAAACCAAGGTTACTGTGACCTCAAGTTTGTCCCATTCTCATTAACACAATATCTCAGGAATGCCTAGAGGGAATTTAAATACATCTGGCACAAATGTCCACCTGGACTCAAATATGATTAGATTTTGATGGTCAAAGGTCACTGTGACATCTCAGAACATATTTTGGCTCAAGAATTCATACACTAATTATGACAAAGTTTCACACAAATATCTAAAAGGATAAAATGATGAGGTGATGAAATTTCGTATTTACAAGGTCACCTTCAATGTGATGTCATAATTTTCAACTCTGTCAATCCTCTGTACTCCTCTGTAGAAATAATCCATAAGTAAAGAGAGTCTGTCACTGGAAATCATCATACATACATCATATGACTTCTATTTTTCAAAAAAATACACCTAACAGCTTTTATTAAATTCCTTCGAAGTCCTCACTACATACAATAAGTTTTTACAAAGTCTGGACAAACCCGGATATAAATTGAAAGTTGACTGGTTGGAAGAGGCACACAACTGTGAGGCTGTAACCCCCCACTGAAGACAGAGTAAAGTTATGAGTCATGGCATATGAGTCAGTTTCACACATTTTCATTTTACTCATACATTTGTATGATATATGCGTCCATATGTGTTCCTTGCAGGCAATAAATACCAACACTACTTTCAGCAACTAGCTGTTATTCTCTGGTCTACTTATTTTGGTGTAAGCTCACCTGGTTTTCCTCTGTATAAATGGTATTCTGCCCAAGCTGTCACTTTGCCAAGTGTTTTTCCTGTAAGTCTTATGCAGCTGGGATATGAGACGAGCATGCTAGTAATGTAGCATACCGGTTACTTAGTGCTGGCACATTTTCAGAGGGTGCTGGCTGCCTTACACAGCTAAAGATTGCTTCTTTCGTGGCCAAGCACAAATCAAAAGGTGGTGATACTTTGTTTTTCATTGCTTATTATTTCATGCCTTTCATGGTCTCTCCAATGAATGCATTGCAAGCCCTGCTAGTTCTTAATAACAGATTGCTCCAGAATCAAACACTCTTGAGTGGTTTGGTGATTTCTAATAAAAACTGAAAAGAATCGCTTGTGCCAGATGCCTTTGGAAGCTACAGACAAAACACCTGACTAACCAGGAGAGCAGCATAGTGGATTTTCTCCTTTCAATTAATCCTGAGAGCATATGACTTTTAATTGCTGGTTAGAAACTGAAGAGCAGCCTTTGCCAGATGAATTTCTGTCGCGCAAACAGGCAGATGCTAACAGAATTTAGTTTAGCATTTTTAATTTGATAGTCTGGACACCATGTCTTATTTTGAAACAGTTGCACAAAATTAAAAGGAATGGAAATTGCTAAACTTTTTTGATACCAATTCCATTATCGATTCAGTCATATTCTTTCAGTTTTTTCAAATGTTACAATATCTGTGCCATCTTTCTTTGTGAAATGAAGCCATATTTTGACCTCCACCATAGGATTGGGTGGATGAACAGTGCCATTGTCCATTGCAATGGCATCGGCCACCAAGTCCCCTACCACCGGTTTCATTTTTGACAAGTGAGAGAAAGTAAAAAGAAGTTGCTGCTGCTTTTCAATGCACTATGTCTCCAGTTGTGTTTATTTTCTTTTTAAACATAACAAAGTTACAGACATGTGGTGCCAAGACCCTTTTAGACCCAACAACAATATCGTTATCAGCAACTCAGATTCTTGATTTCCATCCTCAACAATTAATGCATACATGTAATATTGTAGGAAAATACTTAGAATTAACTGTAAGGGTCAGTTAACTGGTTATCTTTGGACACACGACATTCCTTGGAAGAGTCCATGACAGTTTAAAGACTAAATAAAGTAAAATGACCTTTTAAGAGTGATGCGTGCAGTTTCCATGGTAATATAAGCAATGACTGCTGCTTACCTTTCCATCTTTGACTTATGGTTCTTGTTTTTGTAATTCTGGTGAAAGGTTCACTTACTGTTGTCTTATTGTTGCCTCCATTCTCCATTTGTCTTGTCTCCTAAATGTTGCTCCCCATCTCTCAGCACTCACTTGAAACTAATTGCAATCAGTCACTTTGTCTCTTGCTGTTGGTGTGAGCGCCCAATCAGAAGACATTAAATTTGGTGCTTCTTTCCTTGCCACATGTCTCTGCCTGAAGGCTTGGAGCCTAATTTTTTCATTCCTGCATTCCTCATTAAGCCATAAATACATAGTTTCTTAGTTACCAAAACAGTCTTGCTAGTCAGTTTCAATCATTTCTAGGGCAAGGCCACTTAGGTATTTGATAAATACATATTTACTGGGACATTGTGGCAAAAATGTAGGGCACCAAGTCTCATACCAGTGGTGCAGTAACCATAAGTGATAGCCTAATGAGACAGTATGAAGACAAAACAATATAAGTGCAATTAGCTGATGACCAGCCTGATAAGCCACTGTCAGTTATCAAACAAACAAACACATCATTAGACTGTAAACCATTAATCAAACAATAAATAAGCACAGTCAACTTCAGACAACTGTGTCAGACCTAAGCAGTTAGTGTATCTGTAGTAGTGGTGACAAAAAGTTAAAAAAATATACACACAGTATTAGCAGTTTGAATTCAAATAAAGCTTTGTCTGCTCTCCAAGGTAAATATTAGGGCTGCAACTAACTATTATTGTACATCTTTTTCTCCAATCAATTCATTTGAAAATGTTGCACATTTAAGCTGAAATCACTGAACGTGGACTTAATTTAAAAAAAAAACACCCAAAGTGACTAATTGATTAGCAAAAAAGTTGGTGATTAATTTAATAGTTGACAACTAATCAGTTAGTTGACTATACATTGCAGCTTTAGAAAATGTTATGCCAAACTCACTTAAAGAAATCTGACATTCTAAAATTCTTATGTGGGGGGGGGGGGGGAGGGAGAGAGAGAGAGAGAGAGAGAGAGAATCAGAAAAATACTGTACTTCACTGGATTTTTTTTTTTTTTAATTTAATGTCTGTGAGATATTCTACAGATATAAACATTGAAACTGTAGTGAAAGGTGTCATGTTGCTGAAATGATGCTGATATGATTATCAACAGATCATTTTTGCAGTCTGTTTTCACTGAGAACAGCATACGTCGTCCAAAAATAAAGACAAAATCTCTAGATCGGAGCTGAAATAAGAAGCAAGAGGTTCTGCAACAAACATGTGCTTCAGTGTTTCTCGGACAGTTTTAAATGAGGAAATCTGCAACTTTCTGTTAATGGTTCAACAGCCACTTTATAACAGGGCTTGCCAAACTGGCTGTCTGGGTATAAGTCGTGTTGTCGCGATACCAAAATGTTGCCTCTGATACCAATACCCAGTTTAGTATCACAATACTTGATTACAAAACTATCTTTGAAACCTAGTCATGTTTTTTATTCAGTAGCATTATATTTACTAAGAGGACTGTAATGTTCTCTAAATTTACAATGGGAGTTAGTGTGCCCTCGCCCTATACTACTGTTCAGTTATTAAATGATTTAAAAAGCATCAAAACAAGGTCTCCAAAGAACTTGTGCTTAATATTGTCGCAAGCAACAGTGTATTAAGTAAAAGGTGCAAGCTGAAAATCTTCAACTTGAGCGAAAAGTTTGTGTATCACTTTGTAGAGTGTGTGCTGAGACCAGGCGGAGCGGTGGGGACAGAGCTGGCGCTCTCTGACAGACAGCTGCTGAGCCGTAGGGAGCTCTGAGGGAGAGAGGCAGGGGTAGAGCGGAGCTTCTCGAGGAATAAACACCACGAGTCACATCTCATTCTGTTCCGATCCGATGTACTTCTCCTCGTGGACGCACAGAAATACAGGGAGAAGTGGGGGGTAGACTGGAAGGAAAGGACAGAAAGAAGGGGAGTGTCCTCAGTGCACAGGTCAGACGCTGCACTGAACACATACACACTCCCTCTGCGCTGTGCAAGGCAATAATTCACTCCACTTTCTGTGAAAACACACCACCAATGACCCCAAAAAAGTATCAAACTTTGGGAAGTTCTTATGCCAGATCAATTTTTAATGAGAAAGTATCAAAAATATACTGAAATTTCGGTATACCATGCAACAATAAGTTGAAGAGGCACTCGGGGCATCCATGACACTGGCAGTTTGGCCAAGGCATAATTCCTGCCTTGTAATTAAGTAATTTTTGCCACATGCTGAATGTGTCCCAAAAAGTTCAATAGGTCTATTTTTTACTCATGAGTGTGGCGATCTTGATCCAAGACAGGTACAGAACCGGATGGAGGCTTGGTTGGCCTGTGTTTGAGAGTTAATACACTGAACATGTCAAACAACAAAACCCAAATAACTTAATCTCTGTCTAATGTCAGCCAGCTTTCAGCGAAAGATCACAATGGTGTCATGGAGGTCACAGGTTGAGAGAGCTGAAAGAAGACACAGCGCTGAGGCATAACTTAGCTCCATCTGGAGCAAAAAACCTGTTATTCTCTCTGATACAGCAGGGACACTTTCATTTCATACCTACAGCGTTTGCTCAGCAGAGAATTGACTCAATCCCAGAGGAACGAGGGAAAAAAAAGGTCTTCTAATATTGATATCATCAATTTTCAGAATTGTTCTACTGTGGAAGATAGCATTGGTATCCAGAATGGTAAGTCAACTGTAGTAAACACAACATATCATAAATAACATATCTCTGTCGCACGTAGACTTATCTTGCATAGTCTTAAATAAATAATATGTATTTTGTTACTTTTTATTCTATACTAAGAGAGAAAATAGGAAAACTATACACTTTCCTAGAAAACTGGTGTTGAAAAGTGATTGATTTAAATAATCTCAGGTTATATATACAGTATATATTTACCCAATCCTAACTAGTCTCATCTGTCTGGAGTCTGATGATATTTTAATTTTATCACATACAACTCCAAACACAAGCAAAGAGATTTATTTACTTAATTTTTCAACTTTTATCATCAGTGACCTTTTGGAAGCTCAGTTGAGCCAAATCCATTTTCACTCATCTTGGTTTAATCAATCTTCTCAGGTTTTTATGTAAGTAAAGTTCACCAAGAAATAGCTGAGGAAAAACATTATTTTGGACTATAATATGTGCTCAGTTCATTCTATTATACTAGGTCCAGCCAAAACTAACTGTTTTCAGTACAGTAGCAGTCATTGTCTTGTAAGAAACTGAAGTTTTTTGGGGTCATTAACCCATACCGCTTTGAATATCTTTCCTGCTCTGTATGGACTGCATAATTCAGGTCTCTTGAAAGAGGACAAAAAGAGGACATTTCCAGGTCCCTCAGCATCTTTCTTTGCTCTCAGTTCCATTGTTTACCTGCCAAAAGTAACCAGACTAAAGGAGTAAACAGTCCAGAGTTGGAATAAACATGCATGCTCCAAAAATGCCTTTAAATTGCAAAATTAAATCAATGCTGAGTGTATTTTACTGACTCTCATCCAAGCATCACTATAGCTGAATCAAGTGTGTCTGTGGATAATGAACTCCGTATAGCAGCTTGGGGAACCGATGAAAGCAGCATTTAATCAATTATTACATAATGAAATTGTTTTTCGGCCAGATTTTGGAAAAAGATGGATCGTTTAAAGACGGCTCATCATTTACGATGAACTCTAAATGGTCAGGATCCCTGTGCATTTAAGAATAGGACATACAATGTGTGTGTTGCTGGGAGGCTACTATTTACTATTCTAAGTGTGCTGCTTTGTTACCCATGTGCCATTTTGCAGTGCAGGAGTCACTGCAATTAGGGACTGTCCTCAAAGAAAACAAAAGTCTCTCTGATAGCTTTTCCAAATTTGTATGACAAATTATAGAGCTGGCTGATGGCAAAGCTGCTAGCTGTTTTCTCAAATGCCTCTGGTAGATTTCATTTGAAATTCTAATCAATTAGAGGTACCTCTTGATTCAGCTGGAGCAAAATGAGCTGGATGGAGAACTTCTCTACACAGCTGGTTTGTTCCGGAGCTTCATCCTCCAACATTTAATTGCGCAATGTCTGACGACAACTAGAAGTGATGCATTATAGACACAAGTATACATTTTCAGTGTACAATGTTGTAGAGTAGTTGCAATATGTTCTGAAGTTATTATCTCTACCTATCTCAGCCTTTCCCAGAGGGCTTTATGAGACTTTGCAGGAGCTCAGACTTTCTCATTCGTAAAAAAAAAACAAAAACTGTCATAATCTATTTTTACCCATCATTTTAATTTTCATTTTTTAACGATAATGAGACATAGCCTATTTAGTAGCGCTGGTCCCCAGGCACTGTACAGAGTCTGCCCACAGCTCCTAATACTCGGATGCAGTAAAGGCAGAATGAATTTGACTGAATAATTGTATGATAATTGTATGATCACAAGTTGACCTTTACCTTTACTTACCTATGCATTTTTTTAAGGGCAAGCATTCAGATTTTTCGGTCATTATTAAAAATTTGGTCAGTGAAAGAAAATATTTGGTTAACGCAACGAAACTGTGGTGGTGGACCTTTAACTAGGGCTGAACAATTTGTTGAAAAAAAAAAAAAAGTGAAAACTCAATATGGCCTATTGCAATTTCCCAGTTGCAGGAATAACAATATTTGTTGATGGTAAAAATATGTGTCAATATACCAGTTAAAAAAATATATATGTTGTATTGCTGCAGAGATGTCCTGGCCTACACATCATGTTCTACAGACTTAAGAAAATTCTTTGTTTGGTACAGATTCCCATGAAAATCACACCATAATCATTTTAATGATGTAAAAATTAAATTCCTCAAATATTGTCAAATTGTATCACAATTGTAATATCAATCAAAATATTCAAATTTAGATATTTTGTCAAAATTGTTCAGTTCTACCTCCGATCATCTAGGTGGGTCCAGGATCCATGGCACCCCTCTGTAGAATCTTAAGATAATCGAATATTAACATAAACATAAATAAGAATTAGTAGAAAATAAAATCTAACACTTAGCTTTGGCTCTGCTGCCTGGTAATTAGTAATGGTAATGACGTATTATTTATACTATGACCTGGCTGAATACTATTATTTGTTGAAAGATGCAGCAACCATATTGCAATATTTAATCAATAGTCAATGCCAATCCATTGCTTTTCACCTTGCATTAATCCAGAGTTGTAAACAAACCTCAGCTCAGCTATGGGGGTGCCCCACCCCCTTTTCCAATCCCGACCAGGTCGATGTACCCCCAAATTATCCGCCACGCTTTCAAAAATCAAGCAACATAGCCTATTTATAGCCATCGCCATGGTGAGGCCAATGAATTCAGATGATAAAAGCAAATGATACAGGTACATTATGCTCTTGCACTGACTGAAGATGGAGAGATATGCATGATTAGGCCAAGTAACCTAGTAGCAATAATACAACTACCAAAATTAAACCGTTACACCACCATGACATTCTTCCTCTTGCACATTCCCTAGAGCCAGCTGGAGCACCCCAAGGGGTGCACACACCCCACTTTGGGAAACCCTTCTGTAGAAAATCTTTGTCTTGCTTCAAAATGATGTGTTCCTATGAGGAGTGCCATCACACCCAGGAGGGTTGTTTGGGAGTGAGAGACACTTCGCTGCAGCTACAGCCCAAAACACTAAGTATGGGATCTTTTATGTTATTATGGGAAGTGTAAAAATATTTTCAGTTCATTGTGAAACTGTGGTGGGCCATAGGGAAACACTGTTTTCAAGGTAAGTTAACTAACCGAGTAGTGTGACTGCCCCAGATTTTTATCAAAACACACATTAGTAGCTGATACACAGTAAATACCTTTTTAAATGAAATGTTGGCAGGAGAAACGCTGTCACTCTTGAATATAAGTCAGCAGGGAGCAGGACCCTGATTGGCCCTCTGAGTAACTTATTAAAATATTAAACCTCCAAGGACGAACCTATTCTGAAGCAGGAGTTTTCGGATTTTAATTATGTATGTACGAGATAACGAGACCCTATGATTGAGCTTATGGCAAGGTTTTGCTACCTCAGGTCAAGGACTAGCACAACCATACACAAGTGTCCTTTTCCTTATTATTCATATTGGAAAGTAGGGCAAAGTGGAGCCAGCGAGGAGCAAAAAAGGACTCACTAGAAGAGAATCAAATGTAGGGGAAAAAAAAAAAAAAAAAAAAAAATAATATATATATATTATATATATATATATATATATATTTCAACTGTGACTCGCAATTTGACGTACAGTGTTACAGCTGAGTCCAGCCATTCTTACGTCTGTGAAAATGGGCATATTTCAAAGAAATGGGGGCTTGTAACCCAGAACAAAGAGACTTGGTTACAGTTACAGAGATAAGGGGTCCATCCTATCGCAGTTCTATACAGTAGACGTCTCCGCCGGAGATCTAATTTCAGTAATTAGAGCCATAAAGGAAGTGAAATCTCATCACAGTTAGAAGATCAGATCGGACACATCTAAGGCTGCTTTAGATCTTCTATTGAGCTTCTCTAGACAAAGAGAGCTTGGGTAATTAAGTCTGGGAACCCCAATGGCTTTGGCTGATTCACTGTTATTAGTTAGGCCTGCAAGAGGACAATGACTGGAATGATAAGTCTGCCCTGATTATTTAGCCATATTTTAAACCATCAGAGGCTGCACGTGCCATAATGCATGAGCTTTTATATGCATTATTAGTCACACCCACTGGCTAAGAAGGATTTCATGGTATTCTTGCATACACTGTAGGCTGTTAAATCAATAACATAAGATACTGTGGATGAGTGATTTGTATTTATATTTTTAGAGATGACAAAGGGTTTTCTTTCAAAGTCTAGCTGCCAAAGAATCCTCTCTGCATTCTAATGGTGGCATGACTTGCTCTGCCTTTCCGAGCACAGCTCTTTCTCCTCTTATCCCCTGCAAATATATTACTGCAGCACGTTCAAGTTTTCAGACATTCATAATTGAGTAGCATATGATGAATAGCACAAGGGTGTTCCATTTTAGGCTGACTGGAAAACAGTGGCAGGATCTGCATTGAGCCAACGCTTTCTTCCAGCTATCAAGCTCCATATATCTCAATACAGAAGACAATTTGCAACAGACTGTGCTTGAGAAGGAATACAAATTTATAGGAACAGACACTTTTACCATTTGCACTTCAGTGTCACGTACATACAGAATAATTTCTCATTTGTCTTGTACAATTATTTGTTTGTGTGAATTATTTTGGTATGAAATGAGAGATTTAATCAAACAACATGCAATTACAATTATAATAGCTATGGAATTGTTAATAATAACTAAATATAGGCAAAATAAAATAATAGGTTAGGGTGTCGCTTGGTAGCATAAAGCACAAACTGTATTTGCAATATTTAATTTTTGCACTAAGCTCATTTTCTTTCATATATGACCCATTATTTTCTCTCTTCTTACTCAACACATTAAACCTTGTCTTCAACTAAATATAAGCTAATACTTGACTTACATTCAGTATTGTGTAATCAGGTTGGTGGGTGGTAAACTACTCTATGCAAGAACGTTAGTGAAATGTAATGTGGATAAAAAATGCCAAAAGCCTCCAGGAGGAATAAATGAGATCCATCTACTCATATGCCAGAATTCTACATCTGACTTAAACCATTTTCCAGTCATTTAACTGAGTCAGCACCTTTTACACCTTTGACTGTGGCCTTTTTTAAATGGGAAAAATGTTCCTCAGGTTATTTTTATGATTCACAACAAGTGCACTTGTGTGACCCTATTTCGTCTCCAATTTCAGTATCTTCAATGTGAAAAAATTGGCACATTGACAAGTAGCTGTAATTTTAACTGTAAAACTCACCAAAAGTACAAGGAATGTTTTGAAATAACAAAAGTGCTGGAATGGTATCAATCGTACTTTAGCACTGAGTTATGAATTTTAGCTGATACTAATTAGGGCTGTGCAGTTCATCAAAATATTATTGAAATTGCAATATGGCCAAGGGCAGTGGCAAAATTGGAGAAGCCACAATTTGATAAAGGAAATATGTGTGACAAAAACAGCATTTTAATGAAGTACAGTAGTGCGGCTGAGATGCCAAATATTTTTTTCAGTGAAAATAAAAATTGGGATGCCAAAATGATCATTCCAACTAATTGAGAATCATATCTCAAATTACATTATCTTTCAGAATAATTTCAATGTGATTTTTTTTACCATATTGTGCAGCCCTACCCTTCAATATAAAATATATCAATTACAGTTGACAAACAGCAGTAATTTTTTTATGGCATTAAGCATGATCTTATACTAAACCTGAACAAACTGAAAACTGATAATTAAAACAAAACAAAGCAAAACATAAAGTAAAGAAAACCTTTCACGTGGCACTGAAATGCAGTCTCAGGGTGAAAGTTTTGTTCATCCATCACATCGTCTTCTCCGTTCGGACTTTGGTGCTCTTTACAGCTGAATGAGGGGACAGGGTATAAATAGCCAAATAGCTGCTGTGTGACTGTTCTCAACCGGGTACAAATAGATGTAGACATAATATGGCTGCACAATTAATTGAAACAATATCGAAACTAAAATATGGCCAAGTGCAATATCCAAATCACAAAAGCTGCAATTTTTTGATAAAGGAAATATATGATGACAAAACAGCATTATAGTGAAGTACTGTAGTGCTGCAGAGATGCCTTGGCCGGCAAATCTTGTTCTGCAGATGAAAGGAAATGTGTGTTTGGTATAGACCCCAACAAATGTCACATCATCATGATTAAATAGTTTTTTTCCATAAAAATAAAAAACGCATTACAAAAATGATAATTTTCACTAATCCTGAATCATATCACAATCACAATATTCTGTCAAAATAATGGCAATATGATTTCTTTATAATTACATGCAGCTCTAATACTAATTCAAATGCAGTATTTAAATGCCATCAGTTTTGAAAGCAGGTGCCTTTGAGGACCTCCAAGAGCAATAAAAAATGTTTTTTTCCATGAAATGTTGAGCTTTGAGTAATAGCCGCCCGAGGACATGAAACATGAAAATACTCAAGTGTGTGCTCCCCAGAAACCTGTCCTGGCATTAGCTGCAATTTGTCTACACTCGTGACATTTGCTCAAGTAATTAGAAAAAATAGCATATCTTGTTTTTTCTTTTTTCTTTCTTTTTTTTCTTTTGAAGCGCTTGAGGCCAAACATTCAAACTGTTATGTGCATAGTTCTGACATCCAGGTATTTAGTATAGCCAATTTATGGCAAACTATTGATTTATTATCAGTCTCGCAGCTCTTGCCTTGGGGGAGCCATAATGGCCCTATTGATGCATCCCCCTCGATCCACTAGAGATTAAATGAGGGGCTATTTTATATGGTTTTGTTCCTCGTGCTCATAAAGTCTTCCTATGCGCTGTCAGGTGACAGTTTAGTCTTTTGAACGTGAGTGGCTCTAAAGTTTTACCAAGGATTTATTGGTGCGTGATCATAAGATGGGGCGCATAAATAAAAGCATTGACGGATACATCACCACCCAAGGTCACACACAATCTACCACTTCTCAGCACAAGTGTTTATTAGGCGAGGCACTCACTTGATTAAAAAATGATTTAGATTTGGAGCTGGGATGAGAGACATTTGGCTTGGTTCATTATTTCTATACAACATAATGGGAGGTATTAAAACATTAAGGTCCTATAGGAGGTGAATGCATTGCTTATGACTTGCTGTACATGCTGTGGTGACATAAATTAACTCCATAGCTTAAACCCTCATGTTGAAGTTTTCATCAATTAGATTAATCACTTGGGGGGGTCAGTGTCTTGAGAACATGACAGGTCAAAGTCTACTTTTCTGCTTGTGGGTGCATATTTCATAACACAATAAGACATCTGATGAAGGTGTCTACTGAAGTGGAAAGAGTGTTTTGTTCAATATAGGCGTGTCATCTCACATTTTCTACAACATACATCCTTCTCCATGTCACCCAATATCTTTTTGACATTAAATCAACAGAAACCTATTCCCTCTTCTATCTATATTCTATCTTGACATGCGAACGATACTTGCCCCAAGTTTCAAGTTTCTGGAGGTCGTGACTAATGCACAGAGTTTATAATTCGAGCAAGTGGTTTGTTCAACACAGACTGCTTAAATGCATAAGGATTTCACACTAGAAGGCGAGAGAAATAACTCCTGAGGGTGCTTTGATCGCAAGTTCAAAATCCATTACTTTGGCTCAGCGGAGACAAGGAGATCCAGCAGTATAAATTAACATCAAAGGTAGATCAGCTAATGGGGGAAAGGTCTACTAGCCTCATAGAAAGTAAAATGACTGTACCAATACCTACCTGTTTTAATTATTCCACAGGAATCAAGAACATGGCTTGAAGCAAATTTTAAAATTCAGCAAACTTAATGTTTCTATTATTTTGAATAATTTAGCTTTGGCGTAATTTTTTAAAATTATCTTTACAGGAAAAAGAGCACATACATTGACTTTCATGTAAATAATATGTAGCATGCAGTTTCCAGGGGTTTTCGAAAAATATGTAGCAAAAGGAATATGCAACATACATCAATAAATAATTGAAAATCAGGATTTTTACAGTGTCTATTAAGTTCCAATATATGATTTGTGAGCATAAATTTGAGAATATATTACAATTTGATTATCATAACTAGACCGTGGTTACTTACTGTATTGAGTTCATTTAATGAAACTGTCAGAGTTCCCTGCAATATTGAAGATCTTCGCTGTCAGGGCAATATAAATGATAAAACCATTAACATGGCTCATTTTGTAGTATTTGCCAATGACAGTGCTCTAACAGTGTTATATCTCCACAAAGATATAATACTGTATACTGGTAGTATAAAGGTATTATGGGATGAGGGTAAGCTTGGGTGATATCTATTTCTTCCTACCTTCATACACTCATGACATTTTGCTGGGGTATATGGTATTAGGTGGTATTTGTGTTAAACTTGTGTTACTTGTGGGGGCGGCGGTAGCTCAGTCTGTAAGGACTTAGCTTGGGAACCGAAGGGTCGCCAGTAGCTGGAGAGGTGCCAGTTCTCTGGGCACTGCCAAGGTACCCTTCAGCAAGGCACCGAACCCCTAACTGCTCGGGGTGCCTGACTATAAGTATGTATGCAGCTCCCTCGCTTTGACACCCCTCTTAGATGCATGTCTATAGGTCCTGTTTGTGCATGTGTGTATTTTGGGCCTGTGTATGTATGTACAAAATTACAACAGAGTGAAAAGAATGTAATTTCTCCTCTGGGATTAATAAAGTATGCCTCCTTCTTCTTCTTCTAAAATGGCTCAACTCGGTTATACTCCACTGTACTAAATGTCTTAACATAGGCGGAGATGATCGTTACAGCAATGCTATTCTCACAGCTGGAGACAACACACACAGGAGCTCTGCTTTGGTGTTGAGGAGCTGCATCTTTTATTCACTGACAAACTCAAACCTACACTGTACATTTACACCTTTTTCTCCACTCGGTGCACATTCACTGTCACTCCCTGACAACATAAACCGTAATTAGTCTGCCAGTTACTCTGTCTCACACTCACCACATGATGCAGCTCAGACTCTCTATGCTCTGACTAGTCGGTAGTTTGCAGCGTTTGCTGGCTTACCTTTATCATCGGTACAAAATACTCACAGGGCTGAGGCATTTTTCTTCTTTTTCATGGGCTTAGTCCCAAGGATAAAGGTAAGCCAGCAAACACTGCAGACTGCTGATTGGTCAGAGTAGTGTATTGTACTGAGTGTGTCACTCTGGCAAGCATGAGACAGGACAAGTGACAGACTAATCACTGTCTGTGGTGGCAGAATGTGACAATGAATGTGTGCTGAGCAGCGGAAAAGGTGAGCAGTGAAGCAGTCAGTCTGGCAGTAAATGTACAGTGTAGGTTTGAGTTTATCAGTGAATAAATGCGGCAGCTTCTCAAGAAGCAGAGCTCCTGTGTGTGTTGTTTTCCAACTGTGCGAATAGTGTTGTGATGATCAGCTCTGCCTATGTTACAGAAGTACTACAGTGCAGTGGAGTACAGTCAAAATTGAAATGTTTTACCCAAGCTTTACCGCCATAATGCCACATACCTGGTTAAATGTCAGGTATAAATGTATGGAACAATAGATTCCCGTCTAAGCCTAACTGTAAAGTTGCAGTTAAAGATGAAACTGTATGTAAATTTCATATCAGATTCTAGTGAGATTGCTGCCAGCTTTGGTTAATGCTGGACAGGTCCAATGTTGCAGCAATCAGACATGGTTATCACAATCGTTTATCCAGTTATTGTTTCATTCCTAAGTGTAAGGGAATACAGCTGCAGGTGTAAAGGAGAACTTCCTTTTTTTGTTCCTCTTGTGAAAAACTAAATCTATCCCTTTAAGGTGTTCCTATTCAGCTACTCCATCTCTGTTCTGAGAATTTTGGCTTGCCTCTACTTGCACCTGCAGCTATTTCCTTTTAAATCATTACTATTGAAAACCAAACCAGGCAATTTTCTTCTTTTTCTGGCTTCAAATGCGAGTTGGTTGAAACACCAAGTGTTGCTCAAGGATTAGAAAACTGACAGTGAAGATTTTCGTGACAATTTTTTTTCTAACCAAAACAGCCATTTATTGGCTTATACTTATAATTTTTCCTTCCAAAAGTGCTTGCTCTTCTTTCTTAGCCACTAAAAGTTAAGAACAGATTCTAGTTTAACTGCAGTGGATTTTAGGGCACAGGATTGAGAAAACATGAGCACAGGTTTTAAATCTTCAAGTTTGTAAGGAATAATACAGTTTCATGCTGCTGTTACATCGAAAAAATACACAGGAGGTACTTTTATTGGAGTTGTTCATGTTCAGTATCAGAGAAGATCATCTCAAGTGATTTTTTCCCCCTTTTACTATCAGCAGCAATCCATGATGGGCAATTTTCTCAGAGTTTTTCCTGTGCAATCACCATCTTGGTGCAGAAATGTTCAGCTAATCAAGACATATGAGCCGCAGCATCCTTTTGGAATTCCTTTCCCCTTGCAAGGCTGTGATTGGTTCCGTAAACGTGATGATGGATACATTTCCCACAAGACGGGACCTTTAATTAACTGCCTTTTGTCATTAACAGGAGCAGCCAAAAATCTTGATGGCTTATGAGGACACTCGAAACTATAGGCTGTGTTATCCTTTACAATACCAAACCCGTACAATAGTGAATGTGAAAACAAATGAGAGCATGAAGAAGAAAGAAAGCAGAGCATACTGATCTCATGCATATTAAACCAACTAGCCCAGTGCAATCCTGTCCTCTCTTTTCACTCAGAACTAATGAGTTACCCTTGGAAGTAATTGTCATATCAGTCTCATTAACACCGAGGCTATTTCTTTCAAGTGCTTTTGCCCATTGAACTTGTTTTGGAGTTCTACCACCACTCTAAAGCAGGTAAGAGGGTTGATATATTATTTAAATAACTATATTAGTGTTAACTTGGAAGCAACTAAGTCAAAATTGGAAACATTTTTGGTGCTGCAGTGAATATGGCTCCACTGTTAATGTTAACCATTCCTAAAGCGCGAAGATATCTTCTATTCATTCCAAACAAACCATTATTTAAGTGTGTGCAGCTAAACCAAAGGTTTAATTGCCTAGGTTGATTTCTTATCACCTGTGGTTTCGACACAGCACACCTTGGCTACAATCTCCACCAACTACAGCTACCGTGTCACACCCCTTTAAATTGCTAATGAAGGCAAACAGGAGGGGGGTGGGTGTGGGCAAAGAGGATGAAATCATGTTCCGGTTGTTTCGTGTCAGCGTGAGCATCTTCCTGGGTCTGACAGATCGGCCAATTAACCTTATTTACCGCGTCTCCCCTCATCCTCTAACGAGCTCCACTGGGCTTCTTTCTAATAACGAGCTGCTGAGATTGGGGACCATTGGTGTGTTGGTTCCAATTGCGTTTGTCCTGCAATTATTAAGGTGACAAGATAGCGGCTTATGCACTCCTGTGCTGCCTGAACAAGGATGTCCATGCTGAGGTTCATGTTGTTTTTTATGATTGGTAAACCCCATATGGAGTTGCTTCGGCTTCAATTAGTGCAATATTTATTTGCTCAATTGTGAAATGATTTCAGTTCACAGGGATTACATTAATACAGATATAATGGGATTATCTGACCTACACAAATACAATGTAATGGGACCTTTTTACATGATGTTTACAAGCTTTGGTAAGCAAGTGGGAAATTGCTAAGTGCAGTGGCTGATTCACTGTCCTCTGTAATTGTCAGTGTAGAGATTGTCAGCAGTGGTACATATGGATATGGTTATGTATACAATAATAAGGTGTTTACATAGTCTGTACTAACAATGAGGCTGCTTTCACGCCTCACGCCTGTTGGGTGTGTTTAAAACATGGTCCATTTTCCTGCGTATTTAATTTTGAAAGGTATTAGAAAATGATTTATTTATCTTTCTGTTATAATGTTTTATTTTACGTCAGTCTTGTTTTTAAATGTGTTTTAGGGGGAAAAAACATTTTCGGGTAAAACCAGAAATGCAAACTGCATGTACTTAGTATGGTTTTGAAATAGGTCTTACATTGCATTCATAATGGTCTTAAAAAGACTTTAAAAAGTCTTAAATATAACTTGTTGAAACCTACAGAAACCCTGCACACCATTTCATGAGAACAGGTATGTGATTTTAGCATTATTTTAGCTGCTAAACCTGAAATAAACCCATCTGTTGGTCATGAAATCTGTGAAGGAATAGATCATGTATCATAAGCCCTGTACCGGCTACATATATTTATGCAAATCCTTTAATAACCATGGTAACATGGATACATGTCGGCACAGGAATTTTCCCTAATTAGTAGGTCAAAAGCTGTTCAAACTGCTGCTCTTGTATCCTACTCTGTGTACTTTGTCAGTTCATTAAGTCTATTAAAAAGTGTGTGACAGCGATCCCACAGTAATAAGCTCTGAATCATTACTGTACTATACGCCTGCTTTTTATCCTGTTTCTACCTGTTAGTCATTACACATAAGAGCCCTACTAATGCTTTTGATTATTATTTCTTTGTGAGCTCTTTGTGACAGAATAGAACATAAATATACACATCAGAAGCATTAAAATACTGCCTAATTTTCTGTCAGACACCAGAGTTGGATTTCCACGCATGGGTCCTGATGATGCACTGATAATTCAGGGTGACAATCACCAAAACTGTCCAATCAAGTCAGTCTGTAAAATGTATGTTTATCCTCTTGGTTTGTTTGTAAAACCAGAACTAAAATGCAAAATGATCAAAAAGCAATATCGTATCTCTTTTCCCCTTGATCTGGGCCAAATACACCAAACTACAGGTGTAAGACCAAATAACTAACAATTTGAACTACAACCGACTGGTGATCACAATTTCAGTTCATCTGAAAGACAATTAGTATAACCAAGAAATCATAGTAACACCAGTATAGCATATGTACATATGTTTTTGTGCTCAGTTAATAATGATGCTATTAATACTGTTACACTTTATCACATAAGCTAAGGCTAATGCTAGCATTGTACCTGTACAATTTCGGCTCCAGTACAATCAAATCCCTGTCAGAAACTTTGTAATCCAGCCTTGAACTGTGGTGTCTTTTTAGGGATGTAGTCAAATGAATGCATAATGATAAATCCAACACCCAATGTCTTCTATAGTTATATCCATTTCTCCATCTTGAAAACTGTTGTTGTTGTTGTTGTTAGCCGCCCACTGCCAATCCCAAGATGCCTTAGGTTGAGTCTGTCGAGCAGTCAGAGGCTACATTCCTGTCCCACGTGCAGCCTGGCTTCAGATGATGTCAACAGAGCAAGATGGTGGTGCTTGTATCCAGAATATTTTGGCTTCATTTTTGTACAGTGTGAGGAAGTGGACACGCCATCGTTACATGCAGTCAGTGGTTGACACTCACCAGCAACATTAAGGCTGAAACAATCCAAAATAGAATACCCTCTTAAAGTTATGGGCTTCACTGTACTTTTGTGTATATTTTAGTCTCAAATAGATAAAATGTTTTATTCTTTAGTTGCATCACATCACTGTACACAGAACTTTCATTGTTCATGATAAGGACATGAACAGGTCTGAGAACATCTTCTTGAACTTTTCTGTCTTTCTTGTTCTTGTAGAGGTCTCATCCCTATCTCTGCCTGTGACGGTAGGTTTTTTTTTTTGTTTTATATGACAAAAGTTTCACCAAGGAAAAAAAAACAACAACTTTGCTGTGGTCATTTGTGATTCATCTATTCAAGTAAGCCTGCCTTTGGAGCAGATATACTCTCCGCTCCATGACCTTCACTGGACAAGCATTGGTTTCAGGGCTGTGATTTTCAGGTCCCCACTGTGTTTGGTGTGGATGCCTGTGGAGACACTAATACAACCCATAGTGCGGAGCTTTAATATGGTACTCTGAGCAGGTGCTAAGAATCCTCTTCTATTCAACCTTCAGCCCTAAAAAAGCACTCAAACAATCTTAAAGTTGCCATTTTTATGAAGCAGGTGTGTGTGTGTTGTAAAACAAGAGACACATACATTGAGATCACTTACTGAAAGAAGCAAGTGGGTGTGTGTGTGTGTGGTGTGTAGTGAGTGCATTATTTGTCTTCATACCTTTAGTCCCATTTATTGCCCTGAATGCCTCTCGGGCCTTTTTACTCACGCATAAACAGTCGTTTACGAAGTCAATACGCCCAGTTAATGTTCGGTCACAATAGCTAATACATGGCAGTGATCCATACCAAGTGATGTGCTTAAGGATCTTGTAATGGTCTCATGTCAAGTTTGTGTTTTTATGTCTCAGTAAGTGCTGTCACTGCAACAAGCTGGCTTTGCCGCAGCAGCAAAGCTGTCACAAAATGTGATGTTAAAAAACGGCCCATATATTGTACCTCGTGTCCTTTTAGCTACATTCACCTGACTCTTGTGGTAGAAATGTGTTTTTTATAAGTAGGTAAAAGCTTACAAAGATGCACCTCAGTGTGCTGTCAATCAAATTAAAAAAAACAACAACAAATACCGTGTGTCGGTTCTTCTGTGTGTGGTTACATCATACTCCTCACATGACAATTTAAGTTGCCCTAAAACGATTTGTTAATAAACCAGGGAGTCGACTGACATAAAAGTGTGAGAGCATTTAATTATTTAAGCCTCCTTTAAAGCAAAAATGCTCAAAAGTCACTGGTTCTAGCTTCTCAATGTGAATATTTTGTGGTTTTCTTAGCCTCCTGTGGTAGTAAACTGAAGATTTTGGGGTTTTAGACTGTTGATCAGACCAAACAAGATATTATCACCTTGGCCCGTGGGAAATTGTGATATACATTTTACAATATTTTGGGACATTTTGTAGACTAAATGACTCAAATGAGAGAAATTCATATTAAAAAAAAATAGTTTTACTCCTAATTAGTTTAGCTGGGGTGGGGCTTTCAAAATTATTGTTAATTGTCTCTTATCATATTGTGCCAAAATTTAAATAAAAACATGTGCCAGTGCTCAGCAGAGAAACCATCTGTGCAAGCAGGTTATTATTATTTTTGGTTATTTTTAGGTGGCAATCTCTAGTCGCTGTAGTTATTATGATGGGAACTAAGAAAGAGGTCAGATGACACGGTATACAAAGCGACAAAGTCCGCGTAGAGAGGAGGTCAGGGTTGATGGATAGGTCAAACATACCCAGAATTTGTTTGTTGTGTGTGTGTATTTGTCTTATTGTACAAAAGTTAAAATAAAATATAAAGAAAACAAAGAAACAAAAACAACAACAAAGAAAAATCACCAGAATTTCACCCAGGAGATGTCAAACATTAAGTGAAAATTGACTTAACTTCTGTACGTAACATACGTAAGTACACTTTCATAACTATTGTGCTTATTTTAACGAAAACCGTGTTCTTTTTCTAAACCAGTCAAGTCATTTTAATGCCTAAGCCTAACCAAACTGTGACTGTTTCACAACAGTAACCATGCAACAAGGAGGGCTGGTACAACAAACGTTTGGTATGCCTTTTACTGGATTGTCCAAGTGTCATGTATATGGTTTTGAGAGTCATTGGCAAACACCTGTTAGTTAAGGTATGAGGGCATGTTAAAAATCATATCAAAATACTGTTAACATATAGTTTGATAAATATATTTGGTCTGTTCAATCATAAAAACACACATTGGGATAATCAGTTCAACTTTAACATTGACACACTCTAACACTGCTGTGATTGGTAGTTCTTTGGATATTATTATATTGAACGTGTACTTTTCAAAACCAATTTTACAAAAACAAATGATGTAACAAGAGCTGCACAATATAGTAAAAAAAAAAAATCACACTGATGTTGCAATATGATTCATGATGAGTGGGAATGATCATTTTCGTGGTTTAGAAGAACAATGCACACCAGGAATTGTGGTGTGGCGCTGATCACTGGACATAAACCTGAATGCAGGAAAAAAGTGTGATACATCCGGCTCCATATGCATAGTTTTTAACATTGTTTTTTTTCATCTTTTTCAAGGTCAAACATCGTGCATAGAATGCATATGGAGCCAGAATGTGCACCACTTTTCTCCTCATTTTTGCACCACAGTTTTCATTTTACCTGTGGGAAAAAAACAAAAAAACGATTAAAATCATGGTGATATGACATTTACTGGGGTCTGTACCAAACAAACATATTTTCCTACATCTGTGGAACAAGATTTTGAGGCCAGGGCATCTCGACAGCTACAGTTTTGCTGCAGCTTCTGCGATTTAAATATTGCAGTTGGTCGTACTGTGATTGTAATTAAATCTCAATAATTTTACAGCCCTAACTGTATATCAAACTACTTCCATTTACATACAGTTACACCCATTTTCATTTATTCCATAATGTCCACAGCTAACCTAAAAGACAAATTCTCGTTATATTCTCAAACACTTGAAGCACTTAAAATAAAAGACCAAAAGCACTTCAGGTCAAATCGGGAGCCTATGGAAAATTGCACTTCACTTTCAGGTTAATAGCAATATATCTGCAAACCGTGACAGAGAGTGCACTGTAATCCTGGTAGCTCCACGTTTAGAAGGAGAAAAAAAAAAGAAAGAAAGAAAAAAAACAGCGTTTCCCAGGCAGTGCAGAGACATCAGAGAAAATGTAGCATGTCATCTTCTCTAATGCAGCAGGAGCCATCTGATAATCAAGCTGGCAAGCTGCACTCACTTTTATTTGAACTGTGAAAGTTGATGAATCAGACTTGGCTGCACACTTACGACCCCTCTAGCCTTCTCTCCTTTGTCTGTTGCCTGGCCAAGATTTGTGTGCCTCATCCATCTTATTAGGGCACAGTGCCCTCCAATATGCTACCCTTCAAAATGTGCATGGAGGTATCAATTCAAACCATTTGAATCACAAAGAATGGAAATTGCATTGCGCTTCCATAGTGCATCTGCATTAGACTACCATGGGTTCATAATGGCTAAAATGTGCAAGCTGGTGTAAATCTACTCAAAGCAAAGTGCTTTGTTGCATTGATGCAGTAAAACATCATACAGGAATTTAGTGGAATGACCTAATATTTTCTCATTAACATAACATAAATATCTGAGTGTTTTCAGAACACGTCAGAACATGAGTTATTCTAACTCAAAGTCTTTTGACTTGAAGTGAGTTAAATGAATGTGCTGTACCAAGTTCAATTAACTCATTAAATTCAGTTTCTAAGGAAACATGACTACCATAGTAGCAGACTTCCCAGCATGCATTGTCACAACAGCTTTCTTTTTTATAGTTTGAAATAAACATGATAAAAATGTGCTGTGTGACTAATACCCTTGGAGATAAGTCATGGTTCCTTGTTTCCACAATAATGAAAAAAATGCAAAATATGATGAGTGTTAGTATTGAAGAATTTAAGTTAAAAGCTAATAAATTGTTGTAAATGTTCTGTTTTAAATTGTTGGTTCAACTCATATTTAGGGCTTATGTAGGGCTGAATTAATATCACATTTATTTGACTAGAAAAGGTTTTTGTTTTGAATCATTACAAACTTAGACTTAAAATTTTAAGGCAGCACAGCACAGCACTAACTGTTTGAAGTTAAAACAAATAGTTTACTTTTACAGTGTACCCCAACATGTCATAAAACAGCTGCTACAAACAATTATTTTAATGATATGGCTTTAATTTCTCCATTAATCATTAAACATTTTGTCTATAAAATATCAGTGAACAGTGAAAGGATGCTTGAAAAGTGACTCAAAGATTGATGAATAATTACTTTTTCATTTGAGAATAATTATGATTTGCAGCATTACTAAAAAAAAATAAGTAAAAAAAAAAGTAATCCCAGTAGTGATAACTTTTAATACCATATGGTTCTGTTTTACCTACCTGTACTGTACAATGAATGGTGAGCCAAGGGAAGTGTCCACAGAGGAAAATTACAGCTCATCTTAGGAGCTGTGAATTAATTAGGAAATGTATGCATGCTGAATCACTTGACCACGTTTCAAATGGAGATATTTATGCCGGTTCCATCAAAATTCAATAAAAAATTGCTTTAAGAGAACATTGGCAGGACTGTGGGTGTTGGGAATCTCAAGGCTTTCTGGGGCTAAGAGACTATACCATCCCTGGAAGGTATAAGAGCAATCATGAAACCTGTCCAGGCCCACAATTCCTATGTGCATACTGTATTTAAGACTGGGGCTGTTTTCCAGCTCAATAGAGCAAATTTATTGTGGTGGGCTTGAGCAATTTGAGTGAAAAAAAAAACAACATGTTGATATTTTTAGACTCAGATGAAACTGCATTAGAAGAGGATTTTTACACTGAATAATAATACAGTGTGACTTTTAAAAAATACCGTTATATTCACACTGAACAAACAAAGAGATCTGATGTTAAATTGTGTGTGTGAACAATTTAAGAACGTTTGTTGCATTCATCAATACTGATGCATTTTTTTTTTAATTTGTAAAATTAGTTCAAATAGTTAAATTGAAAATAAAGTGGTTAAATTTTCTCCTTTTCTCTCTAAAAATCGGTCACTAAACCTTATCAATAATCATTGCTATCAACTGAAATGAAGCCTGTTATCATGATACATTTTTCAGCTATATTGCCCAGTCCTAATCTGACATGTCCTGGTTCACTGTTTGACCGATATTAAAGCTGGATTACTCCCAGATGGATGCGCACACAGACAGCCCAGACACCACAGACGCGCTCTGCATCATCCCAAACTTATCCAATTAACACCAGAGTATACAAAAATGCTGCTCAGCAGACCAGATTAATCCACTGTACTCATGTGAACATCAAGGCTTCATCTCAACATCTGTTGTCCTTTCTCAAAAGATAAAAATCCATTAAATAAATGTCCAAAATATCCTTAACACTGTGACTGCTGGCCCCAGGGTGGGGGACACAACCTGGCTGCATCTGCAGCACCTGCGTCAGAGAAACCTCTCAAAATCACTCGGATGATGCTTCAATCCGTTCCTCCACGTCTGTTAAAAAGTTTATCCTTTTTTACTGTGCCTCGGTGTCCTTTTCTTTTCTTTTCATTTCCATTACTTTCTTCTTTTTCTGAGCTTAAAACGTCAGCTGTCAAATATCAGTTGCTTGTTGGTTCATACTTTGCACACGGCACTGAGGTCTGCTGCTCCTATATGCATTTATTGGGGCATTCCTATATGCTAACTGCAAACTTCCACGAATGTGCATCCAATTTAAGATCAAATGAAATTCCTCAACATCCTTAAGTGAGTGGGACGAGATTTGGTGCACATTCTATGGAATTTTCGTATTTCCCTCATACTGCTTTGTTTAAGAGCAGATAAAACAGAAAAATACGAAAACATTTGTACATGAGGACTATTCTTTCATTTTAATATTATATAATCAGGTTCTGATTAAATAACCACATGGCACCACATCATATTGCAAATGTGACTAATGCTCAAAATGTTGAAATGTTCCAGGCTTTCAGACGTCACGGAAAAATGTTATGGAATTTTTAAAATTGTTCTACTTGGCAACATAACATATGACTAACATAAAATAACATTAAATATGCATGTTTGGTATAATAGATGTAAAACAGAAGATGCAACATGCACTTGCCTCTATTGAAGCTGTGTGAGCTTCCAGTACAGCAGCTCAGCATGTCGCCAGTTCATTATTATGCAAGTGTCGGTCATAGCTGTACTGCTGCCTTTCTTTCATTGTACTGGCTTTTCATTTGTGAAAGAGAATAGCACAATGAGCAAGCAACACATGCATTTCAAGCCAAGAAAACTACTTCACAGAGCACAGTTATTATTGCACTACTTTGCATCATGACATGATACTTAGTCATTATACATTGTTGTTGGATCTCGTGTCTAATTAGCAATCTTACTCATCTCTTTCGTGGAAAAAAGTGTTTTCATGTCAATTATAGGCTAACATAGCTCAAAGGGACAGGATGGGAGGGTGCTGTGCTGGAGATACGTGCTGGAGGAGACATGTTTTGCTGATGTCATTGCAATTACAACTATTACTGGGTCAACAGATGGTGTAGAGCACTTGACTTCTTGAACTTTGACGCTCACCTGAAAATCGCCCTTCAGTACCTTTAACCTCTTCAAATCTGTGGCGGCATGCACGTCCCCAACGGACATGACTCTCTTTTAGTGGCTGCTGTTGGCCCATTCATTCATTGTCATTCAACCTTTATCATAGTTGTTTATGTACGCTTCTGGAATCTAAAAATACTGGTTTAATATTCAACTAGAACACCTAAAGCATTGCATTGCCATTGGCAACCATGCATCCTAGCTTGTCAGGAAACGAGGCTAAATAGCGTTTCAAAGTTAAGCTACTTTTTGCCAGAAAAAAACTGGCATGGCAGTTTGTCAAGGGATCCATGACCTCTCACCTCAAGATACCTGAATTAACGTGTATTCTGTGGGTACCCAAGACTCCCCTCTTTATGCCAGTTCCCTGCAGTTTGGGGCAAAAATCCTCATTTTTTTATGTACAATACAAATGTGATATTTTCACCTATTCTATTTGAATATGTCTGCATACTAGCATCCTTATACTGTATTTGAATTGCGTAAATTGGGTCTGACTGGGAAGCTGTGACTCTTGTGGATTCAATAAGCCCAATTACATTCATGTGTGATCATGTGAGACCATTTTTTGAAGCTTGATTTCACTGTATAAAACGACCTATTGTGACCTATAGGATAATCACAGCCGCATGAAACTTCATAACCACAAACTAGATACCAAGGGTATTCAGAGGATGTATAGCTTTCCTGGGTATATTAATAATGAGCTGCCCAATCTCATTCTCGAGTCAGGAAGTGCCGACAATTTTTCACCCCCCTCAGTGACAGATTGGTTAAACTGTGTTCCGTGTGAAACCAAACCAAACAAAATCTAAATCTAAATAGTTTTGGTGCCTTAACCCAACCAAACAGTGGCCATTTCTCAACATTAATTATGTGTTAGAAAGTCTTTCTGGCAGTGTCTCATACAGTCACTAAAGGGTACCTTGTGTATCAGCATGAGACACTGAGGTGTGTGGTGAAGCAGTGAGAATGTGTTGCAAAGAAAAGGGGGGATCTCAGCAATTCCCAGAGCAGAAGTGTTCACCAACCAACAGAGGAAAAGTGCACTTCTTACAGAAACCCCCAAAATGTCAAAAGTTTTTGAACCAAATCACAGCATGAAAATTTCTATGGTGTTCTTCAAGGTCTTGATGTCTTCATATGATTTTTAGGAGGGATTTTTAGCCATTTTTCATCAATTCTCGAGTGGTCAAAATGGTTAAATTTTGAACCAAATCTTTGTAATAAATAGTATCAGCCCAAAAACTGCTGCCTCAAAAATGGAACCATGATAGAGAATGGGATTGCCCAAATTATACTTCATTCATCATGTCCTAAGCCCTGATGAAACTGAAACTTTGAAAATTTGAATAGGCACCAAGCAAAACACAATACTTAGTACAGTTTCATGATAAGATTCAAGATAAATTTAACCCAGTGTGCTGGGCTGCATCTCGAATAATTCTTGAGGTTGCCAGCTTTAAAATAATTTATACCACTTCTCAGTGGCAAATACTGTTGACGTGCTTTCTCCCCCTAAATATTCCCTGTCTCCCCCTGAAAAAGACGGGTCTATGTTAAAGAGTGGGGGAGTGGAACAGTTTCAGCCACAAAACTGTCAGTGATATAGAAATATTGAAATATTCAAACCAACAGACATATATTTATTGCTACATCATCAGTTAAAAAGCTTTAGATAGGCCAACAGTTGTGCCATTTCATACACATTTCTCTCTAATTCCATCTGGCGTGTTTAGTATCTGTGAAAACACTGAGATCTCCATTTGAATTTAAAATGTAGCTCTGAGAATTTGAAAATTGCTCAGTTGCGTGCATCTGTAATGATGGAACTTCCAAAGGTCATGGAAATTACAAACATCAAGGTAGAGGCGGTTAATTCTCTTACACGTGCTTGAAATGTGGATTAAAATGCTGCAGGATTTGTACTGATTTACAGTAATTCATAACTAATGGCAATACTGCAATTTATGTCTGCTGCAGCAGGCCATATTTACAGCCATATCAGACAGAGAGAGAGAGAAAGGGCATATTGTCAGTTCCTAATATCAAGAACTGTATCAATAACCTTCACTGTACAATGAATCTTAAGGTTGCTATAATTTGTCAGGCAATATGCCATCTTGACGGTCGTGGCTTATAGGGAACCACAGACAGCCTGCTGTGCTCTGCCTTCATTCCCTTTGTTCTAATTTCTATTTCTATCCTCTGGACATGATCCCCATTGTCATTTGTCGGCCTCAGCAATTGAATGGCCTCGTCAAGCCTCCCCAGAGGACTCCCCTGCTCCGGCGCAGTCTTGGCAGGAGTTGACGTTGCCTATCTCTGCCTTTCTCTCAGAAACACTGGCACTTCAGCCTTTTGTATCACACTGATTGATTTCCTAGTAGATGGTTTGATTTGTTGGAGCACTTACGAGGGCCAAGATGGTCAAGTCATTGTTACAACACTGTCATCCCTGCTGTTTCGCCTGATGTGATCCTCCTTGTTTACAGATTTGGATGACAAAGTATCTGGTTTTTCAGAAGTGTCATGTACAGTATCATACAATATTTCTACAGCTTTTATTTTGTTTATTGAAAATAAGGGCTGGTACTTTGATACTTTTATGGCACTAGCACCAAGTTGCCTCCCCTACTACTGAGTATCAAAAAATGCCTTTTTTGATGCCAGGTTTATTGTGAAGGATTTACAGTCTTTCACCACAGTGGAGTTCAGTTGGCTTAGGTATGCTAACTACCTCGTGGCCTCAGTTTAAACTTGGCATGAGCTATCCTGACAGCCAGAGATAACCTTGTTTTTTTTTTTATCTCATATGGTTGTTAATATTTCCGCTGTAGGGAGATGACCACAGCCCTCAACCCCATTTACACTAATTAAAAGACTGTTGAATCCTTTCACATATTTTCATGTCATGTCTTTACTCTTTGTATCAAACTGTGGAAAATTGTATCAAGAAGAATTGATAAATATCTGCATCCATAAGCTGTATCTACATAGATCCTAATGATACCCATCTCTAATTGACACTGTCGTAAGCTTTTTGTTTCTATTTTACTTGAAATAAATTTCAGTTCAGGTCAGAGTTTGTACTTTCCAAAATGTAAAATTAGAATATAAAAAAGGCAATTATCTGCTTTCCATTAAATTAGTCATTCATATTGAGATTAAAGTCTTTCTAGGACAGTCTCACTGCTAGTATCATCACCTCAGGCATGCACGCTTTTCCTTTGTGTTTTTATCTTAAAAAAAAAAAAAAAGAGTTTCTACATTTTGTCTTAGGCTCTGATTTCCTCACCAAATATTCCTCTAATATACTTGCAAAGGAAGCAAGAATAATTGCAATGTGTACTGTCAAGAGTCTCACTTTTACCCTTTTTTCATCACTCTCTACACATAGTCGTATTTTGTGTGTGCGGAGCAGACAGTGCTGTGGTCAGATGTTTGTATATGCCACTGGCATATCTCTTGTGTAGCTCAGCACTCTTTAAAAACATGGACCCTTCCTTGCCTGTCACTGTTGTCTTCTTGTGTAAGTGCAGAGGTAGACAGATTGTGCTTGGCCTTGCGTGCCCATGGCCTTTTGTTTTGAGTCCCTTTGGACCTCCCTCTCGTGACAGGCCCTGTGTTCAGGTGGAAACCCTGCCGAGCACCCTGCTGGCAGGTTAAGTGCTCTTGCACATCGCCATGGGGACTGAAGACAGACAGACAGGCAAAGAAGGTGTGTCTCTATTCTTCCCCTTAATGGTTCTTAGTTTGTGCAGCAGGCTTTCATGGGTATTGCTAATAGCAGATTTTATGTTTTTTTATGTTTATTCAATGGTTTTTTTTGTATGCTGATTGAAGAGCAGTATATTCCCACATGATATGGGGATATTGAGTAATCTTTCAAGCTGTTTAACTCTCCCTCCATTACTGTCTCATTGTGTCTTCAGCGAATGTTCAACCAAAAATAGAGTATTATGGATTCCCTAGGTTTGTACTGTAATTTAGTGCTTTCTAACTATTTCTTCATCTGAAGTCCCCCTTGACCCCTCTCATATGAAGTACCTCAGGTGATTGTCACCACCTGTCATGTTTCAAATGTATTAATTTGAATGGATTTTAACTTCAATGTTATTTAAACACCATTAATTATTTTGATGTAGATAAGCGTTAGATTCCCGTGGGAATGTATATAAATCCCTGTAATTACTGACAGCTGTAATTATGCATTTAATTAGTTACTGACTTTGTCTTAGCACATATACAGCACAAATCGTTTTTAGTATTTGTAATTAAAGGAAGAGACTGTGAGATGGAGGGAGGGAGGTCTCGTTCACACCTCTGTTGGCCTTTCAGCTATAGATTCCCACCTCTTTGATGGCTTTAATAGGTTAGTGGAAGGTGTGTCCTCTGCAGTCAACTTATTGTAGCAAGTAGTTTATTGGTTATTGTGACAATAACTATGCTAAACATCAGCCTCACACCAGTGTGGGAGAACAATAAAATCAATCAATCAAAATACAGTAAGAGTAAATAGACAACACACAGCACATCACACCACAATACAACATATACAACATACAGTAGTGCACTGGGCAGGTAGCAGCAAATAGCTCATATTAGCAACACCAGAGAGCATATCTCATAAATAACAAGTGTTCCCTGATGCAGTTATTCTGTGTTCAGTGCCTGTATGGCACAGGGAATAAAAGACTTCGTGTATATGTTCTGTCTGGCCCTTGGGACCCTGAACTGACAGCCAGACAGGAGCAGCTCAAACTCTTGAGTGTAGTGGTTCTGACGTACCATCAGTTATATGTTTAGCCGTCCTGTGTACGGCACCATGAAATATATTGCAAAGTTGTTTTTGTGACTTGCCAATCACCTTCCCTGCAGTGGTAACAATTTTGGAGAGCTTGTTTTTGCTTTTTATACTCAGGTTGCCGTAGCAAACTGTAATATTAAATGCTTTCAACCAGGCTCCTGTATGCCAGGATTAAGAGTTTACCTACTGTCATTTTACAGTCTTTGCACTATTGTCTTTTTTACTGTCACTTTTTAATTTTAAGTTCTTATTAAGCTACGAGTAATAGTAAAAGACACTGTTGTCTTCCTTACAGTGATATTGTCTTTGTCCGACTGGCCTATCTATAATCTATATTCTGTATTGTTTTGCACCAATCTTTCTCTTTTGCACAGATTTGTTCAGTTTATGTCCTTAAGTTTTTTGTGTTGTGTGTTCTTGGTTTGCATTTTGTGGTGTTTACTTGTTATGGGTGCCACAATCCTCCAAATCCACAATTCGATTTGCCTTTTGACGATTCTATGTTTCAATTGAATCTTATTTCTTCTTCTTTTTTTTTTTTTAGCACTGGCGGTTATGCTTTTGTTAGACTATCAAGCGCTGATTTGTAAAGATTGACAGTTTATTGATTATGATGACTGTCCAACCTGACAGCTGCCATTTACATTTTCAAATCCTTCCTTAAAAATGTGGTCTAACAGTCTTTGTGTGGGGTTTTTGCTTGTTTGTTTTTTGTTCTGTTTGCCTTCTTTTCATTCAGATGTGCACCATATGCCGCAAGTAAGTGAGGTGGAAAGAAAAAAATACTGGCAGTTTGGATTATTAAACTAAATATTTTTATATGGATGGGTTGATAATATTAATTTCAAGTGTTTGTTTATTGTACCTCTAAACACAAATACACACTTTTCTAACCAAATTAATTACCGTACACTCTTTGTTATTTTTTGGAGCTGCTCTGCAGGCTCTCCACAAACCCCCTGGCAACTGTAAAAATACTCCCCTTGAGTATACCCTTGGTTGAGAATCACAGCTGTAAAACATAGTTGGTTGGTTTGTTTGACATTTGGTTTTTACTGTTATGTTCCAGGAGATCATGTGTCATGGGCCCTGTCCACATCAGAGTTGAAAAGATAGAACTCTGTTTCTTTTTTAAAACTTGCCAGAAAACAGCAGACCTGTGTTATGTGGAGGTAGGATTTTGGAAACTCTGAGCTGCCGAGTGAATCTAGCCAGTTACAAATGGTGAATCATATGCCCACTTTGCCGTTTGGTCTTCATCCTCCTCTATTGTTTGCCGTGTTCTGTTCTTCTGCTCGAGGCATTTGCTGAACAAGCGGCTCTCCTTCTGCCAATTTCTTGACAGTTGAAAGTCTGAATGCGTCAACGCAAATGTTTTCATGAGATAATTCCCAGAGAGCAAAGATTTAATTAAGTGCGCTCCGGTTTGTTTTCTGGATCTTCTGTTCATCAGCGTAGTACAATCGGAGAACTAAACCGCTGTGTTTGAACCATTCATTCCAATCAACTTGAACAGACGTCGTCTCTCTATTGTTTGTTGCTCCTTTGGCTCTGGATGTCATCTTGCAAGTGTTTAATGAGGGTTTTATCCATGAGAATTGCGCAAGTTTGACTTTGTACATGACATGGGTAAACCTGCTGAGTGAGGCACTTGTATTTCTACTTTGTCGGGAACGTTGAGAGGTAATAGTCCTAAAATTGAGCAGGGAAGCCAAAGGTAGGATGTATGAAAGTGACCCTTTCCATGAGGACATTCTTCATTTACTATTCCTTCACAGTTTGTACTGTTGGCAGTTCTTCACCACTGTCATTTTGAGTTACACATGATATACTATTATGGATATTCAGCTGTGAACACCTTGAACACAACAGCAACCTTCCCTGAACACCTTACACACAAACATCAACTTCTTACATCTTCCAGCAGCAGCCAAACCATGGCACAAATGGCATTAATTATTAAGAATGCCATCTTCATTTTTAAACAAACAGGATCTGAAAATGTCTGACTGACAGCTCAATAGTGGTTTGTCAGCAAGACAGATAAAGGCGATGTGATATACCACAGGGGGCATGCAGTCTGCAATGAAAGGCCTACATGTTGCCAAGCATAGACAATAATGCTCATAAATTGGTTTCTGATGGAAATTGAAGTTTTATGGTAACCTTTGATAGAGAACAGCGGCTCTCATACATACATACAAAGTAAACAACAGATTTTATGACTGCTCTGAAAACACACAGCCATCAAAATCTTCCCACCTTTCAACCCTACCCCTACTCACCACCCACAGACTCCCTTGATCCTCCTCATTATCGACCTCTCCTCTCCCTGTTCAACTCTGCAATACATGCGACTTGAGGGATCAGGGGGAATTTTCATTTACCTGAAACTCAAACATGTACTTACTCTTTTCTTTTTTTTTTTTTGTTCTGAATGGATGTTGGTATGATTGCATCCCCACTGACCTTATTATAAAGGGTGAGAGCCATAGCGAGCGAGAGAGATAGAGGGGGTAGAGAAAAAGAAATGGGTCGGCTGCATTCTTCTCTGCAGGTTCTCCGTCAGGCAGACACAGGAGCGGTGATGTGACTAATGCTGTAAATGTGCTGGCGTGCTTACAATATGGGCTGCTTGAGCGAGCCAAGCCAATCGGTGCTTTGCTGCCTGTCTCCTCTCCTACACATCTCAAAGACTCATCCAGAGAAGCAATTTAAACTTTTGTCTCACTTGGTTTTTCATCTTCACTTAGTGGTGATAGAAAGAGTATGATACTGTGCTAAAAGTACAGGTTTGCATTAGAAATATGAAGACAGATAAAAAGTGAAGCCCGATATGCATTTTTTTTGTAAAGTTTTGGTAACCCATAAATTAAGGTGCCTTCAATATTATTATTATTTATTATTATTATCATCATCATCATCATCAAAGACAACTTGTTGCAGGGATGACAAAACCTCACTCTGTTCTGAGTCTTCTAAGTAACCTTGCAAAAAACCCACAGGATGACAAAAATTCTAACAAATTCAAAACAGAATATCCTATTTGTAAATGAAGTGCCCCTGGGTGGTTATTCCACAAAGGAACTAAAACCCAGTCAAAAACAGCAAGCACAAAATTATAAAATAAAGTGCAGAGAGCGTTGATGCATGTCAATTAAAACAGACCTTGTGTTCTTTTCAGTACCTGTGACCAAAAAAAAAACAGTAAATAATAAAACATTTGGTTGGTTCATTGAGAGGTGTGTGTGTGTGTGTGTGTGGGACTGCTATGATATGAAACTAGGGGAAGGCGACGATAAACATTGCAGTGAATGGACAGAATTGCAAGGTTGTGCAGAATTGACGGGGATTGGTTGAATTTGCGTTTATTGTTGCGATGGCAGCATTGCAACTTCCTGGAGGGAGGGAAGGAGGGTTAATAAAAACCATATGAGTTTTTTTATAATTGTTTATAATAGCGATTTTAAACATTACAGGTAAGGTAATTGAACTCAATTTGAGTTTAACTATCTTACCTATTGTCATTGTTAAACATTTACTTATTACTTATTTTGTTGTTCCTTTGTTAAGATTACTACATACAATGGTTAACTTGCATTTTGGAGGTACTGATTCTTGAGTGTGAACAGGGCTTATGAAGGTAATAATCCTTTATTATGCATTTATTAACAGTTAACATGATTTTATATCATTAAGTATGTAATAAATGACTAATTAACCTCAATAAGCTCACACTTTAGATCAGTTACCTTCAGTCAACTGTTAGTAAGTGCACCGTTAACTGCTAGTTAAACTCAATAAAGTATCATTTAAAGTACAATTTAAAGTATAATTATAATTTCAACAATAACATGTTTATTTTGCTATTGTTAAGACTTGTATGGTTTATAAAACACATATTAATGTTAATAAACATCTTATAAGGCTTTATTACCTATTAACTAATTCTATTACAGGTGCCTTAATCTAAAGAGTCGCTGTTAAACTCTATAAACTGAATTAAACAACATACCCATGATGTTTGTAATGCTTATTATTAACAACTATACGAAAACTCTTTCAAGGCTTTTATTAATGTTCTTAAGCAGTCTATAAACTGTATAAGTTTTTTAAATGTCTTATGACAATAAAAAAGTGTTTATGATGCAAATATGAAACACACACAGTCTTATTTACACAATAATATTAGTAAGCACCTGACAATGGCCTTGTTACCTATTCACTAAAGCTTATTACAACTGCATTAACATGAAGTGTTACCAAACTTTTCCAAACATCCAAAACCTTAAATCATCATATTGTTTATTTCACAAGTACTAACTAAGATAAGAACTAATTAAAAAGAATCTTTCTCATTGTAGACTTTAGGCCACTCTGCTTCAAATGAGACCAGCAGTTTGAGCTTTGGGCATGGACGATACACAATGGACAACCTTACACCCTTCAAATGCTCCTCTCAGTTGGGTAATGACAACTTTAAGCACACGCCTCCAGTTTGGCTTGTCTCTGCTGTCAGATTAACTTACATCAACCTGTCCAAGCATAGTGAAACTTACCGATCTGGAAAATGTTTGTGCCATTGTCTGTGGACTGGGTCTTCTATTTCAGGAATAACATTTGATGTAAAGTTAACGATTTGCTTTTTTTTTTTTTTTTTTTGGGGGGGGGGGGGGCATAATATCCATTTCATGTACTTGGTATTTACAATTCAGACACACACACAAACACAAAAGTTATTTATTATACATTATTAAAACTGTTTTGAATAAAAAAAGATCGGATTGACAACTTAAACAATATATATAAAAAAAAAATATCTGATCAAACAGGCAAATGTGATCTGTTCCTAAAATAGGTTTAAAGTACAATATTTTCATAGCATTTGGTGCAGTCCACAATTGCTGTTGTGCCCAGTTTAAAGCATTAGTTTTCCCCTCTACTTCACATTTCACGTCCTTTTCAAAAGACATGGCTATGGCATGTTTTTGGAGTGAAGGGGGTTGAAATGCATTAACCATATTAGGTGTGTGCATTTAATCCGTGCAGCCTTTTAAGGGGAGGGGGACTTAGCAGCTGTCTGTGTCCAAAAACATTTATTATTTATTCTTCTTTGAGAGCACAAAAGTGTTTTGGGTGACAGGGGGCAATATCAAAATGGGTTCTTTAAGTGCATCTAACCCCCGTTTCCCCTTGCACACTTCAGGGCATCCTGTCACTGTAGATTTGTTTAAAGACACACTTTGGTCCCTTTGTGACAATTACTGCTTCCTCCATTTGCTCTTTGTTAGTCTATTAGGATCACTGACCACAGTGCTATTCCAACCTTAGCAACTGACTGTAATAAGAGTTTCAGCCTATTTCTTGAAAACATAAATAACATATTACTGCTTCAAAATGTGCAATATGAGAGCTTTGCTTAAGATTGTGGACATATATATCAATGGCCTATACACAAAACACAACCACACATAAAGTTTAGGGTCTATTTTTGGCCTATTAGACCAGAAGAAAAGCATTCTAAACCAATTTATAATAAGTTTTTTTCAAGATTTTCTACTGCACGTCAAAATAGACATAAAAGCCTTAAAATAGATCAATAGATCAAATGCCTTTTGTGTCGTGTGAAAGGTGTCAAATGTTTGCCCTGTACATCTGCTGTATAGAAGAACAGACACATTTAACAGCTAGCTGGTGACAATAGTGGAGCATTTACCTCAGGAGATGGAGACCAAAACAGAACTAAAACGGAAGTTAATATTGGACTTAAATTCACAACATTGTGAGACACAGTACTCCAAATGAATGCTAATGTTGCTCGATGTCTGCTGGATGTGTAAACATAAGGCTGTAAAAACTGGCCGACATTGATTATTCCTTCTAAAGAAGAAAAAATCAAATAAAACAAAAACATATGTTTGAGCCATTTGAATTTCTATTTTTGCACATAATATCCATAAAAGCTGATACAACGAGGGACACAACTACTTGTACAGGTATTATTACAATGTAAACATGTCTTTTAAAGTTATGATATATAACATTTTAGTATTAAAATGTCTAAAAACACTAGACATATGATATCCATGTTGTTGAGTTGTGTACTTACATTGTCCCAAATATTTCTAACAATGTTCACACGCAGATAGATATGTAATTTATTCAAGGTAATGGTGTTTCCTTACCAGCTGCTAGTTGCTAGTCCAGACAAACGTCAGTGAGGGAGGAAGGAAGTCGATGAACATTACTAAACATTAGATTACCTCATTAATGGACATGATTTCTATCTGAGTCACGTCAGCTAGATTTTTTAAATCAGGAATGGTAGTTGTTTAACAGTGAAGAGCCCACACTACCTCACGATGTCATTAAACCATTTTTTGCCATTGTTTTATATGAGAGAGACGCCTCGGCAGAACTTTTATATTGTGCGTTTACACGTTGCAAAATGAACAAACAAATGATACCATAAAACTTTTAAGACATTTAAAGAACACAGACCTCTCTCTGCACTGTGGGTGGAGCTGAAGTTAGAACAGAGGACGCACTGTCCCTCGGAGCAACGTCAAATACTTTAAATCGAAGAAAGTGACATTTACATATCTTTAACCTTTTGTGTATCACCAATGTGTGAGGGTTGGGTGGCAGAAAAATATCAGACTTTGGAGAGATGATAAAATATTATTTTATTATTATTTGATTTAATTTTCACAATAAACTTCTTGTTCAGTTCGATTATATAATAGAATGTATCATATTTGTAATTAGGCAATCTTTTTTGTTAACACGTTCACCGTAACAACTTCATAAGAACATAACATGTCAGTGTTGTGTGTTGATATTGATAAATAAACAAATGAAGAAGGAATGAAAGCTAGCAAGCTAGTTTTAATTGGTGACCAAGATGTGAAAACAGAGACAGCCTTGTGGCACTGTTCATGGTTAATTGAAGTCCTAACTGAGCACATGTTCATAATTTGACAAAGGACAAAGCAGTGTAGGAAAGATCAAACAGAAATGAATAATGAAGATGTCACATCACTCTGTTTCTTTTTTGTTTTCTTTTGTTGAGAATGCATTGTCTAACTTTTTGAGGCTTGTATGCATCCAGATACTTGTCCACAGGCACATCTCCCTCAATGTGACAAATTGCAGCAATTACTCTGATGAAGTTCAAGGATGACACCATTATGATGATGTAATAATGAGCCCAGCCCACCTGACAGGTTCTAATAGGAAAGTGCCGAAGGACATTCCAGTGATGAATGAGTATACCTCGTTGTGTATTGCCTTTTTGTCAAACTCGACTATAACCTGGATCTAAATAAGCCTTCCCTCTGGGTTTCAGAAGTCCAAGAAGCTCGTGTCTGGGATGAAAAACTTGTTCAATACCAAATGTAATATCCTGTCAGGAGCTATGTTTAGATTTTTAGATGAGATTGTTAACGCATGTCTGTAAAATTGGATTTGAAGTATCTAAACTGCATGAAGACTTTGCTTTGATATCCTAACAGATACAGTCAGATTGAGTTAACAAGTACCAATAATACATTGATTTAATAATATTTCCATACATATTATCATGTAGAGAAATGTATTTAATGCAAATCATCATACTGAATTACTAAAACATCTTTCTCGGATTATCTAATAAATTATAGACCATGAAAAGATACATAAAACATTGTGGGCCTAAGTATTATCTCAATAGCAGCATTTAAAAACCTCACAGACTCATAAACATATCCTCTAAATACTAACAATTTCTTGTTGTTCCTCTTTCAGCTTATTGCTAACAGAACATTGACTCACAGGACTGCCGCTTTGACCTACATACACCCACATACTAATCTTTTTCTTTTTTCTCTTGTCTGTTTTGTTTTGTTTTTCATCTTTCCCTTTATCTAAGCATTATTGTGCAAAGTCAATACTCAAATGGCCGTCTGTGGTGGTAGTAGCTGGTTGCCAGGAAATTTCTGATACGACTGCGAAACCTCTAAAGTGTTTGTCTTTACAGAGTTCCTCTCACAATTGCAATGATATCTCAAGTCCATTAGCCTTAGAGGTTTGCTTCAATTATATTAGGAACACTTGAGAGCCCCTGCTGTGGCAGGGCCTGCAGGAACAGCTGAGAGTGTGGGCAAGGCAGCTGGTGGCCAACCTCGAGACCCCTCGCTGCTCCTCTAATGGCCCTGCCGGCCGCCTTGCTGTCACGGCTGCGTAAAACAATCTCCCAGGGGAAAGGCGGCCACAGTAATAAGACCGAGATGTGTGTAAATATTCACCAAAAAGAGAGAGCCAGTGACAGCACATCAAATATGAATGGCCTGTCTACTGGTCCACTAATGTGTTTGTTCATAAGTGAGCACATTAAGGCTGAGATGGTGTATGCGTGATGCTGTGAGATGCCTGAGGATTTATGTTTTCTTACAGTGAGTAATGATTAGACATTGAAGAGATTATGATGCCGTGTTGCATTTGTGGCCTTTATCAATCTTAACTTATATTTAAGAACGCTACAGTATAAAACAAATGGGTTTTTTAAGCTTCTTATCAACTTAGTGCAAACAGGTGGTATATCACAATGAATATATAGCTAGCTTATTGTTTTGGCCAAAGCTAAAAACATTGAGTTTTGAGCTGTTTGGTGCAGAAGGTTTCCCTCAATTTTTTTTTCCTTTGAGACAAAGATGGCAACAGCAAGGCTCAACAATAAGGATTTCCAAAATATCATGTCAGGCTCGTAAATCTAGCAACTCATAAAAATTAAATATAACGCATAAATTAAACTATTTAATAAAGTAAATTTTCAAGCACAAATGGCAGAAATTGCTGTTTTCAGCTTCTCAAAAATGGAGATTTTGAATGGCCAGAAGTGAAATATGTTAATATCAACAACAATTTGATCACATCACCAGGTAAGATCATCATTTAACCTAAGAAAGGTCAAAACCAGGCCTTTTATAGCCAAATTATTTTACCGCTTTGTCTGGTAAAATTAGCAACTCGGGATGTAACGATACATTCAACTCACGATTCGATACGATTTCCGATACTGACTTAGCGATACGAGTTTCTCGTGATATTTTTTAACATAATGAGCTTGCAGACAAATTATGACTGAATAATATTCCTGTAATTATTTTTCAAACAAAAAACACAACACTTCTGAGGTAGGTTGTAGATATTTTCTCTTATCTTTAACAAATTAAAGGGAATCCCCTTAATTTGTTTTTTTTTTTTTGTCTCTGAGGTAAACTGTGCAAAACGATCCATATGTCCTCTCC
Source organism: Lutjanus argentimaculatus (assembly GCA_034769285.1). Classification (NCBI taxonomy): domain Eukaryota; kingdom Metazoa; phylum Chordata; class Actinopteri; order Lutjaniformes; family Lutjanidae; genus Lutjanus; species Lutjanus argentimaculatus. Next base: position 6,125,271 of record JAWZSL010000009.1, on the reverse strand, counting down.
TTGAAAGTGCAACTGAAATGATATTTTATCTTAAATAACAAAAATGAATAAAAATGATTTTTATAACAAATCCCACATGAAAATAACTAAATGAATAATACAAATAAAAGAAATCTCTTCAAATAAACAAACTAAGGCTTGCATGTGGTCCTAGTTTGCAAATCTGCTTGTAAGTGTGGATTGTCCTTTATCACTTTCTTTGCTCAGGCGGTGTTGACTTGAGCTTCTCACTATGGTGCCAGATGACATGCTGCATCATGTTGGCTGTGCTACTTGTGTAGGTCATCACCCTCTTGCAATATTTGCACGCAGCCTGAGTCTTGTCTGTGATCTTCTTGCCCTCTTCATTTTTGAACACAGGGGGCCCCATCTTCCGCTGATCTAAAGCGCAAGTGGAAAGTGCGAAGCGCTATGAATTTAATTTATTCAAGCTGTGTCCAAATCCACCTTTGCTGTCTTGTGCCTGGAGTGCAGGGGTATCCTGCTCTGTCCCGCCCCTTGTGCTACCAGCGCACCACAGGATCCACCTATCAGGTGTGCCCAAGTGCCCTCATTAATTCACCGGTGAGTTTAGGCCAAACATGCAATAAGCCAATCAGAAAGTCGGCTCTCAGGTGCGCCAGAAGTGCAAGCGTGGCGCATGACGGTGGATCTACCAGAAGGAAACAAAGAGAAAAGATTTTCAAAGCGAGGAGACACATTTCCCGGTTTGAGAAGTGAAAGTGCAAGAGGGCGTTATACATGGAGACAGCAGGACGTCTCCAAAGCAGCTCCATGTGGAAATAGTTTATTTTACATGAAAGCTTGCTAGAAGTGATGCAATAAATGAACCGCAAGTCTCATGCAGATGTGTAACTGGTTATGTTTTACACTGAAGCACCTTGAAAATGTGTCGTATCTCATAATTCATTTTCATCACCATCATTATTATACAGCTCCGCTGGCTGAGGAGTGGCGCTCTGCTCTTTAAAAATGGCATTCATTTTTCTTCTCAAACAATTTCATTCATCACACATTTGTATCAATTTTTAACTATCTGACGATGCATCGTTACATCCCTATTAGCAACTGTAATCTAGGCATAATGTTACCAAGTGTCACGATCCCAGTTCGCCCATTCACTCTGCTGATGCCTCACGTCTGTACCCACTTTTGTTCTCTTGGACTTGGTTTTTTGGTTCAGCAGCTTTTAAACAACTTAGTTCTGAGATCCCTAACATATTGGTAGGGTATCCTAGCACATGGGAACTTTTAGACATAGCAGATGGAAAGTAACAAGAGGCACCATCACACAATACAAGTCAGGGGAGAGCCATGGATTGTTCTCCCCTCTGATGTGGGTGGGGCTTAAGTGGGCTCTGTCTCTATTTTGGGGGAAAAAACGTATCTTTAGTGCATCATTTGGACCCACATGAAGAAATTAAATGCCGGTGTCTGTCTAGTTTATGCAGCACTGAATGTTGTTGCTTCTGATTTGTATGTTTATGTTCTTTGGTGTCACAAAGAGCTCAGGAAGAAATAACTGATTATAAGCATTCTTAGTATTATTAGATTGTAAATCGACCGGATGTTATGAATAATGACTAACAGGTAGAGACAGGATGAACAGGAGGCATCTTGTACAGTAATGATTCAGGGCTTATTGCTGTGGGATCACTGTCACACAGTCTTTAATGGACTTAATGAACTGACAAAGTACACAGAGTAGGACAGAGGCACAGCGGTTTCAACAGTTTTTAACCTGTTAATCAGGGAAAATACCCACACTTTGATGCATACATGTTTGCTAAATCATCTATAATGTACTGGCTAGGCTAAAATGAATTTCACCAACATAATACAGCCTGCTCTAAACAGATACATTAATATAATCATGCTAAAAAAAAGGAACATTTGCATTTTGGAACATAAAAAGCAAAAATTCAGTTCAGTGCAGCACTATGGAAAATGTGGGCCATCGCCACACTCCCCCTCCTCACAATCCTGTGCTCTGATATAGCTTGAGAGAGAAGAGAAGATGAGTGAATGCTGAGAGTCTGTGGGATTACACCGGAGGTGGCTTTGTCTCTGTCCAGAGAGAGAGCAGCGCACTCCACTTAGGTTTTGAAATGTAGATACATATATTTATTCAGTGCCTTTTTATCGTGCCTTGTCAAAAAAAAACCAAAAAAAAAACTGGACTTGAAGTGTCAATAAACTCCTCAGGTTATGCTTGCCCATGAGACCAGCAGAAATGTGAGGCTGCAGGAGCTGCAGAAAGCAGCATAGATTAAACTGAAAGCTTAAAGTCAATGCCTGTGTCTCCATGCTTAGTGAGACAATATTACAGCATTGTGTTCCGTTTAGAATTATGAGGCCTATTTAATTTACAGTCCAACTCATGCTCATAAAGTTAACTACTCTTATGCGGCGCAGAGCAAAGTTTTGATAAACACAGATATGCGGCGTCAGATCCATGGAAAGGAGACGGACAACTGGTTTGTAATTAAGGATTTAAAATTTGCTCGTGCTGATTAATGGGGCTCAGCAGGACGTGACGATCCACCACAGACATCTCTAAATGCACAGTAGGTCGTCAGTTCTAGAGATTATTTTTATAATATCATCCGATAGTAAGATAATTAAAATCGCTCTGATATTGGCATGGGAAAAGCAGTTGTCGATCATGCCTTCATTCGTCAATATAAGAGCCAATCGCCCATCACCACAAGCAGTACTAGCGCTCAAAAAGTAGGCTACTGAAGTTCGATATTCAGTCCTATTTACTTCTGTAACTTAAAGGGACAGTTCACCCCAAAATCCCCAAAGAAGTATTTATCCATCTAGGACTTTTTGAGATATCGGCTGTAGAGATGTCTGCCTACTCTTCAAAATAATAGAACTAAATGGCACTTTTGTGGTGCTCAGAGTGCCAAAAAATACCTTTGAAAAACTCAACAGCAATATCTCTTTCAGGAAATCATGACCCAGTTACTCAAGATAAGCTAAGATAATAGCTCCTACACAAAACTGCTCACAGCAAGGTCTGTGGATTATCTTGAGTAATGGTTTCTGGATAGAGACACTGGTGTCGAATTTTTCAAATAAATGTTTTTGGCTGCTTTGAGCACCAGAAGCCGAGTACCATATAGTTCTCTTAAATTTGAGAGAAGTCAGGCAGCTCTGCGGCTGATTATTTTAACTGAAATTGCAATATGTGATAGGAATAAGATGGCTGGAATGATAATTTTTGTATTCCGATTTTAATTTTTACTGAAAAAAAGTTGTGGTGATGTTATATTTATTGGAGTTTGTGCTGTATGTTTTTTTTTTTTTTTTTTCATTTGGAAGATTTTTAGGCCATAGCATCTCTGCAGCACGACAGTCATTATAATGCTGTTTTCTCATATTTTTCCCTTTTCCAAAAAAAAAAAAAGGGATTTGGTTCTGCAATTTGGATATTGCGTTTGGCCATATTGCAATTTCTGTCATATGGCAATTAATTGTGCAGCCCTATTATAAACACATTTGTTGCCTCGTGATTACCTTGACCTTGCAGAACTTGTGAATGCATCATTCCCCGTTTGTCTCCACAAATGCACAAGCTTGGTATAAGAGCGTCAAAGCAGTTGCTGATAAAAGACACAATTAATGGAATATTCAATAAAGGTGACCTGAGAAAACCCTGCTTAAGTGCTGGTGGGGCCCTCTCACATCCAGGATTGGACTGACCCTTACATCACAACTGATTTAAGACCTTCCTGCCAGCCCTTGAATGCACTACACTAAACACTAGTCAAAACAATCAATACCCCCAACTGCATTACCACACAACAATGGGTGCTCTGTATCAATGTGCAAAATATGGTTTTGGTACAACAGAAGTAAATGCAGCCTTTAATTATTAAATGAAGCACAGAATTCATTCACTGCGCATAATCATCCAATGAGAACGATGTATACTTTGGTTTTCCCACTGGGTTTTAGCAATAATGTAATGTCGGCCCATTTAAACTGTGACTGCCTTTGCATATACAGCATTGTGCAGCTGTAACAGCTGGTTGTCTGATGCGATATACACGGCGGAATGTTTTCAATAGTAATATTGAAAAATGAGTTAAAGGGACAGTTCACCACAAAAATCAAAAATACATCTTTTCCCCCTGGCCTGTAGTGATGTTCATCCATCAAGATTGTTTTTGGTGTGAGTGGCAGAGCTCTGGAGATATAAGCTCTAAAGATGTCTGCCTTCTCTCTAAACTAAATGGCACAAGTCCTGTAGATCCAGTATATTCTAAAGTTGTTCTGGTGTACTCTACTTCAGAGAGAAAGTACTTCTACATGAAACTGTTCACAAGGTCTGTGTATAATTTTTAGCAACCAGGTCATTATTTTGATGATGATTTTGGAAGGAAACATCGGTTTGGATTTTTTAAATGTGTTTTTTTGTTGGTGCTTTGATCACCACAGGACTTGTGCCATTTAGTCTGTTTGTGAAATAGACAATAAATGCTACTGCCTGTTTGGTCATCCAGTTCAGATTACTGGTCATTTTCTGCTACAGTTGTGTTCTTATGGCATTTATGCAAACCAAACAAAGAAAGTGAATAAACTAAGAAAAAAAAAAACAAAAAAAACTTTACTTGCTGCTCTAGGGCTTCGCCTATAACATACCATAATGAAAAGGGAAAATGGTGTGGAGTGTAGTGGGGTGTTTCAGATTAGCGTGACAGAAAGTCTATATAAATCATTAAACACCTCAGTTCTTTAGAGACCTCAAATAGAAGAATATGCATTATTTTTTTATTGAATTATCCATTCATTGTCATCAAGGTAAATGCCGTTCTCGTGATCCATTACCTTTTCTCTTTCTAACATTGACTATTCTACCACAATAATGTGTTAAATTAAAAAAGATCTATATATTAGACATACCTTAAAACATAAACATATAAACCAAGAATAAACCTGTTTTTGTACATATGACGCATTGTAGACATCTCCCTGTTTATTCTATGGATTGCACACAGCATTATACCACTACTGCCTTCGTGCCAGAAAACAATTGTGCTGTCAGCAGAAATGCTTCTTACACCTCATTGCTTCCATCTGTACAGAAACTCTGGCAGTTTGCTCAACATACAGATGCCAGATGCAGGCATTATCGCTGGACTCCTACTCCACCTGTTCAAAGAATTGTTTGGAAGTTTCTCTCAGATATTTATGCTCTTCAGAATAATAGAATAAACTTTGTATGTACAACAGGGAAAGTGGGAAAATGCAAATCCATCTTTGGTGTGATTGAATAAAAACTTTCATCAGATTATCAGGGTCCAAATGTTTGTTTATTTTTCACTTATGGTCAGACAAGTAGGTTAAAAAGCCCACTTGCCCAAAGTCAGTTTTTACTTGCTCCTATAGACTACAAATGGTTTTATTTATTAGTGATTATCAAATAATAAAAACAGAAGTTAATGATCATGTTTGATCTTTATTTAAGTAGATGAATCAGATGAAGGACGCAGCATGTCATTGATGGGAGCAGCAATCATTCTTGCATATCGAAAATGGTACGGCAGTCCCCCGTCCCTCTCCCCAGAGGTGGACTCGTTAGCTGTGAAACGATGTGTTTAATTCTTTTTTAACACTTCCCTGATCAGTCAAGTGAGTTGCTAGATTTACTAGACCAACGTGACTTCTCAGTTTCCCTCGGGCACTCAGGCAGTCCGTATTGCTGATCCCTGATTATGCATCATAATTTGAAGCTTAGCATGTTTTTTTGTGTCTGTACACTTCCTCTGTAGGTCAAAGTATTAACTCATTGATGCAGAAGCTTTCCAAACCCCTTCTAATGGACAACATCGGTCAAAAATGACCTCTATTCCTCTATTTGAATGTCTTGTTTGATTGTTTCGTTCCTGCATATTGTTATTTGGATTTTTCCTGTACTACTTCGATTACTACATTAAGTTGACACACGCAGTTCAAAAATTACTCATGTATGCAAGTGTGATTTAAAATAAAAGACAACAACAACAACAACAGAAAAACATACTATAATTTCTATAAAAATCTATACTAGAATTTTGTCAGAATTATTTTTAGCAGTGATTTGGACCAAACAATGATATAATATTTGAAATATGTTTCTTTATCATCACATAACATACACATGTAACTAATCACGCAGTCCTGTGCAGTCAGCGTCCAACTTTGTAGAGGGACAAGTGGTGTCTTGCAGTTGTCCTTGTGGTTTTCTTGCGGTGCAGGCATCATGATTTGCCACTAGTCTGGGCCATTGTCCCCACCTCCCTCTCCACCTGTGCTACGCTCCTGCTTGGCCTGCACCAAGGCCTGACGGACTTGATGTATAGGGTGTGCTTGTGGAGGGCGGTAGGGTCCGGTGACCCCAGGCCTGGCCCGCCCATTTGGAACTCAGATGCAGTGTGGCGGCTTTTTCCTGGTTACCCTCAGCACACTTCTGGGTACCCAACTCTCCCCTGTTCTGAGGGTGGAGGAAGGGGTTCAGTGTCTCTTAGGTTTTGGTTTAGACACTAAAACTACTTAGTTAGGGTTGGGAAAAGATCCTGGTCTGTCTCCATGTGAGCCTAAATAGCCACATTTGCTATTGAACCCTGGGTGAAAATAGCATTGTTGACTACTGACACCTCGGTGCTAATTTTCATCTGCTATAAAAGCAATGCTTTGTGGTAATCAAAAAACAGATATCTAATGCCTACCTGGAATATTAAATGATGAAAATAATGAATTTCCTAGATATAGGACAAAGAAACACTCAGCCATGCATGAAATAACATAAGGAATGAAAACGGGTAATTAAGGTGATACAAAAAATTTCTATTCAAAAAATATAGATTTGTAATTATAAAAAAAGAAGTTATTTGATGAATACCTACTTAATGATTAAATTAATTTAGTGCTAAGAAATAGAAAATAAAAACTCAGTCTTTTTTGACCGAAGTTGTGCATCAAAGGGTTAAATAATAAGTATCAACCAGCACTTGCTGTGTAGCAAACTGTAATTGAGAAATGTCGGCGATATGCCAACAAAGTATACCAATACTGAATGATAATCCACAGTCTCACCATTTATCACATTCAAGGATGTCAGTCTGCATTTTTATATGTCAAACTGTGCACTTGAAATGGAAATGTGTGCTTTAGACCCTGCTTGTTATCTCTAAATGCTTTGAGTCAACGCTGTTAGGAATAAGAAGAAATGCTGTCCCTCGAGTGAGCGCTGCACCACGGGGGTTTTACTTGATAACGGGCAGATTTAATCTCACAGTGTGATATTCATCAACTGCTTAGACATGATAAACCACATGTATTTGTTATGCAACACTGGTTCTTGTTTTCTTTGTCAATCTGCATAGAATAAAGTGCATACTATGTTTTGGAGGATTATACACTCATAGATCACCAAAGGATTCTTGTTTAATTCCTGACGTTACGTGCCAACTTGTCAAAGATTCTGTTCGCTAAAACTGTCCGGGGACGGGGATGGATTTTATCAAAGTTGCACCATATACTTTAACGAAACAACCCCGTTATTTGGATTTCTTAACTGTTGAATATAAATGATATGATAAGTGCAACTAAATGGCTGACAGGTAGTACATCTCCTCTAATTGGAGGCATTTGAAGATGTGACTCTTTTTATCTCCTACTAGTGATTACAAGCATGCTCTGCCCTAATCCATTGACTTTAAAATATCGCTTTAAGAGGGTAAGAAGATGAATGTTTATTGCCTGTAATCCCTGACTGTGATATATGAGAGCTGCTGTTTTCTCAGTTTCCCCAAAACCTTGCATGCAAACCACCACTCAGCATGCTTGTGAGATCACACTGTCCTCGTGAAGTGAATCTTTTTTTTTTTTTTCCTTCTTCAATAGGTGTCAAGTAATGTTTTCACCTTCATAAAGCATCTTATGTCGACATTGACACCTTCTTAGAGGAGCATCAAGGCTGTGTCCGGGTTAGCTGTCACCAAAGTGTAAAGGATGTCATTGTAATCTCTTTATAGCCATAGTAGCCACATGGCTCTGTTACAGAAAATGGCTGCGTATACTGTACATATTTCACTCCTGTACAAATTAGATGTCCTGATTTATTGAGGCCCACGACTAACCGTTGTATAAATCACTGCAATTCACATCTTACTCCAACATATAGATAGCAAGAATTCTCAACTCCTCAGCTCTATGCAAACCATAAATCACTCTGCTTCTTAACGCCAGCCGGGGTTGTAAGGTTATCTTCACACAGAAACTGTAACAGTTCCTTCAGAAAGCAACTTTGTAAAATAACAACACAAAAACAAGCACCATAATTAGTTTTGGGATATGCTGGACAACCTGGATTAAGACGTAGGGGCAAGTGTATTTCTTCTTCTCTTAAAATTCAAATGTAGTTGTCAAAAAGCACTTTTTCATGATGCAGCTATCTTTGTCCTGAGCTGAAGCTGCCTGAAGCTATTTTTTCTTTTGGATGAATAGACGATAGACTCCCTGTCACACCCTCAATGGCTGTAACACATTGAACTTCCTCAGGAATAACATCCTCCGCTGAGCGAGTCAATAAGGACCAGTCAATGACCTGATCTGTTTAACGCTCTTACAAAGCATGACTCATTTGCATTTGTATTGGTTTGGGATGATATACATTGTTTTTAATCATGTTTTGTCTGAAAGTGACAGTTAACCCCCAAACCAACTAATACATATATCTGTTTATCAACTGTATTATATTTGAGTGTGTATTAATGTGTCATATAGCAGATGACAATCATCATACTCGAGTTTTATTTTCACACTGGTTGCTGCTGAGGGACACTTACTTTACTTCAGTCTGCCATAAAATGTGTAGATCAGCTCAGCTTGCAGTATAATGGTTACAGAAAGGCTATGTGTTGTGTTTGCTGCCACAGGAAAGAAATAGAGTCCCTATTTGTGCAGCAGTATTACAGCGTCACCCTGTTCTCCTCACAGCAGAGCTGGCTGCATGAGAAAACATGATGGACCTTCTGTTTACTCATCTACCTGCGACTTCCAGCTCCGAAACTGGAACACCTCCGATTTCAGGCTGTTTTAATTGTCTTTAACCTGACTCGTAGCAGCTAACTGGATAGCTCACTTTCACAACAAACCTCTCTAGATCTCTGTCACACAGATTACCCACAAGCCCACTTTCCTTAAAGAGGAGGACTCGGCCGGTAACACACGGGTGCAGTAGGTTTGTAATTGAAGTCTATTGATTAAACAAAAGTACTTGAACCCATGTTGAAAATACTCCACTTCAACGAAAACTTATGCCTTCTAAAGTTAACTAAGGTAAAAGTATGTCAGTATTATAGCAAAATTTATAGAAAGTGTCAAAAGTAAATGTAGCATAACTCAGTAAACTGGTCCCTGTCGGTATTTTACTATTATATCTGAATTAAAATTACTGCTGCATAATATATATGCTGCATTTTGCTGCTGAAGATGTTTAAGGTTGTTCTCGTTTTAACTACTTTCTATACTGTAGTTAAATCTACAGCAGTGTATCATGTTCTGTAAGATCATCAGATGTTTGCACTGTTTGAGAATTTATGGTATTATAGGGATATTTTAGAGAATATCAAGATATATATTGCATGTCGTGTAATAGGAGATATTGGCTGTCGAGACTTCTGCCAGGAAGTCCCATTATATTGGAGTGAAGGCAGACATCTTTACAGCCAATATCTCTAAAACTCAACAACTTAAACCAAAACCATCTAGGTGATTAAATAGCATTGCAGGTTAGAGAAATAATATGTATTTTTGATTTTGGGGGGTGAACCGTCCCTTTAATCCTCCATCTAATTCAGTGATTATTCATTCATGTTTTCAGGGAGCCCTGGCCAGGAGACAAACTGAAAAAGAACAAGCAACTTGATTTAAAGTTTCTGGCATCTCATATAAAATGCTTAAAAAGCACACTTTCAAGTACGCTGTATCATATGCTAGAACTAAAGAAAGTCATCTTTCTGAGCTCAGAGCTTTTGTACTCGATCTCAAGTGGTGTTGACCATTTGCACTTGATATTTTTCTCCCAAGCAGGGTTTCAGTTGGTCAAGGACACTTTGGACATTTTGTATAGTCACAATGTTGATGAATATGTCGACTGCAGCTGGAGTTTAACCTGCCACCCTTCAAGAGTCTTGTGGCGTCTGTGTCTTTGTGCGTCACGCTCAGTTACACGCTGCTACAGAATATCAATACTGCAATCACTACCAGCTCAAGGAAGTTCACAACATTCACTCTTTATTGAAACTGTGAAGCAGGTGTTGATTTAATAATGTGGCTGTTTTTCATGTGAAGTTGTGTTTAGAAACTGCCATGTTTTGCTCTTCAAGGCTGTGCCCTGATGTACCTGTTGTGAAGTCACTTTCGACTTACTTTTGACCCGATCCCTCTTTTTAACCTAAGACATTTACGTGTGTGGTATTTGTCAAATGATGAGGCTTTTATATCCTGCCATAATGCTTAGGATCATTTTATTTAATGACTCACCAGTGTAGCTGTTTTTATTCTGCAGGCAGTTCAAGCTAAAATGTTAAGTGCTTGACTGTAACAAACACAAGTCTATTACTTGAAAAACTGAACTGTTCACCTTTTAGAAGTATAGGCACAAATCATACTTGATGTATGATTTCTTACACCTGTAGTTGAGTTCATTTGGTTCAGACCAAAGGGGAAAAAAAAGATGCATTGCTGCATTTAAGTTCTTTTCTGGTTCCTTACAAAAGACTGACACACAACATACTTCTGGGTATTGTCATCTGCATCATCAGGGCATCATCAGGACCCACGTGGGGAAATCGAATTACAGAGAGTTTAATGCAGCTTCTTATGTGTATTTATGTTCTTTGGTGTCACAATGAGCTCACAAAAATCAACCGATTATAAGCACTATTAGTATTATTAGGCTGCAAATCAATTGCATATTATGAGTAATGACAAACAGGTAGACATGATGAGAGGGAGGCGTCTTGAAGAGTAATGATTCAGAGCTTATTAGTGTGAGATCTCTGTCACACACTTTTTAATGGACTTAATAAACTGATGAAGTACACAGAGGAGGATACAAGCACATCAGTTTTACCAGCTTTTAATAAAGCGTCTACCCTCACTGACATGCACGTATGTTACCATTGCTACTAAATGATTTTCACAGACATGGATTATACAGATTAATTATAAGACCACCTCTTAAACAAAGGTCATAGTCAGCAATTAATTTATTATGATTTAGCTTTTGAAATGATGACAAAATCACATATCTGGTAAAATAAAATTTCACACTACAAATGAACAGCAGAATCACCTTTTCACGCGGTCAAATCCACAATTCGGTTTGTCTTTTGTTTTTAAGGTCACAGTTCGATTTTTAATTCAATTTGAATTTTTTTTTTCAGCAGTAGCAAGATAAACGTAGTGGTGGTGAACAGCAAGTGTCAATCAAAGAACGGCAATTCATCTCTGACTCTGGCAGGGTCAAGTTCGAAAGTGTAGTTGTGTCCTCTTTTTTTCTTTTATTCCTCTTTTGCACCAGACATACACAAGTAGGAGGTGTAGCAGAGAAAAAAAAATACTGGGAGAATTGCAGTCCTGTTTTGATTTCGATTACTGAATTTGAAAGTTCATTCAGATCATTTTTTGATTTAGGAATGAAGTAGTGCCCATAAGCTACTATATACAGTATATTCAATGATCGTAAATGGTCTCAGTGTCAGTGGGGACCCACTGTTTCCCATTTTGTTTGTTAACTTTTTAACATCCTTATCAGTGTTTTTTTCCCAGTGTACCAGTGTTGAGCACATAGAAATAAGGTGTAATACTACTAAGGTTTCACATGCTGCAGAATCTAAAGAAAAGGAGATCAAGAGCACTTACTTGTTCTTCTGATGTTACATCCTTGAAAAACATGTCAGTTAGTCATTTTGAGGTGTACTATAGCTACACAATACCCTTTAGAGCCTAATGGAAAGCTTGCCACTAACACTCGTCTGTGTATTTTCATGGGTATAATAAGGAATGCTCTCTGAGCAAAATGTTAAATGATGTAATGCATGTAGTTTCAAAGCCTCAGCTGAAAGTTGAATATGTCAGCCTTAAATCTCCAATATATATATTTTTCCTTAATGAAAAGCTGGTCCTTCATTATACAGGATGTGTGCACATGTTCGCTCAAGGTCATCGAGAGTATAAACTTTCCTTTTGAAGTCATGTTCAAATTGACTCGGGCCGGAGCAGCGAGTTGGTGCTCTGCCTGATCTGTGGACCCCTTGAGAGAACCCACAGCAGTCATCTTCCAGATTGCTGAAGGCATTTTAATCAAACCCTCCAAAACCAAACTACAATCACATACATGCACAGACACACAAATGCACACATACACTAACACACAGAGGGAGAGAGACATAGAACTAGCAGATCAGTAAAATGACTTGCTTCTTTATTTTTTTATTAGACCAATGCATGATGCAAGTAAGTTCATGCAAATGAGATGCACTGAATTCATTGTGATGCTGGTATACTGTATATTCTTGAAATAAGGTTAGGGCTATAAAGTAAATGAGGTGGCAGTTTCGGCGAGGAAAGTAACACCTTAAATGTGTAATGTTGCACTTGCATCATCATCAAGGTTCAGCATGTGAAATCTCTCCATTCTAATTTAACTGGAGCACAATAACTATACAGATCCATCACTTGAAAACAATAACATTGCTGACATTTCCTATCCCACTTGGCAAGACGCTAAAATGCCGGCACCTTTATTTGAATTTCAACCAATTTCATTTTGACATCAGATAAGAATAAACAAGGCTCATTAGCATCACTCTAATTAGATCTCTGCCATGACTCTGTAATTAGCTCAAAAAAGCACTTCTCAGATCTCCCAAGTTACATCAAAAGGAAATCTTTCTCAATTAGAATTCAGAGTCCCATGTAATTTTCCCTTTGTTTACCTTTTCTGAGTAACAGTCTCCTTACTATATAGTGGTTGACAACTAGCATTCATAAGATTTCCATATTTTCCCGCCCCCTATTTGGTGGTTCTCTGCCTTTTTTAGAGGCATGACACACTTGCAAGACCCAAAAATCCGCCAGCAGATGTCATGTGCAGTGAGGTTGAAAACTCTGTACAACCTGAAAACCTGAGCTTTGGCTTTCCTCTTGAACGTAAATACATACCAAGTAACAATCTTAAATCAGTGCTACTTAAGTTATTTAAAACAAACTTTTTTTCTATAACAAATAGGGCCGTGATGGTATGGATTTTTTCTTACCATGGTGACAAGGCAACAGACTACAGGTTACAGTGGTCAAGTAATAAACGTGTACTTGTCAAAAAGTGACAGGGTTTCCCCGAAGTAAGCTGACCAGGAAAGGCTAGCATTAAGCTAACACTAAAGCTAGCATTGTACCATTACAACGTCAGCTCCGTTGAGGTTGTATCAGTTTAAGAAGTTTTGTAAAACAGCCTTGAACAGCAGCGTTTTTTTTGGGGGGACGTGGTAAAATAAATCCATCAGATAAATCCAACTCTGAATGTCTTCTGTAAACATATATTCTCTTTTTTTTCCCATTTTGAAAATAGCTGTTGTTATGGTTGCTAGCATTTTGTTGGTCACCCACTGGCAATTCCCCAAGATGCCCTTGGATGAGTCCGTCAAACAATCAGAGGCTGTGTTCCTAACTTCTCATGTGTGACAGCACGGGTCCATAGTTGATAGAGCCCTGTGCTGATCTCAACATAAGATTGACCCTTCAAAATAAAATTTTCGGTGATGATGACAATGAGCTCAACCCTGCAGTAGGGATCACATGACCGTGGTATTGCAGTAATGCTGGTATCATCACAGTCCTAATGACAAAGATGAAACGTCTGCTGCAGATACGCTGCAAACTCAGTTCTTGGTGCTCAACAGTCTGAATTTGAATCTGAATTTGTGCACTTGGCAGTGCTGTAACAGAGTGATTGACATCCCTATCATAAAGCTTCATGTGAATAAAATAAAAAAAGGGGAAAAAAGGATATCGATCCACTGCTAAATGTGGCACCACAAAGGCAGATCCATTCCTTTAGAAATTTTTGGTGAGCTGAATCACCACCTTTGCCTGCTTCCGAAGTTGTGCAATAGGCCCTAAATAAATACCCTTCTAAATCCTACATCCTCAAATTGTCTTGTTTCACTTTTATTTTCCTTACACTGTAAGTGTCTGCTTTTTTATATCTAAAGTCTACATTCATTTTCATGTGAAGCCAAGAGGAATAAAGGGTCTTTGAGTGACCCACTCTATTAATGGAGAATTATTCTGTCACTCAAGCCTTTGCCTTGCCATAGACATGTCATGGTTTTCAGATGTTGCTCCCAGGGCATACACACTAAACCTGTCACAAAATGATTTGTTGAGAAAGGCCTTTTAAATATGAAGTGCCCAGCAATATTTAAGGGGAGTGGAGCACATCATTCAATGACATATCATACAAAGTGGAGGGTTGCAAGACTTGACATTTGTCAGAAGGCTACTCTATTATTTCTCTCCTTTTTGCAAGAGCCATTTGGAAGGCAAACTGTTCAAATGAATGGTCAGTGTTAGTATAATGGTTCACATATTTCTCCTGAACCCTTTTGTTTTGGTGTGAAACCTGCGTTGGTTCGGTATACCTTGTGACCCAAACAATCTCTGTCAAAATAGCCAAAATAATATTTATTTATACTACTCACACACATGGAAAATTAATTCTAGAGTACAGAGCAGACATTTTACAGTGCGAGTATTATCCGGAATGTTTTGTCTGTGCACCAGTTTTAGTCGTAACTGTAGCCTGCCAGTCAGCTTAGCCTGTTTGGCCAGGTTTGTCAAGCTCATGCAGTTTCAGTGTCATCCAAATGGCAGACACAAATGAGAGTCCAGAGCCTCCCATGACATTTAGATTTGCAGTATGGGAGCATTATGGTTGAGTATGTCAGTGACAACATGTAATTTATGACAGCAGCACCTCAGTGTGTCGATTAGTGGAACAAAAATGACTGGAAGGCAAGTCCTTCTTTCCACTTTGTTTAGGGAGCCTTTCACTACAGATTTGGACTCTTTAATGCTGGGGATATGGAACAATAGTTAGTTGTAGAGAATGTAGGATTTTAGCATATGGTTTAAGAACCTGAGCCTGATTACAGTGTCCCTCCACTTGTGCATTTAGTCAGTCTGTTGTGCCTGACCTTTGAATGAGTGCAAGCTGCAGTTGCATCACTGATATTGCTGTTTACTTAATGGGCCACTGCTGAACGTTTACATTTTTCAAAATGGAAAATATTTTCGATAAATTGTTTGCTTGGTTGATTAAAAAAAAAAAGTACGAAAAAAAAGAAAGCACCAAACCATGACCCCAAAACGAAGGAGGGACTGCCCATTTTTGCAACGGCTCATTATTCCAAAACCCCAGTAGTTCAGAAAGTGTCCTTGTGGACCACCTGTTATCCCAAAAATAAAAGCCCACTGCTCTGAAGGCCCATCATTCTGAAAATACTCACTTTCCTCAGAGTTTTTCCCAAATACCTTTGTGTATTTTGATGCGCAAACATCAGTTTACTGTCGTCATTGTAACAATAATCAGATGACCCTTAATAAACACGTTAATGTTGTGAAACAGTTGTAGTTTGGTTAGGTTTGCACACAAAAGACACTTGGTTGGGTTTAGAAAAGATCACAGTTTGGGTTAAAATAGGTAAGTGAGTTATATCAGCTTAAGTTCATAGCACTTGGCCTTCAGAGCAATGGGCTCGTTTTGGGGAAAATAGGCTTTCAGTTCCACAGGACATTTTTTGGACTTTCAAGGTTTTGGACCAATGGGCTGTGAGAACAATTGCATGGCACAAACTGAAGTATATCAAACAATTTTTTGTACCATTACCCTGTTAGAGGTTTGTGCATTGCAAATCCTCAAAATGAAGAATTTGGAATAATTTTTGGTTTAGACTTGTTGGAGATATTCTTTGTCAAATCGATTGATCAATTAATCAACTAACCATTTCAGTCCTAAATGCCATCGTGAAATTTACTGTAGCACACATATAAAAAACTAGTTGAGGTTTGTTTACCAGCAGTTGAAAAAGAAGAAGAAATGTAAGAAGCCAACTAACTGAGTAAGTGGTTTAGAAAATAGACTGATTAGATTGATTGATTAAGAAAAACATCTGTAATTTATTAAGAATATTATGAAGGAAAAGTCACTTTTAGTTTGTAGCATTCTGTGTGCTGGAACAGGATCATCTTAGTGCAGGAATGATTGGCAAATATTCCCATTTATAACTTAACTAGAGACCTACTTTTGCATCAAATAAACTAAATGGGCACAGTCATACAGAGTACAATTAAATGAAAATGACACAAGGACACATTTATGTACAACTATGTAATCTATACCCTCCTTGAAGAATGCCATGATTCATGTGCCCTGTCCATTTCCAGTGTGGCAAATTTAATCTGATTTTATGATGAGGATGACTGTGTTATTAATATCTCCTATTACTGCCTCCCTCCTCACCATTCCAATTAATTTTTCAAGGGTTTGGGTCAGGATAAAAAATATCTAGCATTAGATAGCGAGAACATCAGTTCTAGTGCTTCTCCCCAAACGCAGAGTACTGGGAGTTTGTTAGGCACGGTGTGTGACAAGACTGATTGTCCTTCGAGGGGCTCAATTAAAACTTATGTGAGCCTTGACCAGAACAAATTGAGTCATACTGACCTAAAACCAACATCCAAGTGAACAACAAACACTGTACATGCACTGGAAACATATCCATGAGTCCAATACTTACAAATACAAATATAAAATCATGTAGTTTTTTTTTTTTTATTGCATCATTTGAAAGCAGATTCTGTGTCATACCAAGAGATTTCAGGTGAGGGCAGGGCAACAGAGCTTTATTGCTGTTAAAAAAAAAATAAAATAAAAAAAAAAAGACACAGAAGATCCTCATCAAATCTCATCTGACATTTAGAACAGGGTGTTTACCAAAAGGCATTTGAGAGACTGAAATAAAGTGGAAGAAGGTTATTATTTGAGGCTATTGTCTGATGGGACCAAAATTGAGCTTTTGGCTCTCATATTAAATGTCATGTTTGGTGTAATCAATAACTCAAGATGAGTCTGAATCCAAATAGGCACAAAACAAGGACAAATCTCAGATGTCATAAAATAGTGAAAACCAGAATCAAGGAGGAATATATTTGTCAGGAATAGACTTGTCATTAGGCAGTGCATTTGGCCTTATTTATTCTACCAGAGTTTGAGCTAGACGCAGCAAATAATGATGTCATTTATGCTCCGTGGCCAGGTCTGAAAGAGTATACTTGTTCAGACAATCAGGCAAATAAACCAGAACCAGACCTGAACCAAATGGAAGCAGAAAAGCTGATCACAGCAAGTCATAGCCATGGCATTAAAATGCGTAATTACAGCTGATTTCACAGCAGTCTATTAATGATTGAATGCTAAAAGTACCGATACCCCCGAAAGCTATCGGGTATTCATTACTACATTCACTACATTCTGTTTCCGTATCCAATTAGGGTACCCCCTTCTGTGTTTGGAATACTAAATTAAGAAAAATGCAATGTATGTGAGAGATGAAGAGAGAAATAATTACATGCCAAAGGTGGCAAAAAACAGCACCTCCAGCACCTCTCATATGAAACCTTGTAAAATCACATACATAATTGCATAACATTACTTTACATAATGCATGGATTTTAGGCTATAGGCTTAAAAACGTGAAATAAGTAGCTAATATGATTAACAGGATGAATTCAAATTTCAAGCAAATCTAATAGTGCACATTTTATGTAAAGCCCACTGTATTTTATTTAATAAGTGAAGCCAAAGGATTTGTTGCAAACAAAGCATCAAAGCCTTAGACTCATAAATCAGACAAAACACACAACGTACATGGATAGAATCCTCAAAAAAAAGAGCAAATGAATTGGGCTGTTTGGAGACGAGACAAAGACCAACATTAAAGGATTCTCTAAGCATGTCTTTATTTGAAATCACACCAAAAGTACAGAACTTGGCTATTCATAAAACCCCGGCTCGAGCAAACACACAAAGTAGAGTGTGGGAACTTTAATGTGCTAAGCCGTTTTGTTTGTAATTCAAGTATTTTAACGCATGTAGTATCTTAAATCTTTGGTCCTTATCCTCTTCTTGAATGTCCCCCTGCATCATTTCTTCTCATCATCATCATTTCTTTACCAGTAATCTTCATTCTAGAATACATGCAGGTATGTATACAGATCTCATTGAGTTTAATATCAACTTATCTGCACATATTGACACGTTGAAATGTTGCTTATTCAGGACAGGAATTATACCACGTCCAAATGTCCAGTGCTGCCCCTTTCACCCACATGGCCAGTTTGACATGCTCTCTATTGAACTGGCTGTTTTCACATTCAAAGAAAGCAGCAGATTTCCATGTTTAAAACTGTCACGCCTGGGACACTCCGCAGCGAATGTGAGTCACGGAGCCTCTTGCTTTTCATTTCAGTGCCCAAATTAAAAGGTTAGAGCAGCCACACAGCCCATGTGAGCAGCGCGGCTCACAGGCGGCTTCAGCAGTGCTTCATGGGATTCTGCATCTCACGTATTTTTTTCTGCATGAAGCACGGTGTTCTTAGAAAGTGAAAATGATTGCTTGACAGTCATATAAACTTCATACCAGCAACATGACAACAGTTTCAGTGTCTGTAGAATATGACACAGGCTTGAAAAAATTGGGTGAAGTGCCGTATTTTTCCGGTTCACTCTGTCTCTTTCTCCCTGGATTATATTGATGCTGACTTGATAATGCATCATCTTTTATCTTGTGTTTCTAGAATGTTTTTGCGGGCATGCAAAGAATTGCTAATATGTCATTTTTCTTTTGTGGCGTTATATTTTCCTCAGATATTTAGTTAAGTTTAAGTTTGTGTGGAAGCACTTTTCTGCCAATGTGATGAAAAAAAAAACCCAAAAGAGTCATTATAATGAGAAACTTTCTTGAACCAATGACTCAGTATCTCAGAATAATGATGAATCTCAGAATAATGTATCTGATAATAACTTTCTCAAAATAATTAGAAACTTTCTCAAAGTAATAACCTGATACCTGAGTCATTATTTTGAGAAAAGGTTTTCATTATAATAACTTAGGGGATCTTTTTTTAATTGCATCGATGGAAATGGTCTTTCATACACTTGAAACTGGTAATACTATGTGCTGGCTTTAGATAAGTGCTAAGGTCGTCTAACACTGTCTATGGTTATTTATAGGTTTGATTGATGGATTTCAGTAAAGCTGCAGCATTTAATCAATTGTGAATCGCAAACTGTTTTGGTGATGGACTTTATCGATTTGAGTAAGTCAAAATTCTCTGATTTTCTGCTTCTTGAATGTGAATATTTTCATGTTTCTTTACTAACTTTAGTAAACTGAATATCTTTGGTTTGTGGTCAAAACGAGAAATTTGAGGACATCCTCTCGGGCTTTGGGAGACAGACTTTTTTTTTTTAACCATTTTCTAACATTTTATAGATCAAACAACTAATTGTTTAATTCAAAAAATAACAGATTAAATGACAATGAAAATAAGCGTTAGTTGTAGCCCTACTTTACTGTGTAATAATGTATCTTTGTATTGATTACTGACTGTGGATGATAAGGCTATTTATCAGGCTAATACTGTTTTGTCTTTGTACAGTGTAATTATCACTTACTTCACCAGTGGTTTAGGCCTTGGTGCCCTACTTTTTGCCCCAAAGCCCCAATAAATTTGTATTTATCAAAGGCCAAAGTAGCCTTCTCCTACAAAAAATGACTTAATTCCAGGCCTGCTTTATCATTCTCTGTTATGTTTTTATTTTGTGTTCCAAAAAGTACAAGCACAGACCCAAATCATAACACATACCCCGCAACGTATGATATAAAGTCATTTACAACTGCCACTGACAAGATGGCAGTGTCCAAAGCTACTAACACTGTAATATATTAGTAGCCAGCGGGGAGCAGGGGGGTGTTAGTTGTGGCTTGTGAGACTTGCTCTCAATCTAAGGCAACCCCGCTGTCAGAGAGCACAGAAGTGTTGGCAAGAGCATGTGGTCGAACACACACAACTGTCAAAATGCTAACAGGCCTGGCACACTGTTCTGCCTGGGAGTTATTCATACTCTCCAGTTAAACAGGAACATATGAGTCTTCCCAAACCAAATCAGAGTGCCCTTACTCAAACTGAAACTATGACTAAGAATATAAAAAAAAAAAGTCAGCTCAGTCATCTTGAGATGGAGGCATGTGGGAAATAATTACTTTAGTGTACAGTGGCAGCATATGGTTTGGCAAAAACAAGCACATAATGTGGTTTCCAAGCCAAATAAGAACTAAATTGCAGTGATAACGGTTTACTGCCATCAAGTGTTGTAATATGCACTTGACGTTTTAAAAGGGGCCATCACCCATGGAGCTATTTTGATAATCGCTCATTTCAAACACCGTTGTTGTCAATCTGTGCAATCATGTTCACATGCTGTAGAGGCATTATTTTCAGTAGGGCAAAGGTGAATTTCAATCCAAGCTTTATAGGCTTTAGTTAATATATACACACACTGTAGTTTAAAGCTGAACCTTAGCTGGAGAGCGGCTCATCTGCGCTGCTTCACTTCGGTAAGATGCTTCACCAAAGTGCCTATACTTTTCCTCTGTTGAGCTGCGCAATATAGTGCAGGCAAAATCAATAATGCATTATTTATTTTCCTTGTCTCTAATTCAACTGGGAGAAAAAGTCAATAAATAACTTCTGATTGCAGTAAGTGGGGCTACCATTTGCCTTGATTTGTCCTTTATTTAATATAAAAGGATGATCTAGAAAAATAATGACTGCATGGATGAATGTTTTTACTTGCTACACCTTTTATGAGCAACTAGGCATCTTTCTTTGGCATTACAAACATTTTAAATTGTAGACTTAACACCTTGATCGCTTTTACCTGCCAATCATGTAGCAGCCAATAATGTAATAACTACCGTTAAATGTAATAATCAGTAGTATGATAATTTTTCCGTTAATGCAATAAACACTGATAATGTAATAACTGCAGAATAATTTAATACATTTTCAGAACCAAAAACCTACTAACTTTCTGGGCATAAAATAATAAATAGGGACATCGTCTGGCCAGTTGGTTGATTGGTTGATCAGTATGCTCTTGACTGACCAAATTCACCGGTGTTACTTTAATATGGAGAGAAGTTCCTCTTAATCCGTTATTGGTGTGGGTGGGACATATGCAGACCTATTTTATTTTGAGTGAGAGGCTTTTTACTGAACTTTTACCCAGCTCCTAACTCACTGACACCATGTCAAAGTAGCTACCACCACAAATCACTGCAGCAGCCCCCAGCTTCAATAATACTTATCTCGTATCATGATATAATGATATCAAAAATCTAAGACAACATGTAATATCACATCACCACATCATTATAATATTGACATATTGTCAGCACTACCTGGTAGTGCAACTTAAGCCACGTGTACAGGTTTGTGACATTTGCTTTTGTTTGTAAAAATTATGAAGATATTGGAAAAGTGGCAACTCTTCACACACCATTGATGTTACTGATCATTTTTGCCTGCAAGTGGATCAGCTGCTGACTTTCATGTTATTATTAGCTGGACAACTTTTATCAAGGGCACCCTTCATTCATACCATAAAGTGAACTGGTTTTAATTGAATTACCTTATACTACTAGTC
This sequence comes from Lutjanus argentimaculatus, assembly GCA_034769285.1. Classification (NCBI taxonomy): domain Eukaryota; kingdom Metazoa; phylum Chordata; class Actinopteri; order Lutjaniformes; family Lutjanidae; genus Lutjanus; species Lutjanus argentimaculatus. Next base: position 6,103,439 of record JAWZSL010000009.1, on the reverse strand, counting down.
CTGTATGGGCACTGGTTTCTCTGGAGAAAATGCGATGAGTGAATTATAAATCAGCCTGTAGAGGAAGAGGTCCAGTGGTGATATTACATTTCAGTTTAAGTCTTTGGTATAATGAGCTTAGGTTTAAGAGCAATGAGCCAGACCGTGCTGGAGTGACAGTACTGGAAGAAGCTGTGGAACTCCAGGGATACAACTTCTTAAATCCTCATCCCTTTTATGTCAGAACTTTACTCACACTTGAAGTAGATACAAGCATGGAAGCAGAAAGACATTTAAATGGAACATTAGCAATTTATCACACTTCTCTTCAGTTAAACTAACTGAAGTTTTAAATAAGAAATGACAGCTGCACAGTGCAGTGTGTCTCCAAGGTACATCATTTAAATACTTATTTTGGGACCCAATTATTTTGTGTTTAATGTCTAGGCAAACTTTTAGTGGACTAAATAAAAAAGAATTACTGTTAATGCTAAAAGTAATTTCAGTATCAATATCTGAGGAAAAGTTAAACCCAGAACACCAGTTGTTAAGTCTACATGTAAAACAGCTTTTTACTTGATGCACATGAAGTTGCACCTGTGGAATTGTCAATCTAGATACCTTTGGGGTTATTTTCAAATCTGGTCATTTCAAGCTTGAAGCACGTCAGAATTTTGCACATTTTTGTCAGGGACTGGCTGCTGATTTAAATCTGCTTTGGTTTTGAACATTATGTTTTTCTTTTACACTGAATATTAGCAGTCCAGAAGACTGAAAACCGATATTTGGAACCAACTTACATTTGAAGAAAAAAATAAAACCTTAGTGTCAAAATTTTGAATAACACAACCTCCAGTGCAAATCTTTAAATGCCTTTAAGCATTATGTTTGATTAAATTCTTAAAAAGAGAACTTCTCTATATTATTTTTATAAAAATGCCGGGAGCTCCCAGCACCATTTCTTATAAAGTTAACAAAAAAATTTAATAAATGCTCCCTGAAAATGTATAAAAGTGTAAAAATAAATAAAGCTAGTAGACAGATATTTTAAAAGAAATTTCAGTCCTTATCTCAGAGTCATTGTCCTCAATTAGTAGTCCTGATTCAGCAGAACCAGGTCGCGCAAAAGGCAGTAAGACAACTTATGTTCTTCTCATAAAATACACAAATTTCCCTTCAGATACACTCTCGCAGAATGGACATGGATGCTACCATATCTGCTGCCTGCACACTGAAGTGGCAAACGCACAGTGGCCTTTGGTGTTTATCAGCTAATAACTGTGATGTGTAATTAGATAGTATGCTGGTCGGAACATTGAGTGTGACTACAGAGGGAAGTGGCTGCATCAGAGCCAGAGTACCATATTTTTAAAATTAATGCATTTTTTATCAGCAATCAGAAATACAACAATGATTATGATCATTTCAAAAGTGCTCAATATCTAAGGCGATAATCAGTCAGGTCGATTGTCATTTGTCTGGCAGATCAGGTCTATCAGATGACCTGAGGTCTAGATGCATGCTCAAAATGAGAGAATAAGAAGGAAAATAACAGTATCATTTGTTTTAGCAAGTGCACACAAACATTTGCAAGTAGAAGCAACAAAGAACCTCTAGCACCCTTAGGAATTGTGACTGAATCATTGGGAGCAAAAGATGATATAGTGTGGCATTACAGAGCCAGCAAGTGTGCAGGAAGTTGCACTGGATCGACTGTTCCTTTGACCTTGATCATGTTCCTTCCCTCGCCTTAACCAATTGATTATTATCGGTCGCCTAACTGTGAAAATGTACTAATTTCAGCTAATTTGAACCCAAACTATGATCTTTACCTATACATGTTCATTTTGTTCTTAAACCCAATCAAACCTTACCCACAGCTGTTAACAAGATATTTTTGCTAATTTGTAACATCAGATCAGAAAAAGTTTAAATACATCGCTGTGGAGGACAATAACAAACAATGTCTTTGGTCCCCTACGTTGGAGGACTTCTTGTGAAAAGCATCTGTGCTGCTGTCTTAAGAAAGACACTGGATTTATCTCCAGGGGTGCTGATCTATAACCTTTACTTTAAGATGTCAGATAGGGTGAAAATTTAAAACTTTCCCTGAAGACCGAGTATCTTAACATTCACAAAACGTAACGGGACAGTTGTAGAGGATAAGGGTTTTATTTATGATTCACATATTTCATATATTCTTTAAAGATTTTTTTTGTTATAACATTAGGAGTGATTTTTCTAGTCGCCAAACAACTGTCCACCATCCCTCATCACGGCTCTGGTGAAATGCTGCCCTGAAAAATCTTTTAGACAATATTTATTGCAGAAATTGGTTCCTTTCTCCCTCTGCTCTGGGAAAAGAACCTCCTCTGTCCTCAAACTGACAATGTAATCTGTTACTAAATCAGCAGATGATGAAAGATACTATTATGAGTATTAAACTTTTTGAGGACATCTGTCTCTTTCTATAAACAGATGTTTCCTCTAATCCTTCCCTTTTTTTTCCTTTTTTGCTAAACTCTCTCTCATCCTCCTCCTTTTAGTCATCTCTAAATCCCGTGTTTTACTACTCCCAGTGTACTGCCACTTCTTCAGTAGTTCATTCTGGATAGTGGGGTTGGACTCTCAATAGGGAGTGTAAGAGCTTTAATAACCTGGTTACAGGCTGAATCCTGATTTTTTTTCTCCTTTTTTAAACAATTAAATGTTGATGGAGGCTAAAAAGAAATGCCTCCGATTCAAAATATGCCACTATTTCTTAAATAGGAATATAAGCCCTCACTAAAACATCAATAGACAAAGGGTTTTGTAGATATCTAAGGTGGCGGCAGAGCATTTAAGCAGTCAGAGGCAACTATTGCTCCCCCTGACATAGTGTCCCTCAGGGAAACAGTGATAAAAACACAGCATTTCATCTTTCAACCTTATCCAGCAACTAATGGTATTCTAATTCTGTTTAACAGCAGAAGAGAAACAGCATCAACAAGAACCATGGGAGCTCTGAAGAACGTACCTATGTTAATGAAGCAACTTCAGAGTTTTTTCAATAGACGCCACTAATGAGACATGGATTGGCAGAGGGGATTGTTATGCGTTTGAAATGCTAATTAAATTTAGAAGTGAAATTACAGTTCGGTCACATGACAATACCAAGATAGTACAGTGAAGACTCCACTAATATAAATGGAGTCACAGGGGTAGGCAGAATTAAAGAACAACAACAAAATGAGCACCATATTTTTTTCCTACTATGGGTAGGGGATTTGTGAATGATTCAAAAGGCAGGGACAAAGTTCACATCAGTGGCAGATAAGCTCCTTTGAAAGAGAGCAGATCTTAAGTTTAAATTGGGTGGTTGGTGGGTCACTAAAGAGTGATTCATATTCGTACTGCAATGAGATAAACACTAAAGAGATCACAGCAGCCCAGTATATTCCCGTAAAAGTGAATCCATAATGGTGTTGGAACAGACACATAGCTGGCATGTGTTCATGTGCGTTTAGCAGCTTTAGCTGGTGTGGGCATATGTTGTCTTTATAGGCAGTTAAATTTTGTGTGTGAGTGTGTGTCTACTATTAGCGTATAGCAGAAGCTGTTAATTGTTTGTCCAAATAAGCAAAAAATGTGTGAATATGACAAGTCCAATAAGTAGTTTTAACAAGATATTGCACGTTATTGAGTTTACTTTTAAGGCTGTTGTTGTTTTTGTTGAAGGATTCTCAGTTTACAGTGCAGTTGCAGTATGTAAGATACATAAACATTTCCATCTGTGCAAGGAGGAATAGATGTACATGCCAATGTACTTTTTCTTAAGCCTGTTTCAAACAAAAAACAAAAGTTTTCCTGTCTTGGCAGGACCCTCCAGTTAGGGAACACGGTTTAAGGGAAGCAAATCACATTTCAATATTATTGTTTCATCATAATACAATATTATATGGATTCTTTTCTGATATCACAAATTCTGCCATGATACGATTTCGATTCAATTCAGGGGTCTGCGATCAATATCAGACGATATAATATGTCCATTTAACACACTCAGACATTTTCAGACACTTGTGACACAGACGAGCTATGGGAATTTCAAAATAAGGGTACATTTTAAAAGTGAAAATAGAGATTGATATTTTCACTTAGCATCAAAATGTTGGATCGTTGAACATTGAATCAATCCAGATCGATGTATCGTTACACCCCTACCACACACTACATACTACTGTACAATAGGGCTGCAGCTATTGATTATTTTAGTAATCAAGTATTCTACTGATTATTCCATCAACTAATCAAGTAATCAGAAAATAAATATTTTTGCTTTATTAAAGAGCAATAGTAAATATGTAAGAGACAATAAGACAGGTCTCCTAAAATGAACAACTATTTGGTTTTCTTTTTGGAAAAAAAAAATCAATCTTTTTTATAAATGCTAAAAAGTATACTACTGATACTATACTTACTGTTATACCCAACTTGTAACCATAGCAACATTAAAGAGCACAGCTCACCTTTCTTACTAAATGGAGGCGATGCAAGCAAATGAGCGAAGAGCTGATTGCTTCAGATTTCCTAAATGAGGATGTCTTAACCTGCTCCATGCGTCAGCGAACAGGCTGAGCGACGTATTGTTCGCCCTTGTTCTATTTCAGTGAAGTTTCCCGCAGCTCCAACCTATTTAGTCTAGCAAAAATCGATGTGACATCCTTGACATTTCTGCTTCCCCTCATCAAAGGGAGGATGAGAGACTCATTAACAAAGAAGTGGCACTTTTTATATGATCCACAGAAGCCTTTTTATAGGAATATCCTCAAAAAGGACAGGGCTTGGAAGGAGAAAAGGGAACTTTTGGAAGTAATAAGTAAGTAAACTGTACTCCACCTGTATAGGAACAAGGCTGATGTAAGATACGTTAGACACCTAATTTACTCATCTGCAGAGGGAGAAATCTCAAGTGCATTACTGCAACATGTCTTGTATATGTGGACAATTCGTTCGCATCAAGCTTCTAGTTAGGAAGCGGTGTTACTCATTATCAACTGCGACAAACCAGCTGAGTTTAGTTATAAAAGCTACTAGAATTATTCCTCGTCATGACAACAGTGAACTCTTGATTCGTAACTTTCAATTTTGAGTGCAATATTTTCACCAAAAAATCTGTGAATGCTTTTATTTCATATTGCTGATTGATTATCCCTTACATTGCATATTATAATGCATAGATAATTATTCACTATACAGTGCAATGATACCACACTCTACAAGCTCACCCTCAGTGTCCTGCCCGTAGCATGATCTGATTGGTTACACTTCATGATTAATAGCCAGTCAAGGAAAGAAAGCAGGTTTCAGTAAAGTTACACACACATCTGTCTTGTCTTTTCACTGCAGCGCTGCATATAATAAGGGAATTATTACTTTAGAAAGTAACAAAATTGTATTTCACTCTATGGTAGTTAAATTTAGTCTGCAATACTGAGCCTTAGTTGTATTGCATCACTACTGCTCTCTATATAGTTTGTAATTTCTTGTCATTTTAAACCTTAAACCTTCTGTTTATACCTCTCTTGTTGTTTTGTTGTCTTTTGCAGAGTCTTGTGATGCTTGTCACATTACAGTTCGATGTGTTGTGTATGTGCCAAACAAAAAAAATCCCTTGAAGGGACAAGCAGAAATGATATAGACAGATGACACAGATATCAACACTGCTTGACTTTTTATTTTCTTAAAACCACATAGCAGCTAACTTCTGAAAAAGTTAGCATGTGTTGTAAAGAAGAAGTATATAGTTAGACTATCTACATTTATGGCTCAGTGGGCTTGCAGTTGTGTCTGTGTTCCTGTATGCAGATTGCTCTAACGATGTGTCCATTAGCTGTAGAACGGGAACAGCAACTTTTTTTTAAAATGTTAAAAATAAAAACACAACTTTCATGTCAGCTTATTGTTTGACATCTTGGTTTTCTGATTTTAAAAAAAGAAAGTTGGAAAACTTTCCATGATTGTTTTAAATTATCATTGTTGGAAAGCATTTCGAATCACAGTATGAAACTGCTCTTTGAAAGGTTACTAAATGCGATGAGCTCCAAAGTAATTTCTGTGCCTTTGTGTTTGGCATTTGCTCTGAAAATAAAAAGCGTCTTTGAAATGTACTGTAGTTAAGAGAAGGACATGGTCAGCTAATTGTGTTTGCCATGGTTTAAAATGCTACTTTAGATAAGGGGAGATGAACTATTGATCCTTGTGGAAAAATAGTGGGTTAGATTTGGAAACACAGAGTAATAAAGGTTATAAATAAATCAAATGAAAGATTGAACGTTTTATCGCTCTAATAAAATCTCTTGATGACAATTGCAAAGAAATCAAAATGAATCCACTGAAATTGTTGATTTATGTCAACAATTTCAGTGCCTAATGAAGTGAACATACACTACAGATCATTTCACATGAGGAGTTTTAACAGAAGGCCTGTTTACAGGGCAGCCAAAAGAGCACAGGCACTGTTAAGTGTGCCATTGTTTGCTGGAAAGCCTTTCAGAACCAGTACATAAGATTCAGAGGTCGAGCCATCTCAGCACCGTCAACTGCTTTCCCAGTAAGAAGCACTCTGTGAATTAGCCTAATAAATCGCCCGCAGAGGCATCCTCCATCAATGCAAGAGAAAGATGCTCGAGACAGAGACAGCATGTGAGCGTGAAACAATGATGAAAGCAGAAGGAAAGCTACAGAGATGTTTTTTTTGTCTTACTAATGCACTCTCTTTTAAAGCAAACAGTAGGGGGAAGGTTGAGAGATTGAATAGATTGACAATAGCGTCCCGATAAGAAATGACAGCCTTGCCTGCTTATAAATGTTAGACCCCCAAGTGCAGCTCTGTCAACCAGAACATCATTTACCCTGCTTGAAGAGTGTCTGCATCGATTCAGCTCGCCATTGACAGTGCATTCAAACAACATGGTACAGCTTCCCACCTTGTCAATGGGAATTTGATGGGAGGTTATGATGACTGATGCTGCCGTCTTGTCAAATTAACATGACATGGAGTTCATCTGCCACGTGCAAGGCTTGCAGCTGGTGTTGATGAGTCTGTGGTAGCAGTTGATCTAGAGATACGGCATTTAATGGTTTCATGGTCCACTGTGTAAAATTTATGGGGATTTATTGGAAGAATGGGGAAAAATATAATTTATTTATTTAATCTGAAAATAAGAATTGTCATGTGTTTGTTACCTTAGAGTGAGCCATTTCTATCTAAAAAGGGCACACGTTCTTCTCCACGAAGGTCGTTGCACTGCAGTCTTTCTAGAGTAGCCCAGAATGGAGAAACCGAACACTGGGTCCAGATAAGGCCTTTGCAAAAGTTTCATAGCCACCAGGTTCTCCTACATGCTTGGGAGGGGAGGGTGAGGCAGAGTGTTTCCAATCTGCAAGCTCACTGCTAGATCCTATTTTGGGGTCTCAATGACTAGGCTAATGGGTACAGAATGTTTCTGAACTGATCCAAAAATTGATCCAAAATGTTAGCAACTAGCTAGGAACTACTAGTAATTAGCTACTAACCATTTACACATTAACAGAAACAAACTAACTAATTGAAGCAGTGGTAGACCAGCAACTACCTGGTTTTGTGAGATATTTTTTATTTATTTTTTTGTCAAAAGAGTCTGGTGGCTTTGAAGAGTGCAATATAATCACTTCACTTCCACTTTAGAGAGGGCAGTCTGAAAAGGTCTATATACGAAGGGAACCGCTTCTTATTGTTGTCAGACTCTTAGAATAACAATCTGAGCCTGTAAGTGGCAAAAAAACAAGGGCTTTCAGTGGACATATGTTGACATGGCCCAGTTGGATTACATTGCAGCCTGCTTTGTGGCTGCGAACTGAGGCGATCTACTGGACCAATTTCAAAACTTTTCTTGTGCATATCAATGATTTAGACCCCAAAATATGTAAAAACAGAGTGCAGGTTTAAAAACATTATTTAAACTCTTCCTTCTAACGACATATCTGCTTGAAAAACATTGCTAAAAAATTCTCATTAGGGTTACATTCAAAGAATTTAATTTGATGGTTGGAAGGAGATCAATTATGCTGATGTGATCAAGATGGGATGTTAATGTTCTTGCCAAATGTCAGTGGCACTGAGAAGCGGGCTAAAACTGTGTGGCAGAAACTGACAGTGAAGACATTACCTTTACTGTATGAGCATTGGGTTAACTTATGACAACTTGTGAGGCTCTGACTGTGCCGTCTAACATCTACACTCAGTGAACTCTGGAAAACCTCATTGTTTCTGAGTTTAAACTTTTCAGTTGACTTGCAGATTAAATAACAAGAAAATCACATCCCCAATTGGGGATAAACACAGTTAAGTCCTCCAGAAGTACTGCCTGTCCTCCCAGGAGACAGACACTGTGCAGCAGTGAATGCGCCAGAGCTTGTGACACCACACATCTCTTTTCAGTTGTCGTAACAAGAAGAAGCAGCTACCTGCCATTTTAATTGCATTTCTCACTTTTGACTAATCACTGAAGACACAGTGGCCCTCTGGGCAGCCAGCCAGCTGGAGCAGAAGGACACTGTGTGTCAAATTTATTCCCTGGCAACAAAAACCACGGCAACAACAGAGAAAACTGCCCCTCCCAAGCTAAATGTGTTAATTTTATCTCCTGAGCTTATTGTGGTTTGATTTTTAGATGCGCCCTGTGGTACAAATTCTGAAAGCAACAAGGGTATGTTACTTTGGGGATAAAATTTTAGTGTAAACCAAGATAACACATCTATGTCCTCATTTATACTTTAGTTTACTGTAATCAACTATAAAAGAGAGCCCAAACATAAGGCAGTAACTATACGTGAAGAAGTAAATTGAGATTAAGTTGAGATTTTAATTCCACGTCACCCTATACTTGGTTTTGTTTATATATTGAATTGCATTACATTGCACAGTATTCCAGTTAATGTTTGCCGTTTGCTATCTCAGAAATTACACAAGCATTGAAAAGCCTGGACATCATACTGAATGTTTCACAGGATTTTTGGATTGTTTTGCATTATTGTTAGATGTTTGTCCACCCCTTAAATTTCTCAATTTGAAGTAGGATTGCATATCAGCTGTCAAATTAAACAGTCACTAATTTGCTTCATGTTTTAAGTTCAGTAAGAGTGAAATATTTGTAGTGACTTTTATGTCCAGGCTCAGTTCTAGAGTGAAGATGCAGGTATCACATGAAACAAGATGACCTAAAGGATCCTAGGTATTAACTATGCCATGCTAACATGTTGAGAAGAGGCTAAATAATTCTCCAGAGTTAGGCTAAAGTTTGGCAAGAGAAAATCTAGCATGGCCATTTTCAAAGGGGTTCCTTGACCTCTGACCTCAATATTCTGAATGAAAAAATCTTATGGGTACCCTTTACAGACATACTCACATACAATTTTGGGCAAAAACCATGCTGTTTTTTTGCATGCGGTATAAATTTATTTTCACCCGGTCTAAAAATGGTATATTTGAATATTCCTGTATACTGGGGTCCCTAAACAGTATTTGAATGTCATGAACTGGTCATGACTGGAAACTCTTTTGGATTCAGTGAAGACAACTGTATTCATGTGTGAATATGTGAGTCCCCATATTAGCCATTTCATCATTGTGAGATCATTTTTTTGAAACTTGAACATAACACTGGTTACTTGTTGGAATTAAATTCAGGTACTGGAGACAATCCAATCAGCCCTGTGTCAAAACATTAACCTTCTGAATAGCCACAACTTCCACTGGGATGTGCAGGCTCTAATCTACGAACAGGCAAAAACAAGTGTAAATTATTCAGAATTTCAATTTGTGCTTTTTTTTTTCTCTTTTTTTTGTGAGTTTCTCTAAAAATGTATGATACTATAAAATTGCCCAGTTGCTTATGATGTTCTAAATAGATAGGAACATGTTCTAAATAAATAATGTTTGTAGTGAGAAGTTGGACTTGTTGGTCCATATATTGGTTTCTTATTAAGTTAGTTAGGTGAACAGGTAATGTTCAGTTACAGTAACATTACACCATTCTATGCATCTTAAAAAAAAAGACTGAGAATATACAAAAATGCTTTGCCCTTGAGTGCATTCTTTTAGACTAGTTGGTACGCTATGAACTTTTGCTTTGTTTACATCTTTGTTTTTTGTTTATTTTCATGGATTTTTGGTTGATGATGAGGTGACCAACTTCAATTGAAGACTTAATTGTAACTGGTGTTTTCTCTGGATCCTCTTTGAGAGACTATAACAGCCATGGAAAACCTTTCTATTAGCATTACTGTGGTCACTTGCCAAAAATCAACAAAATGATTCAATTTAGTAAATCCATTATCTTTCACAGTGAATTAACCTGAGGAGAAACATTTTTTTTTCTATAAAAGGCTCTTTAAGTCCCTCTAGCCATGGCATTAAAAAAAAATAAAAATGGCCATCTGAATCAATGTTTTCTGACATCTGTGTCCATCGAGTGCTCTGCGCCGCTATATGTATTAATGGAGTTTGTTTGCCTCACAGCACTTTTCATTTTCCAGCTGTGATTGTCACACACTGGTGTTGGTGTCTGTTTGCGATGTGCTGATAGGACAGATCTGAGATAGATATCCCCCAACTGCACGCCTCAGAGACCCGATCCACACGGCAGAGAGAGAGGGCTCACCCCTGCCACCTCATAAATGCTGGCCTTGCAGAGGCATCATGGGTGGAGTAATCTCTGCGCTGAAAATATGCTCTGATGTGCCGGATCACCTCATTCAAAGGATAGCACACACAGTGGTAGCAAGTGAGCACGGCTCTTTAGGGTGTAATTACATTCTGTTCTGTTCTGGGCTATCTATAGAGCAATTATGTCTCCAAACACAACACTGCTATTGCATTATTGTGCACAGATCGGTGTCCTCAGAGATGATACAGCAGCTTACAGTAAATTAATTGGATGGACGGGCCATAGAGGGGGAGATGAGTCTAATGTGTGTAAAACACTAGGTATTTTTTTTTGTTGTTTTGATAATTAATCTTCTAGGAATTTTCTTGCCAGTTATTTTTAGGCTCCTCATTATTCTGCCAACCCAAGGTCACGCTAACGAACCGCTAAGTGACTCACCGTTAGCCAGTCCCTCCACTTAACAGTCAACTTATCATGAGTTTCATTTTCCTAATTATGGTTACCATTAGTATTCCACAACTGAGCTTTAATCTGGTGGGCGGTGTTCTCCTACTTTGCACCACGCAACCTCTTCTGGCCTCAAGTGGTGTCCACAGTGTGGCATATTTTGAGAGCTACAGTTATACCTGGAATAATAATAAAAAAAAAAATATTTAATTACAGCACAGTAATGTTTTGAGGAATGTATTGTAATGTTTGAAAATATTTTGTTTTGTTATAGTTTCTACAGTTGCTGAAGTTCAGAGGCAGCCCAAACATTACCTCAAACACATTCTGATTTTGAAACAAAGGAAGTGCTTACGCCAGCAATTTTACTCTGTAACTTATCTGAAATGAGAGTGTAGGTGGGCCTTGAATTCACTTTGATCTCGTTGAGTACCTCAGTGTACAGACTGGCAGCGCTTTCATAATTAAAACCTCAGATTCAAGCTCACCTACATTTCACAGGAGTCAGAACAGGAATAAGTAAGTGCCCAAAAAATATTGTTTCCTTCTTGATGTAGCAGCTAAAACTTAGGAGAACAAGAGCTAACTTCTTGAATTAATGTCTTATGATGTATTTCCCATCGACGGACTTTTCTGCAATATGTGCAGTATTCAAGCTCTTTGAATTTCCTTTGTTTTCACAGTGAATTGTTCTTTTTAAATAAACTTTTCTTGCTTTGCTTAATGAGTGTTCTTCTGCTTGCACATATCTGGATTGTATCCATTTGCATTCCCAGGCTTTAAGATGACGTCCTTGTCCGCCTCTGTTTTTTGCTTAAGGATATTGCATCATGACTCACTGCAGCAGATGGACACTTTTCTTGTTACAGTAAATATGAATCATGACAAAGGGCTGTATAGGAATATTTTCTAAACAGCCCTGACCACAGTGCAGTCTCCAAGCTAGACCATGAACTTTAGACACTCTGCAGTTTTCCATAAAATTGTTTATGTGAACAAAAACAGAATATTTTCCTATCTTCTGTTGCTGTATGGTCTTACTGGCTAAACGCTGCCTCAGTTATTTGCAGCTTTTAGGGATCCTGTTATTCAAAGAGTGGAAGTGGCAGAGGGCATGTTGTCACATGGCTGAGATGTCACACTGCTCACAACTCAAAAACCAGAGGGCATAGCAATATGTGCCACTTCCTGTTCTGAGGTCAGCTTCCTGTTTATACACAGACAAGGGCATTTTAACCTGATGTGAAAATTGTTTTATTTTTTACTATGGAGCCTAATTAGAGAAAAAAAGAAGTCTACAGCACTTTGTGTACCAGAACTGTTGGCATTGTATTTTAATAGAGAAACAGCAAGGCTGTGTGATACATTAACAGCAGTCCTACAGAAAAGTAACCTCATTTAGCGAATAAAAGTGTTAAAAGTACAGTTGCCAGATTGAGGGAAGTTGTCTGAACAATTTTGGAGACATTCATCACTTGTGTATCTGTAAATATGCTTCTTCACACAAATAATAATTTTACAAATGAAACTGTGGCCAGATGGAAGTTGGAACTGTACACAAGGAGGTAGCATTTCAGGCTTAAGCAGACTAAACAACAATATAAAACCCATCATGTTTGTTTTCGGTCCCATTTTTCATGAATTGATATAAAAGACTTGAGACTTCTGTGCACACAAAAGATTAATTTCTCTCACGAGAACTGTGAGCACAAATTTGTTGGTTGTTTGCAGGTGTGCATTGGACTTTTCACAATAAAGGCCACTCTAGAATGTGCTGTTTTGTCTGGAAAATTAATGAATTATTAGGCACTGAGGTATCAGACCTATCTGAAAATTGGAAAAAATTGGGGGTGTAGACAGTTTTAAGGCACAGACAGCTGGTTGTGTCTGGATAGTTGTTTCAATTTCACTTGAATCCAGTCTTGATTTGTTCACTAAAGTTTCACATCATGCTCATCAAAGCACGGATTTCCAATTAAGTTTAGTAAATGTGAAAATTTGCATGTCGCAGTACCTGTTCGTAAAGATGAGGCCATTGACTGTCCTTTTTTTTTTTCTTTATTTTAGACACAGGAAAGCTGGGCAGATTGCACAGCCGAAAAGAGGCAAAGCTTGTCTTCACTCTACCACTATTGGGAACTTAGTCAGTGAATCTATACCAGTCAGGTTCATGGATGCTTTGTGGGACACAGGTGCACTTAGGTTAGCCTGAAAACCAAAAGAATGGGTCATGTTTTACTTGTTAAAAAGTTTTCTGCTGTTTTTTAAGGTAGAATCAGCAGGATTTGTCCGAGCTGTTCTTAAATGCACCAGAACATCTCAGGACGTCAAATACCAACCTTTTGGGTTGGTGAAACATCCAGAGCACAGCAAAATAATGAGAAACATATGGAAATAAAGACAGACAACAAGGTCTCTGCAGATACAGACACCACCACGCACTTCTGGTGTGTCTGAAAGCGATTATGTTCTTATGAGTCTATACATTATTCTTTAGGAAATTGTTGCATATTATGCCTTTAACACCCCATTAAGCTAAAAGAAATCTAGGAATCCATATTGGCCTGTATATGTGCAGTAGACTATTACTTTTATCTTTTTAGAACATTTAATACAAAAAAGAAGTGATCTGTTGTGCCAAATTAGGAAAGTGTTACAGTCTTCCAGGGACCTATCCTTCCCACGCAAGGTGAATATGTGCAACCCGACAGTGAAATGTTGCCAGACCAGACCCAGATAGAGTAAAAATAATGATATGACTCAGACTTTCTGTCTCAGGAACAGTGAGGGCCTAAGGACGGAAAGGCTCGTCTCATATTCTGATTTACGATGAGGATGAGCACTAGTTCTTTTAATTAAAAGAAAGAGACACAAATTCACTACATTATTGTGAAGTGGGCTGTAAGCTCTGTCAACATGCATCTGAGTGCATATCAGTAACGTGGCTGAATTGATCCAGTGTGAACTGATCCATTGTAGAGACTGATGGAGGACTGCAGCTGGTATGGTGCTGCTGACATGCTGCTTTCACTCCAGCAGCACAACAGCAACAAGGTGTCAAGAGGGAGCTATCTCTCTATCAAAGAACCTTAGAGTCTTGTTAAAAGGCTCCACTCTACTCATATAAATAAAATTACATTAAAAAAATTGCACACTTTTTATGCCTCTGCACTGGCAACAGCTGTGGCTGGAAACATTATGTTCTGGGTTGTCCATCCGTACATCTGTAAGTTCCCTTTTTTGTGGTCGCAGTACCTCAAGAACTCAATATTCAAAATTTGTCATAAATGTCCACTTGGTCTCAAGGATGAACTAATTTGATTTTGGTGGTCAAAGGTCAAGGACATTGTGACCTCATGTTTGTCCCATTCTTGTGAACACAATGTCTCAGAAACTCTTTATGTGATTGCTTCAAATCTGCCACAAACGTCATTTGGACTCAAAGATGAATTAATTAGATTTTGGATGTTAAAAGGTCAAGGTCATTCTGACCCATATCATTCCCATTCTTGTGAACGCAATATCTCAGGAACACCTGGACGGAATCAAATTTGGCACGAATGTCCACATGGGCTGACTGATCAAGTGATCTCACAAAACGTATTTTAACCAAAGCTCAAGAATTCCTACACTATTTATAACACAATTTCACACAATGTCTAATAGAATTAAATGATGAAGTGGTGACATTTTATATCCAAAAACATCATGTTCTGCAAAAAGCCTTGAAGCTCAGTCCTCTGTACTCTGACAACTGACGTGAGGTTTCTGATTTTTCTCACTGGAAATTATTCTTTAACCATACAGAGATGACAAAAATACACTTTTATTAAATTCCTTTAGTCTTTCAACGTATATGAGCTTTGACAGACATGAATGTAAATTGCAATTTGACTGGTTGGTGGAGGCATACAACCGTGAGGCAGTAATTCTCGTGGTATTTGAGTTAATTCTTTTTAGCATGTCTGCAGTAAATAAGACAAAAAGAGGAACCCAGGTATTAGGATTTGTTGTATTCAACAGTACAGACAGCATGGAAATTGTATTGAATCGGGATGTGAGTCCCATAGGGTGTTCACAGAGAATGCTTCTGCAAGCTATGTAAAAAAGGATAATGGTACTTTTCAAATTACAATAGCTTATACAACAATTTTATGAGTGGCCTAGCATGAAATTAGATCCTACTCAAGCCCTAAAACTGCATTATTGAATTTCATCTGTGTGATGGTGTCTCTCGTAAGGGCCTGATGCCAGTGTAGGGCCAGATGTGATAGGAATGTAACTGATATGGTATGAGACCGCAGACAGAGATTAACAAATTTAATCTAGATAATCGAATAATGTAAAATAAAGCCCGTGCTGTTAAGATGTATGCACTGATGTTGATCATTGCTGGACGGAGTAACCCTTTTCAATGTTGTTCTCACCTTTAACTCTCTGCCAGTATCTCTGTTTAGTGCTTTTACTCTGTTTGATTTCATCAGTATGCCGGGTCATGCACCTCTCCCCCTTTCTACCATCTGCCATAACATCCCAGTTTCGGACCCGATGAGCAGAGCAGTCGTATTTGTCCTCACAATTGGTCACTTTACTGTTGCGAGGTGGGAGGGGTAAGTGGCTATGGCTAGGGGAGGGGTGAGAGGTGGTAATGGGTGCAGATTGATGCACGATGAGTGTCCATATTATGCTAATGAACTGCAACAGCCCCTTTCATATGTTCCGCAGAATGAATTGTGGTTAGCGCTAATGGCTAAATTTTGCATAGGGTAATGGGAAAATCCAATACAGTCCACCCACTGCAGCAAACTAACACTATGGATCAAGCTGCAAGTTCATAAAAAGTGGCATTTTATGTATAATGCTGATGCAAGACTTTATTTCAGCATCTTGGGGGCGGCTTGCCTGATGACAATACATTTAATGGTTAAATGCACACATTAGCATTTTGTCATTATTTTCAGAGTTGACAATATTTAAATGTGCAACCACAGACCTCACAGGCTTAGATTAAGTTAATCTAAATTAATCTGGTATTGATTAATTGGTTTGAGTACTTTTTTAAGTGAAAAAAAGTTCAAAATTGTCTAATCTGTCCATCTGTGATGTGTCCAGAGCTGCAACTAATAATTTCTCCATTTTCTTCGGACACTTTTTTTTCCTTTACCTATTTGGCATCCATAATTACCTTAGGAGGACTCAAGACGAGCCACTGGTAAAATTTTGAGGAAAAGGTGCTGAACTGTAGTCATATGCATATTGTGGTATGCATATGCTATGATGCATTTTTTAGTTGATGAAATATTAAAACTTTTTTTCATTTTATTTGGTGTATATGCTATGTATTTCTTATCAAAGCCAGAGAGAACCACTGGAGAAGGGCAGTAGAGCTGCAGGCTGCAGACACCCTGATCTAGAAACTTTAACTCCTGTTTCCATTCACTCCTAAATTTTTGTTGTTGGTCCATTTTTTTCATATCTGCCTCCTGTTTTTTTCTAGTTCTTCTGTAAGACTCACATTAGCAGTTTGAGTATTCTTAGTACCTGATACCTGAGATTAAGTTACATATTGGTAGCAAGCCAGCACTATTTTCATAGAATGTTGAACTTAAAGGCGTGAAGGAATCTGGATGTTTGTGGAACTATAACGTTGAGGTGAAGGCTTGCAGTATGAGGTTGAATCTTGGTGGCCTTTGGGGGCCACCTACATGGAATCTTTTGTGGCCTCAGAGTAACTTTTTGTGGCCATGGGGCCAGGGTTAAGGGTTGAACCTGAAATGAGAGACAAAAACTACTGGGTTCAGGCTGTTTAGACTATTTGTTGCCTCCAAAATAAACGCTGCCTCGGTTATTTGCAGCTTTTAGGGATCCTGTTATTCAAAGAGTGGAAGTGGCAGAGGGCATGTTGTCACATGGCTGAGATGTCACACTGCTCACAACTCAAAAACCAGAGGGCATAGCAATATGTGCCACTTCCTGTTCTGAGGTCAGCTTCCTGTTTATACACAGACAATACTTAGAATATACTAAATACTTTAGAATGAAAAATAACACAAGAAATCCCATATTGAATCCCATATTTGAAGTTACAAAGGCATATTCTATCAACTGTACAGTGTAGCATGATGCTAAAATACTCCAAACATAGCTAGTATATCTGCCACAACTAGTGCTTAGTTCATCCATAAAAGGAATTGCCATTAATGCACTAAAGCTAACAGAAATGAGCATTGTGACGGTGGTAATCTTATTATTTGCAAAGCCTGTTTAAATGTTTTGCAGTGTGCACTGTTAATTAGTTCAGGGTCTTCCTCTAAGTCAGTATTTTAGATAGAGTACAGCCATTATTTGACATCCAATATTTGAAAATACGGGATAAACTTTAACTACTTTCTGTATATTACAAAACATATTAAAATAATAATCTTTGTGTGTTTGTGAGTGAAAAGAATTCCACATATGAAAAAGAATCCTCATTTCACCGTAGGTCTAGCGAGAGTTAGCATTGCCTATGTTTATCCTTTTTACCTCAGCATTTATTCTTTTGCTTTTTCCTTCTCTGGTTAATGCTGTTACTTTATTCTTTGACCGCTTCCATCCTCCCGTCTGCTGCCCTCAGAACAAGGACAGTCAAACAAATCCATACCAAAGAATGGAAACTATTCTGCTACATGCGCTTGTTGCTGAAACCCAGACCTCAGCATACTGTGCCGTATAGAAGAAAACAAGTGAAGCCACAAAAGTGGATGCTAAATTAGCTTTTCAGTTCTCATGGGCACAAGTAAAGAACATAAAGGTATGGCCCCCTGCTGCTGGCAGAACACGTGCATTCTCATATACCTGCTGGAGCATGAAAAACAATCAATACAGAGAGGCACTTATCAAAACATGGCTCTGCAGTACAGTAGTCGTTGAAAAATCCACAGGGTACCTTAACCTATAGAATAATCCCAAGAAGTCAGCTGAAGCTTCTATTACTGCAATGGTATCTCACTTGAAAACATACAGAGTAATGCTTGTTGTATACACAGCTGAAACAATAGTTATTCAACCCCAGTTCCAAAATAGTGTGGACGCTGAGTAAAACGTAATTAAAAACTGAGTGCATTAATTTGCATAAATCTTTCAACCTATATTAAATTGAATACAGTACAAAGCCAGTATATAACTCAGTTGGCACAAGAATTAGTTAAGGTTTTGAAGTTATTTTTTGCAATCTCTGTACTAATCTGAAGATTTGATGTATTTGTGTTCATAATTAAACACTTATGAGAAACAGGTTAACCACACTAATACTGTCCAAGCTTTTTACTACAACACACTCAGTAAGTGGCCGAAGACATTAGTTACGGTTTTGAAAGTTAATTTCTTTGCCATTCTTGCTTGATATAAGTCTGGAGTATCCTTTGTTGTATTTTGTGCTTCATAATTAACCACACCCTTTCAATGAGAAACAGGTCTAGACTGCAGGCAGGCCAAGTTAGTGTCCAGAGTCTTTTACTACGAAGTCACACTGATGTAGCATGCAGAATGTGTCTTGGAATGGACTTACTGAAATGAGCAGAGATGTTGCCGAAAAATACATTGTCTGGATGGCAGCATTTGTTGCTCCAAATTCTGTATGTACTTCTCAGCATTAATAGGGCATTCACAGATGTGAAAGTTGTGTGTATGGCCATGGTGCCATGGACACTAACACACTAACACCCCCAATACCATCACAGATGCTGGCTTTTGAAGTTAGCACTGGTAACAATATGGATGATCCTCTTTCGCCCAGAGATCACAATGTCCATGATTTCCAAACATTTCCATCTGAAATGTGGACTCGTCAGGCCACAGCACACTTTTCCACTTCCATCAGTCCATCCCAGATGAGCTCAGGCTCACAGAAGTCTGCAGAGTTTTTGGATGTTGTTGATATGTGGCTTTTGCCTTGTATCCATGGACCTGTGTCCCTTTTGAATTTGTTTTTTTTGACCATTCCACAACATTCCCAGTCTTTTGTTGCTCCTGTCCCAACTTTATTGAAACATGTTGTGTGGTGGCAAATGAGTCGATGCAGAGATGAGACAGGAACTTAGTGCATAAGAGGAGCAGTTTATTTGACAAATAGAAAGCTAGAGTAGAAATACACAACCTCCTTTTATCTTTTATCTCCTTTTATCTATCGTCTTATCTGTGTATGTGTGTACATGCACATGTGCGTATCCATGTATGTGTGTGCGTCCTTGATTGAACCCAGATGTTTCCTTGATTGGTCATTTCTGAGAACCCCGTCTCCTGATACAACATTGTTTTGGTGTTCTAAAGAATATGCTGGGCCACAGCCTGTTGAAGTCAATAACCTCTTAAGGTCACAGAGCGTTCATGGCATACACAGAAAGAATTACACTGTTATTTGTGATAGAGTATGAAAGCATTATGCAGTATATTTATGTGACATATGTTGGCACCACCAAGCAAGTATGAAATTCAGAATGAGTGTATATGTGCAAAAAAACAGTTTGAACATTAAATATCTTGTCTTTGTACTTTATTCAGGTGAATACAAGTCTAAAATGATGTGCAAATAATTGCATTCTGTTTTAATTCTGTTTTACACAACATCCCAACTTTTTAAGAATTTGGGTTGTACAATTTCTGCCAAAAAAAAACAGCAATGGGAGCAGAAAAAGGTTTGTTACACCCACTTAGCCACAGACATGGATTTTTATCATTGGTTAGATTGGATTCATTGGATTTAAACAAATTTCTAATTAATTTTAGGTGCTTACTATGTACATGAAACCCTAAATTATATGGGTAAGAAGGCTGTTGTGGATTTGAGTTTCCACAGGATTTTAAAGGCTTTCAAATTTAGAGAACTGAAATGAAAGCTTCCAGGTTCCATTTCATACATGGCTCTAAACAGCACAGAAAGAACACAGATTAGAGCAAAAAAGTTGGAGAAATAACATTGGAAGAGAGTGTGGGTGGCTATCATAGATATGGAGTGGAAAGTTATTGAGATGTAAGAACCAGCGCCAACATGCTTGTAAATTTTCAAGGGAGTTGTAGCTTTTTTTGTATGTGCAGAAATTAATCGTTGTTTAGCTTTGGTAAAACTGCTGAAGATTCAACTTCCACCAACTCCAGGGACACATTTTTCATGTTCACAAACACCAATGAAAGAAGTTTTTGAACGAGAGATTGCATCAAGTCCCAGAAGCTAGTAAAACGAGCCAGCCCAAACATCGTGGTGGCAAAAACTGTACATTTGTTGTGATAAAAATCCTCAAATACAGAAACGAGTAAAGTATTTGGATATTTCTCCATGCAATCGCTGTCTTCTTTTTGTTTGATTTAAGTCATGGGAGTGTGGACCAGCAGCTCGTAGCCCTGAGGTCGTCAGTCTTGGTGTTATCACGGGACTCTCTTCTGTGCTGCCTGACTTGTTTGGCTTAGGGGAACATAATCTCTCCCCTCTGTGTCTCCCTCTCGTTTGCCCTGTTTGCAGTATATCAGCCAGATATGAATATATTCATGAATCATGAATATGATGGTTTAGCGAATGAAGCAAATAACTCGATGCCAAGTTGCGTTTTTTTTGCTCATTGGGGCGATTACATGTTGAAATGTAAGGCTGATGAAGAAACCTCTTGAAAGGTTGATTAGTTCACATGCTGCATCATTGCCAGATGATTTGATAAAGTAACATTTGGTGCATCTTGACAACAAAAGTCAAGACATTTCACTTTGGCACCTCGGTGCCCTGTGAAAGCACTACATCTGCTGCCTTCTATTACTTTTCATATTTCTCACAACTTTTGCCAACATTTTACTCGCTGCTCTAACGCTCAGAACAGAATGTCTTTCCAATTGACATTCAGCACCACTGCAGCATATAACTCCTATCCTGAATGTTAAACAGATATGACATGGAGCTTTGATTGTAAATAATTTGGCTCAAGCTTTGGGGTCAGCCAACCGAGGAGCATCTACTTTCTCTTCATATCAAGGCCTTCTGTTCCTCCAGCTGCCGAGCTGCCTGTATTTGAGACAGGTGTCATCGTAGCTATGTGAAACACCTTCATACTTGATACAATTATCCCCCTGGCTCGGTAACTTAACCTACAACATGGCTGGGAGGCATCCCAGTGCTTCCAGGAATACTCACCGTCTGTGCCGGAATACTATGACATGAATGATTATATAGATGTGATGAGTTGACCCGCCGTAATGTAGTTCTCTTTGAAAAGTGCACCGTCGACTGCAGCTCCACTGTGATAAATCAATGCGTTAAACAGGCCCATATCTTTCTGCACAAAGGATTTTGCTGGACGATAGATCATGTACCATCAGAGCAGCTGCACAGGCCACCTCAAAACAAACATTCATTTATTGTATGTTGCTAATTATTAGCAGCTTTCAACCTGTTTTCACTGATAATTATAGCAACTTACTTTTGTCTTCTATTTATAAAAAGTCCTAAGTCCAAAATGACTCAGCATAAAAAGAACAAAGCCTTTTCTGAGTCATGCTTAATCCCCCAAACCCTTGAGTATTGCCAGTGATCTGCAGGCTGTTGCAGTTTAGATTAAACTTTGCGGTTAAGTCATGTTATAACCAATGCCTGTGACAGACTATGCGATTACATTTATGATGACACCAGCAGCGTGTGAATGTAATTCAAACAAACAGAAACAAAGAATTGTCAGCCAGTGGTGAACTCAGGCTGTCTGTGGGGACAGGGGCCAAAATAATAAAAAGGACACCAGCTGTATGTGGAGGAGCACCAGTTCCTTGAAAGCTGTGATGCATTTATGGAAAAACAGTACCAATCCCTGTTTTAATATAAACTGCTTTGTTATATGATAAGGACAACAATTACGACACCTTTGTATAGAACACTTAAGAGGTACATAGAGGCCAACAAATTTTCTTGCAAGTATGGCAGCCTATATGGCACTGCGTGAAATTTTCTTCGCTGGAAAGGCAACCTAGAGGGCAGCTTTTCATGTTCTGTTCGCTGAAAGGCACCCCAGAGAGTACTTTTTCTCATTTTATCCACTGGAGGACCACCCTAGAGGGCACTTTTTCTTGTTTTGTCCACTGAAAGGCAGCCCAGAATGCACTTAATCATGTTTTGTTCCTTTGCAGGGCACCCTAGAGGGCACTTCACATTGTCTTGGACATAGGGCCATCCTAGAGGGCTCTTTATCATGGTTAATTTACCATAGGCCAACCAAGAGAGCACTTTTCATGTTTTGTTCACTGGAAAGGCACCCTAGAGGGCATTTTATCATGTTTTATCTACCATAGGGGCATCCAAGAGGGCACTTTTCAGCACTGTGTTTTATACTTAGCATTACTTGCAGTAGACAAGGGCACAAGTGTATTTTTATGGCGTCTTTACTTGAAGTGGGAATTAACTAGCCTATAATGCTTGTAACAAAAATGAAACAGTTTTGATGTCACCTTTGGGGAAATGTTTTTGATGCAATGGAAGTAGTGGAGACTTGTTGATTAATGATTCATATTATTGTGTGATGCAGCTATTCCAAACTTAATAGAAGTCATGAATTATTGATGTGATAGCAGAGCAAAACACAAAGTATTACATGTTAGCTATTTCACAAGTGACCACACACACTTTTTCTTTGTTAATAATAGACTCCCTTGTAAGTCACTCTCTGTGACAATGTTTTGGTTGTGTGTGACCTTATTCTCTAGACCCCTGTATAATTCTATAATGTTACTGCAGTTCACTCCTCGCTTAAATGAGAATTTTCCTTCTCAACCCAAACAAACAGCTCAATCTCCAAGACAGAAAAACTGACAATCACAAGCTGTTTTCATTAGGAAAAAACACAATTTCCTCTTAAATTTGGTACCAAATATATAGAATTTCTAGCTTTTTTTGATCATATTTGATTCAACACATTTTTAAAAACAACAGACAAGCGCTAACACTGCTGTAGATAGCTGTGACAGAATGAATCTCAGTCGGCCCAAAGGAAGAGAAAGTAACTTTTTTACTTTAATTTTATCACGAATATGGTCCACAACTAGAGATGCACTGATTGACTGGCCAGAGGCTGGTTTTCAGTGTGACTGGCCCTGACTGGCTGGTCAGCATCACATATCTCATTCTGTGCTGGTCATATTCACACACATTATGCACAGTGGTCACATCATGCACGCAGCACACATTGACCCAGGGTAACATCCACAAAAGCACTGATCACAGCCACACACACTCAGACACATGCTTGCGTGAAGTCGGTGTTAGTGAGAGATTTTAAGAACAGGATAAAGAGAAGACAGACAGTCTACAAAGAGACGCAACAGCTGAGCAGCTGACGATGTTGCAGAACAGCCATAAACTTTCTAGCCCTTCAGGTTAATGTTAGCCAGCAGCAGACCACTGTTCACAGAGGGACAGTTAAAATCTCACCTCCTGTTCTGGCTGAAGAATAAACAACCTGTGTTGATGCGTCTCCTCACACATTTTCTCATCCACACTCATTTAACTCCTGCATCTGTTTTTTTTTCACTGCAGTGGTTTTCTTCAACAAACTGTGGCACTGCGGCAGTCTTAGGTTTGTTTACATCTGCTTCCACATCACCTGAAATCGTATCCCTCAAAATCCCGCCAGATTCCAAAAGATCTCGTGAGATTGTGTTCTGAGACAGTCACAGCTCTAATATTTATATTATATTTAAAATGAATGAAAATGTATATTTGACGTTATTTCCTACCAACATGAACTCACTCAGTCATCTATCTGGAAATAGTGGAATTCGGGATGGCCTTGATCATTTTCATGCCATAACTGTGTAGACAGCTCTCAGTCAAGTATAACAGATTACAGTTGAGTAACTCCAATGGTCAGACCATAAATATTGCAAAGGCTGAGACAGTTAGGCTCAGACCAGTCCTTTTCCTCTCTCCCCTAAAGACAGACAAGAACATGTGTTTTACCATTAATTAAAATCAGGACTGGGCCCGTGTTGCATGATTAATTACCTCATACCTTGCAGTTGCCCACAAACATTGATGACTCTCTGCTTGCATGTCATGGATAGGACTTGCACCATTCATCACCCCTGTAAGGTCAAGCTCAAAGCTACATTGTGTTCTGTAATTACAAGTCCCTGGTTCCTTCCGCCATGTTCTCTTATTGCCTTTGATTTTGACAAATATGCTCTTTTCTGCGTCCTACGTTTGGATGTCGATTAGTGTTCCTATTAGAGTTAAAAATCAATGTTTGCATACGGCACAGAACTATGAGTTCAAACATTATGAACTTATTAGTAATCTTTCCATACAAAATTAAGTTGTATACATGCATAATGTGAAACATCAAATTAAATCTTCTTCTGAAGAATCAGTGTTATGGGAAGTTGGATGTAGTTAAGGAAATGATAAGAAAAAACACCCATGTCTTCTCAAGGTTAAAGCGAAATCTTAAGATATTCAGTGGTTGGTTCTAAGATATTCAGCACTGATATACATCAGACAACTAGCGCATCTTTTCCTGTCTTCCTCCAGAGGAAAAGCATTACATACCTTTTTGGCTTTGGAGAATGCCACTGAGCAAATGTGTGTCTCCTGACACCTTGAGTTAATGATCAGCCAGCTTCCAGAGAGGCAATGTATTTTGAGTCACTAGCGAAGCATGACAATAACCTTTAACATTATCATTTACACACATATTATACCACGGGACAGATTGTCTATAGGCTGCCTTGCAGCAATAAGTCATCCGCCTCTGATAGGGTACCATCCTCATTTTTTCACGTTAAGGTATGTGACTTTGAGGTGGTTTGCAGGCCAAAATCGTCCATCTTGTGGAATTTCATTTTTGTCTTTTTCAGAATGCCTCTCTCAAGGTGAAATATTGTGATATTGCCAGAGGCATAATGTTCTGAGATTAAAAAGAGGGGAAAAGTAGGAAAATGAAATAAAGTGAATCTTATCATATAGCTTGTCAAACAACATTAGTTTATGCAGAGATTTGAATTACTGCGTGTGTTTTGACTGCGGGGTAACAGTTTCAAGGCCATATCATTCTGGCACCATGAGAGGAATGAAATATTTTTGAGGAAATACAGATTGACAGCCACCTAGAGAATCAAAGCTGTCGGAATACAACGATTTGTTATGAATCATGCAGGGCAGATGTTAACACCAGCACTCAGCGGTGGTGTCTGGTTTCTGTCTGTTTTATTACGACTGACTGTCATCACATGACATTAACACCATATCAAAGGACAGAGAAAGTTTACAACCTGCATATTAACGAAATGAGAAATATAACAGATGAAGAACTTGCCATATGATTTAAGAATAGTATTATTAGAACCATAATCATTATAATTAATCCAGTTATTGGAGTTTGCATTGGTAACTGAAACAGCAGGGCTTTTGAAGAATGCAGCTGGACATTTTTTTATGTCATTAATATAAAAATGTAAAGCTGAAATCTCCCTGAAATCTCTGCTAATCAATATTGTTTTAATATGAATGATTCCTGTGCAGAATTAAACAATATACAGACTAAATTTGAGATACTGCATAAAGAGCTATATATGTTTTTGTTAGTGGTTTGTGTAGACCAGACCAGAGCTAAAGGGACAGTGAATATTGGCAAGAAACATGACTCCAGTGCAGTTTTCCCTCTGGGTGTGAGGGTCATTTTAGTGTTTCGATTGTTGGGTGACCAATAAGGTCCTTTAACAGACACTTTGTAGATACTTTGTAAGTGGATCTCTGAGTATTAAGGCATTTCTGTTGCTGAATTTCATCACCTTTGTGTACTTGAAAAAGAGAAGTGTTTGTTTCTGGGTGGATAGGAACCCTTTGCTGACATGCAATCATTGGAAAACCGTTGGAATTTGAAGCCTGTACATAAAACAGGCAAAGAAAAACAAACCGAAAAGCCTCTAGGAGACAAAGAGTCCACAAACTAAATGGACTGAGCTACTTGTAAGATTTCTGTAGACTGCCCGTAGACTTGTATGTAATGTAATTAAAAAGGCCAATTTTGTCTCTTTTTATGCGTGTCTGGATTAATCACACTTATTAAAGAATGTAGTCATAAAGGACCTGACATTAGTTAATAGGTGGTAATACACCAGTTAAAATGACTTGTGAAGCTTTACCTGTCAGTCCTGCCAAACTGTTCACCACAATCTGTAATAATCATCCATTGCTCATCCTTTGAATAGATCTGTTACTCGTGATTCTTTGGCAGATGTAGTGAAACGGTGGCGATGTGCCATGGCTGGATCTATGTCAGGGAAATGCTGCAATGCAATGATAGAGTTGTTAAATCTCAGCTGCTTGTGTAAATTGATTTTAAGATACACCAGCAAAGGAGCAACAATGAAAGGAGCAGTTAGTGGAGACTGTAAACCAGCAAACAACAAAACGACATACGGCCAGTCCACAAATCTGGAATACCTTGCCTTCTGAACTAAAAACATTAATTGATTTAAACATTTTTAATGCTAAGGCAAAACTAAACCATACAGTTTGTAAATTCTCTTTTCCTTTTGTTGTTTTTAATTATCGTATTTTGTCAATTTTGGTTCCCTACCAGTTCCCTGGTCAACTGGTTCCCTACGTAAAGAAAATTCAGTGCTAACACAGCTCAGTAGTAGTAGTAGTAGTAAGTATAAACTTCCACAAAAAGCAACATGTAAAAACAGTTTACGGGGATCGAACAGACTACTCTCATTATTTACTTTACTTCAATTGAGGCTTAAAGTTCACACAGTTTCTCTCGACTGTCCCCCAACGTTACAACATTAGTCCAACATCACCCCACCCTGTGTAGCCAAGTTAGCAAAATGCTAGTGCCAAATCTAACAAGTTAACATGCAGAGTAAGCACCAAAACAACATACAACATGACAAAATTTGCAGCTTTCAAGTTTGAAGTCGGTTCATGAACAGCTGGTATTCATCCTTCATCAAGCTTGAAACGTTACTGGCAGGCGTTTGGTGAAAAGCAGTCAGACAGATTAAAAACCACACATGTTGTCATCAAAATAAACTTTTTATCCTCTTTGCTCTTCTGTCCTCTGAGGCTGGTGGCAGATGTAGCGATTTGTGCTGCCTCTCTGACATGATGTTAGTTTGGAGCCACTAAATGTTCATAAATAGCCTCTTTCAGGTCTGCATATGTCCTGACCCCCAAGAATAATGAATTAAGAAGCTTCTCTCATTAAAGTAACACCAGCAACTCTCTGACCAATGAGACTTTGGTCAGAGATAGGCATAATGACCAGTGAATTGACCAACCAACCACAAGCAATTAATGCAGTTTATAAAATTTCATCATTGAAATTATCCAAGGATTCTGTGATTTTAATCAAACAATTGGGATCTCAAAATTTTTGCAAAAGTGTATGTATTAAACAATAATTTTGACCAAACACCTTGATGTCAGTATCACAACAATATTGCAGGGACGAGTACTGGAGCTTATTAAAAGAATAATAAATCAAAGTATGTAGGCTAAAGAAAAGGTCAATTCTACTGGAGAGTTAAACGAGTTAACCTAGTTTTGTTGTATTGAGTGAATAAGTCCTAACACACAGATCCCTTGGCATTTATACATGCACTCAACTGCACAGTGATGTCAGAGTTATTGCATGAAACTGAGGGTTAACCATTAAAAGCTTTTTCTTTTAATGAAATGCAGCTTTCAAAACAATGGTGCAGAGGTAATATTAACCTAGAAGTAACATGCAGTGAAGCTTAAAAGAAAGTTGCCAACATTTTGTCAGCAGCACTGCCATGCAGCCCTCTCCCCTCCTGGGTCTCAAGACCCATCACAGATAATCACTGACTGCTTGCACAGTCAACTCTGCCTGTTGTAGATGTACTTAATTAATCCCTTCCCATCCAACTGCGGCGGGCTAGGGGGAAAAAACAGTCGAGGGAGCTTTATTTTGTGTACAATTAAAGATGCCCTTCCCTCAAATATCCTTCTCAATCAATGGCACGGGAGGACAAGCAAGACAAAGTTGATGCAACCTATTGAGATGGCTGGAATAGAAAGGCAAAAGTTTGGATTTATTGGATGACCTTCAGAGGTCTTTTAGAGCCTGTCAGTCTAGCCTGTACATTGTTAGTCTGCTTTATGTATCATACTCTACTAAGGTAAATGCAGGAATGTGTACACCCTCAGTGATTGCAGAATCAGTAAAAAATACAAAGAGGCAAGAGAAGAGACGCAGCATGAAGCAGCTTCCTGCTGCCGTCCATCAGAGTTAGACATATGAATCTACCGGTTATACACTCACATGGTTGCTGGGCACCGTACATGCACGTTTTTCTTCTGGAAATAAACATGCCTGTTGATATAAATAACCAGCGAACATAACAAATCACTTTCACCAGCAGAAAAGTGAACTGCAACAAACTGATATTTCTTGACTGAAATGAAGAGCCGTCTTTACCCCGAAACACTTGTTGAAAGTTTTTTCTTCACTAAATACTGCAGTTTATTAGTTGTGAATCACACAACCTGCATGTTGATTGTCACACTGGTCCGCAGCTGAGCTAATTAAGCGCTATCAATAAAGCCTTATCAATGTGTCAGCCAAACATTGTTGCAAATGGTACTCTATCATCTCAATCATCTGTTAGCTCAGCCATTCCCAACCACTGGACCACAGCCCACTGTTAGGCTTTAGATCACCATCTGCTGGGCCTCGGAGGCAGTGGTCCCATCAAAGAAATTGGTAATTTACACAGCTAGTTATTTTTAGATCTAAATGTGTTCAATAATTCACATGATCAAAAAGGGTGAATTCATAAACTCATGATATTAATGAACAGTTATGTTTGAATATCACCACGGCAATCACGAATGATCATCAGGTCGAGGAAAAACACATTTTGCCACTGTTACCTAGCTAAGAGTCCCTCGGATGCAGTGTTACAATATGGGTCAGTTTATTTTTTCTCCTGTTTTTGTCATGTTAACTTTTTTTTGTTTATTTGGGAAAGTTGTCCTCAATTTTTTTGTGCCAGTCGTAAGTGGGCCTTAAGTTAAGTTAAAACGACTGAGAACCCTTGTGTCAGCTGAACAAAGTTGCAAGCTCTGCAGTTGAATGCCATAGCCTCACTCACACTTGCAGCCTTTCACAGAAATCTTCTAGCATTTTCCTTGGAAAGGATCTTATATGAATGGAAGCCAAAGTTGATTTTCTGGGAAATCTGCACTGGCAATTTCCCACCTGGGAAGGCATATTCCCTGTAATGTCACTAGGTCACCACCACCACCTGTTACTGGCGTTGCCATGTCATGTGTGAATAGGTGCAAGACAGGGATGTTCTGGAATGGGGCTGCATGTGTGAGTAGTGAAAATCACAAGTGGTGCCTGGAAGGTATTCCCAGGAATTTACAGGGAACTATATGTGGAAGAGACTCGTGTTTTTCACTTTGCTGAGTGATAGTGTCATGTCATTTTACTTAACTGTAACAAATAATGTAGATATTATTATTATTATTATTGTTGGTTCTTTTAATAGCTTTTTTCACTGTTTTTCAACATCAATGAGGTGAAACAGATTCACAAGAACACAACACTAGATGCTTCTTTACATTTGCTCACTCTATTTAAGACTGAAAGTCAAAAACCCAATCACACTATAAATTATTGTGACAAATAGAAACATTAAATGTCAAGCAATGAGCTGTAGCACTGTGCCCAAGACAAATTTCAGAATAAAGTTTACTCATCTCTACTTTGCTTTGAATTTCAGCCACTATGTCCAAAATATTTTGGTGAATCATGCATCATTAAAAATCCTACCAGTAACATATAAGCCCACAAATGAGATGAGTAATGGCACCACATATTTATGCATCTTTTAAATACTACCAAAGAAAGTGGCATTGATCCAGATTGTTGAGACATAATTAAAGCTACTACAAGGAGTTTTTGAAACAGTCTCAATTTAATACTGATGCCTCTTTATGACCTACATAAGAAAAACAAGACTGTCTGCAAGAAGTTTGGCTATTGTAGCATAGTTATTTTTAATGCCGGCCACCAGGTCAGATTCTCCTTGAAAACAGATGAAAACAGCCTGTGTTTACATTATCCCAGGCAACGTTACAGCGAGTAGTGCATTAGTAGCCAGTTAAAAATAAGTGGGGTGTTATATTTTAGGGTTATGGCAGTGTAAACACCACTACTTTTGTCCACCAGGACCTCCAAAATCAACAAAATATGAAGATGAAGATTGTAGCTCCAGTTCTTTGATTGACCCTCACTGTCCATTGTCACTATGATTGTCTAGCAGCTTACTCAATGTTTCCACTGATAACATTTATGGATGGTAAGTACTGTTTGACACATTAGGCCTTTCAGTACTCATTATAATATGATTAAAAAGCCATGTTAAGGCTGACTTACATAACTTAACAACCCTTATACCCTGAAGCACTTTTGTATGACTACGGCAGTGTGCTAGCACTGGGAATTTGAAAATGTAAATGACAGTTTTCAGGGTGGAAAATCAATGATCTGTTCATCTTTTCAAATCAGTATTTGTTAGTTTAACAATTGCATACTCGTTAGTGCTGAAATTTTTTTTAAAATGAAATCAAGTGGTGACCTTAACATCAAAAAAGAAAATTGAATTGTGACATCCCTAGTCATTACCATTGTGTTCACAAAGTGTGTTTATTCACTCAGTGGGCTCCTCCACTCCACATTCTGTTCTGCCATTGTCTTCTATTTCACAATAGCTTGTTGCAAGTGAGAGAACAAAAAGTTTGAATCAGCATGTGCTGTTTGTTTTTCTACCGCCATCTAATTCAGCTCAGTTGATTATTTGGGGTGAACGCAATTCAGGTTTTATCCAGACAATGGCCTTGCAAGTTGCACCTGTGAGGATGATTCATCACACACACATCCACACACTTACTAACACACACTTTCAAGGCTGTGGCGGAATGGATGGATAGATGGATGGATGGGCGGACAAGACTGGTAGGATTAATTTGTGAAAAATCCCACATTTCTAATTTCCTCTTTCCAGGATTCTTCTCACAGGTTAGCAGTAACCTATAGCTTCTTCTGGTTTATGTCAAAGATCATTAGGTTCAACCGCTCTCGAAACAGTGGTGTTGGGTGTTGGCAGATGCCATATGTAGTGCTATGGACCTGCCCTGGGTATAGAGCAAACAATTTTACACCATGGGGGTACGGTGGAGCACTGAAGGTGTCAAATGTGACATTCTTTTTATACACAGAGGCAGATGTTGCTCACATATAAACAAAGAGTGGGTGAAATGCTGCACAGTGTACAGAACACCTAGGACACTTTGAGCTATTTCACCCTCTCGGCACACAGTTCGAGCTAAGAGACCGAAATAGTACAGGAAAATAGAGGAAATGTGGTAGGGCACATTCATTCACCACTATTTAGTGGAATAAATGTACCAGCTGAACTGACAGAGGGGTCAGCAGTTGTAAATGTATTCCACATTTCACTGGTTTTGACAAGAGCAGCAGTAACATAACCATGCCAGAACTGTCTGACCCACGCCAGTGAAAAAAAATACTGGTATGTGTTGCCCCAAGGGTATGTTCAGACCCAGAAGAGATGGTGAGACCATGTGAGCAGTCTGCAGCGGCAAGAGTTTGGGCCATGAGAATAGTCCGATACAGTGACCCATGCCAGATGGGTTGGTGCAGTTGGAAGGTTTAATAATGAGATAGACTGCTCTAAAATGGAAAGGTCACAGGTTTAAGTCTTTATGCAGGCGTTCAGAGACTGTTTTCAGATGCTCTCCAAATGCCCTTCAGCAAGACTCTCAGTAGTTATAAACAAGTGTCACCCCAGACAGTAGATCTCATTGAACCTGCAAATTTATCATCATCATCATCGTTGTTTTAAACTAAGATCATCACAATGATAGCAACAGATACTCAATGTGCAGTTAAGAAGTAATAGCTTAGCAGACGTGTCAAAATAACAATCCTAGCTCGTTCAGACTTGTATATCTATATGAGACTGTATTAGTGTTGGTGAATGTTTAATGAATTATGGATGTCAGGATCATGCACTATGTTCCTAATCCATGTCCTTTATTATTTAGCATCTGTTGATATCAAGACAGTTGAACAGTTCAGCAGTTGAGAAAATGGAGCTGACAGCTTTCCATTGATGGTTGCCTGTAAAGCTGTGTAGTTTCCTATAGGACTCTCTGTAAAATTAGTGACGAGGGAGGGTTCTGTATGAAGCTGTTGTTAGTAAGAATGTATACACAAAATCTCAACTACTGCATTTCATCGCCCTATGAACAAAAAATGATTGCATTTATCCAGTGTGACAGTTAATCTAGCCTGATCATCTGGAGCAATTAGACATTCACAGTTCTGCCCAAGGCACGCCTGGTTCTACAACGGTGCAAAAGCATGCATTGCACCCTCAGTTTTATTATTTTGCACCCTCAGCTGAAATTTTAATAATAGATGCTAAACGTAAGGTGGTGGGTATAAGCGCACTGACTATGTTTGTCCTTGTGCACCTTCTATTTTGGTTCATGTATGCGCAGCAGCTCAATGTAGAAAAGGGCTGGGTGAAGGTGA
This sequence comes from Lutjanus argentimaculatus, assembly GCA_034769285.1. Lineage (NCBI taxonomy): Eukaryota > Metazoa > Chordata > Actinopteri > Lutjaniformes > Lutjanidae > Lutjanus > Lutjanus argentimaculatus. The sequence continues at coordinate 6,070,720 of JAWZSL010000009.1, read as the reverse complement.
ATATACACCAGTGGGTGTTGTGATTATTAAACGCTCTCCCAGCCAGTCAGGTCACTGTTACCATAGCTCTGAAACAGCTGCGCCAATCACAGTTAAATGTAGGGGTGTGCCATATTGTACTAATTTGATATATATTGTTATAACCTTTTTCATGCTCAGAAAAAGTCATATCATGATACATAATGATAAAATTATTCTGACTTGTTGACAGAATGATATGACACCCTGAAACACAGCAACAAGTGTGGCTAAAAGCCAGAATAACAGTCTGCAGGCTCTATGGTGGAGAAATTGGTTCCAAAAAATGGGAGCGACTTTAGCAGTGTGATTGTGATTTGGTTACAAAAGATCAGATGTGCAATAAACCACGGTAATATGTAAGAAGTGCAAGAAGACTGTAACAGCAAACGGGCAATACAACAAGCCAATTTCTCCACCTCAAGCAGAAGCACCCAGCTGTGTGCAAGAAGAACCAAAAATCCAGCAAGGAGCGCTCAACAGCTATTTTCTAATATTTTGTCATATTGTCAAGAATAAGCTGAAATATTGTGCTATTATTTTAGTGCTATATCACACATGCCTAGTTAAACATGAAAAGGACAACTCAGGAAATGTCTGGATGCTTCAGAGCATCATGACATGAACATACATCACCACAAACATTCTCCAAATGGAGTATGATTTTCCATCAAGTAGGCTGGTTAAATTAATGATAGAAATACAAAATAAATCAAGTGTTTGGGTAACTTATTGGATAATTTTAATGTATTTCACCTCAAACAGGTCAGAGTTGAGTAATTAATGTTACAAAACAGTGTTTGCAGTGCAACAAGTTTTACTTTTGCTATGAGCCCTGGTAATCAGAGGTCTCCTTCATAAAAAAGCCTAATAATGAGTTATAACCAACCAATTTTATGTGCATAAACGTGTGTGTATGGTTATACTGTAGCAGCCCGGTGTTGTCTTCAGGTGATTTAATAAAGGTAAAAACAGTGAACGGCCATGTGGAGAAGTGCTATGCTCTGGTGTGGCACTATTCAGAGGCTGAAAATTTACTAGTGTATCATTGGTGCCATTCTGACTCATAAGGCAAACTGCTGCTGAAAGGGACAGTTTATCCAGTTTTGTTCCTTTATCAGTTCATCAGGGACGGCACTCATTCGTGAAACACCTACTAATGTTCGGGCCACACTGTAGATACTAGTGCACCCCCAAAAATTTCAGAGGCACCGTTCATTTTGTTCCAGAACTGGATCTGATCCAAGGACACTTGGGCAGGAGGACCTTGGGATTGAACAGTCAACCCTGAGAACAATCTGCTCTACCTTCAGAGCCACAGCTGCCCCCCATGTCATTAAAAAATGTCATCAAATACACTTAAGAAACCAGGAAATCATCCAGGCAACACTTGTTTTTTTTTTTTTTTTTTTTTTTTTACGTATCTTTATAACGAGTTATATTTGTGGTTGATTGGATAATATTGACTAGCAAATCACGTAGCCCAACATAACTGCATTCTCCATAGAACAAATTAAGGCAGCTGATCAACTAGGGAGCCACAGAGCAGAGATCACCTTCACATAAACAGCTAATTAATTATTATCATGAGGAATGATAATGCCTGTGTTTCAAACAATGAATCCTCATTGCTTGCTGTCTGTTACAAAAGTTAGGAAAGGTTGACTTCATGGTTTAATTTGAATGTGAAGTTGGTTATTATAAGAAAGAGCATCCTCTGTTCTTGTTTGTTTGCATCGACTGTTGGCAGCTGATTATTAGTTTTGTGTATTGAGTTTAATTCAGTTTTATGCTACTTAATATGGGCATTTGGAGCAGTGCAAACTTTGCACAGTATGTGCTGAAAGGTCAGCATCCCTAACAAATTATTTTCCCACATTTGGAGATCTCCATTCTCGAAAGCAGAGCCCATGTTTATTCAGTGCTCTGAAGTAGATGCTTTCATTACTTCTCCAATCTTAATTCACACATCACAACAACACAAACCACACCAGTGGGTTGTATTTGCATAGGTGTAATTGTTCTATAAATTACAGTATTATCTTTGGATGACTGCATATCTCTCGCGTGTCACCCACTGTGTGATTAAACTCAATCTACTCTGGCATTTTTAACACTTTTGCTTGTATACTCCCAAAAATTGTGTTACCCTTGTAATTTTGTGTACTTAGGTTTTCTGTAAATCACTTTGGAAGCCGTAGTATATAGGGACAAATCTGTACTTAGTTGGGCTTTTCCATTAGATTACAAAGACCAAATAATTTGTTTCTTGCAGTACTTCAGATGTACCATCTTCATTATCATTACATTGCTACAGGCTGTTAAAAAATGTACTGTAAGTTTACACAAATGCAATCATGGATGAAATATGATATTGCCTTTGAGCCGTATTTGTTGCTAGCAAAAGCGATAATAAACTTGACATATAGTGGGAAATGTTAATTCTGTCTCCCTTTTTTTGCCTGTAGCTGTTCCCATCTTCCTCAGTAATAATATGATTCTGTCGTGCCACCAAATTAAGATATAATGTGACCTGGGGTTTGCAGAATGGCTTGTTGCAGAACAGATTAGAAAAACAATCTATGATGTTTCTTGGGGCAGATTTAAGTTTAAATTAGCATACTTCTAGTGCTGTTAAATTCGAAACAGTTTGCAGCAACTGTGGCGTTAATTGTCCTAAGTTGAAACTTGCCAAATAAATTCATACTGCAGTGCATTATTCTGCAATGCACAAACTGAAGTAACTTCAGTACTTATCTTTCATTTCATTGGCATTTTTCTTCATTAAGCTGTGTACCGGTGTGCCAGTGGTGTTATCTCATAAAATGAAGACATAAAGGGAGTCTTTGAAGCACACACCTTTAGTACCCCCTTTTGGTAGCTGATAATAAAAACGAATTATTCTCCCATGTTTGGCAGCCCACTCGGGACTACGTATCTGCACAAGAGTGGATTCAGGAGGGAGGAGCTGAAGTCCTCTCAGAGCCTTTCATTATTATAATTGCCATGTCTGTCCATCACATGGGCAGTCCCAAAAGAACATTATCTCACATTGTACAACTGTATGAGACTTAACATGGGAAATATGCACATTTCAATTTGAAGCATGAGTCACATTATGCTGGAAATTCACTCAACTCAAACTTAACATTCAGCTTTAGTGTAACCCATGTTGGTTTAACTGACAAAGCGTAGTAATTTTATTTTTTTTTCTTTTTCTCTTAGCTAATATACTGGCACAATCAGAAAGAAATGAGGATTATCACTGGACTCTCTATGCAATAACCTGGTGCACTTAGCTCTAGAGCACATTATTAAACATTTGCAACTGCAACTTTTCCACAACTTGGTCTCATATGCAGAAGAGTATGTTTTCACCTGCTCATACTTTGACTCGATGTCCATACAGGACTCAAGTCCTATCAAATGCATCTGATATATGTCTGTATGCATTTAAATGGAAATTCAGATGGCTGCTTGCAAAATGAAATGGCACGAATGCAATATCTATTCATATACAGTCTCTTCCATATCAACCTGTCGTCCTAAAAAAAGCAGAGTCATTGCATCAATTAAAAAAAAAAAGTTAAACGTGCAGCAGACAAGACCTGGAACATTTTGTTAATGGATCATGCCATGGATCAGCATGATAGCAGATACTATTTTGATAAATGCATAGGTGGGAGTACTGTGCAAGACTAGGGCTGTGACATTATGTTATTTTTTCCGACCATGGTGAACAAGCAGTATATTCCTGTGGGATGGCAGTTAACCGTGACTGCCCAAATAATTGTTTTATTAAACTTTATTGAATGATACTGTCATAAGATTATTATAGCTCTTTGATGGATTTCAGATTCTTCATTGAACAAAGAGCAAAGAACGGTATTGAAGCTTTTTGCGATGGTGATGATGTTTTCGCTCTTCTCTCAGCTGGCTTTGGCTAGAGATGGATGACGTCATGTAGTTTGTTGATGTGAATGGTTGAAGTTAGCCCATGATAGACAGATGGTTCATCCAATCACCTGTCAAGTATTTCTTGAAAGTGCCTGCCCTTTTCCAATGATCACTTCTCAGATGGTCCTGCATAACAAACCACCACAAACCATGGATCTATTATGGGGTTTAAAATAATAAAAGTATTATAAAGTTACATCAAAAAGTTATATGCAAATTTGGCTGCCTAATTCAACGAAAAAACAGCTGACAGGACTGTGCCACCCACCATTGCACCACAGCAAACTTGCCAACCCTCTCGATTTTCATTGCCTTCTCCTGGTTTCCTCCTGGGGTCACAGTTCTCCTATATTTCCTCCCACTTTCTGACAAATTTCTGGCACCGTGGAGCATGTATAAGCCCTGCGACTGTAGAAGTCGACTGCTTCCACCTGCACAACAAGACAGCCACACCAAATGTTGTTTTTTTGATGCAGAAGAGAGCTTCTTCGTCCCGCTGCATGACTGTATCCTTCTCCTTAATACATCAACGCTCACGCCTCCATCTCAGAATTTGTGAAACTCTCATGAGATTTGAACACATTTTTTTCTTCATTTCTTCAACTAATTGTGTCTTATGATGTGATGCTGTGGTTAAAATCAGTGTTAGTATAGGGACAAAAACACTTGGTTCGGATTAGAGGAGATCCTGGTGTGGGTTAAAATAATGATTCTCGCAAGATCTTTTGCAGTTTTAGGGTTCTTTTCAAGACAACCATGATAGAGAGATGGAGAGAGAACTGAAGAGTACTAAGAGACAGCAAATTTCAAACGTCCTGGAAGGCAGAATTCCCTTCATGGAAACTTTAAAAAGAAAGGGGCACATTTTTTATAAGACCAGCCAAACTAACATACTAAAATAGGAACATATTCATTTTCTGCGTTACTGTAATCAAGTTTGAAATTGGACTGGTTAAGGTTAAATGCTGTGGTCTCATTGTTTTTATCCATCCAAAAAGTTTCAGTTATTGGTCATCTGCAGGCATCTCTTTGCCAAATAATATGTTATGTTGTTGATATCATCCTTTAAAGGTCACCAGAATGCAGGGAAAAAGGCAGGAAACAAAATTTTTCTGGGGGAGGACCCCCAGATTCCCTGCTTTAGTTTCTAACTTATCCTATATCATGTTTTTACATACAAAGAGTATGGTTAAAAAAAGGTTTAATTTTATTTGATTTGTGTGGTCACTCCTGTGGGAATTGGTCACTAAACTTTCAAAGGGCTTAACCTATTTAAATGCAAACACAAATGAAAATATTTCTGGAGGCCAATAATTCAATATAATACGGTATATTGTCAATGAAGAGTAACCCCTTTCTCCTTGATAGGATGGCCTAATTAATGGCAAGGATAATTAACTGAGTCCCATTTCATTGGGCACAAAGTGCAAGGCAGCAGCCCCATTATCCTGTTGATAACTGAAGTGTCCTTCCTTTCATCTCCACTCTTAATGCCATCAAATACCATTACTGATTGTCCAATTTACAGAGTGCTCTGGGATCTCACTGCTTGTTGAGGCAAGGAAGTGCATCACAAATACGAGGTGAATGCTCAGTGAGGTGGAATCAGCAGTGGGTATCGCATCACACACTGATATTTTCCACCTTATTTTTTAAACATGGCCTCATGGCATTCGGAGGTTGGGATGTCGCAGAACGCCAGTATAGCATATCATATCTGATGCCCGGGATATTTCACACTTAACAGGGTGGTATGGGAAAGGTGAGTTTATCAGAGATTAGCTTTGCTTGGATTCACCCACATTAAATTATTTCACTGTTGAACATGGGTAACTATGAATTCTAAAGGAAGCTATTTTGGCCAGATGGTGTCGGGGGCAAAATCCAAACACTTTAGAGATTGTAGAAATGGAGGTCAGAGTCGACTAACCTTGGTGGCTCGGGTAAGTGAAAGAAGATTGAGACTAACCTGATGCAGTCTGATAACATGGATACAGTATGTACTTCCTATGTGGCCACCAAATGTATACTGTCACACATGCAGCAATTTTACCTTCCAAGATAAAAGTCTAAAATATATTTAGACCTATGGTCCTAATGTAATGGCTTAAAAACAGGGATAGTTGTATAAGATATTTTAAGTTTGACTTTTAAATAGCATTAAAATGTATTTGTTTGTAAATTTTTGTTACATTTGTCAACATTCATTTCTATACTCATTCCCTTTTTTTTACCCAACAAGTTATTTAAATATTTCCTTGGGAAATAGTTTGATGTCCTATGTTTATCTGTGTAAGACTGGAGTGGCCACACATGACAGGTAGAAACTATAGTGACAGAAAGTTGCAGCTCACCTTTTTAGCTTTCTAACAATTTCATCAACCGTACATACTGAAAACAGCTCCCTGACTTATTTCAACTAACTTTACCAAAACAAAGAAGTGTATGACATGACATGAATAGTCTTGTTATGCGTTATGACTGACAATAAGTTGTCTTTCTGTATTTCTCCAGTTTGGTCGAGTGAAGTCTGTTAGCTTATGTAGTGGTTGGGCGCTGTGCCTCACACACTAGTGTATGACTCAGTGTGTTGATTGTATACCTGTTTTAAATAATAGGGGCAAGAGTTGTATGTTTCACCATCACCACCAATCACATTCATGTGTTTGTCTAACAAGTGTGTTTGTATATGCTGTAAGGAGGAGACATGTTGTTATTCATTACTTTTAATGAGCACCGTGTAAGGCTATACATAGAATTGTCCTTTTTTTCCATATACATTTGGCTAATGGGTTCATGGCAGTTTGGTTGATAAAGCAAGATGTTACATAGAGAAACAATGTGGATTTTTATAAGTAGGAGTTCATTTAGTGAAACACACTTACAAACAAACTATACAATCGCGTTGTATAAGAGTTTTTTGCAGGAACTGTATGTTTCACCATCAAACAGCTATGCTGCGCCAAGAAATAAAAACTGTGAACCTGAGAGAAGTTGTCAAGTGCTCTCTTCACTTTGCAGAGATTGAGACAGAAAGAGGGGCTACGCTTACCATTTTAGCAGTTCAAGGTAGAATTTATCATTATTGCATATTCTCCATATGCAACGCTCATTGTACAGGGGAATGAAATATCACTTGTTGTGTAAACAGCAGCACTGGAGGAACACAGAGTAACAGCAGTAAGAATGCTTGTTTATCTTATATAAATGTGTATAAAACCTTCAGAAATGTATTAATGATCTTGGCCATTACACTAGGGCTGCAACTAATGATTATTTTCATAGTTGATTAATTGGTCACTTATTTTTTCTATTCATTGATTAATAGTTGTTTGTTTTAAAAAGTCAGAATATGGCGAAAAGTGTCAATCAGTGCTTCCCAAAGCCTCAAATGTCTTGTTTTACTCACAACCCAAAGATACTCAATTCACTGTCAGAGAGGAGCAAATAAACCAGAAAATATTCACATTTAAGAAGCTGGAATTAGAGGATTTGTACTTTTTTCTTTAAAAAATTACTCAAACCATTTAATCGATTATCAAAATAGTTGGTGATTAATTTAATAATTGATTAACTCATTAAGTGTTACAGCTGTACAATACACATTAGTCACATTGCACCTTTGAAACACCTTTCTGTCCTTGGCAGATGATTTTTTTTTCAGTCTGCCACTGTGATTACTGTAAGTTGCCCTGCACAGCAGCTGCACGGGGAATTTTTCACAACATTACAGGAATTTTAAAAGGCAAGAAACTTGTTGCCACATTGCAGACTATAAAGCGTTTCTGATGTCATCTGTAATAAAAGCATAAACAAATGCTTTTTGTGTTGATGAAACTGTTCTGACAGTTGTGGAAGCATTAACGGTGTGGGTTTATATTCTCTGGGGATTACGAGGAATCAACACAGCTGCAGTGAAGGTGGTGTTAACATAAGCAGATGTTATTTGTTTTAATGCTTAGTGGGAAGAGGGGGTGTCGCTGCTGAAGGCGTCTTTGCCTCAGACTCATTGTTTTATTCCAGCACTACCTTTATGTCTGTATCAATAAACCTTCTGGGTAAACATACTTGTTTCTGAGGTACAGTGCTGAAATACAGTATTCATTTAAAAGTCTCTTATAGGTCCCATATTCTGTTTTCATTTGTTTTTATTGGTTTGCTAATAAATAAGTAAACATATATTTATTGAATTAACCTCCCCTCAGGCAATAGTCACAATATTGGATTCTGAATAGCCCATAACACACACTGTTGTTCTCAAATGAGCTAAATCTGCTAAATGGAGGCTTTCATTTTCAAATACAGCAAAATATTCCCAGCTGGAAAATGCTTTGTCAATCTTGTGTAAGTAAAGCCACTCAAAATCATCTGATATATTTAAAGCTGTGATGTGTAACATCTCTCCATTAAAATGTCTTAAAGTGCTATATATTTACATTATACCAAATGATTCTAACAATGGTCAAATGCAGAGAAACCCAACATTTTTTCAAGGTAATGGTTTTGCTGTGACTATAACGGCATTACCACTTTACCATGGTCATGTGATACCTACCGCAGGGTTTAGCTTGTTACTGTCGTTCTGCAAATTTTATTTTGAAAGGTCAATTTCATGTTGTTCCATTGTGCAATGCGATGTGGCTGTATTAATACAGCTTTGGATCAGTGCTTTTATCATTGTGGCTTTCTTTTTTTTTCTTTTTCTTTTTTTAACAAATTCTGAGACACTGCAGTTCATGGCTGGACAAACCTACTGAACCTAACTGAACCTCACTAACTAGGTAACCCCCTTCATTTTTCCAGCAGTTGGGAAACAGACAAGATTTTTTCTTGGTCTTGAGAAGCTGCAGCGTTTATTAACTGACACACTGTAACCTGAACTGTACATTTACTGCCAGATAGATGACTTCTTGCTAAGTTTAATTTTCTGCACTGCTAGCAGCACGTCACTTGTCTGCCGCTTGCTTTACTTCACTTGCACGCCACACACTCATTACACACTGCCCTATTCCTCAAAGGAGTTACGCTACACTTTTGACAGTATCCTGCAGGAATATGTTGTTTTCATGGTGGCCAGAAAAATTCCATAGTCTGAAGTAATGGTGTATGTCCCAATAGTCTCTACTCGCTGTGACTTCTGGAGAAGGATACGTCAGAGAGTCAGGGGGACAACATGTCTAATTGTGACCTGAATAGGTCTGCAACTAATGATTATTTTCCTAGTTGATTAATTGGTCTGTTATTTTCTTGATTAATTGATGAATAGTTGTTTGTTTTAAAATGTCAGAAAGTGGTGAACAATGTCATTCAGTGTATCCCAAAGCCTCAAATATCTTGTTTTACTCACAACCCAAATATATATAGTTTACTGTCATAGAGGAGCAAATAAAATAAAAAATGATCACATTTAAGAATCTCAAATCTGAAAAATGTGACTTTTTTCTTAAAAAGAAAAAAATCAAATTGATTAATAGATTATCAAAATAGTTGCTGATAATTTAATAATCAATTATGCAATGTTAATGTGAATCAGTATTTTATGCAGATGTCAATTCAGCTCTTTTACCACCTCTGCTGGCAGATCAGAGGAAGAACAAAAACTCATACCGTTCTGTCTTAGTAACTTTTACACGGACAGAGAAGCAGAATAACACAGTACAGCCTTCAACAGGCTGTGTAAAACGGGCTGAAAAAACAACTCATGATTCTACGGCTGCTTTACATCTTCTACTTAATGTGAGAGTGACCCCTACCAGCAGAGCTTACATATATCCTTGATTATTTATTGACTATTTTGAATTCCCATGTTAGGACAGCATTAAATCTGTCAATGGACAAACATACTGTATTTATTTTGTTAAGTTCCTTAAGCCTGAGTAAAGAAGTCAACATTTGTCTTTTCAGTTGGTGAAGGAGTATTAAAACCCCACACCAAATGCACCCCTATCTTTCAGGTTCATCACAGGCAACATTGTAGTAGGTGCTGTATAAATCTTCAAATTTTTGTGTGCACATAAATATTGTTAGATTTCCATCTAAGGCAATTTGTGCTTGCTAAAAAGAAGATATTAAGAGATTGATAGGAGCACAAGAAATTCAGTCTGTTACTGAGACCATGGCCGGCTATAAGACCATTAGCATTCATAATCTGTCCATGTGTGTCACTTGAAATGAATACACTGGTCCAGCTTGGGTACATCTAATCTCCATGGATATAAAGGTGACCAGACTGCTCATGTTCTGATTACTTTAGGAGATAACATATGCATTAAAGGAACATACCTGAAACTTAGCCAAGGTCAAACCTTAAATATGTACCTAATATGGTACCTTCAGTTTAATATCTAACAAGCAATTCAGTGTGGTCAGAGATAACTGGGACATGATGTATAGGATGTGCCAAGTTGCATCATCGCCTTATTTGCTGCACCACGTTTTATATCCAGTTTCAAATAAATCTTATATTGGCATGGCCTTATCATGTCCAGCCTGAAACACACATAACCATTCTTGAAAGAGACACTTGAAGCAGCATCACATCAGGGGAAAAGACAGCCTGGCGCTTGTAAACAGTAAACGAGGACAGCTCTCTGCCTCCTGCTGCAGTGATTCAGGTGGGGAGGCTCTGTGCTGTTTCAAAAGTGCTGATCCTGATGTAATATTGACAGGCGCTGAGCCAGGCGAGGTCTTTGGGTATGACACATTAAGGTCATATTACTTCCCTCCAACCTTTCTGCCTCTCTGGCTGAGCTGAGCGCTAAAGATAGCACTCGGCCAATACAGAATCCCAACTGTTACCATGTTTATGATTAAAAATTCATGGACCTTTAATGTTAAACATGACAAAGGACAAGGAGGCAATACAGATTTAAGACACGTGTGTTGGAAATTGCATTAAATGAAAGAACCTGTCAGTCTGTGTCAAAATGGAGGTTCATTACATTATATTATAATAATACTTATGTGAAATTAAAACAACACAACGACAGTTTTATGTTCCTAATCAGATGTCATGATTTGATGCCATAGTCTGTGTAAGTTGGACAGACATTATCTTATTGAAGTGTCAGAGCAAAGCTCAATATATTGTCTTGGCAGCATAAATAATGCATCACAGGCTCTTAGGGTAAAAAGGAGAGGAGGTTATAAATATGAAACATATGAGTTGTATTGACAAGGCCTAGCCAAGCTGGCACCCGTCATCATGCAGGAGAGCTTCCAGTGAAACAACAGACAAGTGTCCTTTATCATCTCTGCCCTTTGTTGGACCTCTGGAGGTCACATATCCACACATCTTGGGAAGGTGAAATCTGCTCATGTGGGGCTTTTGCCAAATAGAACTTATTATAATTACTGTGAAAGGATTGGAGCTCTTTCTTTCTTTTTCTGTCTTTCTTTCTTTCTTTCTTTCTTGATATAACATGCAAACAATTCTTTTTCTTTAGCCCCCGTTCCACTGGATAAAAAGCCTGTTAACATCAACTAACATCTGGCTCTAATAATATCTTGTTTAGCAAGCACAAAGTGCCTTAGATGGAAATCTAACAATATTTATTTGCCCACAAAATGTTTGAAGATTTATACAGTGCCTACTAGTGCTGCTTGTGATGAACTTAAAAGTTAAGGGTGCATTTGGTGTGGGGTTTTAATGCTTCTTCACCAACTAAGCAGACAAATGTTGATTTCTGTATTTGGGCTTAAATAACTGAATAAAAATAAATATGTTTGTGTTCTGACAGATTAACCTGCACAACCAAAATTAAATATATGGGAAAGGGTACAATCTGCATTCATTCCATGGTCATGACTCTGCAGTAGTTACCAGTGTTTATTTGCTCCAGCTCAGATTGGCAGTGATTGAAACTTGACACACAGGTGGTCACATTAATTTTCATCCCTTTTGGCAGAGGCAATAATGAATTGTTGTCTCTGTTGGTAACTTCTGCGTCTCTTTTGGTCCTTTACCAAACATGGGGTGCTTGGCTTGTCTCGGTGTGACTCGGCACATCAGCACACCGGAGTTTGCACCCACTTGAAGGTGTATATTTAACCAGTGATGACATGCTCATCTCGAGTTCAGTGTGGTGGCACCTTTCTTTGCCTATAAATTGTTCAAAATAAAGTTTTTACAATGAAATGGCAAAAGCAGGAAATGTTGCATCTTTATTAGCAGTAACTTCACACAACTTCCATACAGCTGAAAGCGAACATAAGCGCAAAATAAAGCAGATACCTGAAAGTACAAACAGTGACACAGGAGACAAATTAAACTTAAAACCACAGAGATTCAGTTAGAAGCTAAACAAATTGAAAACTGAAAGGTGAACACCCAGAGTATTTAAAAACCTCTTTCACTAACATGAGTTGAGTCTCAGCTTTCCAGTGCAGAAAACAAAAGAAGAAGACAAAAACAGAACAGAACAAAAAATCAGAAAGGCAAACTTGTCTACTGCCAATGGGAAGAGAATCAATTGCTTATTTTTGTGGATTTAGCTGTGCTTAATTTTTTTTTTGCTTGATACAACAAACAACAACAAAATGTCAATGAAACAAGCAATCAACAACAATATTTAAAGGCAAAGCAAGTTTCTTTAGAAATAAAGTAAATAAATATATCTACAAACCATTACAAATGCAAAAAACTCTAATATACGCTTTACCTGACATGTATACTTCAATTTTTTAATTGTATTGGTACCTTTAATCTAATTATTCGGATTATTGAAAGGATCCTTTATTTTTCTGTTTTTATTACTTATGTTTCCTCTAATTTTACCAAATTGTTATTTTTTTCTTGAGTTAAATTGCTGTGACTTGATAGTTGTGAGTGCTATGTGTATTATTTGCCTGTACTCAGTAAATAAAAACACAGCAAGAACCTCAGTATGTTTTGGGCAGATTGACTGATGGCTTCATATGCTTTCTCCATAATTGCCATCACAGAACGCCCTCAGCAATAAAATAATATGGAATCTCTGGACAGATTTTACCCATGTGTCTACTTTAATATACTAAGCAACAGCACTAGCATAATGCAGTCTACTATTTTTGTCTTATCCTGACTTGTAAACAGAAAAAAAGAAAAAAAAAACAAAAAAAAAAAACACTCTCATATTTGTTCAATATTTTTTAATTGGAAAGGGAATAGGACTCTTTATTTTAATTCAAAGAGCTGCCATGATTTTTGAGCTGCCGTCAAGAGATAATTGTTACCTGGATCGATGATGTTTCATTCCTCAACCAAAATGATTCCTGACCAGTCGCGGTGGCAGAAAGAGCTGCTTTACTCTTGGAGGTGCATGTAAAGCCAGATTAATGGTCCACAACTCTAGTTACAGAGCTCAGTGCCTGTAAACCCTCAGAGAAAATAACTGCCGGTGCCATGAATCAAAAACATGTTAATAGCCACATTGTAAATTACAAACAGTCTTAAACAAGGACCTGAAGCATTTCACTGAATTCTGAAGAATACAACATACAAACAACACTCCCTGGATGTTGAATTAAGTACAAAATTGAGGAATAATAAAATGAAGATGTCAGTACTGCCAGGTTTAGAGGAATAAATCCACCCATCAAGCTCCTCAAACTGAAAATACAAAAGTTTGTGCACTGCGCTTTTTAAATTAAAATCCATCTTTCAGCAAATAGTAGATTCAGCAGTTTATGAGCCATTTAGAAAGTGTTTGACAGACTGTCACTCAGGAGGTGGGAGCTGAACATCAACCCAAGGCAGCATGCAATTTTAACTCTTTCAGTGAGCAGAAGTGGTGATTTTGAGTTTTCAGATATCAGCCAACATGTAGAACTTCGTTGTTTTCATACCCACTGGCCACATGAGATGGACACATGGTCCCCTATAAATCAGACAGAGAAAGAGGGACATTATTCTAACTATCAGGCTGCTGAGGACAAATTGTCAAACAAAAAAAAGATTTGCCATGTTTGAGTTTAGACCTACCCAGTCCCAGCCAAATTACTTACTGGTTTAAATCATTAAACTTGGATAATTTATTAAAAACATAAAAACACATGACATTTTGCAGGTTGAATTTCATACAGAAAATATGCACTAAGTCCCAACTGGCAAGATATCAGCAGTCCAGTGTAGGCAGGTTGCTTGATCTTTAGAGGTGAATTAAAGTACTTAAGTAGCTGCTAATGACACAGCCCAGTAACTTAAGTTTTCCTGACTTGCAGATCAGAAGTTTCCCACCTGGCTATTAAAATGCTGTCATAGGAACTTCAGTGTTTAAGTACTACAAGAAAGCACAATATTTCTGAAAATGGACTTAGTTGTCTACTATATTTTCATCAAATTTAGCAAAAAGCAGCTTATGTGTCTCTCTTACTTAGCTGTGCATTGGGCACAAACTCCACAACTCTTCTGTCACTTCAAATCAGTCATCAATTCCCCTGATGAAAATGGCTAGCCAGGCATTGTAGGTTTTGTCTGTGCTTTTGTCATGTGCAGAATTGTGTTTTTTTTTTTGTTTTTGTTTTTTTAATCTTGATATGAATGAGACGTTTAAATGGGTATTAATCAACTAGAAAAAAAAATGAATAGTGCAAAATAATTTTGCAGGCCAGATCATATTATATATTGGACATCATGTCGCGGGCCAGAGGAAGTGTAATGGGCATGAAAATGCTCCTTTGGCAGGGAACATAGTGGATAGTTTTCATTTTTTATAGTATAAGCTTTATTTTAGGGGGATTTCTTTGACCCTCACAGGTTCTACAGGTTCTGCCCTTTAGAATGACAAACAAAAGCATTTTCTGATCTCATACTTAGCAACAAAATGACACAATTTGTCTTGTTGTCATGTTTACAGTTGTGCTTGAATAATGATTTAGGTCATGCTTTAAAACAAACAAAACTCTGACTAGTTGAAAGCAGAAAATGGACAGCGGTCTCTAGTGTTAAAGTCACATTACAACATTACCTCACTTCCTCCTTTGCTCCTGTCATAATCACTAGTGCCATTTTTTAACAAAAATGTTAAAAAATAAAATCCATATGCATTACAAGTGAGATGCAACACAATAATGGTGGTTTGTTTCCTTCCACCTACAACCCAAACTAATCTATATATTCTCTTTGAAATGGTAAACTGCAAATTCATAACGAGTATCTAATCTCCTATAGTAATGACTGACGGAAAGTGCACTCTTTGAAAAAAATAAATAAAAAACTTTAGTCACGGAAGGTATGAGTCAGGAATTGAGCAGGCTGGTGCAAACACCTATTCGCTTCCTTTCCAGGATTCAGCTTTCACCTGTGTCTTGGCATATCTCCTTTGCATAATACTTTCAGAGTGAGAAAATGTGTGGTTCTCACTTTACACACATGCACCACAACTTTTCTGAGAGATCAGTCTCATGAGCAGCAAATGATGGTTTTGTCCTTCCAATAAAAGGTGGGTTCCTCTGGTCTTTTCCCTGTTCTTACACCCCGCTGTCTCGCTTTTGTCACTTTCCTGTCATTCCCAATTTTGTCATTACACCCTCCTGCTGCTGCCCTGCAATCCTCAAGCTGCTTTCTTGACATCATCCTGGCAGTAATCTGCCACCTTTTTCTCACTCCAAGAAAGCCACCACAAAAAGGGAAAATGCACTTTTGTAAATGGCCTGACTAAATATCCTGGCAGAAGTCCACCTTTTAAATCAATGGTACCGAAGGATTAAACATATTTGCCATTTTGACAGTGTAAGAGCATATTTTATAGTGAAGAGGAGCTGATTACCTTACCTTAAGACTCATTTTTTTTGACTCTTTTTGTCCCCATTTTATTATTGTGAACCTTGGAAGTCCAAGCTGTGTTGCAGTGAGTGAATAAAAACATGTGAAGGGATAGTCAGACTAAGAATAATGCCAGCGAGAGTCACTTATTAGCATTACTTAATATGAAAGCTCACAATAAAACGCTGAAGTAGGCAGACTTATTAGAAATGATGATATCCAGCATTTTAGCTGTAATGTAACACCCCTTGCATGAGTTAGTAAAGTCCTTGACAAGACTCCTTCAGTTGATAATGAGAGTATTGAGACTTATTGAAAGGATTTGTTATGTTCAGTGACTGCTAACCGTTTTATATAATAATGACTTTACTGTGTTGATGTTTTCATCAGTTAATTAAAACACACATTAATGACTTTACTAAAGGTTGGCAAGAGGAGCAACACTATCGCTCTTGTCTTCATATCATGTGTTCTTTCAATTTCAATGAAATAATTTTCATTATATTTCATTTATTGCTTTTACTGTGTAACTTGCTGTCTCAGTGCTTAATCTACAATGAAAATGTCATTACATTAAAAAGAAATTGATGCTTAATCTTATCCAGAGCCCTCTGGAAGAGCTGCAGAACTTTCCTTCATCTAATAATATTTTTGTGTACCCTGAACCAGGGGGCAGTTGCACTGGTATGTCTGAGTAGTGCTGCAAGACGCATATTTTTTTAGGTAGTTTTAGATCGCTTACACTGTATTAAGATTGACCAACTAGCTCAGTGACTCAGACCTGTGGGATGCTGGACAATCTAGTGTTGGTTTTCATGTAGCTTGTATCGTTGCGTTATGTCACTGGTCAGAAAAATGGATCCTGGTGAACACTTTGGAAAACTACAAGATTTTGGACGAATGGTAGGAAAAAACAACCAATTTGAAGATGTCATCTTGTTTTCTCTTCAAACTGTGATTTTTTTTCCTGACCAGTAGTACAAACCCATATATAAAACATAATAAAATTGCAGGGTGGAATAGATGTTACTTGCAGTTATATTACAATTACTACTCATCACAATTAGTTGACCATTTTATGAAATGTTGCTGCTTGGTGGTTAAACTAATTATTAGTTTTTTATTAATGCACAGCCCAGTTTACTGTTGCATCTAAGATGTTATGCAGCCACCCGCCATTAGGGCACATATCTCTGGATGTAAACTAGTGACATGCAAAGTGGGACAAAAATGACTCTATACCAGTGCAGCAGTCAACCAGAGCAATTCATAATCACATTCAGTACAGGCATGTGGACCTTAACCTGCAAGGAGAGCAGGCTGCTGGTGCTAGCACTGACCTTTGCCACACTCAGCAAACCAATATTACATTGTTTATTACCCCAGAGTGTTTTCTTGCAGAGTAGTTGACTAGTCTAAATTTAGAATTTTAGAATTTAGAATTTAGTTATGGGAGTTGCTTTCTTCACTTTTAAACAACCACCAAAATCTGTCTGACACAACTCAGGCAGAAATCCTGTTCATGGACAGGTAATGTCTTAAAATTTTATGTTCGTGTTATGTTGAGTCACTTCTGTCCTCATTCTCTGACATATCCAATGTCTCCTGTGTTTTCCCAGAAGTTATAGCAACTAGCAGGAAACAGACACTTGCCTTGAATAAAATACAAATTTCTCTGTGTTTGAACATTGTTGGAAACATTTGGTAATAATAATGTATAATGTATAATATGTAAGTACACATAGCTTTAATCAACAGGGAAATTAGTCATTAAGAGCATCCCTACTTTGATCAAGCGGGATGTTGGATGAGAAGAACTTGCTACGTGCTCTTCTTGTCTTGAGTCGTCAGCCTATTGTCATGAACCTCAAGCACTCCTGAAAGTTTTTCTGAAGTATTTCATCCATCCCCAACTCTTTTGAGATACAATGGGTAGATTCTGAACACCCCAAAGAACTTTTTTTCAGAGGCTCACTTGTAAAGCCCAACAACGGAAATGTCAGTGCATCGGCTGCAGGCATTGTGTCTAAACAAAGCAAAATCTTGTCTCTCTTTTTGCCATCCTTGGGATAAGTTTGAACTATTTTCACACCTGGAAAGAGTTATCTCACGATCATAGGAATGTTCTGTTTTTTGGTTGTGTTCTCTCTTCAGTGATTGCAGCACATGTGCATCACTGTGACTATATGGAAAGACGCTAGTTATTGAGAAGAGAAGAGGCTGTTATGGGGTGTCTGTTGAGCTACAGGCAACCCACGGAGCTTTTTATCTGGCTGTGCAACCTGGCCGGATGGCATTCTCTTGGCACGACATCCTTGTGACTGGCCACTTGGCTTGTGGCCCAGGGATATTTGGCTTGCTGTGCATAGCAGAGTCACCCCATCCCCCTAATTCCCTACTTTACTTCTCTCCCTCTCTTCCTCTTTCTCTCACTCTCTTCCTCTCTCCCTCTCACTGGCCACATGCCTAAGGACAACTGCAGTGCTTTGTGTGGCCTAGCGGGTCTCTTTATACTGGCTTCATGGCCATGGTTGGTAGGAAGACAGTGCCATGATAGCTACAGACAACCGCACAATTATACAACACAGTCAGTCAGTCACTGCAAGGTGGCTTTTTGCAATGCATGAGGCCCTATCAGCTGTGACTTACCAAGGCACCGGTGTAATTCAATTGTAGGGATGGCCTTGGGTGGTGCAGAATCAGGGGACATACAACAGCTTATTATCCACCTCTCTGACTGTCTATCAAATTGATAGCTCACTCTTAGTGGCATCTCATTGACATTGTGTTGAATGTCCTGTGTCTGCCCTGCTTAATTGAACACAGAATTACCCTATTTGGACACGCTTAGCAGAATGGAGCTTAACGAACGTAGAAAATAGAAGATGAGATCAGAGCTGACCTCTGGAACACACTCCATACACAAAAGCTAGAGGCTGCAGTCACAGAGATTATCTAAAGGGGGTGGTATGAACATTTTGTAATCTGTCAAGTGCTGGCACTGCAAAATACATGTAGAAAAGCCCAGTGGCCATTCCTAATGTGGTATGTTCTATGCAGAACTATTACATTTTCCATTGTTTTTTCACATTACAAAGTTTGGGGATTTTGGCTCGAAATGGATGGAAGAATTTGGGATAATATGAGGACTGGGGAAAAAAATCGATACATCATAGTATTGGAATATTTTGCTTTCTTGCTTGTATCAACCTGCGATAGCCAAGTATCGATCTAAATTATTGATATTGCTAATACAAAAATCTTTTTGATACTAAAATGACTTTTTTTTTCGTTCTTTCTTTCTTTCTTTTTTCTGGTGAGGCCAGCAGAGGTCATGGTCAGTGGGACTGGTAGGTTTTTAAAGCAGTATTGGTCACTCTGGCAATCCCATTTTGCAGTAATAAAAGTGGTTGCATTAAGATGAACAGACTGCAAACTTTATCCTATTAGATAAAACAGATGTTGACAGAGGTTTTCTTTGGAGACATAATTTGCAGTTGGAAAAAAGGCAATAAATCGCAGTATATGTTATCACAATACTCACTATCTTTTGCTAAATGTTTAAGATTATCATATTGTATTGTCACGTAAGTTTTATAACAATATCAGTGTTTAACGTTAATGTCAGAAATCTGTTCGCTCAAAGTAAATTTTTCTTGCCCCTGTACAACATGTAGCGATTATTAAATAACAAATGTCATAAAATAGTGAAAAATGCTCATCCCAGTTTTTCAAAATCCAAGGTAATGTCTTAAAATGTCTGGTGTCAGTCTAAAACTCAGATATTCAGTTTAACATAATAAAAAAAAACAATGAAAAGAGGGAAATCTCCATATATGAGAGGCTGAAAACAGCATTTTCTGCCATTTTGCATGAAAAAATTACTTAAATGACTAATGAATTGTCAAAATAGTTGAATTCTTTTTTGCCACTTGCCTGGCCAGACAAGTGATTTGCCGCATTTACTAGCCCTCAATGTCATGTTACCTGCCCTTGGTAAGCAGGCAATCCTTACTGTTGAGCCCTGAGCATTGTAGCATGGGGTCTTCCCTATAAAATATGAGCCAGTAGGGATTACTTTCTAGGCAGATTCAGCAAGGTTTGATGAAAGTTGACACATCTTAAAGGTTTCATGCACATATTCTTTGATGGACAATCATGTCTTTTATTTATTTTTGTTGTAAGCAGGGTGAAAGCAAGGACAAGTCAGGGAATGTAATCATCCGTACAAAGGCAGTTTTGGTTCAGCGGCATTTCATCTGTGTAACGCCACAGTGAATGGTGCAACTCGTATAACATTCTAATGAAAAGGCATTCAGAACTGTAGCAGTAATTTCAACACCTTATGTTGTATGGGAAATGCTTTATCGTTGTTTGCTAACTGAAGCATTGCCTTTAATGGAGTGTGAATTCATGAAGGTATGGGTTAGATCACAGCCATTTATGTGCTATGTATGTGTCATTTACCTTTTAAGCTAACAAACAGCTGTCATCCATTAAAGAAATAGTTAGAGACTTATGTAAATAGGCTTAGCCTGGCTCTGTCCAAAAGTAACAAAATATGCCTACCAACATCTCTGAAGCTCACTAAAGTTATCTGCTCCAGGCTAAGAAATAGCCGTGGGTTGTAAGACCAAAACAAGGAGGTGGAAGATGTGTCGAATAATGATTTTCTCTGGATTCATCACTACCAGCCACTCCTTTCTCATCATGTGCAGTCATAATAGTGTTGTCAAAAGTATTAATTAATTGATACACATCAATTCTGAATATTTAAAAACTTTCAGTATTCCATTTCCATAGTATCAAAATACCAGTACCAGCTGTAGCAGAGTTTCAGTTCATATGAAAATAATTTGGTCAGAAGTAAATGAAGGGAGATGCTGTTGTGCTTAACACACAGTACTATTACCTAGTATTACTAGTTTAGGTTGATTAGTCTCATGTTATTGCCGTGTTATATTTAACTTTCATTTAAAAACTTAAATGTTATGCCCTCGTTGTCATATTTTCCCTGTATTATCAAAATTGAAGATGAAGATTTTTCAAGGAATTGTATTGCAGTTAGAAATTCCAGTATCCTGACAACATAATGTCATAATAACCCATTGTCAACTCAAAAGTTTGGATAAGTATTATACATTTTTACTTGAGCTTTTAACTTTTCTTACACATAGACTCATGTTCAAGAAAAGGATGGGTGTCTGCTCATACTGTAATTTACCTAATTGGATGTGTAACAGTTTGTAAATACAATAAAATAAAAATTTCACTCTTGGATGTGGGTTAATTAGGCATTTTTGTCTATTAATCATTAATAAGTATGCAATCTTTGAGGTGAATAAATGGTATAATATTGCATATATAATGTAAGTGGCACCGGAGAAGTCTCAATCTGCATTTTTTTTCCCACATTTCTAACTATATCCACATGATTGAGGAGTTTGCAGAAGATGTAAAATAACTACTTTACTCTACCACTTTAAAACATTTACTGTTGCACCTTCATTACTGATGTGAACAAACATTTGACAGCATCAAATAAATTTTGTCAGTTTCTGCCTTTTATTGGCGTGGATATGAACAACTCTGGAGGCTCTTTCAGTGGCACTTTAATCCCTGTGTTGTGAAGTTTTTGGGGCACGGAAGTTGGATGAAAACTGCAATCTATTAAACATAATTTATATCTTTGGAGGTGTTGTTGGTTAGTGCATGGGAGTCTGTGTGCAGCAGCAAAACATTTGGCACAGCTTCCCACTACCTGTTCACAGATCTCTGCTGCCCTCTGTTGACAGCCGTCCAAGGATATCAAACCAAACAGTCCATAATACAGTATTGTGTCTGTTTTAAGCACGATGGGTAGGAAAAACTGAGGCTCTAACATGGTATAATACTGTGTAATTTACTTATTTACCTATTAACTGTCCAGTTTAATGCATACTATAGTTTCCTTACTATCTAGATCAGGATGTGCAGCAGATAAAAAACTACTGTATATCAAGTTTTTAATCAGACTGAATATAGTTTCCATCTAGAAAATTGTATATTTTTGCTTTTTTTTTCATTTCGACAGAAACATTTGTTTAATTATGAAAAAAAAAAAAAATATATATATATATATACCAAGAGAATGATGACTAATAATGGAAGTGTTGCAGCATCTACATGCTGTGGTTTTAGTCTTCCAGGAGATGGAGCCAGATACTAATGTAAGAGATCTTGTGTTGCTGTAGGAGGGCACTATAACCTTAAAACACACTATGGCATAACATGTTGGAAGTAGGCAGTTTATAAAGCTACAAAATTCAACCTACATTGTAACTGTATAGAACATACATTTTGTGATAGACCCCCTGTTGATATGTGTTTTTTCAATATGAAAATTACACCAAGTCATCTGTAAAAGTGCATCCCCACACACAAGTAAAATCAGCCCTCAAACCAGGCTTTAATGGATTATCATAGGCCTTATTGACAGACGGACAGAAGGCAGGCCCACGTGCACCTGCATGAAAACTGACAGAATCACATTCCTTTGGCAGCAAAAGAAGTGGCATTATGCCTCATCTCAGGTGCTGTGTATGTGTTTCTGTGTGCGTACACTCACCCCAACAAAGATAGCATTCACTATTTCTGAACAGCAATTACATTTCCCCTAAGAAAATTATCCAGATGGGTTTGAAATATGCAACAATTTGTTTGGTCATTAAGATGCCTATTCAGAACTGCTTTTGCTTGTAATTATAACAAACTAGGCAGTATGCCATGCCACTGATGCATTCCCTTTGTGCTCAGAAGTAATTTTCTTTTCCTAAGGGAAAAAAGCTGCCTTGTGTTTTTTTAATGTTCAACCCACGTCCATAACTACTCGCCAGTAGAGCAGTGAAATCGCTTTAAACGTGGAAGAGTGGCTCCAAGATTGCAACTGCCACTAAAAAAATGGTCAGAGCAGGATTTTTGTAATGAAATTCCATGTGAAGTTCTGATTGTTATAATCAGGTAAAGTAAAACCCTTTTGTGAAAAGTGAATTGTCTTTTAGTAAAGGGATGGTTGAAATTGCTACCATCACAAAAATGATGAGGATGCTGCTTTTAAATTGTCTTTTGAAGGACTGAAATTCACTTAGTGTCTTGTGTCTTCAGTGAGATCTTGTGCCCTTCTCAGTAGTGCACATATTAAGTATTGCAAATTTGTTATGAGTCTTTGCTCTACAAAATACTGCTTAAGAAATTCTTAGTTAAACTACATGTTTACATTTATGTGCATGACAAACAATATAATAATGAGTTGATATTTACTTGAACATTTACACAAGTGGAGTTAAATTTAAATAAGGTGAATCATAAGGTGAATTCAGTGATAGCATTGTTGCTTACCATTAAGTTTTTAAGTGTTGCAATGTATGTTACCTTTTAGTTAATCTCTATAAACAGGTATACACATATGAATGCAGAATCTGTATGAAAGGGACAGGATTTTATTATAAGAAGCATTCAGAAGGCTTCTGCCTGTAGTCCATTTGTAGTCTGAGTAGTATGAACCAATCATGGTTAAGTGGGCTTTGGTTGCATGCAGATAAACAGTCCATGTGGAGAGCAAAAGAGGTGCAATGCATTGCCTGAAATGCAATCTACATTGATATGCCGATGTCTGTTAACAGTTTAGAAACGTGACACAAGAAAAAGAACAACAGACAACAGTCTGCTAACTGGACTATCGGACAATGACTGGTGCATGGAAAAGAAAGTCTTGACCTGGGTATCTATTATCTGGATATCCTCTGGCTACTGGAAGCGGAAACATTAGTTGTTGCCCCCACAGGCTAAGTCGACATCAGATGATTTCGATTTTGATGTTTTTCCAAGATTTTCTTTTGCTTTCAGCTACATTTTTGAGTGTTCTGCAATGTGTATGGTTACCTTATAGTTTACATTTTCAGTTGTTGTCGGGAGTTTTAGAAATCAGTTTGTCATCGGGTGTAACGTCAGGAACTGACATGGCCATCCTCCGTTTTCATGCCTTTGCGCCAGCGTCATCCGTGGCCGGGGGGCATTATGTTTGCTGGTTGTACATACATACAGCTTCGGTGGTCATGTTTGCTCTATTCTCATGCACGTTTTATTTCAGGAACACCTTGAGGGAATTTCTTATGTTACAAATATCCACTTGGAATCAAGGATGAACTGACAGAATTTGATGGTCTAAGGTCAAGGGTCAAGGTCTCTGTGACCCGACAAAATACGTTAGTTGGCTGTAACACAAAACGCTTGATGCTCAGAAAGATTAGTCCTCTGTAAAAATAGTCTCTGAGTGAAGAGTGAAAAAATACACTTAATACCTGTTATTAGATTCCTTCAAAATCTTCACCACTCGCGGCATCTGAGTCTGGACAGACGTGGACGTAAACTGGAACTTGACCAGTTGGCGGAGGCAGAAAACTGTGAGGTGGCAATTCTAGTATTAATCACAACAGTGTTTATAATCCCAGTCAGTGTAGCTTGATTAAGGAAACCTGCTAGTTAAGAGTGATCTGGCGCCAAGGAAGTCACTGGGTGTCGTGTAGCCTGTTACTTGTTTATATTCTTATTGTTCATTGTCTAAAAGGGACAAGTCTCATTACAGAAGGTGCACGAGACAAAGCAGGTGTCACCACATGTCAGGACCCCGGGATTCAACTAAGCTTCACAGTCTTCTGTTCTCTTCACTGGCCGTTGTGCGGCCATGCTGTGAGTTGTCTGGCTCACAAACATGTGACAATCTGTCCTAAGGTGTACAACCTGGCTAAAATTGGCCGGGGCATGCCTAAACCAGACACACCATAGTCAGACCAACGATAGCGAGGTTACAAGCTAAGGAATAGACAGATGGATGGTAAGTGATTAGAAAACAAACAAAAATGACACAAAAAGAGAAACTAACAGGATTAGAGCTTCCTAATATTTTACTCTAAGGTTAAAACATCAACATCTATATCTTTGTCTATCATAGCTGCAGGCTTTTAGTAGTAGTTTTAAATAAAAATGCTCTTCATGATTTATTTTAAAGCAGATTTCATATTGCAACACATTTCTGAAGTCCACCGATATTGGCACTTGGGGGCTTCAGTTTCTAAAGGTCAGTTAATGGAAAAATCAATTTTGCACTCAAGCTGTGCAGCTGAGGCTTTACAAGTACCCAAATGGACAGTTATGTAATCAATATGTGTTAAAAATAACGCCCTTTCAGTTACATTTTAGCCACATTAAGCTGATACACATGCCACATAAGGAAACTGCGTATCTCGGGCATCTGCTGCTTGCTTGTAACTGGTTTTGGGGAAATGTTATGCTTGAAAGGACTATTTTAAATAGTCCAGGCAGCACAGGACAAGAAAAAAGCCTCAGGTGGCCCGCCAGTGCTGTCACATCTTGTCTGCATACCAATATTTCACCTGCATTATTGATTGCAGTACTTTGCATCTTTTAGTCTTTTCCAGCCACAATAGACCCATGTAAAACATTATTCATTATGAATCTTGACATGAGGTTTTTTTCCTTGAGAGCCTGGCAGGGGGCACAAAAACATCTTAAAATGTCTTGAAGTCATGGCATCAACCTGCTGTTTGTAGTCTGTCTGTGATAATCTTACAGCAGCTGTGCACAAACCATCTGGAATAAAGCTTTTGCAAATTGGAGCTCAGTTGCATCACATGAATGTAACTTCTTTGCGTTAGGAAAAAAAACATTTCCTGTGGGTTGTTGATGTCACTCTCAAGACACAACCAATGTACACAAAACAAATCAAAACAGGAAAAGAAATTAAATCAGTTGAAAGCTAGAAGAGTGCAGATTACCAGCAGGCAAATGATGGTGAAGCACCTACTGCAGTGCCACCACAACTGCCAGATGCAACCAGCGGAGATTTGCAACGTTCTGCCAACATTAACATGACCTCCAGATAGGTTGTTCCTAGCTAAACAAGATTTTGCACCGAAGCAGTTGTTGATCACTTGCAAGCCCTCGGGGACGGTTAAGAAGAGTGAGAAGTCAGCTGTCAATGGTTGAGTCAAAAACTAAAATTACTTTCCCCTCAGTTCTATGTCTCCACTAACCAGTCAAGTTACAGTTTGCAACCATGTCTGTCCAGATTCATAATGCCATAAACACGTTTTTTTCCAGGTTTTTCAAAAATCGTGAATCACAGAGGTCCTTCAGTATACAGTCATAAAAGTGCACCAAAGAAAATTAGGCAGATCAGTCTAGTAGTAACTGAGATTAGCTCTGGGCAAGATGATGCACGCCTGGTAGAGATAATAACATACTGTTAGTATGTTATTATGTACAACCTGAGCCTGGCTGCAGTCACAGACATCCTGCAGTTTGTCCAGCAGATGAAAATATCAGCACTTCTTCTTTTCTTTTACGGACACCACTTGAATCAATAAAGCTGCAGTTTCCCAAAGTTGGTTTACCATCAGGAGTTATCTGTCATGTATTATTCCATAAGACATGCAAATGGATTTCTTACATCAAACGGGATATGATCTAGTTAAGCACTAATCATGCAGTCACATGAGTGGGGTTCGCAGAGAAAAAGATCTCTCTCTGCCTAGAAAGCCAACAGAGACCAGAAGAGAACAGAAGCCCTCGCACTATGTTCCCGGGCTCACCACGGGTCACTGTGGTAAAAATAGTGGCAAGACATGAAACATAATGGGGATACACCATTAATGAAATGATGGAATAATAATCACTTCTCACTGGGCACATGTGTCCCTGCATAGCAGGTCAAATTCAGAACATTTCCTTTGATTCATCCCACTGGACGGAAAAAACCAAATTATTTCATGACAAGCAAAATCATTTCACAGGAGTGTTTCACATTCATTAATACATTTTCATCATCTGTGATTCTTGCACTTGTTTATGTAATGTAACATGGTACTATTTTTTTGCACATTTCAAAACAAATACCTTATATACATATAAATAATGCCTTTTTACAGGCCAAACTCCATACATGCAGATTTCACTGATTTGTTCTAATTGTGACTGCCACTAATGTTTATTTCCATTTTCGATTAATCTGTTGATTGTTTTCTCGATTAACTGATTAGTTGTTTGGCCCATAAAATGTCAGTAAATGGTGCTAAATGTTGATCACATCACAAAAGCCTTTGATGATGTCCTCAAATGTCTTGTTTTGTCCACAACCCAAAGACATTTAGTTTACTGTCAGCAGTAAGTAAATCAGAAAACATTTGACAAGCTGAAACAAGAGAATTTGGACATTTCAGACATTTAAATGATTATCAAAAAAGTGCTGATTACTTAATAATCAGTTAATAAACAATCATTTACTTGTTGCATCTCTAGTTCTAAAACAAAAATATGTGTTTTGTACAAATTTTGATATATTGATTGGTTAATTTATTGTTCAATGAAGATGAATACCTCTACCATATGCATAATAAAGTGAAATATCTACAGTTTAATTGTGTTGGCAGGGACTTTAATAAACCCACATGTGCTAAATCAACCAAAACAACACAAGTTTTGATTATTCTTTGATAAGAAAGGGAGTTTTTGATACCTCACAAACCAACTGGGTACTCAACAATAGACCAAATGTGAGGAAATAAATAAATGCATAAACATTAACCGTCTTACTGGGACAATCTGCTCTTTATTCAGCCAATTTTACAAAATGACACTCCTAAAACATCCTTTTTCAGGGTCATTAACTAGCAAGCTCTTATATCATGAGACAACAACATGTTGAAATATTTCAGTAATCCTTCTCACATCATCATTAGTAGCTGAAAGATGATTAATATGCAGAATTTCTCCTGTTTTTAGCTGGAAAGCTCTGTGGAATCTGTAAGCTGTGCTAGGCAACAGAAAATAGGATAGTCGATCCTGTGGAATGTGTAGGTATGCTGCAGTTTGAACAGTACTCGAAAATGAAAAGACTCAAGGGTTTTGCAAAATTAGGTTCAGCTTTTCCTGCTGGCTTCACTTTTAGAACATCCATGACCATGGAGGTAGGCACTGCTCCCTCGTGTTGCAATGCACATTTTATATAATAAAATCTATAATAAAAAGTTTTTACACCTACAGTTTCTACACCTTTACAGTGTTTCTGCACCTTTACAATGTAGTACAATTCAGCCTTGCAAAAAAGAGAAAATTCTTTGTGAATCTTGTAATATGTAATCGCAGTGTCAGAGAGGTATTGATTGTTGATTTTTTTTTTTTTTTTTTTTTTTTTTTTTAGGCCTTGGTGAATGTCGTATTGGACTGCATTATATTCAGAGGTGATTCTAACAGGGGCAGACAAAGCAATAAAAACACCTATCCACGTATTACAGTCCAGTGCAACACAAATGCTAACAAAGGATTCAAAATTAACTACAGGGTTTTTTCGAAACATCTTTGTCATGCCTGGACATTTAAAGTTTCACAGAAATGGGGTTTATTTCTTTGGCTGTTACGCTGGCTTGTAAATGATTGGTGCACTTAATCACGACATAAGTGTATGTTTTTTTTAAGTGTCTGATTCAACTTTGCAAACTGAATGTCAATTTATTTTAACAATGGCAAATTTCTTGCACAGAAAGAGTTAGAAAAATTACCTGCACATAAGTAGATATGTCATGAGGTTTCCAAAAACTCAAAACAAAAACTTTGTCTTGTTGTTAGCAGAGTTTTAAATGGTTTCAGCCACTGTCTCGGTTCCTCTTTATTCAGCAACACTGTGGTATTGCTGTTAAACCTTTTGTGAAGTGAGCTCAGAAATCTTCCTTTCTGCTATTCTGTTTTTAGCGATAGCAATCATGGCACAATAACAAGTCAAACAGCGAAACTAAAAGCTTGCACGGACTCTGCAAATATAATCATTATTAGAAGACCTGCAGACATTTAACAACTGAAGAACAAGTTAACTTTGCAGTTAATTCCTTTGGGTATGGCACACATGTTGGAAGTACTTCAGGAACCATACATCAAAAAATGGGACAACACCTACATGTGAAGCACTGCAAGAATGAGCCGGCAGCTGTTAAGATTTGAAATTTAGTGAAGCGACAAGAGAAGGGCATTGATTTGAGGTATTGTCAACTGCACAGCTGCCCACTAATCAGCAAGTACTGTGTTGAATAACGGAACGTTTGCAGATGAGTGTGTAATTAAACCACATGGAGTTTGGTATACCATAAGTTGGAGGTATGATTTTCTAAATTGGAATGTTACGTGAAGTATATAGATGTTTCATTTTTCCCCTTCCCAATACCAATTCCAAAATCTATCCGTTTCAGGGCTTTATAATTATTTTATATTGGATCAGTGCATGGACTCACATAATCCCCTAACACCCAATCCAGCATCTAAGGCTGTATCGAGCATTTCCAATTCTGGTATTACACTAAAATGAAGAGATATTCAGTCAGCACTGTACCCTTATACAATATTTGTTGCTCTTTAAGTATCATTTGTTAGGTATAGCAAAGACATCAAACAAGCAACCCTTTTCTTTTAAAAGTAGAATCAGTAGTATTTTTGAGAAGTGTTTTTAAACGCAGAAAAATAGTTGATTCCCAGTCATTCCCAGGACGCCAAATACAGATGTTTTGGGTTGGTAAAGCGTCACAGGCGCAGAAAAATAATGAGAAAATAAGAGTGAGGGTCTCTGCAAAACAGCCACCACTACACACTAGCAGGTCACAAGTGATGATTGAAAGGGATTATGCATACAAAAAACATTGCATATTATGTGTTTAAGGTCGTTTTTTAAATAAGGAAATGTAGTCTCCTCTCAAAACACAAAACTGAAACTAAATTAAAAAGACACCTATGAATAAAGAACACAACTAAATATCATTCTTCTTAATTTCACTTGGAATCAAGATGAGATTTAGAGGACAATGCAACATGTGTTGGTAGAAATACAGTTTAGATTTATATAGTACAGTTATTCACAAGCATACAGGCTGTGCTGTAGTATCACATAAATTACTTTCTGCTTTCCACCCCTGTACATGATATTCGTCTCTCAAAAACCAACCCAGCACCTCTACATCTTCGCTGAAGTCAGACAGCTTGTCAAATTTAGGACCAACAGGCTGTTCTAAAAAGATGGGTGGATTTTCAAATTTATTTCTGTGGTCTGTTTGCAAGGAAGATGGAACATTAAAAATAAAATAGTCAATTTAAACTTTTTTGCCATCTCCTTTTCTTTTTTTTCTATGTGCATTAACCCTCCCTGCTGTACCAACACCATAGATGAAACAAGTAAAAATACAATGCTGTTATTAAATCCTCATCAAGTACACTGACCTGGGCCTAATATGCTTTATATACAATCATAATGAATCTCATCGCGTCTGCATCTGCGTTGGTCTTTATAGTGGGTGGAACAGTATTCCCAGTGTGCAAACTGCATACATTTTGGATCCATTCTTTCCTTCAGTGTGTAGGTCCTAAAATAAATCTAACACCTCTTCAGTAACCACAAAAGCAGGCAATGGACTTGAAATATAGCCGCTTCTTCTTTTTTTTTTTTAACATCATTTTATTAAGAAAATAAGTATAAAAATATAAATATAAAACAATATGACTCAGCATTCAAACAGCATGAATTCAGTGTATGACAGTTTTCCTACAACATACACTTTCCATTACATATTACACCTATATGATGAAATGAATTCACAGTTTGACAAATAAACTGCACCAACCACTCACATGAACATTGCTTGTCAAACAAAGATAGCAAATAGTATATAGGATGTCCATCATTTAAAAACACTTTGTACATTTAGAGTATTTAATGGAGGTGGCTGGAAAAACCACTTGACTCCTTCCCTTCCCTGCCCCACCCACACCCAATCCAGTGCCATTAAACATTGATAGTATACAATACTACTATCTCTCAGGTCAATTACAAAACACATTGTCCACACCATTGTTCACAAAAAATCCTAAAATTCAAAGGCATCTTTACTGATTATGACCAAAAACGTAAACTTTTAGAATTATACTGTGTCTCCATTAATGAGAAAATTCAACTCAGTTCAAGTCTTAATTTCCATGTCAGCATCCACAAGAGGATCGCAGGAATTTTAGTTTGAGTGCATGTTGTTGTGTGCGCACGCATGTGTATGAGAATCAAATAGACTACTAGTTAACTAGCCAGCTAGCTAGCAAACTAGACAGATAAACAGATAGATAGCTTGATAGATAGGTAGACAGACAGTCAACTAGCTGACCAGCTAACTAACTAGACTAATAAAGAGGCAAAGTCACGCCAGTCAATGGTGGGTGACACGTAACATTTTGACCCTGTTTGGATCGTGTCATGAATTATACATATGATGTTTGTTAATTTAAAAGATAATCTTACAAGTCAAGAAAGTCGCTGTTTGTCAGAAAATCATATTTAGAAAACAGATTTAGCCGTCAATAAGTGACGTCATGACTTTCCTCCTCCAAAAGCTAAAGTAAGCCGTTGAAGTTACGATGTCTGTGCCTGCCGGGATGTAGTCACACAACAATGGGTCTTACTTTTTTCCTCTCTTTCTGGCTGATGTAAGATGACTGATGTCACTGGATAAAACACAGGTAAGATAACATTACAAGGGACAGGATGTCGATATTGGGCTGGGTATCGGCACTCTGAAATAACCCAGTCCCATGTAGTATCAAAACTCCCCATTCAAACAATACCTGATGATTTTTTTTTTTAATTTCTTCAATTTAATGCAACATTTGATTCGGCCCACTACCGCAGCTACTACTAGCAGCTACATACAGTCTGTGGTGTGCTGAAATAGTGTGGTATATTTGACCACTAAAATGTTTAAAAGTAAGGAAGTAAACAAAAAGGCATTGAATGAAGTGCTCTATTTTTCTGGGTATCACTTTAAGGGTACTGGCATTGACATAATTCTTTTAAACGATACCCAACCCAGAGATGATGCTACGTACTTCACTCATCTTTAAATTGACAAACATCATATGTGTAATTCAAGGCACAATTCAAATGGGATCAAAAATTACTCATTATTTGCTTTTCACCATAGACTGCCTTTTATATATTTTTTTCAAAGTAAGGTCCAGTGGCACAGACCAGAAGGGGCATGACATCACCTCTCTATAGCTGTCTGGCTAGCTAGCTAGATAAACAGACAGAGAAAAAAATGGGCTTGAAAAAAAGAGAGACTGCCATGGCTCTGTCTAGGTCTCTCTGTCAGGGCTCTTCCCTATGTACATCTCTGCCAGCTTTTTGAATTGTGGTCCCCAGTTGCTGAGGTAATCGTAGTCATGGTCCCCCTCAGTGGCAGCCGACTCCAGCGAACTGAGAGATTCTGCCAGTGACCCACTGCCCTCGTAAGCGTACGTGGCCAGGGAGTCATAGGGGGGCGCTGTGGGATCTGAGTCGTTCTCTTGAAGCCTCCCATTAATGAAGTCTCTGACGTCCGTGTTATCCTTTATAGGTGATGTCCTCCGAAAGGGAAACAGCATTTCGGGTATGATGTCCCTGCGTAGCTTGTTAGCATCCATCACCTCTGGGTTGCGCAGCGTGCCAATATCAAAGGCCTGAGTGTCCTCCTCTCCACCCCCTTCATCGTTGTAGCTGACAACGTTGTCTCTGACATCCTCTTTGGAGATGATCAGAGGCTCCTTCTTCCTCTGTCTCCTCAGGGCAGCAAACAGCACCACGATCACTACACAAAAACAGTGGGAAACACAGAGAGAGAAAGCTCAGCATAAGATGTGTGCCTCCTAACATGTGTCATGCATTAAAGAGCACAGGGGAGCGAAAGCGCAGAGGGGAGACACATTTGCTACCAGTGATAAATCCCCAACACTGCCTCAGGCATTCACCTCCTATTATTAAAGATTCAGTGAAAAAGCTTTCTCTTTCTTTTTCCCTTGAACGGCACATTCACTGTATAAAATGCATGGTGGTTGGAGAATCCGTTTTTTTCCTCTCTCCAGCACACAGCCTCATATCTCATCTGCTTCATTCTTTTTCAACAGTAAAAGACAATCAGAGATTGCAGAGTGAGCATGTTTCCAGAGAGTGGCACTGTGTGGTAGCAAGTTTTTAAATAAACCCATACTTCTTGAGAAAAATAGGAAGCAGTCTCTCATTTAGGATAAATCCTGCTTCACCTGTGCTCCTCTCCTTATCCTTCCTTTCCCTTTTTGTCCTATCAGCAGGTACTGTAGTTGTCTACTTGCCTCCCACCTGGGTGTTAATTACAATGCCTTCAACATTGGTTGGATGGGGGTGGAGGTGGCTGTTTATGAGGGTTCTTTGCGAACATTTGTGACTGACCAGCGCCATGTTTTCAGACAGCGCAGAGGGCTGCAATGAAGAAGACCAGATAGGGCGAGCCGTTCCAGCTCAGCGCCTGCCTGTCGGAGTCAAGCAGAGGTGAATGAGACAGTCTGTCAGGGGGGTTGAAGCGCGAAAAGTGTCAGATAATGAGCAGATGTCATGATATTTTGCTCAAGAGGAGTGCATGGAGTTTAACCTTCAGTGCACTCGATATGTGAGAGAAGATCTGCCCACCACCAGACGCTGAATTTTAAATTTAGAGTTAAAACAAGCAGATGGGAGAAAAGCTGGTCAGTACTATTTGCACTGCCACTAGTTTAGACAGGGTGCAGATCAAATAACTCCAAAACAAGAGATCATGACAAGAAGAATTCTGTCAACTCATGGAGAGGTTAAGAGGCTCATATATGGGGCTGTTCATAAGTGTGCATGCAGGCATTCATGAGGACAGTTTTGTTGAATTTTTTTAATCAAATAGCCCCTCATCCTACATTCAGAATGTCTAGTGAGTCAAAAATACTCCTCACTATGCTTGGCCAAGCATGGTGAGGTTCAATGACAGTTGAAACCCATTACTTATTGATACGCCCTTGACCATAAGCACTACGTATTTCTGCTTTTTGCCCGGTAAAACGATAGGCGCTGTTGCTGTTGTGCCCGGTATGCTGTTACATACTGCATTAGATCATGAGGAGGGCTGAAGTGGTGCTTTAGGATGTCAGGAAGTAACATGCGACCTACTTTACCAGAGAAATACACAGACCATTTTGTTAAGTGGATTTATTTGCTAATGAATGGAGCTTAGAACCACAGTCAGTTCTATTTTCCGAGAGAGAACTGACACTTGTAACAGAATATGCAAAGCAACCTGTCTTTAAATGGACATACTTTAATTATCGCTTACACAACAAAACCACCTGTAGCATTTTTCAGCAGGCCATATATTATCTGTGACAGAATTTCTAAAGATTTCTACTGTGCCCTTGATACTGCTGGGTTGACATACCAGCAGCGCTGGCCATTTGTTAAAATGCCTTAGGACCTAATCAGACAGAGCACAGTTTTTACAGTGAGAAGTGTATTTTTCCAGGGTTTTTTCTATAGGCAGTTAGTGTTTTGCATGCTGCTAATGAATCTGGGTGCCTTGCATGTTTCAGATGCGCTTTAAAGGCTCAGAGCGCCTGACTTTTTTTGCAGGAGCGCTCTGAATGCCTCCAGTTGAAAAAAAAAAAAACTTCAACTTAGAGCAGAAAAGATCCCAACATCATTTGCGTTTTTCTTCCATTGTCCGATTGGATGAATTAAGAGCCAGGCATTATTTATAGACATTATTTGGTGGTGACAACAAAGTTGGAGGACAAACTAGTAGTGGCTGTTGCTGAATACCCAGAGCTCTATATGGTTTTATCAGCTGTAAGTTACAGTTTCTAGGTAAAGTTTGTGTTTTCATTAGTTTATAACTTAACTAACAGTTAAGTGGTAGCATGCAGTTCATGGTTTGTGTTAAGCTAACATTAGCTCAACTTTCAACATTTCCCTAGTCAAGCTGCAAGCCCAGCTGATTGTCTCATGTTCCCACACAGATCTCTGTTTTTCTGTATGCAGTGTAGTATTTGGAAACAGCCTCTCACCATCAATCAGGGCCGGAGCTCTCCGCCTGACCAGTTTTTTATGCAGATGTTTAGGTAGCTATCTAACTTAAAATTTAACTACTTCTAGCTAACCACAATAAAAAAGGTACGGATCTGAGCTTACTTGGTATCAAAATCATGGTTAGATTAAGGGCAGGGGAGTTACTTAGTAACGATTAAAAAAAAAAGAGAGAAAAAACAAGACAACAATGTCTTGATACAAGGCTGTGATGATACCTATTGTAATACTACACTGCTGATTATTTTACTTTATTTTGTCGTTTTTATTGTATTAAAAGACTGCTACTGACTGGCTGCATTGCTTTGGTTTTGCACATAATTCGAACAATAATTGCCAAAGACACTTTATGCCATTTTTTTTGCTCATGCTTTTATTTTAACTTATTAAAACAGAAAAGCATAAGCACTCTAGGTTAAAATGCAAAAACAAAAACTAATTTTATACAAACAATAAAAAGCTGCACATCAGATTTATTATTTAATAAAAGGACATTTTTCAGGCTGTTATTCTTCTTTACTGCTACTTCTTTTCATTATTCTTTGCTTTATACTATTGCAATAAATATTGTATTGTGAACTTTTAGTTGGTATTATTGTGGCATGAGTTTTTGGTATTGTTACATACTTAGTACTGTAGCATGATGTGTTGGGTGAACAGTGTCTAAGGTTAGTATGGTGTGTTCTACCCAGAGCCAGGGCAGTTTTCTTTGAACTTTTTTTTCCTTTTTCTTTTTTTTCTTAACCCGTGACAATGATCTTTTACAAACTTATCCAAGTAATTTGAGCGCTCATATGAGTCATTTTTAATGGCCATATGGGTAGTTTTGGAGGGCACTGACAAATGACTTACTTTGCCCTTTCTGCATGAGGTCTTGAGGTCTTAGGTATGAGGTTATTGTAATTAAATGTCAGCACCTAACATTACAGAACCAGTCACAGGCTAACTCCTCAGTTTTTTGTAGCTCAAGCATTTATTGCAAAGCCATCCATGTAAAGCAGACTGCATCATTTCAATGTATTATTTATAATATTGTCTGAGACAGCACAGTTTATGGGAAGCATCTCCCTGTACAAACAATTGTTAGTAATTATTGTCACAATAATGCTTGCAATACATTAAGATGCTTAGCTTTCAGCCAGAGTGGGGACTGCTGGCAAAAATGCATATTTTCAGCAACATTTTATTGATTGCAATGAACTGGCACTCTAAGCTCTCAATCCATGTTCCGTTTGTAATGATAGACCTTTTTATAGCAGAAATATTCACTCTTTTCCCCCCTTTCATGTCGGCACTCAACAGCACACACTTTAGCAAAGCAACTCACTCGGGAACATGGAATTGGCTTTTGCACCCTGAATTGGCTGCAGCATGGAGCATATGAAAGTACGGCCTGCCTGGAGTGCTGATCTTGCATATTTTTTGTGTGTCATGTGTCCGCACTATGAATAAAAACACAAACAAAACAAAAAAAAAAGTATAGTACTAAGCATCCAAACTGGGTTATGTTAATTGCGTTTTTCAAATCTAGATCTGAATCGCCTTTATTGGCCAAGGATGTGCACACATACAAAGAATTTGACTTTGTTTTTCTCATTGCACTTACATAGCTATAGGCATTCAGCTGAAAACAAGGGCAACAAAACTGAACATGCATGTAGGGTTTTTAAAAAAGATTCAGATTGAAACCTTAAAAAGTCAGCTGGAGAGCTGGAGTTTTCAACCAACTCAAGAAACCAACATTAACTACCTAATTATGCTGATACAGTGACAGTTGTCATTTCAGCCAGCAGAATCAATAGTTGCAGGCTAGAGATGAGATGGCTGCTTTTGTAAAATTCTTTGTGAAATCATCGACCAGTTGGGCTCCATCTCCTGCCCGACACAAAGTTGTGCACAGCACAGTGCAGCTGTCATTGCTGTTTTCTGACAGACACAGTTATCATTTTCATGCCCAGTGCCTGCGCTGTGTAGGTCCAAAATGTACTTGTGCTCATACAGTATGTGCACCCATGGTGTGTTGATCTTAATAAGATGTGGTCAGGCACATTGTTGGTGCATTGCTATCTTGAGGCACCAGAAAATGATTGCGCCATTGACCAACAAAAACCTGGTCTAATGTCAATGGTGCAGTATTTTTCTGCTATTTAACGGATACAATATTCACATGGACCTACATAGCAGGGCTCACAATGGGTGTAGACCCTGCTTCGAGGACACTGCTGTTAATCCATGTGGTATAAAAATTAACAATTTAATTAATGGCAGATGGGAGAAATAGGATGAAGCGTTGGCCCATAAGAAAGACGCTGTCCACATTTACGCACAAGGCACAGCAGCTGTAACTTCAGTGATCCTGACTTCAATCAGAGATGCCTAAAAACATATTTTTTCTGTTTCCTCTGGGGAGTTTCCTCTGTCCTGTCAAGTTTACAACTACAGTTTTTAGTTTTGCTGCTTAACTATTAACAATATTTGCCACAGAGATGTTACAGCGTGTATAGAAGTATTTAAAATGATTAAAAGCAGGCTCTTAATCATTATGTATTAAATAATATCGAGTAGTGCAAGCTTTCCAGGTGGCATTGTGTGCTTTCAGTAATTAATGTAGTAATGTTTCCATGCGCATAATTATGTCACAATAGTCGTGCATTAATGCGCACAGGGAGATGATCCTATTTCACCCACCTGTAACCGACCTGCCATTAATCCTAATGTTTCATGTTTTTTTAATGACTTTAGACCAAGTGCTGTAGATCGTCTAAATAGGGGCCATTGTTTCAAAAAGAACTACAAATCTACAAAATCTGCCATTGTTATCACTGTAACCTGCATATATGCTATGCCAGAATGGAAAGATTAACAGGCATAGCAACAGTAACTAAGGAGGGTGGTATTTAGCAAAGGGTCATTTGAGAGTCTAAGGACACAGTGTACAGTGTATTGCACAGATTTCAAAGCCATGTGAAGCCAATTATGATTTTTGATTACGGTCAATATAAATGCAATTGCCTTGACTTGAATGAAAGAGCTGAGTTGTCACTATGAGCTGAAATTGCAGCCATAGCTGAACAAAGACACAAACATCACAGGAATGACAAGAGGGTTCAAATACACATGGTCACACACACATGCTCATACCCGAGGGGACTTACTGAGCAGAATGATGACACAGAGCAGTATGGCCACCAGAGCTCCAGTTGTGAGACCATCTGAGAAGGGCAGGACCTCGGGGTTACAGGACTGCATGTTTCCACGGCTGTCACAAGCACAGACGCGCACGATCAGCGTGCTGGTGCTGCTCTGAATGGGGTAGTCATTGTCTGAGATCACTACGGGCAGGAAGTACATGCTCATTTCTCGTCGGCTGAAACCTCCCCTCCGTGTCAGGATATTGGCAGTGTTATCTGTGGAAGGATGAAAAAGGGGCGAAGCTTGTCAGTGAGGAGACGTTTCACTTAGCTAAATGATCTCTATTTCCTTTTCTTTGTTTCCTGGGACAGACAGCTCATAATAATTTTGCAGGGCCATTTAGAGTTACTGGCGTCTTGGGTAAAGATGTCTACGTAGTAATTAAAACAAACACTAAGCATAAAATTAACAACCTGTGTTATTTACTCAATAACTATATTCTTAAAAGAATAAACAGCTTAATTAGTAATTACATAGTCCTAATTCTAAAAGGACAAAACCATAGTGGTTAGACATAGCCACAGTTTCTTGCAAAACTAATTGAAGTCCAAAGTTTGGTTGTTTAAAATTCCACTTAGAGTGGATATTCTAGCCTCAGTTTCCCGTCTCTGCAGCAGTCTTTTCATTTTGTCTTCTGCTATACACCCTTTGAGAGAGAGCTTTGGTGAATATTTACTCAGAATCAATTCTCAAACTCGGACTAGGCATACACAAGCAGATACACTAGATGGAGGGAAAATGTACACATCCAGCATTTGAAGTTGCCCATACTGTTACTGCAAGCTTGCTGAGCTACTACTGCATTTCTATCTTCCTAAAAAAAAAGGGTAGTTTGGAAAAACAATTTGAGCATTACCACTATTTTCAAAAAACAGATATTTTTATTGTGTGACAGAGTAACAAAAATCTGTGCAGGACAGATGTGGGACGACTGCCTGACAATAGCTCTTATGTAAATGATTTTTTTCCAAACAAGTCTAGACATTAAAGGCTTTTCAGGAAGTCAATCAAAAGACTGCAACCACACAATTGAAATGAATAATTTTTCTTGTCAATTTCATTGTATATGTTCTGTTCCAACTTATGATTTCCGGCACTGTTTTTAAACTCATGGCTCTTAAAAACCCATGTCTCCTTTGCTGATTCAACCAAGACTAAAATCTTAAATCTTGAAATGTATTTTAACATATAGGCACATTTGGATTTTTTAGGTTTTTCAGTAACAATATTAAAAAAATAATAAGATATCTTACCTTCCCTGTCAACAATTGTGAAGTTCGGGTTGGTGGCACTTATGCTGAAGACAAACTTGTGTCCAACAAGGGGTTCATCTGTGTCAACAGCACTTATCGTCTGAATCAGCTGTGAAAAACAGGACAAAATATGAGAAAACACATGTGAGCATGTATTTCTTCTTAGTGAGGACATCTGATCACATGTGATCTTAAACACATGACACAAAGCAAGCAGTTTCTGCTACAATTTTTGATTACATTTTAAACTCATACATTTTTATGCATTATAGTTTTTTTCCTTGCAAAGCTGCACCTTGGAAGCTCACAAATAACATTGACTGAGAATAAACTGAGGCCAATCAGACACAAAGTAGACTAATCTGCAATTAGCGAGGAGTGTTTGGATAATTAAAGGATTTGCTCTCGAAAACTGAAACTATAAACACATGTGGCTGGCTGTCCCCCAACACAGTATGCACCATGCACATGGAGTGAGCATTGTGGATACAGATACTCCCCCTGTAAATGTCACAAGGTGACTGGTAGATGACCTTAGCTAAACTGTCCCTGTTGTTCACTGCCAACGTACTGTATATTTGGCTCTTTGCCCAATAACACTAAAGACTGTTACCTCACAAAGTAAATGGTTCTCCTCAGATCAGCACCTCACAGTAAGCACATGTGGTACCTGCCTCCAGGTTCTTTTAATTAAAGAGACTGTATACATCCTGGTGATTATGCACCTCTAGCACACAGATATCAATTTCCTTTTAAAAGATGTGTAGTGACAAATCCCCTCTGGACTGTAATCTGACTTTGGCTGAAAGTCACCTAAAGTCAGCTGCCATACCCTGTGTGCTCATTGTTTATGCTCTTGCATGGTGTGCATTGACTCATGCAGCATCTCTTGGCAGATACATTACTGTGTCACTGCAATGTGACTAGCTATGCACAAAATTATGACTAGCTTATAACTGTGTGCAGCAGTATGTCCATAAACCCTGAGTCACATTATAAGGCTTTACACGAAACATTTGATAATTTAGCAACATTATGAGTAACAATTTAAGAAGATATGTCAAAACATTATGTTCCAAAAGTGTTTGTGTCTGTTCAGAACATGGTGATCTGTGTTGGTAATTTTCATTTTGGTGCAGGTTTATGTTTTTAACTTTTATGGAGGTGGCTGCTTCATTTCTTGATGCCAGCTTTATTTCACATATTTTTTTGACCCCTACGTTGTGCTGCTTGCCACATTTTTTTAAATTTTATTTTGTTCTTCACAACCATCTGTTGACCCTTATTAATTATCGTGTGACCCCTCTTGGGGGTCCCGACGACCAGGTTGAGAGCCACTGATTTAAATAAACCTGGACCTGTTGCATAATGCTAACATTAGCCAAACACATTCCTTCTTTCAATATGTCACACAAAAGAAAGTGAATTTTAAGCACCTGTCCTGCTTTGACATTCTCACAGACAAATGTGTCATAGGACATTGCAAACTCGGGGGCGTTGTCGTTGACGTCTAACACCTTGATGAACACAGGCACTCGAGTTGTCTGACGTGGGTTATCTGAAATAAGCAGATTAAACAATCATGTCAATTTAAAATAAAAATCC
Source organism: Lutjanus argentimaculatus (assembly GCA_034769285.1). Lineage (NCBI taxonomy): Eukaryota > Metazoa > Chordata > Actinopteri > Lutjaniformes > Lutjanidae > Lutjanus > Lutjanus argentimaculatus. The sequence continues at coordinate 6,029,979 of JAWZSL010000009.1, read as the reverse complement.
CAATTGCAGAAGTCAGTAAAGGTCAGAAGATTACAAATGTCAAGATAAGTGAAACAACAGTTACTTATTTCAGTGGCGACCACAGAGATGTTGTGCCATTTGGACATTTCTCTGTCCAGTGCTTTCAATGTTGTGATGGTGCCATTCACAGAATCAATGTTGAACAGCCTCTCTAGATCTGTGTGTCGATCAATGGAGTATCTGAAAGAAGAACGTACACAGAGGTTATGGTTAACACCAGTAAGAAGAACATTCCTTGAACTGTGAACATACTGCATAGCACATTATGTGCGAGTCTCTACAAAATTTGCGTCCATAATATTGTAATGTGGCTCATAAAATGAAGTGCAGTTATGATCCTTCCTGCTTGCACAGATCTGCCTTCACAAGACAAGCACACTACTACTTCTTCGACTTTTCTACTTCATAAAAATGTGTTTTACACAGCACATCACTTGTTGTTTCTAAAAGGAAATATATTCCATGCTCTCCATTGTCAAAAGATGATACATCTTTCCTTGTGCCTGCTCATTTGTCATAGTCAACTTTCATATTCCACTGAAATTTGAATATGCAACACAATACGCCATGTGGCATGCGGCGAGAGTGGCATATCTCTGTGTCAGAGACGGGCAGGCGCCATATGTGTGGAATGGCGGCACTAAGCTGTGTGAATCGATACAGCAAATTAGGCTCTTTCACTTTGACTTTGTGCGGTGCCACAGAGGGCTTACATAATTCTGGGAAATAAACAGTGTCTGTATTCACTTCACAGGGCCGCCACCATCTTCCACTAGGGAAATGACCAGGAGGGAACCATGAATAATATCCTTTTCTACCCCCCACCCACCCGCTCCTCCACACTGACACATGGCTAGGCTGATGGATTAGATTTAGCCAAGTGGGCACATTTCCATCCTCTCACTAAAAAAAAAAAAAAAAAACTGATAAGAGGGGACTTTGCATTTCTACCATGTTTGCTTGTTTTCTTATTGATTTTATACTGGTATAATTAAAGCTGAAACAATGAGTTTTAAAACAAATTACCACAATAAAGCATCACACCACTTGGTCGGTGAGGAAATCTTTACTTAACAAGTCATTGATTCATTTCAAAGTTTACTCATTTGTGAGTAGTTAATTCCCAAGCAGGATGGATTTGTTGTGGAAAGGTGAGGATGGGATTTGGCACTTGGCTCTAACAGCCTGGCCCTGTTTAAGGTCGAAAGACTTCTCGCTGTGTCTTGTGGCATACTTGACTGGCTTGTTGTCAGCATCAGGGTCCCTGGCCGACACCACGCCGACGAAGCTGCCAGCAGCCGTGTCCTCATGCACCTCGATGATGTAAGGGTTCCTGGTGAAAACTGGGGGCTCGTCCACATCCTCTACTGTTACCTTGACCGTGGCGTAGTCTTTGAATTGCAAACCGTGGATGAACCTTGCGTCTAAGTAGGTGTTTTTCACCTCCACTCTGAACTCATAGTCCCTCTTACTCTCGTAATCCAGCGCCTGGAGATGAAAGAGCATCAGAAGTCAAGCTGTAGACTTTTCCATAAAAAAACACTCCGCCTCCAGGATTTTGATAGGCAATTCATTCCATTTCATTTGTCTGCCTTTATCTTATTCATACTCTAAATTCTAAGTTACAAATCCAAGTGAGGAATACTGATCTGGGAGATCCTAGGGGAAAACTAAAAAGAGTGTCTAGCAAAAGACTGCTTTATATTATTCATTTCACAGGCTTAGGGTATCTGATTCTACACTCCAGTTCAAAAATAAATTCTGTCATATGTCTTTCTTACATGAACAAACGTTATCAGGGGGCTGTTTAATCTGAAACTGTACCATTCTGTCTTTCCACTGAAGTTAAACGTACGTATTAAGGAGATAAAAAGACAGCTCAAATTTCTATTTAAATTAAAACATACACTAAAACTTCACAAGTTAAGAGAAACTGCTAAAGATGAACCTCTTCAACTTTGTAAGGATACATGCGTCCTTTGCTGACATTACTGTCTTACAGAGGCTGTAGCACTGAGTTTTAACTGTGTCATGCCAGCTTGTCAGGGGAATGGGGCTGTATAACGCTCCAAAGTTAGGCTTAATTTTGGTGAGGGAAAAACTGGCACGACCATTTTTAAAGGGGTCCATTGACCTCTCACCTCAAGATACCTGAATGAAAATTGGTTCTGTGGGTAGCCTCAAGTCCACTCTTTAGAAACATACAGCCCACTTTATGTCAACCTAGTGTGGTTTTGGGCAAGTCTTAGTTCTTGGCGTGCAATATATATGCGCTACAAACAGACACCAAAGGCATTCAGAGCATGGCTTTCATAGTTATATTAACTGTAACGGGCTTTCTGAGCAACTCACAGAACAGACATGCTTGCCATCCAGTTTCTAAAAAATGCAATTCCTACAGAAATCACCAAAATGTCAAAAGTATTTGATACAAAATCACTGCACGAATGTTTCCATGGTGTCCTCAAGGTATTGCGACACTAATGTGGCAATCTAGAGGGATTTTTGACAATACGGTTAGATTTTGTACCAAATCTGTGTAATAAATAGTTTCAACCCAAAACTTGCTGCACCAACTTATGAGACATGATGGAGAATGGGAATGGCCTTGGCCATGGCATACTTCCATCATAATGTTCTAAACCCTTTAGCACTATAACCTTTCAAAATGTGAATAGGCACTTAACTAAGACACAATTTTTATTACAGATTTAGAAAAATCTGATACACAGTGCTGAACTGTATCTCCAAGTAATCTTCAGGTCTCTGGCTTTCAGATGATACATACCGCTTTTATGAAGCATATACTGTTAAAGAGGTTAAAGGATTAAACTATATTTTACAAATATATACCAGATTTGTGAAGTTTTGGCATTCAGTAGAATGTCATTCAAAAAGGAGCATGTTTCTACTTAAAAAAAAAAAATATATATATATATATATCATACTGGCATAAAAATGAATCTTGCATTTATTACTTGATGTATTCCATTCAACTGGTTTCCTTGAAACACTTGAGCATTTCTTGAAGACAGGAAGGCTGTTCATTGCAGCTGTATGAAAACATGTCACTTGTCACATGAAGTGTTTTGTCTGATTGCACAGCCATTATCAATCAAGTAACAGTTACATAACTGCAAACAGTGGCTGTGTTTGATAACGGTTGCAGACTGCAAAGCATGACTCAGTAAAGTACCTTAAAGAAGACTATAAAACATATGAAAGAAGAGGAAAATGAACAGAAATAAATCACCTTTTTGATTATGATGACTCCCTCCTGCGTGGTTTGGTCAGTGATGATGTTGAATATGTCATGGCCACCAACGATACTGTACTCCATCTCAGCGTTGCGCCCAACATCTGGATCATCAGCCTTAATACGGCCAATGGCACCTCCGATCTCTGTCGACTCCACAGCAGTCACACGAAAGGAATCTATACAGGACAGTGAATAAAACAAATTTATTTATGAGTTGCTTCAGTCTTTTTCTCTGAGGTTTGTAGCAAAAGTGCCCTTAAATAGTCTATTACAAATCAACACAGCATTGGGAGAAATGGCTTCTTACGGTTAGCAAAGCGTGGCGGACTGTCGTTAACATCGGAGAGGGTGATGCTGACTGTCGTGGTTCCTGAAAGCCCGCCCATCTGTCCGGCCATGTCTTTAGCCTGGATCACAACCTGGTAGTTTTCCTTGACTTCTCTGTCCATGCCGGGCAGGGCTGTCTTGATGGTGCCTGGAAAAAAATAACATTCTTTCCACCACTTTTTGCCAATTTAAAGGAAAACTTCATTTCAGGAAATTGATTTGCTATTTCACTGAAAGTGAGATAAGATTAAGATCAGTTCCGTCTCTGTGCTCAACCATGTTTCTTAGAAAATTGCATTTATATACTACTAATTTGGTTTCCCAATTACTTTTTGAGAGGAAATGTAATTGCTGTCAAATTATGTTCCCTGGCAACATTTTTTCGAGTGATAGAGAGGCTACATTTATGTACCCCATGTATGTCATAGGAGGTGGTCCGGGTTGTACAAAGTGCAGGACTCTAACACCCCGAGTCCTGCTGGTTAGGAAGACATTGTGGCTTTTGTTGAGTGGTGAAATATCTTATTTGCACATGGGAGGGTCAGTTTGTTATTGGTCGTGCATTCAGAGTCCCCAAACTGTATGAAACGAGCAACTTCAAGATTTATACAGGACTCCTGAGGTTCTGCATATGAATGGAGCACAGCTGTTGCTGGTTGCTGAAATAGATTAACTGCTTGTGCCGTATGTTAAACCTGCCCTTTCTCTTTTCTCCATAAAATAAACACATCCAACAGGCAAAAAAGACAATTTGCAGTTGTTGGAATGCATAGATGTTCCCCTCTGCTTCCAGCCAACAATGGCCCAGACATATATATTTTTTACTGAATGCCCAGAAATTAAACTGACATAGATCATCACGACTCTTAGTAAGATAGCAAATAAGCACACTTCCCTAAATGTCAGATATTACTTAATTCTTACTGTAGGCATGCCGCAAATAAATAATGTGAATAATGGCCTAAAAAGACGAAAGTGTAAGGTTAGTGGCATGTAACGGTGAGCTTGCAGATTCCATAAATTTTGCCACACCCTCCCCTTGTGTGTGTAGGACAGTTATACTCAACTTAGGACCTACAGGACAAATCCTAATAGGGTACCAGTTGGTCCCACTTCCATTTTCTAATTCATAATGAAAATATATGCAATCACATTGTTATTTCCTAAGAAGGAGGGACAGATATGTCTTGTTTTTTGTAGGCTTGTACAAATACTGTAAGGCTGTTAGTAACAGAAAAGGCTGATTTTTGTTTGATGGCCTTTCAGACTGTGTGAAGTGCACTAGAATCAGATGGTGACCTGGTGGCTCATTCTAAGGTAATGAAAACACGATTCTCATTTTCAGGTGATTATTATACACTAATGAAAACATGTTTATGAATATTCAAGTTTTGCCATATTCTGCCAATAAATCTCCATAAATCTTACACACACGGACCTTTAGGCTTTTATGAGTCACATACAAAGTAAATGGTTCATTGATAACGGTTTCTTATAAAAAATGTTGAAAAAAAGAGGGGTTTTGCACTGCAGTCTGATGCTGCACTTGACTATCGAATGCTTTCTGATTGGATCTTGCCACAGATGTCACTTAGTAACTGATGGTCACAACACTAAAGTCAGAACTTGCTGAGCTGAGATATCAGTGTTTGACAGTTCAACCCAATTTAGTTACTCATTAGTTTGAAAATAGAGAATTAATGAGGGTCATAATGCACTATCTAGTGAAGGATTTCTGAACATTTGGTGCAACCCAGTCTAGAGCCTAATATTTTATGGCAAAAAGATGAGATATTTTTTTCAGCCAGATGAAAACAAGCATTATAAACAAATTTTACATGATCTGACACTTCAGCTGGTTGTGTCATCTCATTGATAAAGATAATTTACAGTTTTAGTGAGGTTAAATCTAGAGTTTTATAGCACTGACAAGCAGATGAATTTCTTATTCTGCTTGTTTATTGCTGGGAAACACTTAACCGTGCAGTGCAAGAGATCTGTTTACAACACTCGCATGACATTAGAAACAGCATCCAAGAAATCCTGCTGGGTTTGGCTTACCATTTTCAGAATCCACAGAGAAATACGGTTGTCCCTGTAGAATGCTATATACAAGCTTGGCACTGTTCCCATATGTTTGATCGTCAGCATCAGTGGCAGTAACAGTGACAACAGATGTACCTGCAAAGAGAACATGCAAAGCCAAGTTTAATGCCAAAGCCGTGATATAGCAAGTATTGAGTCAAGACACGATCAAGTAACTGACTCGACATATTTTTATTTTTAGCTCTCTGCTCAAATGGAGAGAATTTGCTGTAATACTAAGGGTACTTCACAGCAATGCAATGAGTCATAGTGACTAATCTCTAATTTTCATTTCAAACAACAGGGCCCTGGAGACAAGCAAATTAGTTGGCTGCAAAAAAAGGCAGCAATGTCTTAGTAAAATCAATCAGGGACATAACATTAATAGTCATTTCTTCCCTTTATAACCTATTGAATCTCAGTGGGCCAGTCATTATATTAATTCATGCTGTGCAACCAGACTTTGTTCAGATAGAAAGAACATTACTTTAAGTTCGATCTCGACATTTGCAAACATACCAAATACCAAATGTGTCTTATGTGATGGACAAGGCATTCAAAGAGCAAACACAAACACAGGACATAAGATATTGTCAGAAATTTTGAAATATTCACTAATAGCAACTTTGAAACGGCAATCAAACAGAAGAATTTGATTTAAAGTAAAGAAAAAAAACAAGGTAGTTGCTGCAGTTGGCTCAACTGTGGTACAGAAGTGTAGCTGGTTCTTCTTTGGCACCTCACTGAAAATTATTGCCTTGATTAAACTCTGGTCACCAAGTAGATGGATCTCTTAAATATCAGTGAGCCTGAAAGTTTCTAAGTCATATCTCATATCGTAGGAAGTTGGAAGGTATGTATCCTTCCTGACTCCTGTATAAAAAGTAAAGTAAAATATGAGGTGTTGCTAATTTAACAAAAAACAATTTTAGAGCCAGCCCATTCTCACTCGCAATGTGTCAAATATAGGAACTTGATCAGTGCCACAATGCCTCAAAATAAGACACTTCTTTTTAACTTGTGTAGTGTTGTGTTACATTTTGTTATGTTACATTGTGTGGCATTTTGTATTTTAACCCAAGCCATGATCTTTCACACAGGTGACCAGGGTTTGTCTCACGTGTGAAACCAGAAGTCAAAGTTGACTTCTATTTAACTTTAGCTGTGTTGCATTGTGTTTCTTTGCGTTGTGTTGCATCGCGTTGCGTCACTTTGTTGCGTTGCATTGTGTTGCTTTGCGTTGCTTTGCATTACTTGTTTTAAATCAAACCATGATATTTTCCTAAACCTAACCTGTGCCTTTAGTTTGAAAGTCTACTCAGACTTTGCGCAATTGATGCTAGAAGGGTACTAGAGCAGCAAAGATTAATCGATTAGTTGTCAAATTAATTGCCATCTATTTTGATAATCAGTATCTCAAATCAGTTTGAGATGAGATAAAAAAGTCAAACTGATTCCTGCTTCTTAAATCTTAATATTTTCTGGTTTCTTTAATCTTTTATAACAGTAAACTGAATATATTTGGGTCGTGGACAAAAGACATTTGAGGACATCATATTGGGCTTTGAGAAACACTGATCAACATTTTTCACCATATTCTGAAATTTTATAGAGCCAGCAACTAATCTATTAAGTGAGAAAATAATCAACAGATTAACAGACAATGAGAAAAATCGTTAGTTGCAGTCTGAAAAGGTGCCTTTAGTGTCATATTGTTGTTCAAAGTGAAGGGCCACTGACCAAGCTGCCGTGTTTGAAGAGCTGGGAGTGAGAATGTGTTCCGAGTGCTGCCTTTAGCTCAGCAAGGTCATATTACTGATGCTTTTTTTTCTGACCTCTGTTGTCAAAGCCAAAGGTGTGACAATGTTAGGACAAGCTTCTACTGAGGAGCTGGAATAGAATTAGTTTGCACACGGACATGGCCTTTTATATTTTCAGCAGGGGTTAAACCCTAAAATCTGGACTGAAATTGTTATTTGGCAACATGAAACGGTATCACTGAACAAATCACTAAAAATCCAACTACAGGGACCCTGTACACATGTGACACATGAGCCTCCACAGTCAAGAGACAGGTGCTTGAATATGTGCACTAAATAAATAAAAGTAGTAAAATTAATAAATATTTCAGCCAAGGCAGAGCTCAGTTCCTCGCAGATATCCTGTCATTGAGTCACTTCCACATTAAGTCCTGCATAATCCACCCAAGCGTTTCAATAACGCCACATTGCAAATACTGTCCTTGGCATTCAGGAGACCTCTGCCGTGTCCTGTTTGGGTCCGACTGTCTCCGTGCATACTAATGAACCCTTGAACATCTGTCCCACTTAGTCCCAGCACTGATAGCATAAAAGGGAGCTGCTGATTTTTCATGGCTGGCTGGCTTGATTAACCAGTGTGTTCAGTCTGAACATATAAGGCAGTTTATTAGTCCGGAGACGAGTTGTGGTGACCCTGACCCACCTTTTGCTAGTATCCATGCAGCTGAGAAATCTAAGGACAGTGCACTATGAATTCCAAATAGGCCGCTGTTATTTGTCACCCAATAGACAATTGGTTTTTGATTTACCCTTGATTGCTCCCGTGTATTAATTTGTGGTTGCATAATTGAGGATTGATTTCAAGTTGCATGCATTATTTTCATAAGCTTTGTTTATATTCATGCCAATTGGTTTATTTATATTACTTGAATGGAATGAAGTGGAGTGCAATGAAGCAAATCCTTAATTGGAAAGACTGTGACAATCTAAACTTTCAATATTTCTGCTGCCTATTAAAAATGGCAAATGGCATTACTTGTTATGAATGCCCAATGAGCCTGACCAAACAAATAACAATCACAAAATAATAACTTTGAAGAACTGAGTACAGCGTCACAACAGGCCATTCTAGCTGACTAGTGAACAATGCTGGTTCGTATTTTGGTTCTACATTTCCTGAAAAGTCCATCCACCCATTACAATAGTTTAAAGGATCATGGAGGGCCTGGCAACAATCCCAGCTGACATTGGGTGAGAGGCAGGGTACACCCTAGACCGGTCACTAGTTGGCCTCCACCCCCAGAAAGCATGGACATGGGTGGGCCTTTACCGCTAAGAACTGGCTGAATTTCAGTTTGTGCACCAGAGTTTGAACCATTGAGAGCATTTCAACCAAAATTAAAATGGTTTGGAACCTGAAAAGTTGGTTCTCACCTGGAAACAAAAAATAGCAGGATTTACTAGACCTGGAGAGCAAACCAAAATGGGGGTGTCATATTTCAGAGGTTGATGTGCATTGTGCAACGCTCTCTGCTGATTATGCACCCTTCATGACAATGGTTCCTTGCAAAACTTGTGGAAATGCAGGCAGGTCTGCTAGATAGCACCAAGGTTCCAAGAATCCTGTATAGAACTGGTTCAAGAACTGGTGCTGACTTGGTGGGAAAAACACTGCAGGCAAGAATATGCAAACTCCACAAAGAAAGGCACTCTCAACTTACCAACTTCAGACATTTCTGGGACACTGGCAAAGTAGATTTCCTTCGCGAACTTTGGCGCGTTGTCATTGATGTCGTGAATTTTTATATTAAATTCAGTGTCAGGCTCCAGCTCTGCATTGGTGGTCCTGTCCAACACCTTTGCATGGAGTGTGTACATAGCTTTCTCTTCCCTGTCCAGCCTCTTGGTGGCATGAATATCCCCAGACTTCTCGTCGATGGTAAACAGGGTGCCCGCCCCGTCTCCAGTCAGAACGTACTTCACATTGCCATCACCTTTGTCCATGTTGGAGTGCAGCTGGAAATGAGAGAGACACATTTTATACATGTTGACTCAAACATGTACAAATAGAGTGATGTTGTATTAGGTTCTAATTGGGGGCACTGCACTTTAGGCGGACAAGAAAACACACTCTTGCCATTTTGTGTAACCAGTGGCAACAGTACAGGGATGTTTAAAGTTAAATTCTACTGAAAAGAAAGAAAGGGAAAAAAGTTACTCAGTCCTAATCATTACCCTTGAGCACCTCTTCACACAATAACAAAGCCTTGCCTCCCTTGTTGCTAACATCCAGTCTCTTTGCAATACCATGTGCTGTTTTTAACTGTGGCTGAAAATTTCAGCAATATGCAAAATTAAATAAAATAATATCCAGCCATTGGTCTTCCAATTTAGTCTTTTGTCTGTAGGCATTACTGAGAGAAATGTGCTTTCTCCACAATTCTACAATTTTAGCTTTATGCTCTGGTTGCCAGTTTTCTGTCTTTCTCTTTTTTATTTTTTTTGTATCTTAAAACTGTTACAGGCATCATTACTTGGTTGTGTTTGTGAACTTTTAACTCTCAGCTGTTCCCACACACCTCTTTGATTGACCTGTTTTGCCATTTGTTCTTGGGATCGTAGTACACGAAAATACAACTGACTTGAAAACAAAAGAAATGTTTTGGTAGGGTTTAGTGAGGTCAAAGTGAGTTTGTTAAAGGGCTCTTTGGATAAGGATACTAGAGCCCAACTGATGCTGGATTTTGAGGACTGATACCAGGAATACTAGGACATTAGAGATTTTAAAAATTCCAATATTTCTGCAAATTATCTGTGCAGAGCATCTAATATACAGTAGGGATCGGTATCATGAGTTGGTACTAAACGGGTATAGGTCATTCCCAGAGTATCGATAAGCTCCTGACAAGCGATACTGCTATCTGCATTTATAATGTTACATGAACAGTTTGAAGGGCAAAATGTTCAAAAGTGTGGACTCACTTTACTAAAAAAAAGGTGCTTTTTTCCCAACAATTCCTCAAATGTAGTTATCAGACACACACAAAGATATGAAGTTACGTAAGGAATGTAGGACAGTTTTACAATAAACTTTTGTTCAAAAACACAATCGTCATTATGTTGTGCGAAAAAAGAAAGAACTCCAAGGCACTCTCTTTTTTTAACAATTAAAATGGCTTTATTGTCAACTCTGATGCATTTCAGCATCAAGCTTTTGTCAGCAGTGGTATAGTTCTAGTCCACCAATAGGAATCTTCTGCTGGACATATGCAGTATACTGTTTAGGATTGACTTGATAGCCTTTTGTTTTTCTCTCAGTGTTAGAAAAATAAGTACCAAACATGGCTTCTTTGACAAATTTTTGTGTTTTACACCCTTAATTCATATACAGAACATACAGTAAATAAACAGTACATGCTACATGAGTTCCTTGGTGGTGAATACAATGCATATGCTGTTTCACCAAAGTGGACTTGAACTACATTTCCACCATAGTCTAGCTGTACTAAAACTTTGTGACACTCTTGTGGACACTGAAGTAATGGTGTAAACCCATTGAGGAATCTATCTCTTTGTGTCACAGAGAACAGAACATTGCCTTGGCACCCCCAGTGTCAAGTGTGACACACTCCATTAGTCCAGATCAAATTAGTCTTAGATTTTTCTTCCAAATTGTGCCTTTGAAAAATGATGAAAACCTGACCTACAGCAACAATTGCTAAAATTAGTCACCTCTGACCTATCCATCACCTTGAAGCGGCTCTGAGCGTCATGGAGGAGTAATGGTGGCACACTGTGACAGACACTTGATTCAAGCTCATTACTGTACTGGATCTGTCAGCAGATATATTTAGAGCACTATCTCATGGGTTCACATTTTAAATGACATGTAGTTAGGGACACAGAATGTACGTCAGTAACTTATTAATATTAATGTCTGCATGCTGTGAGGAAACTAATTATTTTTTCCCGCAGTTGGAAGAGTGATGTCAACAGTACAACTTTGAATGGAAATCAGAAATGTATTGCCAGAGTGCTAGCTATTCCCAGGCAGAATTAAAAAACGGGGACGCATGTGAAAACAAGATGCTGTCAAGTTCAAATGAACAATATGCACAGTATTTGGGGTTGCGTTTGAAAATATTTTCATGCAGATGAACTCCATTACCCAAAGTCTATTAAAGGGGAATATCACTCAGCTTGAATTTTCACATATATTTGTGTTCTGGGACAATCTATTCATTGTTTGTGAATATAAATTCTCTCCTGAGCTGTAGACCACTGAACCAAGGATTTATGACGTGTTATGGATGTGAAGGCTGCTACTGCTATTGACTATGAATGACAGGCTAATTTTGGCGAGCAGGAGAGTGTTTGTATGAATTTTTGCATTCAAATGGGCTTTGTATCTGTGGTATGCGCATTTATCCCTGTGAAAAAAAGTCTTGTAGTGCCACGGTCACATTTTTTGTCCTTTGAAATTCATTGTCTGTGTTGTGGTATATATTGGCTGTAGGAGACATTAGGACATGCTCATTAAGCACTGCTGAACTACTCTGCGACATGAGAAGAACATATTTCTTTACTGATATTCAGAACTGTTACCATTCAAACCCACTTCTACAGTGTAATAATTAGGCCAATGCAATTTCAGACTTTGTCAGACCACATGAATTGCATTCTTAAATCTTTTGATTATATTCTCTGGGAGTTTTTCATCAGATTATTACCATATTTCCAGTCCGCATTGTTAATCCTGTAAAAAAAAAAAAAAAAAAAAAGGAACCTGAGAAGCAAAAACAACAAACACAGAGCCATCAAAGGAGCCTGTACCCTATGCAGCCAAGCTGTCTACAGCATAATAGGAATTTTACAGTCTTTGCAGAACCTTGTGGTATGTATTTTACATATTTCCCTTAGTCCCTTAGTGAGGCCATGCAAGCCCAAACCCTCATGCATTTTTTGCTAATTACTGGACATCTCCTGTACATAACGTCAGCTTCCTAATCACATGGGTAAAGAGAACTTCTCCCCATGGTCATATAGATTTCTCTGTGAGGGGTTTTGCAGAAGTAAGCAATGTTGGACTGAGTTATTATGAGATGGTACGCCATCTATAAATAATAGTGCTCCTGTACATCTAAATCAGGGAGGCACTGTGCCAGCAACATGGAGGTTTAAGGCTTGATTTCTGCAGGGATGTCCCATAGAAACAGCATAAATTTAATTCATACAGGGTAGTGACTTAAAGTGCAGAAGCCAAGCTGAATGGATTTTTATTGATATATGCCAGGGGTGAGTTTTTATATGTTGCAGTGCACTAAACTCTGCATCTAACATGTAGTAAAAAACTATTACATCTAGTGGAGCTAGAAAAAAAATGGCACCGATACTCTTGACAAAGTGTGGCACAAAGTGTTTTCGCACAGCCTTAACAAAATCAAATGTTAGCACTACCACACTATATTTGCTGGGATTTAGTGGCTCTCCTTTCAAGGCCTTGCAGCACAAACACAGCCTTTTCAAGGCCTTACAACAGAAGCACAGAAGAGAGCCTTGATGAGTTAAATCGCCTTGCACAAACACTGAGGAATTGTCAGTAAAGCAGCAAAATCATTGGCAATTCTTGTCAGGTCTCTGGTAAGCATTGCTCGGTGCTGCAAAGAGGAGATAGCAAAATAGAGCGCAGAACGGATACAGAATAATTACTCTTCCTCCCTCTCTCCCTCTGTCTCTTAAGACATAGGCAAAAAATCTTTACTACTGGAACACATTCCTATAATGTATATTTTGCAGGTTAAAGTCACAGCTTATAGTGTGCTTTGTATTTTTATACCTCACACAAGTTCTGCAATATTCATGCATGGATGTATCAAGCAAGGCCTCGCAAATTCTCAAGGATACTTATTGGCCAAATATTAGCACAACAAAGTGAGCTACCTTGAATATTCTAATTTAGGGCAGCGCATTTTCTTTACAAGACAATACAATGTAGCAGGAATTTAATAGGATTTTGTTCACTTCAAACGTGCCACTCAAATGCTCCAGAATCCAAAGTTTGCGGTTGTATTGCTCAGCATTGCAAGTGTTCACACTTCACAGCCCTGCTTAAGAAGTAGGGCACCACAGCTGCACACAGTGAGTGCTCACACTCATTAATGGCCCCGTGAAAGTCAGTTAAAATGAGATTTGAGGGTTTTACGCTTGATACATGCGCAGCCACGGCATGGTATATTTACAATCATAAAATATACTATGCTTCTTTTCACTGTTGACAATTGCTACTGAGTAAGTGCTCCCAAACCTTACTTTTACTAATGCAGTTATTTTTCTTATCATTCTGTGAGGTATCAGTCAGCAGCACTCAGTGACTAAGCTTCAAAGCAGCGTGTCTTTTGAACACCTTGATAAGCAATATAAGCTGCATTTATTATATAGTGTCAGTCTGCTGCAGTCGCAGTAGTTTGCTGCTTTCTTTTCAGTTAAGGAGTGGGCTATGCAGGAGTGTGACTGTTCTTTACATCAAATTTGATTGCCGTAATCAAGAAATCAACCTCAAGTGACAGTTAGTGAGTGTGTGTGGGCTGATTGGAGAGGTTTGATTGAATGTGAAATAAACAAGGTCTCCCACAGTGCACTGCAAAGGCCATTAAATGATCTTTATGAGGAAGACCATCAAGGCATTGATGGCTTTGTGCTGGGCATGAAAGTGCTTTTTGCATTTGGTCTTGGTTCTCCATCTATTTTTCTCTCCCACTTTCTCTGCTCTCTACCTCTCTAATCTATTTGCCTGTCTGTCTTTCTATCCCTCTTTCTGTTGTTCTGTCTCTTTCTTTCTCTCCCTTTATCTGTCTTTCTAACTGTGTGTCAATTTATCTGTCTATTTGTCTTGTTCAGCCATTCCATCTCGCGGTCGTTCTGTCTGTCTGTATCTATCACTTTATCTACTACGGCTGCAACTAGCAATTACTTTTCATCATCAATTGATCCTTTAAATTGCTTGTTTTTGTCTGACCAACAGCCCACAACCCAAATATACGTAATTTATGATGAGACAAACTGATGGCAAGCAACATATCTTAATTTTTTTGAAGCTGGCACCAGAGAAAGTTTGGCTTTTCTAAGTAATTAATCAATTATCAAAACAGTTTATTGATTTATTGTTGCTTGACTTATCAGTTAATCAACTAATTGGTGTAACTATAATATCCATCTCTCAAATCTCTTTCTGTCCCTGTTTCTGTTGTTCTCTCTTTCTTTCTTTTTATCTGTCTTTCTAACTGTGTCGATTTATCTGTCCATTTGTCTTTTTCAGCCATTCTGTCCAGTGATCGTTGTGTCTGTCTGTATCTATTGCTTTATCTGCTGCGGCTGCAAGTAGCAATTATTTTTCATCATCGATTGATCCTTTAAATTGCTTGTTTTTGTCTGACCAACAGTCCACAAGCCAAACATACTTAATATATAATGACATAAACCAAGGACAAGCAACGTATCTTAATATTTTTGAAGCTGGAGCCAGAAGAAGTTTGGTGTGTCTAAATGATTAGTCTATTGTTGAATAATTTATTGATCTTGTGTTGTTTTTGACATTAATTAATTGACTAATTATTGCAGCTATAATATCTGTCTGTCTATTTATCTGTCTTTGTATCCCTGTTGCTGTTCTATCTATTTATGTCTTTCTAACCATGTGCCGATTTATCTATTTGTCTTTCTCAGCCATTCTATCTAGCAATCATTCTGTCTTTGTGTCTATCTATTGCTTTATCTATTACATCTGCAATGGGCAATTATTCTTCATCATTAATTGATCCTTTAAATTGCTTGGTTTTGTCTGACCAACAGTCCACGTCCCAAAAATACTTAATTTGGGATGACATAAACTGATGGGAAGCAACATCTTATTATTTTTGAAACTGAGAAAGTTTGGCTTTTCTAATCAGTTACCAAATAATCTATCTATCTATCTATCTATCTATCTATCCATCTATCTATCTATCCAATAGCTTGTTTTCTACATATCACCCAGCTTTGCTTTTAGGGCTGCAACTAAGGATTATTTTCATCATTCATTAATATGAAGGTTGTTTTCTTGATTAATTAATTTTCTTTATGAAAAAATGACACTCAGAATTTCCCAGAGGCCACAGTAATATTTTCAATTTACTTGTTTTGCCTGACTAATAATTTTAAACCTTAATATATTCAGTTTTCTGCCATATATGACAAAGAAAAACAACAGATCTTCATAATTACGAAGCCCAAAGAAGGTTTTCCATTTTTGCTGAACAAATGGCTGAAATGATTAATCATCTAATCGACTTTTCATTGCAACTCTGCTTGTTTTCTATCTGTAACTAGTTCTCTATCTATCTATTTATCTCTCCTTTAACTTGTTCTCTCTATATCTGTCTCTGTTCACATCACAGCCTGTCCCTCTATCTAAAACTCCAAAGTTAAACTGATGGAATTAGTGATACGGATCGCCACAGCTCCTTCTGTAAAGCGGAGTGGCAGTCTGTGGCTGCCCTATTTTTCCCCCTCAGTAATTTATTACAGCCTCGTGTTTTTCTGACACTTTAATAGTGAATGATATTGGACACGGGGAAGAGTGGGGAACTGGTGAATGTGATGCTGTCATGCCGCAGAAGCTGGGTGCCAGAGAGCATCAAAGAGTCGAGAAGAAAGCCACATCGCACCAGTCACTGACATATCAAGGGATGGCCCCATTTATAGTTAGCATTTGCTTTGCTGCTTCATCACATAACACAACAAGGTGAATTTCATTGGCCTTCTTGATTGATATGTTTTCTTCTTCCTCCTCCTCCTCTCCCTATTCCATTTATTTTTGCTGTTTCTTTCTCTTCACCACATCAGGATGATGGTTTCTGCAAAAGAAGTTGTCATATCCCCCTACTCAACCTCGCACAAGACACTTGTTTACTCCGGAGAATGAGGTGTGTGATGAAAGCCAGCTTCCTCTGAGAAAATTGGCTGTCGACAGTCACCTCATTTCCCTCCCTCGAGTTGATAACTGTAGCGTTCCCCATCACACCTGTCTTTATAGTGCTAGCACGGGTGAGTTGACAAGAACCTCTCTGATCTGGGTGGGTGGGGAGGAGGAGCTTTGTCCCGAAACTCTCCTTTTTTTATGAATCTTAGGGAGAGAAGTGACTTGCAGGAGCTGTAGTTTTTGGGTCTCAAAGCAGTTTTCCAACACCTAAGACTGGTGTAAGTCCTATGCCTCTTTTCAGTTAGACTTGTCCCAGCCTTGACCTGATATTGATTATTGATTTTGTACATGTTTCTCTATTCGTCTCTGTCAAACTTCTATACAGAGGTAAGAAGAGCTCCTACAAATACAACATGTTTGGCCCTGGAAAAACAGTGTAGTAGAAAACTTTGCTCAAGCCCAGAAAAGTGATTTAAAAATCTGTGATGTCATCACAATGTAAAATTTATGTTCTAAATAGTACATCCATGATTTCATCTCGCACTTTCAGAAAAAGGGAAGAAAGTATCAAAACAGGTGAAAATCGCTCGAAGTCTGGCCATGTTGAGAGCTGCAGCTACGCAAAAGCAAAAGCTAGCATGCAGGGCCCAGCTCTACAAGGTTAATGTAATTATGTATATTCACAGTCTTATACTTCAGTTTGATGACAAATTGCAACTTTCTTGATTAGCAAAATTATCTTTCAAATTGACAAACGTAGGCATAGTTCATGGCACAATTCAAACAGGATCACAAAAGCATTTGTCTCTTCACCATTAAGGAAGAAACGATAACCTGTTTCACGTTAAATCGTGATAAAATTCCAGATAATTAGCATCACTGTTTCAAATTTTAATTATAATTAAAACCATGTTTGATTATCACTGTTTGAAAGGCTCACAGTAAATACTATCCAGCAGCAACTAACAGTTCAGCAGATGCAGGCGCAGAAGCTACGTGGGTTTGTTTTGCGTCAGTGAAAACAAGGACATGATGCCATTTTGAATCACTGAGAGGTTTTTCAGATAAAACTTCAGTGTATCAGTACTTTTTGGACAATTTCAGCACATCTAATAAAACTGCAATAATACCGCTAACTGATCATTTTGATTACTATAATCGACATATGAGATTTTCACACAGTTTCATTTCTACTCGCCATTAACTGCTGTACATATTTTAAATGAAGTCCTGTTGTGTTTCACCGTAAGTGGAGGAACTTCGCCTCTTTATTTGTCTTTCTTGTGTCACAGTGACCTTGTACTTCCTAGTGGGGTCATTCTGAAATAAAGAAAAGACCATTTCTTTTATGGGCCTGTTTCTGAATAGAACTTTCCAACCGCTCAGATGGCTCATGACTCATGCACCCTTGCCAGTATCGACTGATTTGAGCAGTTATTATGAGGCTTGTTTGATGAACAAGACTTAATATTAACAGTTGATAAAAAGCCACACATTTTTTTTTTTTCGGTTAACGATGAGATGTATTTCATTGATGGCTTCTGCCCAACAACAAATCAATGGAACTTTGATTTTAGATGTAATAGTATGCTTTTCACTGAACAAACAGCGTGATTAAAATGTACTGTTCAGAAGAAGCGTGTAAGACTGGAGGCAAAGAGAGCAGTCCATGTGCACTCGCTGTGTATCTGATAGCTCCAGTTAACTGTGCCTGTAACAGCCAGATTCCTGGCAGCCCATTTGTCTTCAGCCAATTACATCAAACACTACTTCAACAAGCTAAACCTTCTATAATTAGTCTGCAGACAATGTGTTTGGACACGTTACCTTGCCGACATATTGATGGTCATTTCCTGTGTATTCCTCGAGCAGAAAGAATTGATTCCACATCCATCCACGTTTGGACCGCTGAAGAATCCGCCCATCACTCTCTGGCATCCCAAACAGATTCCCAATATTCCCAGGCGTGAAAGGCAGGGCAGTACTGGGCCACAGGATAGAGAGCATCAGGAGGAGCAGAACCTGATTGGGTATCATGGTATCCAATCAGCTGGGAAATGTCCTGGACGACTTCTGAATTATGGTAATAAGCTTCTGATAGGATGCACACTGGAAGGCAGTGTCATCAGAACAGACATTGTATTCCTCTCTTTGATGTCCTTCGAGTCCCTGTGAAAAGAGACAACTTTGGTCAAGAAGCACTTCATGACATTTATGTATATCTTTTAAAAAAAATTTGAATGCTAGCGGGCTGGAAGAACCACTGAGACAACATGCAGATCACAATACTGCCCTAGAAAGCCAGAGTGCAGTAAGTAGGCCTACATATTGAGTCAAAATTATGTTTATAATCAGATTTTTTGGCATTTATTTTGCCATACTAATGCATAATTCCAAAGAAAAAAGCATGTTTAATGTGCAGTTAAAACAAAACAGAGCTAAAAATCAAACCAAATGATCAAGTACACAGCCAGCTAAAGCAACACAGTCAAATCCTGCCAAAGCTAGCAACAGATAGCCACAACTAGCCTTGATGGGAGCCCACTAACTGTTAAATAAATTGATAAATATATCAATTTCAGTGAACTAACATCCTGGTTAATTAGTTATCCCACATAAATAAGACAGAAGCTAAATCCAGTCACAGAGAATTAAAGCTCGTCCCGCTGTGAGGCTAACTAGCCTAGTGTTAGCTTAGCAGAGTAGGAACTGCCTGATCAGGTGTTGACTCTTGGAATTTACAATTTGTATTAAGGTGCAAATTAATCTTTTATGTTAGTTTCAACATAATTATTATTATTTTAAAAAGTAGTAGTCATAGTAGCAGATGGAAAGCTGAAAGAACAAGTCACATTTCCTGTATTATTAAAGTTTAGCCTACATCAGTTATGTAACAAAAGAGAGGAATTTGAAGGCAGAGTAGTTGTCACAATACCCAAATTTTAGACTTTGATACAATACTAATTTTCAAAATGATACTCAATACCCCTTTTGATACCACAGAAAAAAGAAAGAAAAGTCCTCGACTCACAAAATATTATTTCCAACACGCACAAAGTACTGGCACAGAAAAAAAAAGTCACTGAACACTGTCTGGTTTTGCTGCAAGCCAAATGTCAGGCAAGACAATAAAGACTGAACTGAGTTCATAACTTTGGTATTTTCAACACTAAAATTAAGGGATACTGTATTGTTTTAGACGTAGGATTGAAAACATATTGAAGTATTGATTCTTTTGAACCTTACAATGGGACAACACAAACAAGAAAACTCATTTAATTATGCAGTGAGCAAATAGGGATTCCTTCTGTGTGCATCGTGAGCAAAGGAGAGCTTGTAAGTCCTAAAAAAGATAAGTAAACTCAAGAATATATTGAATTCACTGGTTATAAAAAAAAATAAATAAATGAATGAATACAGTAATAACATTCTAAAACTATTTGATACCAGTTTAGAAAACTTATTTGGTTCAGTCTTTCATGAAATTTAAATAATCTAATAATATGAAAATCTGCATAACTAATGCAATAAGAGGAAGATTTTATTTAGATTTCTCAGTATACACAATAAATACTTCCCACATCAACCAAAAAAAGAACCACAAGCTGAACAAAACTAAAGCAAGACAGAAAGACAAAACAAAACATACAACACCGCACATTTAGTCCACATAAACACACAAGATTGACATCTGTATCATCACATCTGTCTAACTGAAAACAAAATATGTTAAATAAACAAACACACACATCATACATAACTCAAATACAGTTCCTCTTTATCAAGAATCCCCCTCTTTTATCCTACATCAACTCAAAACTTCAACAACAATACAGTGCTAGGTGGCATTATCGTCCACCTGCCCTACATTCAAACACATACAAAAAACCCCACACACAAATAAACACAAAACAAACAAGAGCCAAATACCTCAAACCAGATTTGTTTGTTCTTTTTTATACTTTTTTTTTGTCATTAGACAGACTTCTAAGGGAATGATTAATGACTGAAAGAAATAAAAAAGCCGCTGCAGTGTATCTGGATTACCAAGAAGATTGCAATCATCATAGGGCATCTTGGCGATTATCGAAATTCAAACAAAGTTTAATCACTGCAGCTACAACTCCCTGCCATGTTTCCTACTTTCCATGTATTTGAGTAGTACAGGAGTGAGCCGCACTTCACTAATTATGAGTCGCATTACTGATGATAAGCAAACAGTGCTTTGCAGCCAGTGAGTGTTTGAATAACATAATGTGAGCACCTCCAGGAGCAGAATGCCTCTGACATGAGAAAAAGAAACCACTGTGAAACACTGCTGAAAGTCACTTTTTATATTTATGTCCCGCTTTTATGTCACACTCGTTCTGTTACACTGCAGAGCAACCGCATGTAGAGATAAATCGCCTTTCTTTGTCTTTTTCATCTCCTTCATCCATTTAACACATTTTCTCCAAAATTTTGACTCCAGTTCATATGTGCATACATTACTGATGTTTAGATTGTAATTCCCCCAAGATGTTATGATGTAACGAGTGATGAATTGCAAAAAAAAAATCATCAAAATTATCTCCAGGTGATCTTCAGGCTTTGTGCAATGTGCTGTGAAAAGGTATTTTGTGTTATTGGTAGTCTTCTTCCGATACTTCACTAAGGCTATGTCCCCAGCAGGACTCGTCCTGAGAGGTAATTTGGATATGCATGCATAATTTATGGTCTTTTAGAAGTTAATCCTAATAAATCTTGCCTCTCTTTCTAATAGAGCCCATTTAGTAGGTTTCCCGTGTAAGGCTAGAATACCAGAGTTATCCTGACAAGCATTCACTGTGTACCTCAGGGAAAGGCACATTCGACTTTAGCAATTCTTCTGCTTTTGTTCACAGCTCTTAAATAAGGACTGTAATGTCAGCGGAGGCAGTCACTATGAACAAATTAGTATTATGGTTCCATTGATGAAAGTGAAGTGCGGAATATAAATGAATGTAATCCTTTGAATAGAAAATCAAATAGCTGAGCTAACGAGATCTCGACGTAAAACATTGCTCATTCTGCACATTCTTCGCCACTCAGACAGTTTTACTCAATTGAATCTGTTTAATCAGCAATAATTTTCAAATAGCACGCAAGTTCGGAAGACTTTTTGCTCGAGTTGTTGAAAGTTTGTTACGGAGGAACATCGCCATGAGGGCTAAAAAAAACACTAAGAACACAGAACTATATTAATGCATCTTGGTGCCAGTCACAGCAGCATAGTAGAACTGAACCAAACCTTCAGAGAATCTCTAAATTTATTCAAGGAGATAACATAAATATGAATTTTACCACTGTCTTTCTCTGTCAGTCAAAGTGCTGCTGTAATTGCAGAAGAGATAAAATATAGATAGTGTTGTAAACTGCTGATCAGTGCTACAATTTTTATGTTATTTTCTTCTGCATGCCCATAATGTGGCATGAGTGTGACACGTGCATTCCCGAAATCAGGAAACGCCGCCTTGCAATTAATCTAGTCTGATGCTTGTGATTGCATTTTCTAATTATCATTCCAGCCTGTCCTTGAGTTTTAATAGCATTCTGGATATTAATCTTTGATGTGGCGTGCCTATTAAGCATTAGGCCAGTGTGTCTTTTCAGAATTCTTCCAAACACTCCATTAAAGGATGAGTGAGCACGCTGAATCCATGCCAGAGCCTATAGACTCAAGCTGAATTATCCCAACTTATTCAGCCTATTAAACAGTGGGGTTTATTAAAAAAAAAAAAAAAGAAGTTGTTTATGATTAGATTAAGTTGTAGACAGCTTATATTGCTTGGCATTAAAAAAAAAACAGAGATGTGAAGGGACGGAATTGTTAAATATGCTTTTAAAGTGTTGTCTAGGGCTGTTATTCTTAATCTTGGCTAAGACACATTCTGGCAAGAGCTCCGCTGTGCTCCACTTCTGTAATCTGCAAAATTATACATTCTTGTTTTGCTGAATAAGAATATCTTTGATCAGATATAAACTAGCTGTTCATCAGGATATGCTTCCTAGAAAAGCACAGCCTCGCACATTAGTCTGTATAAATTTGTATGCACATGCATTCCAAAATTGAACATGCAGGCTTCCCTGCGAACATTAAACTGAGCCCTGCAACTAAGCACTTTTTATGGCTTCTCTGACTTTAGTAGGACAATAATTTTAGGTGCAATGTGCAGCAGGAGTCTGGCTGGTAAACCTTTTCAAGAGGTCTTGCATGCATAATAAATTCATAATCCTCCATACATGGGAGAATATTTAAAAAACACCTAAATTGACCATCTGTTCTGTACTTTGCTGCAACCTTTGGCGCAGAAATGATTAAATATACCGCTTTTATAACGTAACACTGTATTATCATCCTGATTATGACACATTTTCCTATCTACTGCAAAGGCAAAAAAAAAAAGAAAAAAGAAAGAAATTCATAAGTCTACTCGCTAAACACATATTTTGAAACAAATAAATAATAATAGCATTTCTAACTTATGTTTCACTGCATGTTATCTCCTCTAGAATCAAGCAAACCAACACACACGCACATTGATGAACAGTTGCAGTTACACAAAGGTGGGACGACATAATTAAGCATCTACCATCCAAAACCTCCTACCTACTGCATAAATATCAACCAAATTTGAAACTGCTGGCATTCAAACAGCATTTTAATTATAGTCTGATTATGTTGCACTGTTGAGGAATGCAACAAGTGACTCTAATGTGTTTGAACCATAAATTAACACTTACGGAGGAACATTAATGGGGAGAGGAAAAGACAAAGATGGAGAGAGGGCAACAGAGGGTTGCAAGGTCATAAAACGGGAGTCACGATTAGTCTTGGTGATCATTTGTACCTGCACCTTTCATCCAATAACATGATTTACGACTGGTAAATGCAGCATTTTTCTACATCTAACACTCACCATACGTGTGACTTGGGTTTCAAGAAGCTAGGGTTATGTGATTGGCACTTTGAGTGGCTCCAGTGATTGCTCGCTGGTATTGACAGGCCGGCACAGAGAGTGTAAATCTAGCATGAGGGGCGTTGATGCACCAAGACGCAGCAGCCGCACAAACGTCCACTTGGTGGAGCCCTAGACCTTCCCAAGTCTGCCTCCACTGGCTGCAGTCTTTGGCAAACCTCAGCAAGCTTTACTCATGTTTTGAAATCCTCTAAGCAATTTTGTGATACAGTGCACACTTCCTTGTTGAAAAGCTACTCCAAAAGGGGAGGGAGGGCCTTCTTTCTTGAAAAGGGTATGTTCATAGTGAAAATGTAACATAAAATCCACTCTATTCTTAATAAAAAATAAATAAATTTATTATATTAAGAGGCTTTTAGAAGGGTGTATACATGTTAACAAGGAATTATAAAGCCTGTTTTGCAAAAGATGAAACAGCTATGTGAAGGAAAGTCTGTGCAGGTTAGCATGCTCAAACACACACTGGCAAAAGGTGGCATAAGAATTTTAAAATGCATCAATTTAGGCCTAGAAAGGGACTAAAATGTCCACATTAATTACATTATTTTGCAAGAAAATGCACAAATTTCCTCCTCCCTGTTTAGTATCTTCTTGCTAACGTTGTACGTTATACAGTATAAATATTCATGCTTAATCCTTAATCCTAAACCAGCTGTATAAATGCTCATGAGAGCCTCTGTGCCTGTGTGGGAGAATGGATTTCCACCTCTTTTCATGTCAACACTGAAAGGTCACTCCATATCTGACAATAATTCAGGGAGTGTGTTAGTGGCTAATTTGCACTAAACAATAATGGCGTTACATGGGTGACCTGGTGCACACGACCATACCCATAAAATATCACTTCGGGGACTGTAAAGCTGTCGGTGTGCGAGGCAGCACAGAGAGGGACTAGGCAGCTAGAAAGAGTGAAAAAGAGTGAGGGGTGGATTAAGTTTGTGCTGTGGAGGATATGCACATGTACATACTCGGCAACACTGTTGGCTGCTCTCGTTGCGCTGCTCGAACACCGCGATAAACACCTCCATGCGTTTTTAGAGATATGAATGGTACACTGCCTCTCCATCAAATCTGCCCAGAGCACATCACAAGTACGATTTGCCCCAACTGCCTCTCAGCAGACAGACAAATGTCTACACACACATGCACAGGGAGAGAGCTTGGCATGGACACTTGAACAGGTGCACACACAGATGCACACACACTTACAGTCATATATATTGCACATGTGCACATAAGGTGTATATGCATGCACTGGTGCACAGTATGGAGTTGATTAGATAAGGTAGTTTGGATTGAGTGACAAAGTTATTGCTAGTCTTTATAAAATCACAGTATCACCCCTAACACTAATGCCCACCTTAAAGTTATATATATGCACTGTTCACTGTGTGACAGGTGTCATGAGGGTTGAAAAATGGGGGCTCATCCAGGTATATATTTTAAAGAATGGGGGCTCATCCAGGTTTATTTTTTAAAAAAATATGTACTCATACTAATTTAGAGGTTTGTTTTATCATTAAAGAGCTTAAAGTTCCAATTAGTGAGAGAAAAAAAAACAACAGATTATTGAGAATCTCCCTTGGCACTACCACGTACAGTTTCATTCATTTCATTTTCAAGCACACCCTGTACATAAATAAATTATGAAGACAAATTCAAATTAGAGTATTGAACAGCAAATCTAATCATTTCCCACTTCAGTCGATTTAGCTGTTATCAGCCTCTTTGAAGTTGCAACACTTTTCATGAGATATCCTCACTGCTGCTGCATTAGTCTGGCTTTGTCACAGTGCAAGGAGCAGATCATCCCCTGGAGTCTGGAGGCAGACAAAATATAAATATATCCTTAAAACATTAATCAGAAAAAGCCCTTACCTTTGATTTTCACAGCTTAGCATCCATCTGTGTCACTGAGTGCGCGGTGACTGTGTTCCTACTCCTTAGCAGTGCTTAGCGGTGGAGAATCTGACTCCTCACGGCAGTGCTTACATTCCAAGACTGACAACAGCACAGCTGGTGCGAATGTGTATGGGAGTGTGTGTGTGTGCGTGTGTGTGTCTCCTGCCTGCCTCCCTCCCTCGCTCTATGCTTCTCTCTTTCTCTCTGCCCTCCCTCGCTCCATTTCTCCTCCCTGCTCTCTGGCTTCTCTCTCTTTTCCTCCTCTACACTTTCTTTCTATCATCTCTCTCTCTGTGTCTCTCTTTCTCTGTCTCTCCCTCCCCCCTTTCCTCCTCCCCCTCCTCCTCCTCTTCCCTCCCTCCCTCTCTATCCCCTCCTCTCTCTTTCTCTAGCAGTGCATCACTTCTGGCGGTGGATGTCACCGAGGCTGAAGCTGAGGCGACTCTGTCCCTGATTGGCTGCCATTCACAAGTTAGCGATAAAGAAAAGGGGAGAAAGAAAAACGGGAAGAAAAGCAAAAGGGAGGGGGGAGAGAGAGGGGAGGAGGAGGGGGGAGAAAATAGTGCCCTTACATCCCAGTGAGCATCAGTTGACTGTGGAATGGAGAAACAGGGGAGGTTAGAGGCTGAAGAAGAGAGGGTGGACGCTGGGAAGGCACAGAGTGTGTTTTCCTTTTTTTCTCGCCGTGAATGCATCCAGAAAGCTCTCTTCATAAGAGGCTGCGCTGCTGAAAGCGACCGCTATGACGGATCGACTGTATGATGTTTGATGTCTAAAGCAATCGGCCCCATCTAATCTCTTTTTCAATGACAGTGGAATGAAGGAGAAAAAGGCCATAACTTGTAAATCAACCACACAGTCAGGGGTGGGGTGCACTTTTTTTCTTTCTTTTCTTTTTTTTTTTTTTTTTTTTTGCCCCTGTTCATCTTCATCTTCTCGTCCCACTGACTTGGCCGGCAGTATGTGGCAGGTGCACATGCAGTCCAGGCACTCTGTCATCTCTTCTCATTACATGCACTATGTTGGATGCATATCAATACGTCTCCATACAGTACGGGCGATTGAGAGTGATATAGCCATTTTAATTCAACTGAAGGAGTGCCGGATGATATATCATGGAGCTGTTTGATGCTGAGGCGTGAGACAGAGGGGGGACGGGGAGTTATTAGGTGCCGATATCCGTCCCCAACATGTACCTTGAGCAGATAAACGGTCGGTTGAAGTGACTTTGAAATGCATGGGACGCCACTCAGAGCCGCGTCGTTGATGAATAATTTAAGAAAAGCAGCGGTTTCACTGGCCAACCTCATCCGAGCTCAAGTTTTATCTCTCAATATGAGTGTGAATAGATTATCAGCTCAAACTCTCTGCGCCAGATAAATAAAAATGCAAACAGGCCAAACTAATTAACATCCGAACAAGCGGCGAGGTAGCCTCCCTCTGATACCAAGCCAAGTCCTCGCAGTTCATAATTCACTCCCTCGTTGTGTTTATGGTGCTGAGAGATTAAGAAGTAGGTGTGGGTTTGTATTTGTTCATGTGTGCATATGTTGGCTTGTGTACTGTATTTGTATGTATGACTGGGGGGAGGAGAGGTGTGTCATGTTTACTTATACCCATGTGTGTAAGCGATGGATGCTAGTGTATGTCTCTGTGAGTTTGTGAGAGTGTGTGTGTGTGGTGTTCCTCCCTAACAAGCCACTGGAAGAAAAAAAAACAGAAAGCAGGCTAATTTGTTCATCTCTGCATAGAATTAGTATTAATTTACCTGCTATCTACGCCCCTGGGACGTTAATAACGCTGTTGTTACAGAGCCCAAACAACTCTGTGCAAACATCAGAGAACAAGAACAAGCATTGTACCCAACTGGTTCAGGAAATATAGAAACAAGTTTTCAGAGCCGCACGCAAACAACAAAAAAATTCCAATCTTCTCATCTTGATTTCACTGCAGGCCTTCCAGGCAAGCAATTTCCAAATTCCCATTGTTTCTTCTGCCTTTCCTGATGAGGACTCCATTACATTAAATCAAAGTTTTCCAGGCTGAGGAAACAGCTTCCTTAAGTAAGGGTGTCTCCTGATCCTCTCCCAATTCTCCATGTCAGCTCCCATCAGCGTCACCAGCTTGTTGCACTTGCATTCACCTCCACAGTCCTAGCTGCTGCTGATTAGTTCTCTGATTTCCCTCGCCTTCCCAAAGGAACGCTCAAGTGCGGATGTCTACCCACTGTTTGCTGTGCTAGCATAACAGCTGCAGCTGCTGATAGGTTATTGATATAGCTCCCTGCATGGCAATGACAAGACCACATTAGCTGAGCACTGAAAACTCAAATCCAGTCTCCTGTTGCTCCTGAGTATTTACAAAGGTTTAGACTGCAGGTACAAAGCCTTTCTGCATCTTTCCCTTTTCACAATAAAAGATGTATTTGTCATCAAAAAGTGAGGCTTTTTTGCTATCCCTTTCATCCTAATGCCAGGATTGAAGCCCAGCCAATATATGGCCTGATATGGGCCTATCACAGATATATAAGTATATATATGTTTACAGATATGCACTGATATGATTGTTTTCTAACATAATGCAGAAAATGATGCTTGGGGTGATTTAGATTTATTACAATGAGGAGCATGTATAAGGAGAAGAGGAGCTTCCTGGCACATGTAAATGCTGAGAAAACTGCTTCTTGTTTTACAACCTGCCCCTAATTGACTGAGAGTATTAAAATATTCACCAATTAACTGGTCCTGAACAGTACTGATGTTTAGTTAGCTATTTATTTTATTTATTTATTATCTATTTTTTTTATTTTCTCAGCGTTCCTTCCTATCATTTTAACATGTTAAATAAAACAAAAGAACAGCCTCTCTGAGTACTTTTGCATAGTCATTGGTGCAAAATCGGAGCACAATCTACACAGAAAAGGTAAGAATTAGTAAGAATTTTTTATTAAAAAATAAATAAATAAATCACCAAATCAGCTACCATATTGGTAATCTGAATATTTCTCCTCTAAAATCAGTACCGGCCTCAAAAAGTCAACATTGGTTGGGCTGTAGCCAGAATTTAGTTTTTCTCGAATTTAATATGTTTATTGAAACATTTATAAAGGTGTTGTATACAACATTCAGCATCATCTAGCGATTGCAACCTTGTACCCATCAAGTTACTTTAGCGTCGAGGAGAAGAAAAGCCAGGTCAGAGCTGGGGCCCTTTTAGCAGCTTGTCGCTTACATGCAGAAACATGCACACGAGGCCAGCCAGGCTACCAAAACAAAGAGCAGAAAAGTTTGGATTACAACACACACTTCATTCTCTGCACAAGATGCCATCATTCCACTAAATCTTTGCATAGCAAGTATGTGTTTGGTGCTATTTTTGTTACATATTTGCTGTATTATTCTTTAAAATCTCAAATCTCAGAACCTTTAAATGTTTCAAAAAGTTACAGTGTGCTACGTTTCCAGTTCCTCTCTACAACTGTGCCATAAATTGTCCTTTTTAAGAGAAATACTTTTTTTTATTTGTTCTGACCTTTTTTTTAAGCATCATTCATTCATCTCAAATCACTTCATAACTTTTTTCTCAGTTTAAACAACTTTTACATATTTTGCGGCTTGTAATTTAAATTGCCCTTGCACATAATTTGAACTGTCAAGCATTAGTTTTGCTTAACAAAAACGCGCATATACTAAAGAAACTAGGTCGAGGAGGCTCTTCTTGTCTAAACACAGAATCAAGTCTCTGTCAAGTAAGAAACTGAGGCAATCCAAGGTCTTTTGATATCATCTGAATGGCTAGACAGTCTGAACAATGCCAGAGGTCATTATGCCCCTTTTGAGTTATTCGACAGATGTTTATTGTAACGGTGATTCAACATTTTGCACACACAGTTCAGTGTTTTTTATGGAATACAGACATAGAAACTGAATGTGTATTTGTTCTACATGCATGTCCACAGACATATGTCAGTAATGTATTGAAGTAAATGACAAGAGGTGGAATAAAGCTTGATTTAAGAAATCCTACAATTAATTGAGTATTGCGATAGGCTTTGACATTTCCTTTGAAAAATTTTAATGTGGTGTCAGGCATAATTTATCTATTTTTTCATTCTCAAATTTTTTTTTAAATTAATTTCAAATTCAAATCATCCATCATCTGTTAGTTTTGCAAAACTGCTGCACAATAACCAAAAATAATTAGTAGACACTTCCTCACAATGAAAAATACCTTTTAAAAGTTTAAATTATTTTTCCCCTCCATCCAAAAGTTGTTTCAGATTCCTACCACAACAAAATAAATATGAAATAGTTTTGAATTAAGTCAATTAAAGTGATTGAATTAAAAATAGGAAGAAAAAAAGAACTATTTTGTGCTCAGGTGGGTTCTGTGGCATCAGACATGTTGAGGAGGTCCATCATGATGGTGGTTATCAACTTCCTTTGTTAACCTATGGCTTTCTGTGTCGGGCTCTGTGCGTGTTCACAGAAAAAGTGGCATTTGGTACGTCATTTGACCGCACAAAATGGACCATCAAAAGTCAAAAGCCAAAAGACAGTTTGGACGGGACAGATTGTTGTAATGCAGAGCTATGAAGAATAGAAAAAAAAAGGCTGGAACTAATGATTCTTTTAATCATTAATTGGTCTGTTAGTTTCTGGTTTAATTGATTAGTTGTTTGGTCTATAAAATGTCAGAAAATGGTGAAAAACCCAAGGTGACGTCCTCAAATGTCTTGTTTTGCCCAGAAACCAAAGATATTTACTTTCTTGTCATATAGTAGTAAAGAAACCAGAAAATATTCACATTTAAGGAGCTGAAATCAAACCATTTTGCTTTTTTTCTTAGATTACTCATTAGACTCACTAATTTAATGAACAATTAATAATCGATTAAGCGTCGCAGCTCTAAAAGAATTACATATCATGGCAGAAAGCAACACCGTTGCTGCAAATAAGGCAAGAAAGGAATGCAGGCGGAATATTAATAATCGACTTAATGCACTCTTAATGCCTGACATTTATTTATTTTAACTGCACATTAAGCAGTTGAACTGCATATTTAAACCTGATGCTTAGGTCTGTTACTGTCCAATAATGAAGGAGCCATGGAAATCATTTCAGTTTTTGGACAAATCAAAGTGAAACAAATTTCATTGATTGAATATTTTCTGTGATTAAGAGGAAAGACCAGTAATTCCCAAATTGTGGGCAGTGAAGGCCCTGGAGGTAAACCTTGAGAGGTAATAAGAAATACATTTTCAATAAAATGTCATTTTTATAAGTTTGAAATCAACATTAAATATCAATATAATATGAATTAAATAACTTTTGATCAGATAATCATAACTAATCAAACAAAGCAATGGCATTTAATGTATGTGTTGGTCTTCATTTATCTGTTAACAGGAGTTACACTGTGTTTGGTGACCCATCAGATTACCACTGGAACCTGTCTCACATCTCATTATCGGTACAACCGGTCTCCTGTGTTGATCAGAGTTGTGATTAAAAGTTTGGGTGGGCTGTAGAAGATTTTCAGATTTCAAATTGGACTGCAGCATTCTTGAGTTTGGGAGTGGCTGGGATAGACGAATCGAAATGAACACAGTGAAATAAACACAATAACAAAGAAAGAGACTGGTGATGCTGTCATGCTGACCTTTATTTCACTAAAACTCAATTTGAATCCTTTTTTAATCAGTTGCTTCCCCAATTATTGTTAATGATTTATAAAAATTGTTGGATGTGAACTTTTTTCAGCTTCTGAACGGGGGCTTGCCAGAAAAAGTGTGGGAACCACTGGACTAATCAGTTTTCTTATCAGCATTCTGAGCTGCAGTACCAGCAGTGTAAAATGGACGGTTCTTGCTTCATAATTCTTTTAGTTTAAATTTTCTGCATCACCAACTGAGGCTCCCATGGCAACATAATGCACACAGTTTGTGCTGCTGTAATTGCGTCACGCAGCTGCGTTCGGTGACACCACTAACGTACAGCTTTGCACATGTAACGTATTCCCCTTAGCCAAGAATCTATATCACTCATGAAGAACATCGTGGAGTGTTGGCCCCATGTACTGGGGCTGTTGTCCTCTGCAGTGGCTGCTGGTCTCGACATCCGCTTACTCTGCGGCTCATTTGCTGCGTGTCATCCCCTCTCTCTCTACCCCCTTTCCTGTCAACAAAAATTGAAAAAAAAAAAGAAAGAAAGAAAGAAAAGAATTAGTTAGAGTGCTGCTTTTTTACAGCAAGTTATGAGTTCAGCATCAGTTATCATGGTGATCTAGCCAAGTCAATTAAAGCGAGCCACCTTTGTGACATTGAAAACTAACTCAACATACTTCACTAACCCATTAAATTCACTTTGTAGTGCCCTTTTCAGGTTCATCTGGAATAGATCACATGGTCAAAAGATGTCAATCTTTCAATGCACAGCCATGCACTCTACTTAATAACCCAAACTGTCTTGAAAATCAGTACAGTTTGAGTCTGTATTCCTTTACAGAAATATTTGGCTGCCAGGTGTACAGCTGTGAATTGTGGTTTGTGGGTTGGCTTCATCTCTGACAGCATTGTTTGCAGTAGAAAAGTGAATATTGTTGGAATTGCTGAAAGAAATACAAAATTGACTGTCAGCAGGAAAATGGTTTTGTCAAGGCCAGAACTGAGTGGGCAAATAATTTCCCTTCTGTGAAATACAGCAACATTGGTTAACATCCGCAACAAAGCAGTTAAGTATTATAAAGTGACATTTGCCTTTTTTTCTAGAGGATTGTGATTCTTGTTGAGTGCAGCGGGTGTCTCAATTTCTTCCGTTTAATAACTGCAGGGATAGAATACTCTAACAAAACTGTTGCTTCAATAGAAAGCACAGCAGTAAATTAATGATGAATCATCTTCAGAAGTTTGGTGATGGTGCAGCGCTGGGTTATTATATCGTGAATGTCAGAACCATTCTCTCTGATTACAAAGTGTGGAGCATGTAAACACAATACCTTATACCACAATTTGATTTAGCACACACACCCAGCGTAGTGGTTCCTCATCAAAGCTGATCTCTCAGCAATTTTCCCAATCAAGATGAAACATTGTGATCAAAAGCAGGGAGATTTACAATAATTGAACATCACTTGTGTGTCATGTTTGACTCAAGAATCAAGCTCATCTTATCTCAAGCTGGAATTAAAGTAGTCGCTCGATGTGTTTGCATCAAAATCAAAGGTATGAGGCATCAACCAGTACCTGCAGCTGTGTCCTCACAAGATTTCCCCCAAATTATTCAATAATTACACTCACAGTGGTTGCAGGATTGTAAGGTAAAGACTGAACCATAATGACTTGATTTGATTTACATACATTCCACAGATTTACTGCAGCTGGAGCTGTTACTCAGACCACCTAACACTCAGTGAGAGTGTATACTAAAGGTTCAGCTCCTTGCTCAAGGACACTTTGACAGTTTACATGACTGTTAATGGACACACGTCCGCTATTAAAGGACACTGAACTTGTAACCATCTCACTTCTATGACCACTGGCCCAGCCTGGTGCTTGGGAAATGACTCCTGAATAACCTTTGATTTGAAAAAAAGAAATCTCCACTTAGGTGATTAGTATTTCATTATGCACCTGGGCTCTGATAAAAAAAAAAAAAAAGGAAAAAAGAAGTTGAATTTAGGCCAATTTGATAAATTGCAAGTATTCACAGACACTGCAGTATTTTTCATGCTTTTTAGCAAAAGGATTTTCTTAGGATGTCTGTAGGCTTCCATAGTAATAATGGATAGTCATTTGCATACATTAATTTTGAACCCTGGAGTTGCTTGCTACTATGCTTTCCAGGTAGATTCATTGCATTGCATAAAACCTTTATTATTTCCAAAGATGAGCCACTAACCAAATTATTTCCTTACCTTTTTAACTTTCTGGTATCCGGGCTGTTCAGTAAATGGGACAGGATAGTATGACAGTATTTTGCACAATATTGTATCAATACATCAAGTATCAATCTTGTATTATGCAAACTATAGATATGGCAGAAATTAAATTTTGGTACTTTTCAGTCAATGATAATGGTGTTGAGGTCACCAGATAAGAGGTCATGGTCTTTATGACAGTGTTGGTCAGTCTGTCTGCTTGACAATCCCATTTTGCTGCAATCAAAATGTTGGAAATTAGATGAACAGACTTTATCTTATTGGATAAGACTGATGTTTAAAGAATGCTCCTTCGTTCACATAATTTGAGTAAGGGTAATAAATCATAATATAACACAGTTTATGTTATAATAATACTTAGCATATCATAAAATGTTTGAAATTGCACGTCGTATTGGGACTTAAAAGGATATTCCACTTTACATGATAACCCACTCAGTATGTACTCACCCCTATGCCGATGTGAAGATGGGTGAAGATCTTCAGTTCACTAAACAATCCTGGAGTTTCAGCAGAAAACAGGGTTGCAGCCAAATCCAGTACAATGGCAGTGAATGGTGACCCAGTTTAAAACGTTAAAAAAAGAACACAAAACAAACACAAAATGTCTCCATCCTGCTTGTGTGGTGTAATCCAAGTGTTCGCGAGCCGCGACATTAAAATTTAACCATGTCAATGTCAACTGTAGCATGTAGCAGGTAGGATGTAAACATGGTGTCGATCTCGCGAGACTTCATATATCTCTTAATGGATGGACGTGTGAAAATATTGCGAGATTGACACCATGTTTACATGCTACCTGCTACATGCTACAGTTGACATTTCAGCTAAAAACATGGCGTAAATGGCGTCTTTTGAGGTTGAATTTTAATGTTGCGGCTCGCGGACACTTAGATTACAGCACACAAGCAGGATGGAGACATTTTGTGTTTGTTTTGTGTTCTTTTTTTAACATTTTATCCATGGTCACCATTCATTGCCATTGTACTGGATTTGGCTGCAACCCTGTTTTCTGCTGAAACACCCATCCTCACATCGGCATAGGAGTGAGTACATATTGAGTGGGTTATCATGTAAAGTGGAATATCCTTTTAAGTATCATGATAATACATCATGGGGGCTACAGAAAGATAAGATGGTTTCATTATAAAATTCCTGACGGTAAGTATTACCGGTTTAAATTTTAGTTATTAAAACTGTTTGATTAACATTCTTTGAAACACTCGTGGTAAATACTGTCCAGCATCAACCAAAGGTAGCAGCAGTCTCTCAGCCACTGATGCAGCAGCAAAGTAGGTTTGTTCTGTCAATGAAACCACTGAAATTGTAAAGGACCAATGTGTTCTCACCCTAACTTGTGACATTCAAACGAAATATTACGACCCATCTGTGTCTGATACTGAGGTAGACAGGACCCTTTGGCTGCCTGACTACAAAAGTCACGAATAGGGAGCGACACCGGGCTGTAAGGACATTATTCCACTTCAGTTTGTTCAGAGGTTTTCAGTATAAAACTTGGTGAAATGATTTCAGTGTGTGTATCAGTTTTTGAACATTTACAGCACATTTTAACAATACTGTGATGGTACGGATAACTGTGATAATTTTGGTCACTATAAGCATGATATGAAATTTCCATTCCGTTTCATCTCTACATGGGGCCTCTGGTGATTCCCAGTCCTACTGTGCAGCTGCTTTCTTACCAATTTCTGGTGTCAAAATGACTGAATCAAGATACAAATCAAATCAAGTATGTTTGTATTTGTAGGCTAATAAAAATGATCAAATATTGTGTAAATATACTATATAATGTAACTTATTTCTCCCAGCAATTGATTTTAGTTCCTGAAATGTTTTGTGTGTTACTTTTGGAAGGAACCTCCATCACTGGTGGGCACAAATCCTCACTAATGTACAGTGACATTTGTGCAGAGTGAGGTGGTGTGTAGGAAGAGGTGCTGGATGATGGTTTCACAAGAAAAGCCCTGAGGATGCTCCTGTCCCAGCCAAAGTGATGACACTTCACTCAGTCTGTGAACACTTACTTATGGAAGTGCTCAGCAGGCGATACATCTGCTTTTATTGACTAAATTGCCACTATCATAAAAATTTCACAGTCCGCTCCCCCCTCGTGGGCCTACACCAGATTTTTGGTAGTGCAGCTCTCAGCTGGGGAAATAATTCATTTATTACTCGAAAAATAATTATGCTGAGTGTATGTTTGCATAATGTATATATATTTTAACACCTTCTCTTCTCATATGCACCATATTTTCTGTTACACATGAAAAATAATTATAAAGAAAAATGTGATTATACATAGGGCTGCAACTAACAGTTATTTTCATTGTCCATTAATCTGTCAATTATTTTCTCAATTAATCCTTTAGGTCTTAGTCTATGAAATGTGCTAAAATGGTGAAAAAAAATGTTGCTCAGTGTTTCCCAAAGCCCAAGACATCATCCTGAAATGTCTTGTTTTGTCCACAACCCAAAGATGTTCAGTTTACTGTCATAAAGGAGTAAAGAAACCAGATAATATTCCCTTTTAAGAAGCTGGATTCAGAGAATTTTCAGTTTTTTCACCTAAAAAAAATATTCAAACTGATTAATTATCAAAATAGTTGGCAATTAATTTGATCATGGATTAATAACTGGTTAATCGATTAATTGTCACAGCTCTAATTGTGTAATTATTATTAGAAATATGTTCTGTACAGCATGTTGAGGATTGTGTCATTGAAATAGTGAAAATAAATTGTAAAATTGCCATTCTACTAGTTCACTGCAGCACTTCTTACAAAAAAAAACCCTTTAAGTAAATGGCTCCCTGTCTAAATTCACAAATCTGAATTTGTCCCTTTGACTAGAATATGCAAGGCCATCCTTTAAAGTTTAAATTTAAAAAGAAGCTGGCCACTGCAGGAAAAAGAGACTGAGAATGAATAGTGAGTTAACCTTGAGTTTTTTGTGGCAGCATGGAAACATTTTGACCAAGTAAGGGTGTTTTCTTGATGCGTCTCTCCTCTTCTTTACATCTACTTGCCTGCAAAGATCACGTTTGTGTGCAGTTTATTTTGAACTGCACCAAATCGAAGTGGGAGGAACGCTGTGGGGGTTGTGTCAATAGCAATTGAGCGGCAACGGTGCAGTTTTGGTGTCAAGGATTACTGGGATTTGCACTTGCGTCATCTGCTTGGTCAAATGTTGGTGATGTAAGGTGAGATCATCTTCCGTATAGCATTGATGGCTCTACCATGTGATGCACTTTTGAACCGTTCCCATTAAAAATCTTCAAATCCTTTTTATGGGTAAGAAGTTTACCGATGTGAATTTTCAAGGCCTGAAAGCAAGAAAACAAAGTTCTTGACATGAAGTGGTGTCTTTGTGACAGGGATGCTCAAGTGAATTCATAATGCACTTCCATTAAGTTGGGGTACTTGCTGGAGAAGGATTAATAAAATAATGGGAAAAATCAAGGCAGCAAACTCCGAGGACATTCAGTTCCTTATGTGTTTCAAGCTCCAAAAACACTGGACCCTACATTTCCCCTAATGCACCATGATAATATCTTCCATCGGACGCCTTCTCTCTCTCAAATGCCCACTTCTTTCAAACCCCACACCTGTAGTATTTTTTTCTTTAATTTATTTTTGCAGAATCTCAAGATCGAGCCAATATTAGATTTTGATTTAGGAATCCGTAGAGAGCCAAAGTCATCACATCACAGGAGCCAACTAGCTTCTGTAACTCTATGCGGCCTCTTATTCAGCATTTCTTACATCCGTCTTTCTGCAACAAATAAGCTTGTCCCTGTCTATATTTTAAGACAAACACTCAAAGCCAAGTGTGGTTTTATTGTCACCAGGACAAGTTGGCTTTGGTTTTGAATGAATTACGCACAAAACAAAACAAAACAAAACAAAAAACCAACACTTTTTTCACTCCCCACAATTGCATGGCAAAGAATGCCTAAAATCATTGCAAAAAGCAACACGCCTTTTTTTTTTAGAAAACGTGCCAAGAAATCAGGCATTTTAGGCTCTACCAATCCAAAAGAAACGGGCCAATCCTAGAGGGACTGCCTGATATACGCTGTCACCCAAATATTTTTGATCAACCATGAATTGTCAATACGTTTAAGACAGCAGCATTGTTCGAGGTGTTTTTATACACGTCACATTTCATGAGCTAATCACCTACATCTTTGACAGCACCTGATTGAGGGCATGCTAAGATATTTGCTGGTGTAGCAGTGCAGTGTGTGTGCAGAATTCTTTGTGGAGTTGCACTTGGAGTTGATGTGCGTCATGCAAGTGTGGACTATGGAGGCGGCTGCATCCTACTGTACATACATTGATATGAGGAACTCGTGACTTACCGCTTGGGAGTGGATGTGCTGGGATCAATGCTAAATAGACATGTTATCCTTTTCCAACATAATTTAATGTGTTTTGTAATCATTCTTGTGATTTTACACCTCTCACCACGGACATTGTTTTCTGTCTTAGAAGACGCCTTTATGGTGAATTCACTCCAGACCATTCCACCACCGAAATTGACTCAAATTGTTGGAACCCTAAGTACTGCTCTTAAAGGAAAGGGGGAAAAGGAGATTTGATTGGTCAGGACAGACGCTAGTCTCTACAACACCTACTGGTCATGTATTCTCCTCACTGTTTCCAACTGTGCTGCTGTTACACTCCACACCTCTTGACCGCACTCTGAGCTGCGAGCTGTGCACTAGTGATCCTTGAAAATGGAGCCTAAAGAGAGACTCAGGCTCCATTAAGACTACAAGTAAAATGGTCTCAATTTTGATAATTGTTTTTTACTGACCTGCTCTTTCTTAACTCTTGTTACTGAAGTCTGCAGACATGTTTTATTTGCTGATGAGGACAGCATGACCACATCCAAAACTTGGTCTGATAAGTGACAGTAAGTAAATCGTATGTTGTTATGGGTAAATCACACGAGTAAATCAAATGCTGTTAGTAACCAGTAACAATTTTATGGAATCCATTATAACATGTAGAATATTACATTATGGTACAAATACACACTTCAAAGGAAGAAGCTGTTTTTACTCTGAAGAAGAAGCTGATGGAATATCTGTGCAGTATTGGACTATATAAAAATATAAATCATTGTCAAAAGGAACAATAATGACAAACAGTTGTCTGCTTCATCAGGAGAAGAAAAAGAAGGGAATGACTGTGTGGGCAACTTTGTGGTACTGGGAGAATACTGGAATAGTGTCAGAGTGAGACCTCTACATTCTCTTACTGTGTTAGACAGCAGCTGATCATCAACGATGTTTCTCTACTTTTAGTTATCGGTCTGTAAGCAACGCCGTGTTAGCCGTCAGAATAGCTCTCTGCCTCTACTCGAGGTTATTTTCCTCTGCGGTGGTGAGGAGGAGATGTGCCAGGGCTTCCGACTGAATGGACAATGTGGTGAACGGACTCACCGCTGAGCTAAGAGGTTAGCACAAAGCTCACCTCGTTATCCATGCAGGTAATCCTACTAACACAAAGTTGTTTGCAGGAACGTAATGTCATCGCCAGCACATTATTTTAAATATTGCCGGTATGCTGTGATTTCCACCACTTTTTGGAGCTGTTGTGCCAGTGTTACTCTACTTACTATTGGTGGGATGTTGCATGCAACGTCCCTACTAAGACAGGACTGTTGCTGGACCATTGCTGCAGCAGAAAGTTTAAAGCACAGTGTTGCTGTAATGTCCCTGCAGGGCAGCGTTTTAAGTGTAATGTTGTAGGAACATTGGCGGGGATATCCAGTAAATTATCAAATTTTAGCAAAGTTGCAGCAACATCATTATATAAATACAGAAATGTCATGCAGAGACCTTGGACAGATGTTGCAAAAATACCCAAGTACCTGTTACATTTACATGATTGTAACATTTCAGCAACAGTGACTGTAATGTTGCAGTCACATCGTGGCAATGTCACAAATGAAGCATCACAATCACATTGTTGCTGGGACATACTGTGTTTGTAGGGAAGTAGCTGGCGATTTAAAAAATAAGTATGATGATTCCTGTTTCTGAGTGTAACGTTTAATGTAGTATTTGTCCTGCACGCCTCTATGGCGTGAAACATTGGACAGCGAATCACCAGCATAATTAGATCTTTGTACAAGCATGCTGTGTGCTTACTTGCTCACCGATTAGATTAGATTCACTCTTTTTTTTAAATTTGGTAAATGACAAGGTTTTTCAGTACTCAGTATGATCGAAAGGAATTTGGTTGGTACCATAAAGGTATGAAAGTTCAGAACCTTTCCCTAATAACTGGAAAGTGCTAGAAATGAATGGGAAAAACATAACTCCAACAACCAGTATTATTCTGTTTTTTCCATTATTACTGTCAGGTTATATTGTTGTGGATGACAGGTTCACATACCAAACAGACAGACCTCCAAATAGCATACAAACTGCTTATAATTGAACATGTAGACCTGAGGGGTAAACTTAGAGAGAAATACAGCCCCAACAATCCCAGTAGAGAGCCCCAAGAGCCCCTCAAGGTTTTTTATCGCCAATCAGTTGGTGGTAAGAGGGTGACTCACTCACATTGCACTGTGTTATCTGAGTGTCTGAACATGGTGCATTTGAGTCACAAAGTGACACCTTTATGTTCCTGGAGGTCTCACCATGGCTGCTTTCCCCTCTTCCCCCCATATTCTTCATGAATAACATGCAGTAAACTTCAACATGATTTATAGCTGGTCCTACATTCATATACCCTATTGTTCATTGCACACCAGCTGCAATGAGGGAAGACCCTAACACAGCAGTAAATATCAGTTTTCCATTTAAAAAAAAAAAAAAAGATGTTCCATCAGGATCAGCGTTAGAACATCTGTGGATCAATGGATGTGAATGTTCTCCACAGGTCTGGTGACATGGATGAGATTCCCATAAATGTATTTTTTTTTACGCCAAGGTTACCACTTTAACCATGGCTCCAACCTTAATCCAAGTTTTACGCGCTAAATTTAACTTTTTGTATACTCACGCCTTATTATACTTTCCAGAATTCAACACATCTCAAAAATAGAGCTCTACTGATATGGGATTTTTGAGACCGATACAGATTTTAGAGGGGAGAGTTCCCTGATTACTGATGTGGTGGTTGATATGGGGAATTTTTGAGCTGGATGAAAATAGACTGTTTGTATGTAGATTGTGCACTGAGATGACTTTGCAGAAGTACTCAGAAGTACTCAATTTTTGTAAAGAAATAACTTGATAATAATATATTATATTATTTTATGTTAAATAATTTAACATGTACATATGCCAACCAGTTGTAGAAAGGAACAATGAGAAAATAAAGCAAAAGAATTGCTAGATAAATATAAATACTGTTCAGTGTCAGTTGCTGAATATTTTAATGCTGTCAGTCAAGCCGGGCCAGGTTATAAAACAAGAAGCATAGCTTCTTAATATTTACATCTGCCAAGGAAGCTGCTCTTGTTGTCAAAAAAATGTTCTCCATTGTGCTAAATCCAGTTCACCCCAAGTATTGTTTTCTGTATCATTTTACATATTCTTTAAAATCGTTTTCATATCAGTGTATATTGGTAAACATATGTGCTGATACCTGTATATCTGTGAGAGGCCCATAACAGGCCAATATTGAGTCAGAAACCTTTCTTTTCCTTTAAACCAAGTCAACAAAATTCCATGTTGTGCTTTTTTCATAATTTTACAAACACATTAAAGCAACAGGTTATGTATAGTGTTATGTAATCCAGTATAACTTGCAATACTACCTAAAATAATACCACCATGTAACATCCCACACTGTTTTAATAAACTATGTAATATATTGCAAATTAACTATTTGGAATACTTAAACAGTGACTGACCAATTGTGTTGTAAACTGTAAAACACTAAGATATTTGAACCAAAAAAACTGAAAAAGGGAAGAAAAAAAAAAGACACTTGATTCTTTTTAAATTGAAGTTTTGAGAACTACTTCAATAATTTTACATATTATAATTGTGAAACAAGATCCATAAGGGGCTCTGGTAGGTATGCTGAGTGTCCAAATGGGGGGAGATGCTGTAAAAAGCCCAGAACAGACTGGATGGATTATATCGTATATCCCAGCCCAGCCCAGGGATACACCAGGATCCCCAAGAAGGGCTGCAGGATGTAGCTAGGGAGAAGGCTCGGCACAGTCCTGGATAAGTGCCGAAAAGTGGATGGATTGATAGGATCAATAGCTTTTTCACCAAAAAATTTAACATCATATGCTTCACAATAATCATATAGATATTATATTATACTTTCTTACACAGGAGATCAAGTTTTATACAGGAATTACATTTATATTGGATCATTCTGCACCTCGAGATTTACATCCACTGTGTCTTATATGTTGCAAGGCAGAAAGGGTAGGGAGCAGGGAAGTTGACTGGCATATAACAAATCATTTTTCATGGAGAAGGCTAGAGTTTGTGTCCCTTTAGACGCCTGCAGTTAATTAAATTAAATTAAATTAACCCTAAACACAGTCATTGTCCGATTGTTTTGGTAGCCTAACCCTGATTTTCGGGAGTTAGATGCCAAACGATAACAAGATAGTAAGAAGTAAAATGAAGAGATGAAAAATGAAGGCACAAAAACACAGCAGTTGTGACCGAAAAAATTTTAACTCTAGAACTATACTTAACTCTAACTATTACAAACAGAAGTGTAGATCAGTTGGAAAATATTTCAAGCAGTCTGCTGAAAATAAAGTGGACAATAGTGAACCGAGCACAGCTGCAAGTGGCTACCTAAGAAGCGACAGTATTCAAAAGCACCTCCTAGCACCAGTGTGAAACAATAAGTTGGTACTTGGAGAGCTCAATATTTTCTGTGGTGGTATGCAGTGTAAAAAGTTTGAGAACCACTGGCTAATAGTCTTCTTAAAACCACCTGAAACTAGGCACTGTTTCTGTTATGTAACATTACATTTATTGCCTCTGCCGCTTCAAAACTTTATGAAATGTCATGAAGTTGCAATTACACAACTCTGTGGAGCTGTCTGCTCCACTGAACTGAAAGCTAACTAGTTAGCAATGAGTCATTGCTGGTTTTTTTTTTTGGTTTTTTTTCACCATGGCAGAAAAAAATCTCAAGAGAATACATTGAATTGATTGTCGGATACCCACAGCTTCTGGCTCTGCTACTCCAAAACGTATAACCCTAAACCTAACTTGACACTTGACTAAAGGGGGAGGCTCAGCCTGTAGCACAAAGGTGCAGTTAGACTGTGCTAACCTGAGGTGAAAGTATTCAGGTACTTTCATTACTTGAGCAAGAGTACTTGTACCAACACCACTGTAAAAAAAAAACCTCCACTGTAAAGACTGTAAAACTGACTGAGGCAAATTGTGATTTGTGATTTTGGGCTATACAAATAAAATTTGACTTGATTTGACTTTGGGTGCAGGACAAGTAAAATATTTCTGCTACTTGCACGAAGAGCAGAAAGAAACCTTGAGCAGAACCAGGCTCTAGGGTGGGCGACCATTCACTGCAACCTGCTGCAGAGTTTGAAACATAATGTGGGGGTTTTCAGAATCAATATAATGTTAAAAGACTTAACCTAAAACACCAATAAGAACACGCCTCGCTCCATCCTTGGTTGTTTTACCCCTCATTGTCAGGTTGTCTTGAAAAAGATGAGACTTATAATATTAAATACAAATGCTCAAATTAGCTGGTTGAAACATGATATGTAAGAATTTGCATTGTCCATGCAAGTGAGTAATCGCCTGCTCTTCTCAGAAAAAATCCCCAAGGGACTTGTTGTCACTCTAGAGTTACAGTCAACGACTGTGAAATGTGTTCTGAATAATATGCATATTCTTACTACGGCTTTAGGATTTTTTTGTTTTTCTCCAGGCCAAGGTTGAACCATAAATGTCAACATATGCGCAGTATGGATAAACAGAGATTTTGTGTCAAGTTCAGCCGGCTCACGGAGATTAATTCAGTCCATCTTTATTTTAACTAAATCCACATAACACTTCTGTCTCTATTGCTTAAGGCTTGACTAATGATGCAAACCAGTGGTTATCCTTAACAAACATGAATGAGCCAAGAGACCCGTGTGTGTATGTGTGTTTTGTGCCTTAGCTTGTCCATGTATGAATACATAATATGGAGGACACTTGAGTTCTCCCCCTTTCTTTCCTTTCTGTGCTGGGTGACCCACATATCGTTTTATTTGTTATTATTCATTTGGAGGATTTTACGTTATGTAACTTCTTTTTTTTGTGGAAAATTGTACTGTACGGATGGACAAGCCGCATGCAGAATAAGTGGTGGGAGGCTATTATAAATAAAACCGTTCATCTTTGCTTTTTTTGCACCAAACAATTATTTGTTTTACAGAAGTCGGTGCGCATCACCCTGTGGGTTTGACGTCACCCATGGAGCTGTTTCTTTTTGTTTGCCCTTGTTACAAGTCCCCTACAAGAGTCTGAGGACAGATTGCAGACCTGGACTTTGACACTGACATGCAACAGACATTTCTCTCTCTCCTGGTTATTAATTTTCTAATTAATTCTCTAATTCTCCACAACCAATGTGCTGATTAACCACCAATCACTGCACGCACATGGTGATATGAGGGGCTAATGCATTCAGTGACTATACATTCAATATGACATTATGACAAGAACCGTCAGTCTGACATTGTAGTCTATCCAGCCTGTTTTTATTGATTTTTTATGCTCTATTTTTTTTTCCTTAGGGATTACATGGAAACAGTGTTGCCATGGCACGTTTTGGAGAGGTTACGGGACATGAAATGAAATGATTATGGATTCCGTGGCCTTCTTCCTGTCGCATTTTGTAGAAAACAAAGAAATGCATGGTGTTAAAAGAAGCAATAGCATATCCTATTTCACCACCTGGCTTTCAAAGAAACAAAAACAATTCTCTGCAGTCAAATTGCGACTGAAATGTTGACATGTACATTCGTTTTTGTCTCTTTCAACAATTCATGACATACATACATAAGCAGAAAACCTATTTGTACTGTGAAAATTGTCGATTTCTTATTTGGCCTTACTCACATCTGTGTAATTATTTACAAAATAAACCCTCTTTGCACACACACGCACACACATACACACACAGACACACACACATTTTCTTTGAAGGACATAAGCGTTTTAACAGAAGAATAAAGCTTGACAACATAACATTACTTAACGGCACAGGAGTAATAGCTCAATGTATTCATTGTCAATTATCATCATATATCATTGTAGAACGTCAGTGATGACCTTAAATCCGACCACTGACACAAATTCCTCTTTCTTGACAACCTTGCCCTCTGACAGGACTAGCAAGGTAAAAAAAAGATCATTTCATAGCCAAGCTGTGTTATTATCACAATAAGTGATAATTAAATACAGTATGGCAAACAAATGAAAGCTGCCACTCCAAGAAAGCAAGGCAGTGATACAGTTTCATTTCACTTACATGTGATAAGAAATTAACTATGAGTATATAGTAAGATACAAAGGCGGTGTCTTTAAGGACACC
Organism: Lutjanus argentimaculatus; assembly: GCA_034769285.1. NCBI lineage: Eukaryota > Metazoa > Chordata > Actinopteri > Lutjaniformes > Lutjanidae > Lutjanus > Lutjanus argentimaculatus. The sequence continues at coordinate 5,985,151 of JAWZSL010000009.1, read as the reverse complement.
CTTAAATTTCCAGAAGCTAACTGAGAGAAAGCTTCTTTTGTCCAACAATTTGTCCTGGGATTGAGGCAGAAGAGAAACAGCACGATTCAGCAACTATGCAGACAGCAGGACATGTTGCTAAGTGCATACAAAAGGTAGCCCAGCAGCAGATGCAATGGTAATGTTCGAATTTCAAGTAGATTTTCATGCTGTGAAATGGTTCACAATTGTATAGAAGCTTTGCACATGCAATTACACATCCTCTAGCAACCGCATTTGCTGCCATCATCAGTAGAAAAGCTGGCTATGTGCAAGTAATGTCTATATCAAAATGTACTGTATAGCAGATACTGTATTTAAAGAGATTGCTGCAGTGGGGTTTTACAGCAGTTAAAAGAGAAAACTGATGTATAATTTCCATTTAATCTAGAGTATAGTCCTTAATTTACCAAGTTTTCATACCATAAGCTCATATGTGTTATTTTTGTCATTTTTCATCATAGGGTGAGATAGCAGTTCAACAGTATACTTAGAAGTTGTAGGCTATACATCGTCTTAAAGCTGGGAACCTACAGATTAATTTGAGATCCAGTGCAAAATAAGTAAAGATCAGAGTGTAGGATTACTTAGAACATTGTAATTGAAATATATGATGGTCAGTTATCCTCATGCTCATTTATGTCTCATACTTGTTGCAACAGTTTGGATTTGTACCACTTATTACACAGATTTAGTGCACAATTTAACCATTTTTGACCATTGAGAATTGATCAAAATTGCTCAAAGACCATCCAGAATAGCATATTAACACTCTAAGACCTTGGGGAGAACCATGGAAAAATTCATGCTGTGATGTGGTATCAAAAACTTGACGTTTTGCACTAACAAATTTAACACTGACATATCACCATTTAGGTTGATCCGGTGTTTGTAAAGACTTGCCCATGTATACGTGGCAACGTTATCCATCGTTTGGAGCCATGTTTCTGGCCAACTAGTGAATTTAAGTCCAACATTCACCTTCCTTTTAGCTCTGTTTTTGGTCTCCAGCTGCTAAATGTTACACTATGTTCACCAGCTTGTTGCCAACAAGCTGGACTCTGCCATTTGGTGCAGGGCAGCTGGTTTTCACCGAAAAACAACACTAATGAGAGGAGTGAGAGTGAACCAGAACAGCAAAGTTGTGGGAGGGAAAACCAACACAACAAGCTGAAAACACTATGAAGCTCCATAGAACTGACAGGAACTGCAGACTCCAGTGATAATTATGTGGATTTGTCCCTACTTGCCATCCCTTTCACATATAAGTAGTCATGTTGTCAATATAAATATACTGATTATAGCTACACTGCTGTTCAAAAGTTGAGAATTGTATTTGTTTTTCTTCTTCCCTTCAATAATACCTGTTTTAACATGGATAAAAAACCATATAATTCAGACACCAGATGTATTAATTACATTTGAAAGAGTTTTGGCCCCAAAAGAAAAAGAATTAAATTATTAGCACTACCACTTTGTCGATGTCCCCACAGTGCTGCATGATGGGAGAATACAGTTTTAACAATATTTCCCCCCAAGCACCCTTCAATTTTTGTTTTTCAGTGGTCCCAGATCATTACTGGACCGCAACTGAGCTCCAAATATGTTGGGAACCCACATTTCTTTGAGCCATCTGCAGACTGCTCAGTGGTTAGACTGAGTAGATTTAAACTGTGATTTGTGAGTCTATAGTGTGTTCAGATAATATGATCCCATTCCAATAGTGCTAACCCCAGACCACTGTTCTACTTTTATTTTGAAGTTTTAAGAACATCTTCTAAAGCAATAGGCCTGTTAATTCTTTGCACTTGACAGTGAAACAGGAAACTATTGAAATGTGCAGATTTTGATGTTAACCTTCCAATTTATTTGACCAGTTACTGGTGATTTTTTATATTCTTATTGAACTGAACTTAGCAGTATCTTTGTCTCTTTCTGTCCTTTCAGTCGTCAATCAAGTTAACCCATTGTAACGCTGTATTGTACAACACATTTTTTTAACAAACTCTTAATACTAAATAAAATCAGTATGTAGAGGACCTTCTACAACCTAAAAGCATGAAAGACTATTCAAACATAGAGTAGTAGTAGTCGACACCCACGTGACTGTACCAAATCTTTTGTGGCAGGCAAACTTTTGCACGGTAGTTTATATAGTTCCTTTTTTTTTTAACTCACTCAACCAACAAACTCTGAATTACCATTTAAAAATACCAGAGAATATTCAACAAAACAACTTTTTTGTCATTGTTGGGCTAGATACTGGCATATAGGTGACATATAGTACAATATATGTGATAAAAACATCTAAAATTCGATTGTGACTTCAAGGGAACTTTCAACACAATTTCGGACCATGTATAATTGTGACAAAATGATCAGTTCCTACTCACAAAAGTATGAAATCTAAGCCCTGTCCGTTCCATGTACTGTATGTACAAAAAGTACTGCTGAGAAATAATTAATTTTGGTCTGACACCCCACCGCAGCCCAGTTTTCACAGTTTATCAGTTGCAGTGGCCAACAGTCTACATCTTTTATTGAACTCCCGCTTTCCCCAAGCTTTCCTCCGACAGCTAGCAGAAGGTACCATGTAAAACTACTTTAAGAACAACTCAAGCTCCACAGTATACCTCCACTCCTCTTTCTGACAAGTGGTGACACAGTAACTGTCGATCTTTCCTCTCCCATTAAGGAGGAGGTTTCACATTTCTCTGCTGCAGGCTGCCAACATTCTTCTCTGTCTTAGTATTTCTCTTTGAAACTTGCCATACTCTGAGAAATCAAATCATGACGTATCGAACAGCACTGTTCTCAAATAGTGGCTTCTCTGACAACGCTGGAGACAACTTTGGATGTCTGGTGTGGTGTATTGTTACTTGCGGTAGCCGGCTGTTATCTAGCAAAGAAAGAAAAGACCATTCTTGTGGCTGCTCAGGTGTAAAAATATATTCAGTCTGCTACACTGCTTTTAAATTTATGGCCAATCGCATATAAAGTTTTAAACAAATGCCGACAAAAGGAAAAAAAAAAAAAAAAAAGAAAAATCTGTCTGGTTTATCCGTTCCAGTATTTTCAAAGAGACTCCAGCCAGCAGAGACTGCATTTCAAATGCAGAAATTTAAATTAAACAGGTAGAAAATATACTGTATCCTCAGATGACTGAACGAAAAAGATGTACTGACAACTCACAGTGAAGATGCTGTTTTGTGGTTGTGTTTTTGTTAGTGTCTCATCTTAATCAAGAGAGATGAATTTTAATTAGGACCTGAATGTGAAATTATGACTAAAAGTTAAAAACAATAGCATTGACTCAACATATTCTTTTGTAACTCACTGGTTCAGTATAAGCATGCCAACCATATTAGCTAAAATCACAAAACACTGAAGTGCATTTTTTCTGTAGTTTCACAAGCTCACTGAATTGCCTGTTTTTGTTCCCTAATTCTCAGGATGGGCATTTCAAACAAAATTAGTACATATCCTGACATTTTTCAAAGATCGACCCATACGCATGCGTGGCCAAAATGTAAACTTCTGTAAAACAACACAGAAAAAGGCAACTTAACGCAACTTTCACACAGACTTCTGTAACTGTGACATTTGTGTTGTTCATTTTTCCCATCAAGTGTGATGTGGTGTTTCCTGAAGGCCTTGTCATGATGGAAAAACGAGCTTAACTTCTCAGCCAGTTGAGGAAACTGGCGGCACACTTCCCAAGACATTATGTCCTCAGATGTGTCATATTCTAGCCACTTAAACTCCTGGACTGGGTGCACCATGGTTAAGTTCTAACACACTATTCACACTTTAAAGGTTGCACCAACTGAAATAGTTCCAACAGGCTTAAGTTACAACTTAAATCTCAAACCTAGCCCATAGTAGGAGTAAAGTCCTCCATAAAATAGCAGTTCAGTCAGACAAGTCATGTTTAAGAATGTTAATTGCAGCAGCAGAACATAGTTAGAGTTTGGTGTCTAGGCCCCGACCTCACCACTCCTCGCAGATTATGTTTACATAGAGATATGGAGGAGTGATGAAGACATATCTTGGACCACCTGTCGGAGCCTGCAGGTGGATGCTGGGGTGGTGGTGGGGCTGAATGAGCAGGCAGTGATGCTGATGCAGGGCAGCAATGGCATTGACGGGCAGAGGGAGAGATGGGAGGGTTTAGCAGTTTAAATAGACTGCCAGATTGGTAGGGTGCGTTTGGTACGTACTACAGCGAGTGAGGTGTGTTACATGTGATTGCGGTGCAGCTCGAGTTGACTGCCTGAACTAACTCGCAGGTGTTGCTGCATTTGTCATGGCACATCATTTTGACAGATGGGATAATTTGGAGGATGAAGCATTAGGCTATCAGCTGTTTGTTAAAATGTTACAATGTTCCATCTGCCCAATAATAATAATGCCTTGTCCAACACCTTTTTGGTGTTATTTGGTGATTAACAGTAGTTTTTCTAGCCTTCAGACTCTTCACCGTTGTGTAACAAAGTGATCACAGACATTTAGGCTCTAGAAGGAACATGACAAATGAATACAACATTAGGGATGGTGCTATTCAGATTGGCAACGTGAGGTGAAAATGTCATCATCTGTGAAAATATTTTGTTTAGCGTGCAATTTATGGCAGAGTACCTCAGATGACACGTCTCCATGGTGCAACCAAATAAGACACAACTTTTGTGTCAAACTAACTAGTCTCCACATATCGTTTAGTGTGGATTTTACACTCTAACTTAATGCTGGCCCCACACTACAGGCGTTTCGGGTCGAGTTTCATCAGATTCGTACCTCCCGAGAATCAGGATGGCAAATGTGTCTTTCCTGCAGTAGCAAATGATCTACTGCAGAAAAGAGCCGGACTGATCATGCCACACACGTTTTACCATTGTCCCGCACGCTGGCAAAAAGAAAGGAGAATAGGCTAAGACAAGACAAAAGATTTTTTTAGAATTTAATGACCATGAAAAATTTAAAAATCATTACCCATCCCTATCTTATTCTTCAGTTTTTCCAAAAAGGAAGATTTTTTTGTGATTGTGGGTGAATTTTCGTGATTAACGGCAGCAAGTACCCAGGTGCTTTAAAGGTGTGGACGTCTGTCACTGGCTTCTTCATGGCCCAGCGGGACCTGCACTGACAGTGGCTGCTGGACGGATTTAACTCCTCCACCAGATGCTTTCTTGGCTCAGGGGTATTCCTAGGGTAGATACTCTTGAGGCAAGGGATTTAAGCCTGTGTTACATGACTTTTTTTTTTTTTTTTTCTGTTTTAGGATATATTACAGAATAACTTATTCTCAAGGGCAATTTGGTGGTGATATTGTGCCTGGTGTGTTAGCACAGTTCATCATAATGATGCAGAGTCTGGGAAAGTTATTTTGTGAAAATTTATTCATTTCATTATAATGTGGAGTTAAAAAGGAACCCTCCAGAACTCGATGATTAAAAAGGGAGAAATGTAAGAGACATCAGAAAAGGAAAGAAGAAAAAAAGGTTGACTGGCATTTATTTACATCTAATGTGAAACTGACGATAAAGAACGTATTGCTGCCAAAACGAGACAAAAATAAAAACATATCATTAGACAGCTGATACAGAGAAGACACACAGAGGTGTAATTAAGATGAGAACTGGGATGTCAGCATTTCAGGTTCAGGTTGTTCTACAAGACATAGTTCAGTAATGAAACGAGTACATTCACATACACTCTAATACTCTTATTATGAGGAGTGATCAGCTAAAGACAGCATGTAATAAAGATGTTCACACAAAGTCTCACCGTACAGCACACTGACGTGTTGTTTGAGTTATTAAAAAAAAAAAGAATCAATGTGAAAAAATTCAATAAAATCAGCAAGGTGACAGATTATTTTAAATGTTTACCCTATACCGAAACAGACAAATCTGTATTGATCTTAGATTATCTCACAAATGAAAGTCAAGTACTCAGTGTATTGCCTTGGAATGAGGGTGCAGTCTTCCAACAGGTGTAACATTGATTGAAATGCATAGAAATCCATGAAATAGAGCAGAGCAGTGGCTCAGGGCAATGTTAATTATAATCACCATCCACACCATCCACAGAGCGATGGTGGTCGAGCAGCAGCCAAATGGGAATCTCTATGGATAATGATGTTAAAACTGAGATAACCACACACTGGATAAACAATACTATTATTTTAAATTACCAAAATAAAATGACAACAAAAAAAAAAAAAAGGTCCCAATTGCTGATATTCAATATATTTGTTATATCGGACCTACCTTGGAATGTTTGCTGTGTCTCAATCAGCGTACTTCTGTACTTACACTTCCTGTTTTTCAGTGCATTCACATTGACATTTATGGCAAAACAGTGTGTACTGTGAGTACTCAGATGTTGTACTCAAAATAAACAAAAAGTTGAATGTGAAGCGCTGGACACTTCTCGCCCTCGACGGTCACCATCTTGTCTATGTAGCAGAAGAAGCAGGGCTACCAAACATGTGAGCATGGTGGCCCTGCAGCCGAGGAAGCAGCCGCGGTAACCACAATGGCAACGGTGAACACTGAACGATACAGAAATAAGACATCCATGTACTTTTATCGATAAGTACCATTATACTGTCGTCAGACTAAAGCCACCAATATGTTTAATACATTTAAAGATTTGGTCCTGCAAATTAAAAGGATATTCATGTTGAATGAAGTCAAACTGAACACTGATTAAACAATGATTAAAAACAACGCAAGGCTAGGGAGCAAAGCTGCTATTGGCATTTCCAGTAAGGACACAAAGTTGTCATAACAAAAACATCTCAAACATATCAATTTTGCATGTTAAATGACACAATTGACTGAATGACGGTTAATGACAGTCATAAACATTCATAAAGACTAAACTTCATGTTCAAGACAGGTGTCATGACATACTTATAGACAGTTTAATGACTTCAAATATAAATGTTGCCCAATAAGGTTTATTTGTGATATGAAAAACATTTCAAGTTGTACCATGATAAATCCTAATTAAAATGACTTGCCAAATCAGCAAACTTTTATTGATACTTTCACAGAACATAACATCAGTTTTAATTTAGCATCTTCTTTGAATCAGTTTACTATTTTTAATGCAGGTGGGCTAACTGTTTCAGAAATAGTAAACCTTACTTTGAATGTGCAGTCCATTCAAAACACTGGACCACATAATTTGCCCACACAACAGTACCACATAAAATTGATTCATTAATTAAAAAGAACATTCAATCACCTCCAAAAAAACAAAAACAAAAAAAAAAAAAAAAAACAATTGGTGATGTACTCAGGCAATCACAGATAGCCAATGTATTTGTCTGATTGCACAAACCTAGTGTAGGCTGGCTTCTGCTAGCTGATTGAAGTTCACTTATTTGTAACCTACCTTAAATTATAGATTCTGACAAGCTAAGGCTCTGCAGTTGTGTATCTTTTATTGTTTATACGTATCTGATGTCCTATGTAAAATAAATAGTGCTGACTCTGACAAAATAGTTGAATCAATTTTTAATCAGCAGTTTAATCTTTTAACTTAATTTTTTAACAAAAGTTTTTGTGATACCTACAAAACACTTCAAGTCGTACATTGATCAGTTCAATATTTTTCAAGGCAGCCAGGTAACTTTTTCAGGAATAATAAATCTTACTTTTCAATGTGAAGTGCATTCAGCACATGAAACTGCATCGTGTACCCACATAACAATACCACATTAAATTCAATCATCTGCAACAAAGAACATTTTTGATATTACTCTACTTTGTATTAATGGGAATATTACGACAGAGGCCCCATATTTTCTGTGTCTATTAACACTGATCAAATAAAACTATCTAAAAGAGCCTTGGTACTTTGCTTTTATTCAACAACTGACAAAGTATAATGAGCAGAAATTGTGAAATACAATAGCTTAATTTGAAATGCCATAATTAAATTCCACAAGCTTTGAAGGAGCAGATTTTCTCTGAAACTGAACAAAAATGCACAATGATATTTTACATGACAACATTTTTCTGATTTGCATCAAGTTTGTCTGTAAGTATGTGGACATGGTGTTGGTGATACAGTCTTAATGTATAAACATTTCCATATGTCGAGCAGAGCAGCTGAAACAGTGATAGCTTGTGGCTGCCATTGACTTGGCCAACTAGCCACTACTCTTTGTCCTGAGGATTTTATTTTGCACTTCATGAACTTTTGCTGAACAATTGCCACTACAGATGTCGATGAAAACTTTTTGTATTAGCCGGAATGTGTACTTCAGTCCCTGGGGGTTGTCCACAGTATGTTAAGGCTGTTAAGAAGAGCTATCAATTTTGTAAAGCTTGTTGGAAAATTTGATTTGTTTTTTTTATAACCCCTGGGCAGAAATCCAAATTAACTGGGACCCAGTGCTCTTGCTGAAGGGACTGTGGATCAGTACAAGTGGACAATGCCCACGCATTTTAGTATTGTCAACATTTCAGGCTTTTTTTTTTTGGTAGTGGAGCGCTTATTATCAAGGATATGAGGCCTTAGTATTGATGGGTCATTTTTCTCTTTGTATCTTGGTGTTATCCCAGAAGCTTTATGTAAAAGTTATTATCTACAGAAAGACAGGGGTGAAAAGTACCGGATGAAATGGGATTGCTACTTTCAGGAAACTGATTGAGAGACTTTCCCCTTTCTTTACTTTAATGAATACTTTACAGTAGTGCTCAAACCCCTTTGTAATGGAAAGTACCTGTATATCTGTCTTTGGTATGAGCAGACCACATTCTAGCTGGGGTTGGGTACTCAACTTGGTACTTTTACGGGTACTGACCAAATTATGTTGGTACCGCTGAGTGCCAATTCACATGAATTTAATTGATTCCAAATTTCAGTACCTGTGGGCGCATGTGGGTGAGACAGACAGAGTATAGAGAGAGTTCCCCCTTCATCTTGGCAAAAAGCCAAATAACAATAACAACAAATCATCAGGAATATCACGTTTCCTCCGAGACAAATGGAAGAGCTTTAAATGCCCTGTTGACAGACTGACGGGCTGAAGGTTATAAGGATGGGATTGGAAAGGGGAGAAATGGTTAGGGAGGGATTTTATCCAGTGTGGTGTATAAAAAATTCTGAATAAATCACAAAAATGTTCTAAATAAGTAACAATGTTAAAATGACGAAGTTTGGACTAACCTTTGTCAACTGAAATTCCATCTTTCTTACTCCAAAGAGTGTTAAAGTTCACAGACAATTATGCAAGTCAAGGGGCAAGTGTCTGTGTTGTAATCTAAAACTGCTGCGATGTTTGACGGAGAAAATCTGCAGAACCTGCACAACAAATTCATACAAGCCACAGGACAGGTTGTTCCACAATACTCAGTGCAGCCTTCCAGCTCTGTAGAAAAAGAAAGTCAACGTCAGATTGACATCTCCAAAACTCTATGTGTGAACACGCGGTGCATCGGCTGATAAATATGTTATCAAGTGTTGTGAATTGCCCTCAAGTGGTAATGCAATAAAGGAATGTTGTCAGGTGTCTGTTACTAGATTGCCAAATATTATACAGTCAGCAAAAATCAGGGTTTTAAAGCAAAAGCATTAACACAAAAACAAGTTAATTAACTTGGGCACTTTTTTCCCAGTGTTATTTTCCAAAAGCACAACACACTGTAATACACTGCTGTAGGACTTTCTGGGTTTCTGTATTCATTCATGAAGAGTCACAAAAAATATACCCATTAAGCTCCACCTGCTGAAACAGTGATAATGCTACAAAAAGGGTGAGTAAAAGAAAGAACAACCCAGCGATAGTTCTGTGTCACTGACTTTACCAACACGTCATCAGTACTCTTGTTATCTTGACAGGAGGTCATCAGTAACTTGAAAAAAGAAACTAATTTACCACAGCTCACATTTTAATAGTTAATAACTACATTCCTGAGAATTCTTAAACACACACACAGCCTACTGCATACATAACTGAATCAACCCATAGTGAGTTTAGCATAGTTTAGCATACTTAAACTTATATTTCGAGTACACCAAACTTCTTAGTACCTTTTAGTTGAACTCTCTTTATAAAAAGAGCAGAGGCAGCTAAAAGCTCATGTCCTAACATTTTCAAATTCTTTTAAATCCGACAATTGCATTTTGTTTACCTGTGACAAAAAACAAGATCCAATAAAGATATGTTGGGAACAAAATGCCAGCTTTTTTTTATTCCAAAAACTTTGAACACTCAGAAACCCAGTCAAGCTAGTATTTTAAGAAATTTGCAACAGCCATATTAGTTAATTTCATTAAAATGTGTGGATCTGACCACTGGGGTGACATACATTTGTGATGTTTTATGTTATCTGTTTTTCCTTTCTTGTTACTATGGGTGGATGCAGTCCTTTTTTTTTCTTCTTGCATTAAATTTGTTGTCATGGAATCTGTGTGTGTGCACACAACTACCTTTTGCTTTCGATACTGTCATGTAATGACAACCCTTTTATAGTCTGAGGAACAAATACGAACTGTATTGAAAGACTGACTTGAATTTAAAAAAAATAATTCTTATATGATTACAGTTTTTGGCAGCATATCACAGCTTACATGACAGTAATGTCACTGCACTTATGGTATTTTTCTTACTTGAATTAAGTTCATGTGCTCTTTTAGACAGTGAGTAGCCCAGTATGAATCATTTCAAACCCAATCACCCAAGCTTGTTTTTCCACAACTTTTGATGACATTGTCTTTTTCTTCCAGCAGTGTTTTGACAGCAGTCGCATTTGAAGTGATTTCATGATTTTCAGTGAGCTCAAGTCATAGTTCAGGTTGTTCTTGTTCTAGTTTGAGTGATGTACTGTACAAGTGCAGACCAAAGCAGAAAGACTGGATATCAAAAGCTGCAAAGTATACAAGAGACATGCTTTTCCAATACTGTAGACTTTCTTCTACCTCACCTCTCTTTGTATTTACACTCATCTCCATATATTGTTCTTTATTTGTCTCTATTTGAGAAGAGACACATGTTTGTTTATTAATTAACAACATATCAATACAGTAACATGACCAAAAGCGTATTGCACTCGACTATTCTGTCCTGTTTTCCAGCATGTACACACAAACACTATTATGGCTTCTCTCCATCTCTGAAAAACAGCTTTCACACTCTGTTTCCAATCAACTAGAATCATTTCTGACACATTTATAAATAAGCAATTACCATTTTGTAGTTTTAAATTGTGTAGAATGACTCCTTGGTTAGATTTTGAAATAAGTTCAGCAGGGCAGATTCAGATCTTAATTCAATATAGTGGCTGAACTATCCAACTTTTTGCATCTGCAGTGACTCATTTTGTAAAACGCCGGAGATCATACCCGTTAAGAAAAGTTGTAAATGGCCAGCCACCAACTTGTTTCACAGTCTCAGTTGTTTCTGCAGAATGTAGGTGATGTCTGTTGCTCAGCTTAAACTGAGTGAAAACATGAACTCCCTTCTACTAACCAGATGTTAGATAGAATACAAAATATAGAACAAAGGCAGAGCCCATGCTCCTAAAGTGGCTCCCAAGGTGTGTGAATCATTTAAGAGACATTTTTTGAAATCAGATGAAACAAGTTTGTGTTTATGTTTTCCCAGGTAAAGTTACAGTGAATAGTACATTAGCCCTTTAAAAACTAGCAGGAAGAGACTCGCAATGTGCAATATTTCCCCGTAAATAGTATGCAATTCATGTACTATTGGGTTCACACTAGGGTCTTAGACATATATTGTTTCAGTGTACTTAACAGAATGTTGGTAAGGAATTTTGGAAGCAGCCAGTGGCTGACTATTGACTATAACATTAGTACAAATGCTAAGCTAACATCCACCAAGAACAACTTATCCAGCTAGTTAATTAATCACCTAAAGATCTTAATGAAGTTTTCAATGCCTCGCTTAAGTTTTGTTGTTCATGGAGGGTGAAACCTCTTCAATGCTGGCTACAAGCTAATGTTGGCTGCGGCTGCTGCAGGGGACTTGGCTTTCAGACTGTCAAATACAGTTCAGTCTTCAGCTTTTTAGATATACTATGTAGGTGTTTCCACATGTTAGACGTGTTGCATTTCATGTTACAAATAATGCAGGAAAATTCTAGCCACACCTGCGACTGCTTTCAGCTCACCATTGCTCTGGCCAGCAAGCAGCTGGGGTGACCTAGTCTCAATTAATCAATTTTTATTCGTCAAAAATCATTGAAATCACAAGATGGCCTACTGCAACTTTCAAAGTTTTCAAGTTGCAAGGCACGTTTATTTATATAGCACCATTCAGACACAGGCAATTCAAGGTGCCTTACAAGAACTTAGAAATACATTGTGTTTGAAATAATTAAAAGCAAAAGCTAAAAGCTGGCCAATAAATCAAGAATCAGGGGTTATTTGTTAATGGCAAGATGTGTGTCAAAGTACCATTTTAAATGAAATATGTTCATGCTGCAGAGATGTCCTGGCCTACACATCATATTCTACAGATTTCTGAAATCACCTTTCTTTGGCACATATCGCTGCAAAAATCACACCATAATCATTTTAATGTTTTTCAATTCAATTATTTAAAATTGATCACTCCCACTAATAATGCAAATCATAATCCAATTGAAATATATGCCAAAATAATAGCAATGAGATTTTTATTTTTTCAAAATTGTTAAGCCCCATCTCTCACACCAGATGCACTCTACCAAAATTTGGCCCTGAATTACTTAACGTGAATCGGTAGACCTACTTGGTCGTGCTAACAAACGTAATGTGGTTAGCACCCTTGAAAGTACCAAACTAGGTACCGAACCCAAGTGATAAACTTAGATTTTGATTTTTTCCTTCAAAACACACCTAGTAAACATGCCTGTGTATTATACGCTCACTATTATGCTCTTAAATCTGTAAATATGTCAGTTGGATTTTTATCAGCCATGGTGGCTGTTTTAAAAGTGAGGATAACTCCCATGATCCCATGCTACTTCACAACGACATCAAACTACGTCTTTTGTTTTTGTCTTAATGTGAGTGCCACCTCTAGTGGCAGAATTAACTTTTGCATTTTTGCATTTAAGTCATACTATTTGGAATCCAGGGATGTGGCAAAAATATTAATGCTGCTCATAAGCCCCCCAGAAGCCACAGCTGGTGCTTGTACCCTGGTTTGGATGAATGCACAGAAGAGTCTCGTGTGTGCAGGGGGCAGGATTGGGTAGATTTAAAAAAAAAGGAAAAGAAAATCAAATTTGTTGAATGGCTTTTTGCAATTTAGAAGTGTCCCGCATCTGATGATATCATGGGGGAATGTCCTCAATCAGTGCCGTGATGCAAGTCCATTTTAAATTTTGAGCTTGATTTATCCAAAAACCCGCAGCCAAAAACATGTGCATCTTCCCCATCAAACATATTTGGCATTAACAGCAGCACTCACAGGGGAGCAGACTGGACTGTAACTGTAAATGAACTTGCAGTTATCTTTTACACGTGTGTGTATCACATGCCTGGCACTTTGCCACCACAAAAATATTAAAGGGTTGTTATAGTTTACAAATAGTAAAAATACATTTTTAAGGCTTACATGTGTGAATGGAAAAAAAAAAAAGAGCTGCTTTCCAATTGCTGGAAAGCTGTGTGCTGTTTTCAAGACGACATCCACCCACCACCCACTTATGTCCACTGTGTTTTTATTTTCCACCTCAGGTTAATGTGACTTCATCTGCCTGCAGGCTTCCGGATATCACGCCTACGATGAACTCAAATCTTAACTGATGTTAAGTAATGTTCAGTTGTGATAAAGGTTAAAGACTATCAATAGATCAGCAGTCAACAGCAGCCTCCTGCTTTACAGGTGGATCATAATCACTGTCCAAGGTGCTGATCCGAAGACTCCCAGGGATGCTGGGAATAGCAGGCTGCCTGTCGATCACGCTGATCCAGCTGTAACTAGGGGATGCAGTCTTGATGGCTTGCATGATTTGTCATTTAAAAAATAGGTATTATAGGTTTTATTTCATGTTTTTGATCTTTTGAAGAAGAAATTGAGGAATGAGGCAACACAGTTCGGCCGCACTTTGTTTTACAGTACACTGCAAAAACATAAGAGGCTGTACAAAAACTAGAAATAATGTTCTTTATTATATAGTATTAGACCCTTATTAGACTTTATTAAATGGCAATCAGAGACACATTACAACAGAACTGCACTGTAAATTGAAGTGTATTGTTTCCCCTTATTAGACTTTAGTAGAGGGAAATTAGGGACGCATTAAAACCTAACTGTACTATAACTACAGTGTATTATTTCCCATTGTTTGACCCTTTCTAGACTTAATCAGAGGGTAATTTGGGACACCTGCACAGGTCCAGATTTGGAAACTCGCCACCGTCCATACCCGCAAAGCTAAGAACCAGAATCGACCCGTTACTCGCAACTATCTCTAAGACAATTCTGCACCTGCCAGGAAGCGTTGATGTAAGCTCCGCGACCCAACCTGCGATTCCACAATCGATCACTTGTGCTCTCATTTGGCGCAGCGCCTGTGCTCCTGCAGCTGTCAATATTTTTCAATAGCGATGACAAGCCTTGCTTGCAGCCATCAAAATCTAATACTTTTAGTTGAAAAGCCACTAACAACTTTATCCTCACAGTCTTTACATGCACCAGAATCCTCCCAAAATGCCCGACTTGGTCTATGACGATGTATTGTCCACGTTTGGTACTCACCTCTGGCTATTTTACCCTTTATTCATCTATTTTAGCTTTCACAATAAAATCCTGCAAGCTGTTTAGGTGTGATATTACTGTATTAACAGATGTATATGTTAAAAATACAGCACAGTCATTTTCATTTTTGATTTGTCCATCGGGAAAACATATTATTGTGTTGTGTGCATTATGTTACTGTTCTTACCTGCTGCCTACCCACAGTTAGTTCATTTTTTACCCACACCCGTGAGTATATAGAAATATATTTTTTACCTGTTATACAACATTTTTGTGAGTCACCCATTCAGTGCAGGACACATTACAACAGAACTGCAGTGCAAACTTAAGTGTAGTGTTTCCCACTGGAAGATTGTTATGAGTGTTATGACTTTATTAGAGCACAATTAGGCACACGTTACAACAGAACTGTACTGTAAACTTAAAGTGAAATCGCATATCTGCCTCTTCCCCATCAAAAACAATGTGAACAAGATCTACCAAGTAAAGGGCGAAATTATAGAGGGAGAGGAATATTTTGTCTCTGGGTGACTGCACAGACTTATTGTAATATTGTAGGAAGATAATGTGTAATAATTTTTTTTTTTTTTTTAAAGTAGACATCGGTCTTGGCTGCTCTGCCAATTTATGAGACCAGCTAAAGAAGTCGTGTCTTAAGTAGATATGTAATTTCAGTTTAGTTTACAGTACAGTTCTGCTGTAATGTGTCCCTAATTGCCAACTAAAAGAGTTGACCAAGGGCATAATACTGTCAAATAAAGAAAATATTATTTCTTGATTTTGTCTAGTTTAATACAAAAGTACAGCCTATTATGCTCATTACTGTAAAATAAAGTGCGACTTAAAACACGTGGTGTGCCTGCCACTTTTTCCCCTCATGTGGTCACAGTGGTAATGATTGTTCATGTGTGCATAAAAGCCAACTCAGCTGTGCGTGAAAGAGCTTACCGGTCAATAGAAGAAGAGCACATGTTGCACGCAGCTTTTTCTCTCTCCTGCACGTCAGCAAACACTGAACTTCAAATCACAAACAGTATAAACGTGTGTTTTTACATTCAGCTGTATGCTTTTTTTTTTTTGGAGCAGATGTCTCTTAGCAGGACCGGACATGCAACTAGGTATCATGTAATTGATTTTAATTTATGATGTGACAGTTGGATGTCTGATTTCATATCAGGCTACAACATCATCTGATCTATTATATTGTTATTTTTAGGCTATTATTTGTAATTTGGGGTGCTGTGAAAAATATTGCGGTGCTGAAGCCCTTCAGCAGCCACACAGCTGGAGCCTGTGCCCAGTTCACTCATTCAGTGGCTGTAATAACTGTTTATTTAGAGGCTACATGAAGGTTTTTTTTTTTGTAATTTTGGAGAGGTCCACACAAATTGTGGCTTTTGTCTGGAATGTGGAAGAGAGCCTGATGTTCAGACATTGTCCTGTGTGTGCAGGCAGCCTAGTTAACGACACAGCGACTGTATATTTTTTCTATTATGACATGGCTTTGTTTGGGTGGCGAGAGAAGAGCTTGAAAGTGGCTGTCTGAGACCAAAAACAACAGGCTATTAAATTGAGAGTGGAAATTAATAAATCGAGAGCATGGAATAGTGATTCGAGAGCTCAAATTATTAAAGAGCAGGGATTAGTCATTCGAGAACATGAATTTCCAATTATCGATTATTTAACACAGAATTATTATTTTTTTCCATGACAATTCTGGCTCTGTTACCATCTATACCATAGAGACTGAAAGAGGACGAGAACTGTTTTGAATAATTCAGTTCGGACCTTTGGGAAAGAGAGCAAAGACAATTCCTGTGACTGTCAAGCAACCTGACAGCAATTTATTGTATTTAAGTGCAGAGAATAATAAGGGAGCAGAACCACATCTTCCATATACATACAGTATATACTAATGAATAAATGAATAAATCAACAACTGGACTAATCAACCCCACAGGAATCATAGTTTGCATAATTTAATCATCTGCTTACAGTACACCTCCATCGTTATGTTACATTAGACAGCATCTAAAACTGACATAAATATGGAATCGCCTAGGTCAGGAGAAACAGTGATATTCCATTGAGGGCCATGAATACACAGGCTTTAATCTCAGTCAAACAACAGGTGATTTGATTCAGTCAGAGGGCTTAACTAATGAGAAGCAGGTTATTATCGTATTTAGGCGGAATGAAAAGTTGTTTTTTATATATTAATACTACTACTACTCACAGCACACAGATCATTAGTGATATTATGTAAAATGCATCATTTTGAGTGTGACACATTCATGTTACCCTCATGTGATCTTGAAGTTTTTATGAGCAGATAGCAACATTGGTGGTCGAGCAGAGTGGTCATTAACCCAAAAACCAAAAAGGAAGATGGAATTATCAGAAAGAGAATCTTAAAGAGAGTCTAGCAGATAAGCAACATGCCTGCCCAGGAGTACACCCAGTTCACCCGGTTACTTTTGGCTTTACCTTCATTTGTGTTTATTTTGTGTCAGAGATAACAGACAGCTGCTGAGAGCCTGGGAGCTTTAGGGGAGAGAGTCTGGGGCAGACTGGAGCTTCTGGAGGAAGAAACACCTGGGGTGTCACTGATTTTGCTCTGATGCTGACTTCTTTACTGTCAGGAGGAGAGCTCTCAGTTAAGGTTTTAAACTTTTGGAATTAAAAAGTTATTTTCACTCTTACTTCTCAACCTGTCTGCAGCAGTGACCCACGGAGGAGCCGACCTCGCTCGACTGTTTATTGTACACTAATTAGTCTCTATATCCATTGTTGGCTGCTGATGGGAGGGAAAATGTATTTTACTTTTTGAACTAAGAGAGAGGAGGGGTGAAAGAAGAGAGACAGGAGGGACAAAACAGAAAGATCCTGGCTTCTCTGGTGAGTGCACATACACACACAGTTGGTGCCTGCTGGCCGGTCTACGCTTCCTGCCATTGCCTCAGTAAACTAGTGCGTGCATGCATGAAGCGCAGGCATCTGCACATGCTCGTCTGACAGGAGGGGGTTAGGACGGGGAGCTTGTGACCCAAAACGATGGTATCTCACGTCCAGGAGATGAGACTCAACAATCGACTGTTTTTTCTAGGTTTTCTGACCGCTGCAATACTTGTTTGTCCATAAAAAAGGAAAAATAGAAAACATTGGGTCCCAAAACCCTGGGTGATATTTCCAAACATGTCATCGTGTCCATCCAAGTGTCCTAAACTCCAAGTTAGTCAGTTTACTTCAGGGGTGGGAATCTATGTGGATCCTACAATTCGATTTGATTCAGTTCTTCGGTCCATTTCAATTCAGAATGGATTCTAGATTGAATGAATAGAAAAGGGGGGAACATTGTCACTCTCATGCTGCAATTCCAGTGAAATACAATATGAAACTGGCAATTAAGTGGTCCACAGCCTCTTCGTTTTAAAAAGTTAACTGCATTAATGAATTAATTCATTAATTTGAAAGCATCTCACTGTCTTCTGCCTGTGTGAGAATAACAAAATGAGGGGGAGGCGTAGTGCTCCAGTGTGTTAATGTTTCTCCAGCAGTGGAGAGCAGCCTCTCTGCTGCACCGATAGCTTCGGGGAAAGCCAAGACACAGAGCAGGCGCAGAAACAGACTGAGCACAGAGTTATTTTCTTGCTTTAATTGTTTAATGCTGCAGTGTGTGTTGGTCAGTCGGTCTCATTTGTTACTCCTGATCCCAGTTCTGTTATGTTAACGATCTCCGGGCAACGCTTGAAATTAAGGATGTCCTGTTGTCTCGGGGACAATAAAAATAGCACAAAGATAACAGTGTCTGGGACAATTCTGCAACAGCAGAGCAACTTATCAGGAATGAAACTGTTGTGTTTGGTCATCATGGAATATTGTGAGAGGTTCAAATTCAAACAACGTTAAGGTGGCGTCACATGCACTCCTACACACTGTCATTGTGTTAAATTAAGTGTTTTACTATCAGAGATGATTTACTATGAGAGAAAGTGTGTATATATGAATTTCCATTGTGGTATACAAATTGGAAACAAGTTTGTTCTGTACATAGTGATGCATTTATTGATCACAGTTAGAAATAAACAAGAAACATTAACTCAGCCAATGCCTTAGAGAATAATGAAAGCCGATTGTGACCAAACAGGATGATTTTAGATTTTTATTCATACGTATGAGCAGGGAACAATGAGCAGAACATCCATGGTGAACCAGAGTAAGTCAATGAAATGATGCAATTTAGTGAAACAAAGTTATACAAAGCTATATTTAACATGTTGAGTGAAAAAAAAATCATTTCAGAACGATGGTTGTGAAGTCTGGGACAACTGAAAGTTGAGTTCAGGACAGTTGTGGGACACTAATGATGTCACATAAAGTGTTCATAATACACTTACTTTTATCTCACAATGGTAATTATTTAGACACTAGATCAAAACCTGCCTGCAACCACTGCGGTTTGTTAAGATGAATTACGAGATCACTCCAACGTGAACGTGAATTGATGCAGATTTTTGAACACGGCATCGCAATGCATCTAAAGATGTGTTCCATTTACCTTGGAGGTTGGAAGCTGGAGCTGGGAATGATGTCGCACCCGCATCGATCGGGTTCCAGTACAACAAGTTGGGAAAAACTTTTCTGAGTTTCCCTTTTCTGCTGGTGTTGCTTCGTCCAGCTCCTTGTGCTTTAGCCTCAAGGTCAAGTCAAGAGATCAAGTGGTTGTGTGTGGGTGTGTGAACACATGCACACGTGGACGCATGTGCATAGGTATGTTGAATTCACATGTATGTTGAACTCACCTTCAAGATCAGTGTGGCAGTTAACACTGATACTCTCTGTGCGTTCCATGTTTTAACCAGATATTTTACACAACTTCCAATTAATCTAATTTGCTGCAACTGGAGGCAATTTAAAATTCCTACAGATCATATAATCAATAAAACTGACTTTTCAGTCATGTTCTTTAGTTGGTATTGATTCTCAAATGCACTTCAAAAATAGATTTTCAACATTTCCAACATATAAAACTGTTTTTCTTAGAATATGTGCACTCATCATGTTCACCATTCAGATATGTTTGTCTTCCACTGCCCAGCAACCCCACAATTATCAGCCTGTCACAAGCTGCACAATGCGTATTGGTTTTTTTTTTTTTTACCCTTATAATTTACTACACACTAAACAAATCAGTGCTTTGTTTCGGGGTAAGGAGTGTCTAGGGCCATATTATTTCAAAAGTCTGACAGTTTGTTTCTTTGTCAGTGCGGTTCTTTTCAAGGGTCACACTAAGTCACATTTGAAGACACAAATGAAAGCTTTATTTCACTACTCTTTTACATAAATGTTAGAATTTCAGACCTTCTGTCAGTTTGATCACATGAAAAACAGTCAAAATATTTGAATGAAAAAGGAAGAAAAAAAAACATTTGAAGGCATTGTCTCAGAACTTAAAACCGACTCGCTACTTAATCCACATTTGCAGTGGCAGTTCCCAACAATGTTTTAACAAGCACACAGTGGGATATTAAAAGTATCTGTTGGTTGTTTCTGATTAGCTGCCACTGAACTCTGACTGTAATCCCATAAGCTCAGCCTCACAGCATACAGACTCTGAACAAGGCTACTGATAGGAGGAATTGCAGAGGAGTTGTTCTTCTAACTAGTTCTTCTAATCCATCATACACGGCTTATCACACATAACCTTGGATGGAAAAAATCCTTAGGTGGCCTAGTTGTCCAGATGACCGTGCCATAACCTAAAGTTTACAGTGTTATCCTCTGCCACAGGCAACATGTCCATCAACATGTCAAAAATCTTTTTTTTTAGCAAGACTAACAGGCCTCGATTCACTTAAGTTTGGTTCATCTTCCCTGTGCAGAGAAGAATGCATCAGCAAAATGACCAAATCCGAGTGCTCTGTGATTCATTAACTCAATGCAATAAGAGAAAACTGCCTAACAGAGGCTGCTCAAAGAATAAAGCCTCTTAAATTATATGTAAATCTTATCATTTTGCTGAGGTTGGGCTTTAATGTATTTGAAGTGGCACTAATGCATCTACATGTGCTAAAATAGCTGCTCCTCTATATTTGTGCAGCATGCACTGAATCCAGGTTACCAACATTGGCAGGTTGATATTACCCCTTTGGCCTCATTAATATGTATTTTAGGAAATGGCACTTTTAAGGTGCAGATATAAGGGAGGGGATTATTTGAATTCAAACTTTGGCCTATTTGCAAAGCTGGACAGCATTTTCGCTCCATGAAATTGTGCACAGCATGTGTTGCCAAAGTATAGCAGGTGGCCATCATTATTCTATCAGAGCCATGTACACTGACTATACAAGTTGCATAGAGTCTCGTAGGGCCCCCGCAAGATATGCAATGTCAAAGCGAGTGTCAGTGTTTACAGCTGAGAAATGAGAAAGTGAAGCATAGTCTATATATCCTCCTGGTGACAAAATGAGAGAAACACACCATGAGAATGAATCACGGGAGCAGCAAACATCCAGTCCATCTCCTGGTCTGTCTGTATTCTGTAACTTTGTGCCTGACAGTAGTGAGACTGAAATATATTTATTTATAACGTTCGATAAGCACCAATGAGTGTTTAAAAATTGCAGCTTGGAAAAGACAACTGCACCACACATGCATGCACGAAGTGAAGGTCTTGCTTTCCTCTTGCAGTGACCAGTCTTTCTAGCCTATATGTGTGTGATGTTACTCCTCGAAGGGGCACGTAATTTTAAAACGATTATTTAGTCTATAAGTCATGGTTTAATTAAAACCAGGAGTAGAGAAAGGATTCACATCCTTTACTAAAACCAATCTGTCACTATAAGTAAAAGTACTGCATTCAAAACCTTACCAAAGTATTGTTGCAGCCACATACCGCTCTGGAAATTTTAGTACCCCACCTTTAATTCATTCATGCGTCTAGGACATAATGTCCATTAGCAGGAAAGCTAACATTAGCTGGGGTTAACTGCCACTTTGTGTGCGTGCTCTGCCTACCTTGATTCTTTGTGACTCGCTCATCCAGCTCTGGCGTTGATCCGCTGAATCTGCACTGTCTGCTTCACCGCTTGGTGGCGCTGGGGTTTGAAACAGCTTGGTCCTTACATCTCAAATAATCGCAACAGTATGTGTGTGTTATCATCAAAATCTACTTCAAGTACTTAAAATAAATGTAGGCATTGTTCAGTAAAATTGTCTCTGCAGCCTTGTATTATATTTGATGTTTATGGATTATTGTTACTGCATTAATGCGCATGTTGCACTGAAAGGTTGAGCTAATTTTAACTACTTTATATACTGTTGGCTAGTTTAATCTACAGCAACGCATCATATTCTACAAGATCACCATATGTTTGTAGTGTGCCTGTCCTGTGAGAACAGCATGAGCTCAATCAATGAAGAAAATAGTCTGTTCAATAAATATTGTTTATTTTTTTATCTCATTCTGTTCTGTATAGGTGGAGAAAACTGTTTTAAAAGAAGGAGGATTGTGGTAGGAGCACGAGGGTATCAGGTGTGACTGTGTGGCAGTGGCAAATGGTTTACATGGCTCAGGGGTCAGGTAGGAGGGCCCTTAGCTTAGGCACCACAGAGGTCAGGACTGGCTCTGTTTCAGAGAATCATATGTCCAGACCCCAGCAACTGGTTTAATGTAAAAACAATATTGATTCATGTCATTTTTCAAATATTTAAAGAAACTGAAGATGGAAATAAGAACCACAACCCACAATTTATCTCCTCACGCAATGGACAAGACAGATCCCGGGGGAAAATATAAAGTCAAATTCCAAATTATCAATAGTTAAATGTTGTCTCAAAACAATCATTTCATACTGACAAAAGTGTGCAACAGACACACTGTTCACTGGTCTGTTCCAGTTATAAGTATTACAGGTTTCATTAGCCCTCAATAACAAACAAGGCAGACAATGCAGCTTCTAATGATAATGTGCAAATAATGTGGCTAAAACCAAAATCACAGCGCTATATCATACAATTTAAAAAAATAATTGTCAGTATTAAATTTAAACTAAGATAAATCATGGAGTATAATCTTGTGCCTTATTTATTATATATTCTGTCACCATCAATTTTAAAGCAATTTAAAAGTTCTATTTATGCGTTAGTATAATCACAAAAGTAAATGTGTAAATATCACTGTATCCATTATTTAAAGTAAAAACTGTGTTATGGCTTCAGAATGTTGCAGTATGAAGCTGGAATGACTTGGTTTGACCCTCGGGTAGCTTTCCCCACGAGGAAAGAAAAATGACAGTCATCAATCATTCTGAGTCAGTTGGGGTTGATTGGCATATCTATCCTCATTCAAGCTGTCTGTACCCATTAGTGAGTGGAATGATATGGGGGTCCTAATGTGTTTACAGGTGATTATTCTATTTTCTCTGCTATTAAGCTGCTTTATGGGTTAAACTTGACTTTTTTCCTCAACTGTCAATATGGCTCAACAGGAAAGGCCATTAAGTGTTATACATTTAATGAAAAAAAACAATTAATTAACTAAACAATTTGCTGTTTTTAATCTCCATATATCAGTCTTCACTAATGTTCATTAAAAGGATAGTGCCATTTCTCAATCTATGTCACAGAGGTGGGCTGTGAGTACTTCCTAAACCTACCTGCCAGCGATATCACCGGCGGGGATTTCACACTAATGGAAACTACAGCTCGCCGTTTCCTGGATTGTCGGCACAGCCTCCAGATTTCCAAATTTCAACCAGGGACGGATCCTGCAAAGTCTACTCCTCTGTTACCAACTATTTTAGAGAGTTGAGGTGTTGAAAGAATCTCTGCTTGATTAACAAGTTTGCACATACAGCATCACCTCCTGTAAGTAAAAGATGAACTTGAAGCTACAACATACTTATATGAACCTTCTGCTGAGGGAACAAAAACAAAAAGAGTAGCAGATGCTGAGGCTGTTACTGACCAATCCTGTCTCCTAGAAGATTTGTTTATTTACTTCTAATTTGCAAGCAGTATGTTGGGTGACATTTTTAATGAACGTACCAGCAAAGTTGCAAAATATTAGTGGTGAAAGTTTTTGGAAAAACAGTCATATAATTTATTAGTTTTCTAAATATATTCACTCTTGAACGACATCAAGAGCAGGGCACAGGTTTTCTTGCATCAGTGTGACTGTTTTATTATCTCTGACAATGTGTATAAACAGTAGAAACAAAGGAATTCATTTGAATCACTAGAAGTCTCTAGAACCCTATTACTGGAATTGTTGTGTTGTGTGATGTGTCAGCATATCGCTGTTGCTGGTGTTTCTGGAGTTAATAGACATGAACTTTGATTTTTACATTTATTAAAACTAACACTGTTGTCAACTTTCTAGAAGAAATGAAGCCACACTTTGGACCATTTCTTCCTCTCTGCCATGATTCTTTATGTTACCAGTTTCCAGCAGTGTTGACACACAAGATTTGACGTCATTGTCTTGTGATGTGCAGATGCCAGAAAAACATGCTGACATCGATAAAAGAAACTGATAAGCTGGGGGCTGAGGTTCTACCCAAAACCACTTGCTTCTGAAGAACCCTTTTTTTGAAGAAACAGTTTTTCAAAGGTTCCTGGTAGGACTAGGGGTTTCATTAAGAACCCTTAGTTCTACAAGGATTGATGAAATCCTTGAAGCACTCTTTCATCAGGGGTCTGTCGAGGATTTTTTGTACCATAATATAAAAGGTTTCTTGGTAATAGCCCTTGGGTGGGTTCTGAATAAAACCCTTCAACTATAAAAAGGTTCTCTGTAGTACCCCCTCAGGGTCCTTTTCCAACAAACTAGCTCTGGTTCTTGAACCGATTCCATTCAAGATTCTTGGAACCTTGGTGCTACCTTGTGAACCAACCCGCATTTCCACCAGTTTTGAGTGGAACCATTGTAATCAAGGATGTCATCAACAGAGGGTGTTACACACGGCACAGTGACCTGCAGAACATGACACACACACTTTGTTGCCCCTGCTCTTTATTGGTTCTGACTGGGAACCAAGTTTCCAAACCAGGTCATTTTTAGTGGAAATGCACAGAACAGTTCAAAATCGGGTGCTTTAACCGTAATGGAGGTGGTTCCATGTTGGTGGAAAAGGCATATCAGTGTGTTCTTCCTAGAACTCTTGGAATAAGTAAAGGTTCTCGGTAGAGCCCCTGTGGTGGGTTCTAGATAGAATGCCTTGGAATAGAAAAAGGTTCTCCACAGAACTCCCTGGGTGGGTTCTATTTTGACCCCTTGGAATATATAAAGGTTCTCAGTTGAGCCTCCTGGGTGTGTTCTTGTTGGCACCCTTAGAAGGTGGAAATTTTCTTGATAGGACCTCCAGAGAGAGTTCTGAGTGGAACCATTACACCATAAAAGGGGTCTCTGTAGAACCTCTCATAGGAGGATCTGGGTGGAACCTTCCACTGATGGTTTTGACCCTTTATGGTGGATTCTAGGTAGAACGGGTTCCAAGTGGAATCTTTGAAAAGGTTCTAGCAGGAATCAAAAGGATTTCTCAATCTGAAGAACCATTTATAGAGCGCATACGGTTCTGAAGGACAATTTGTCACTGTTTCTCAACTGGAACTGGTTCAGGGTTCCCATCCCTTAATGGAATTGGGTTTGGGTGTGTTTGTGGCAGAGGTGGTTCTGTCTGTACTTCACTGAACGCTACTCTCTGTCTCCCTGACTTATATTGTGCATTAGTGTGTGTGGGCAAGTGTATGGCTTTATTGCCGATTTAATTGTCAGTCTGCGATCTGCGGGTCCTTGCCTTTTGATGGGCCCTCATTATCATCACCACAGATTTACAACTGTGGGCGACGAGAGGTCAGCAAAGACAGAGGTTCAATGCCTTCCAATGATTGGATGATGGATGATTTAAAAAGCCACAGTAGGAGAATGTTATTTATAACCTCTGTGCTCAGTATTCCCATGCACAATAACGTGCATCTTCACAGACAGCCATCACTTCAAATATTATCAGACACGGAAGCAGTGATGATGTTTTTACTGTTCTTTCTGTAAAAAAAAATCAGTGCATTATATATTTTAAGCTGCATAATAACACTTTTAGTGCAACACCACTTAAGTGTCACAAATATTCCTCTTTTATTTTATTTTTTTTTAGCTTTTTCAGCACTATTATGAACTCTATTGATTCATGTGGTAAACTGAGTCATTGCTATAGTAAGAGTAAATCTACAGGAGGGATGAAGTACTGACACACAACATCAAAAAATGCAGCAATAAATCTTTTTTCTTTCTTTCAAATTCAAAATTGTCATTGTAGCCGTTAAGAACGAGATATATAAGCATTCATCAACGATACAGTGGAGTTAAAATATAATTACAGCCTCATTAAGTCAACACATCATCTCGCTGACAAATAAATGCAGAGGTGTTTATTTGCCAACTTGTCACATCCTCATGAGTTAAGAGTGTAATAAATATGGAGGGCTCACTGTTTGCTTGGTGCCATGAAAAAGGTCACACTTTGAAGATTTCAGGAGTACCTAAAAATAAAATATCTTATCAAGGTTTATGCATAATTAATGATTGGTCATTTTACATAAGGAGCGGGAGTTATCTTTCCCGCTGCCCTTGCCAATCATCTTGTGTCACTGCAGAAAGTTTGCCTAGATCAGCATGTGACCAATGATATAAAAATCCTGCCCACCTGGGAATCTTTATTGTGTTGCTGTAGAAACAAGCTATTCTCTCAACTCTAATTTTCTGGAGTTAATTAGGTCTTTTTCTTTTACATGTCTGGTTTGCACAGCAGTTGTTCATAAAGCTATTGTTAGACTCTCAAATCTTGATTTTTAAAGATCACCAGATCTTTATCCCCTGACATTTTGAAATTCTTTTAAAAAAAAATATTCTAAATATATAATATAAACAATGTACACTGTCATTTTTAAAGTGTTTCTTTAGAGCTGTGCACTGCAAGTGAATCACAGATTCTGCCTTTGATTTTGATTATTGAAATTGAAAGCTCATTTCAAATGATTTTCATTTAAAGGAAAAATATGTAAGTTCCTAGCATTCAGAGTTGAGAACTGCAGTCCAAATTGCAAGTCATAGCCATATATGGTGTATTAAATAGTTTGAATCCCTATTCAATAGCCTATGTGTTCTATGATTGAAGCGAGTTGTTTTACCCCCCCCATCCACTCCTCCTAGACTCTAAGCTCTGTTAGGTTACCTGAAGGCTGCAGGGATGCTGAACCTCCACAAGTGCAAAAGGAGCGCACTGTTATATTTTGAGAAAGATGAGGAATTACAAGTCCTCCACTGTAAATCAGCTGTTTACAACTGTTGATTTTCTGTTGATGTAAAGTTAAGCCTGTGAAAATACACACTCTGGAGCTGAAGTTCAGTGACTGCCTACTATACTGCCTGCCAGACTCCATTAACATGTTGCTGAATTTTAAACATTATGAACATCTACTCCTTCTAAAAGATTATTTACAATTTCTTACGACTCAGAAACAGACAGTAAATAATTCACCGAACGTTCAGTGTTAATTTTAACAGACCAAAATAAAACATTCGTCAAAATCGTATGTGTCTACATGGCCCTGGCTCTGTAAATGGGAAACAGAAAGTGTCCCGGAACGAGCCATACAACACTATTCCTGATCGGCGACAGGTCATGTCTGTGCCTGTACACGGGACAAGGAGAAAGGGAAGGGGGAACGAAAGGGCCGGTAACTCTTCTGAAGGAGCACTGAAGGAGGATTTGTTCGGTTGCTGGAGTTCAAATGTAAACAATCTTTCTCCAGAACAGGGCACCGTATCTTTAATTTTAGTTTCTCCTACACACCTGGAAGGGGAAAGTGACATGAGGTGTCTGGAAGCTCCCTGCTCGATGCCACTAAATCTACGTGCATCCAAGAAAAACAAAACATCACGTAGGTTTGTATCCATTTTTTGGGTTACCGTGTCACATGAATCTGTCTTTCCCTCTTGTCACCACACCAAATCAGTCAAGGACAAGCAGATATGACAGCACAAACAATACACTAAGAATGAAGAACAAACAAATATAAATATATAAGTAAATCGACTGCACGTAACAGTATGTCCACCTTTTTAACCAAAAGTGCTTTTTTTTAAACAAAAAGAACATGATTATTGACATAGCGTTGACGCATAAGGATGGCCCCCTCGAGCATCCATCTCATTTTGCATGTATCTACATTCTGTCAGAGTATTGAATTCAGATGGGAAATTGGCCCAAGAATGAGGTAGTGATTGCTGACCACCCCATATGTTTCCTGTCATACAAAACTTCAATAATCTAAAGAGCATCTGTCAAAAAATAATGCAGTCAGCAGGAGCTGTCCATTTCCATTTGTGAGCAACATAATGCGACTATCTGAAAGCTGGCAGGAAGCAAATAGTATGACTCCTGGTTATGTGGAATTTATGAATCTTTAAGTGATACTATGGGTCACGTCAGCCATACTAATTGTGAGATGTTTTCATGAGACAAAGCGGGCTGTTCGTGTGGTTTCCCACATATCCGCAGTGTTACATCAAAAAGGTGATAAACCAGATAATAAATAATGTGGTAGCCTGTTTAAAAATATACAAAAGTGATGCAAAACTGGTTTGTCTGAAGAAAAATAAAAAAAAGATCTTTAATTCTACCTTTCATTCTTGTTTTATCCAGGAGGTTTTGAGCACACACTTTCTTTCTCGGCAAACAACATTATTTTTTTAGATTTTCACTCATGGGAGCTGCCCAGTACAACCAGCCTTGAACTGTTAGCTTTTGAAAATTTTCACTAAAGCAAAATGGAGTAGGTTTCCTGTCTTAACAGCACCTTAACAGTCATCAACAATAAACAAGAAAAAAAAAAAAAAAAACAACCTCACTCTTCTGCTTGCTTTTAAGAAGCTGCTGCTGCCCCTGTATAGTTGTGCTTCATGGTAAAAGTTGCAGTTATAGTCTGAAACATTGACTGTATATAAAGATAGGATGATATGACAGCTCCCCAAAGTGAAGGCAAAACATATCAATTGTCTGGTGACTGGCCGTAGTATCGGTCATAAATCCTGCCCCCGCCATTTTAGCAGACAGGACATGAGCCAAACTAAAAAAAAACTAAGCACATGTCAAATAAATTTCTCCTGTTCTGATGATGTAGTTTCAAGTGTTTGGTAAATGTGATAAGTTTGGTTTTAATTTGTTATTTGTTGTTTGCAATTGAGTTGGATGGGTCTATGGGTGGGACTTAATAACAATGGCTCCAACCCTGATCACTACTGCGAATGGGCTTTTCTGTGGGTCCATGTAAAAAAGTCCAGTAATCAGATTGGTAGGCTCTTAAGTTGTCGGGCAATGGTGCGGTCAGAAATCTATCTGCCCAAAGTCAAATTTTCACTTGCTTCTGTACAAATTGTTTTATTATAAATGGTTGCCAAAGAACACCAAAGACTTGCAGATAAATTCCACCAGGCACGGCTTGTCGCATTACAGCTGTGCTATGCAAAATTAATTAAACCGTTAATTTTTATCAAAATAGTTAATAGTATAATAGTTAAAAATAGTGTCTGTGTACAGACTCTGGCTCCAGATGAGGTCAGCAGTGCAAGATGTCAGCGCTTGTATCTATGATATGATACCTCATTGTTGTCATGTCGTCCATCTTCAAACAGTCAATGGTCTGAATGTGCAAACAGTGTCAAGAGGCATTCACTTCTGCAGAGTTTCAAAAAGTTGGCACTTTAGTAGTCAGAAGAACCTGTTAAGATGTACCAAACTGTCAAACTTGCTATTTCTGTTTATTCTTTACATTTTTATATACCCATGTGGATGACAGTACTTAACATCTTATCCAGTTAATTATAGAATAGCTGTTGCTATCACATTATCTAAATTATTAAGTCATTGCCTCAGGCACGTACTGATCTTAAGATGTGTAGACACACGTTGCCTGAAGCCTAAAAACACAGGGCCTATGTTATCCTGTTATAAATTACAATAAATCTTTTTTTCAGCCTTATGTTACAGTTGATCTCATGTTAATTGATGTAAACATTTAAACAAGGTATTGAATGAATAAATCTATAATATATTTGTTATTTTCAAACCAATGCCATATTCACTTTTTTTAAAGTTCTTCGTTAATTTTATTTTTTTCATAGCCAGTATAGCAAGATGTCCAGAACAGTATTGTGATGTCTGAGTACATCCAGTACAGTGGGGAAAGTTTCAAATGATGTGGGGCAATTATCCATTATAGATTAATTAAACTTGCCAGCCCTTTTGTAATCTAAATCTAATTGACTCATTAGAAAATAAATTGCACAAATTAATGGTCTGGAGAGTGCATGGACAAAAATAAAACATTATTTTATTCTGCTCACAGCTTTCAGGAAACAGAGGAGCTTTTGTTTGGCATGAGGCACCTTACATGGAGGAAACTTATGGAAATTATAGGATTAATACATGGCTAATAACATGATTAAAAAAAAAACCTTTGATAATTTTGAGTCCTTTCACATTTTTATTCTGCAAACAATTTCTAAACAGACCAGTCACTTACTGGCTGTTCACTTTTCTTTCCATTTAAACTTCATTTTGTTCATTAAAACACAAAGCGTCTTTCACCTTGCCATTGCACTCAGAGTAGTGTTAGACATGTATGATTAAAATAGAAGTAATTGATTTTGTTAGACTCCCTGTTAATGAAAGCCAGCAAAATAATTGACAATGTGCTCTCACCCTCAGCAGCATCTTCCACTTATGTATCCCTTGGTTGAAAGATCCTCAATATTTAAATAAACATAAATGAGGTTGCTGCTAACAGGATATCGACGGCGCACATCTTAAAATACGGTGATATATGAAACTACTTTCCGCAATGAATGGACACGCTATAGAAAGCCATTATGTGCCCGCCATTAACAGTGCATCATTTTAGAAATAAGCTGATCAGCACTTTTAGAGATGTACGGTCACTGCCATTCGTAGAGGAGATAGATGGCCCCCTGTGTTCATTATCATTTGGATGTGTGTGGAGTCGCTCGGATCCGCAACACTTTAGAAAAAAGTGAGAAAAAGATAATTGTTCCACTGTTAAAATTTAAATATGCATATTTGCACAGTACGCAAACACATGCATCACACATTTGTCTCGGCTGCGAGACTTTAAATCCTAGGTTGTCTTTGCACTGTTTTTACACTCTTTCTTTAATGGTTCGTGGTATTGTCACGTCTAACACGGCATGTATATTTTCATCCAAGGTAATTTTAAAAAATGCCATTATTTTTTGATGCAAGAGCCATTACAGTTTGTTCTCAGGCTTTTTATGGCAAGGTTTATTACAAAAACAGTTTATGTAAAAAATGCCTGTATGTCCAATGGCTTTCAACAAACTGCATATATTTGTATATAAATTGATAGTAGGCCGTGTCAGTGTTCCAGTAATATATGAACCATATTGACATGTAGGGCTGCAGCCTATGAGAACCGATTCCAAAAGAGAAGAAATCATTAAAACATTTTAATATGGATTCTGCTTACTGATTCCTACACTAATTTCACTCAAACTATGTACTGCAGCCACCTACCGTATATCGTCCTGGCTGTCTGTCTTCACATGTGAGCTGAATACATGCATGTCTTCACTTCTCCTGATGTACTTTTATTTTCAAATCGTGATTTGATATACACTTTATAAGGCCGGGATAGTCGTAATGTTACAGTAAAGTAGCCTGTGTAAACCCCAAAATATCCAAGAAACCACCAAAAAAAAAAGAGTCCACTGTTGTTACGGCTATCTAGCTAACATTAGCTTAGCTCAGAGTTTCTGTTGGTAACATTTATCCATGATAATTAACGTTTCACACACCTCTGCTGTGAAGAATGCAGGAGGACACTGAAAGAATTGTATCTGGGAATTGTTAAGAGCCAAAAATCGATAAGCAGAATTGGAATCACTGTCAAAATAGTTCAAATTTCAGATTTTCATACAATCAGAGAAAGTAAAAGTTTATGTCCTGCTCATAGTTCAGGTAGCGCATCATGGAGCGTCTCTCCTGCTGGGCCACTGCAGTGCTGTCAGCCACAGTTTAAGGTCACACCGCTCTCCATTTCTACCAACCTCCGCTTCCATCACAGTTAGTTTTGTGGTTTTGAAGTGATTTTGATCAGTTTTGTGAAGTCTACAGCCTACCATGTTTGCATTGCTCTGTGTACAATAACATAGCTAAAAAACGAGCAACACTTCACTTCAGGTTTCACCTTCTCTCACTGGGTAACCACCAGCACATGTAAATATCAATAATAATAAAGTTTACTTGCAGTTATACAAAGTGCTTTACAGACAAGACATTAAAATCCTGAGTATGAATGATTAAACAGGCAGGCATAAGGAACAACTTGGTTTAAGTGGATGATTTAAAACCATACATAAAATACCAAGGATAAAATTTACAATTTGTTATTTATAAGGTATACAGTTTCTCTTATTCTCTGGATTATGCAAATAGAAAGGAAAATATTGCAGCAGGTTTGCTTGGACTTTTCCCAGCTGAGTTATTTTTTGCATTAAGTTATAAGGAGCATCTTTTTTTTAAACTTTGAACAGTTTCATTGGTATTGGCTGTGATAACTGCCAGTAAAGCTCCAAATAGTTCCTAATTTTAATTGACATGTGCCAAAATATCTAGAAACCATTTACTTATTTTGTTATATAATGTAATCGTGTGTTGAATAACGGCAAAGAGGTATAGCTTCTGAATTAATTCCAGAACACATCGAAGTATGGGTGGAAGTGGAGGGATGTGAATGCTTTATACTGCATAAATAAGCATGGGTACTTGTGGAGAAACTATTTCAAAACATACAGCACAATCATACAGCAATTACAGAGTGGACCTCAATGCAAAATTACATCATTTGCATAAGAGCTTCCAATACCTTCTCCTGATGCCTCTAGTTCTGCCGTGAACAACCCGGGGTCTCCCAGTTGATTACAGCGGGCCTGGCAGACACTTGCACGATGATTCATGCAATCTTACTCATCATTTTCACAGGATTGCCTCAATTATACGTCTTATTACACTGAGTATGATGCACTCGATAAATGAGCTGTGTGGAAACGGGTAAAATAATGTCACCTTCTTTGAACATCCCACAACATGCATTGTAATGAATTGTATCTGCTGAGGAAATTGTTTTTGACCGTCAACAATAAACAACAACCAACATTTGCACCGTTTTCAACAAAATACGGATCTTGCCAAACCTTTAGCAGGCAACATTTAGAATAGACATTGATAAATTACTTGTCCATGATGGTAAATTTTCTATATTTATGTATTATTTCAATAAAGTTTTTGCTGATATTTATCAGCTATGATAATATCTGATTTGACAGATTATGTTGAAGCATCAAAGTTAAGTTCTTGGGCAAAATGCTTGATAGAAGCCAACGTTTATTTGTTCAGTTTTTTGATGTACTTCACTAGAAAAAAATAAATGAACATTTGAAGAATCAGAACGGTTCTTTGTTTGTGTTGTAATAATGATGTAAGTTAGATTTGGTTCAGTCAGAGCTGTGAAATATTAAATGATCCACCTTTGCTCACCACATCTGAGCCTTTCTTATTCTCATGTGTGCATAAACTACAGGTGATACGAACTTGTTTGTTTCGAATCTACAAAAATATAAAATTATCAGCAGTGAGAAATGATCAATATTGTGCATCCATAAAGAACCTTTTTTAAATGGACTGGGGTCATGTTACTTCACAAACAGAAAAATAATCCCGGATGGTTGTGTAGGGTGAAGAAATAGCACTGGTATTGAAGGGTATCTTCAGCTTGTGAAGGTATTGAACCGGAGCAGTGTTATTCACTGTTTTTCCATCCAAATATATTGCAAATATTAACAGAGTTTTGAGTAAACGGCAAAAAACATATGCTAGAAATAACATTGTGTCTCTAATCTTAACAATCCAGTATTGAGATCTAGACATAAGCTCAGTTTTACATAACAAAAATGCACAACCTCTTAAACACACAGCACAAAAGATGATGAGACAGGTGACAGCTTAATGGAACTGAACATTTATTCAAAGGCAGCACTGCATGACATAAGATTTATTTTAGCCAGCAAAATATGACATTACCGTGTTTAAATGCAACATTCTCAGGTCATCAGTTTGTACCTATTAATGATTATATCCTGAGCTGCCTCACAAACTTTATCAATACGTTACTGATTTGCAGGCTATGTACAAAAACTGTGTTCAGTGAAACAAAAACAATAATAAAAGCACAGTAGCAACCTACAGCTTTAAAACACACTAAGAGATCTTACAAACCAGATGATCTTTAATAGTTATATCAGTGGGTATTCTGGGCCTTAGAAGCCCGAACATCTGCTCTGTTTAATCAGTCAGTTTCAGATTTATTCTTAGTTCTGACATCAGTGCTGGGTCAGTTTTGGTTCTGGGTGCAATGTGGGGCTTGTGCTACAGTCTTACCACACTGGTGGCATCAAGATGAGGGAGTAAAAGAAGAGATGTTTTCCTCTTCAGGAATTAGGGCTGATGAGGTTCAGTGGTGGCCCGTCATGTCCTTTCTCGTGGAGAGAATCCAGAATCCTTGTCTGCTGTCCTCAGTACGTCTTGAGGGGATCTGAAAAACCTGCAACGACAACAACAACAGGGCCATTACATTAAGTCCCCATAATGAATCAAAATGTCATCAACACTCTCAAAATGCTGCTTTAACATAATAGCCATTAGCAGGGAAATAAAAGAAATGGAACTACACTGTACATCCACGCCACACCCCATTAAGTGTAGGTACAGAATTTATCTTTTAACTTTTGCTTTGACACCATTTAATATCTCACAGCTGTAAAACTTAACAGGTGTAGCTCACACATTTCAACTTGAAAAAGTACACACCTCTCCCTGCTATACCACATTTAAATCCATTTTCTTTTTCTGAGACGGCCCTTGCTCACTGCAGTTTCAAAGTAAGAAATGTTCAGTCATGGCATTTACTGCTCATTTCTCTCCTGATATGTCACATGAAAAACACCACATGGACATTTTAACAAGGCCAAAGATGTGATTTTCACTGGAGGGGGGTCTTTAATGTTTGCTATGTTGCAAAAATTGTCACGGCACACAGGTCCTCGGATCGCCATGGTCAACATTCTTGTTTGTTTTTGTCCTCAGTACTTCTTGGTTTCATGTACAAATGCATGAGAAGACTTTCAGAACAGAAACAGCTGATCAATCATGTGAGTTAAAGGTTTGCCATGTTAGAACTTGCCCGATTAGGCAAACAAACTCTTTTTTTCCAAAAAGCAAAAAGGAAAACAAAACACCAAAGTGTAAAACCTTTTTTTTTTAAATTCAGATTTTTCCATGTCCATGTCTAATGCAATACTTCAAAATATGTTGATGGAAACGAGGCTAACAGGTATCAGTATAAAAAAGTAATGCAGCCAGTGTTTATGCACAAGTACCTGATCGCGAGGTGGAATTTTCACAAGTGCATTTTTGGGAAACTTTCAGAATTGTAGAAGGTAGAAATACTCATACTGGTGCTTTGCAGAGTGAGAGTTTACATACAAAACTCAAGATAAATCCAGTAGAAAATATACAAGGTAAATTTATTTATCACTATACAACACAGGGTTGAAAAAAGAAGCAATGTTTGATGCATTGATGCAGATTAAACTGCCTAAAAAAATAAATGAGTACTGACAGCCTACTTTTATGCTGCCTAAAGCAAAGCAATCCTTGCAGATATGAATCATGTTTTCAGGCATTCGCAGAGCTAGTGCAGGTCATCTTCTGTACCTAACCCAATTTTATAATTGTTGAGAGAGAGCTGAGCCAAAAAAAGAAAAAAAAAAAAAAACACAAAAAAAAAACCCTAATAGAATAGGAGGCTTGCTCTATGTGTGGAGATAAAGAGGGCCAAAAAATCTGATACATGATTAAAACGCTTCTCTAGTTGCCAAACTAAAAACAAAAACTTGACCCTCTCTTTTGATGTATTCTCCCTGCTTTGCTCCATCTTTCCTCAAACTCCCCCACTGTATCTCCAGCTCCTCCCCTGCCGTTCCGTCCCCACTAAATCAGATTGAGAGTCATAGATCACCAGAGACTTCACAATAATTTATATGCAAATCGGATGCCATCTATTAGCCTTTCACAGAATCAGTTTAGATTATGGGAGAAAACAGAGCAATGCCTGCACCTGATCTTCTTTTACAGGCTCCCCCCCAAAGTGGCAGTGTATTGTCATAAAACCCTATTTTAGACACCACCTGGAGATGTTTAAAGAGATTTAGCCACACTTGTGATGCAACCTGATATCATACCCTTATTCCCCAGGGCTCATTTGATGGATGCTTGGAAATGTTAAGAATTAAATTGAACATTAAGATAGTGCTAAATCTTTTTAAGGCAGTCAAATGTATCCTACAATATTGGAGGGAATGAAAGAGCATAAAAATGGACATAATATTAATCCCACAGGAAATTCTTTTGCCAGAGATGTGCTCAAAAATTACTGTAAAATAAGAATAGAAAAGAGTAATAAATATTCAGTGCATAAGGAGCAAATGCTAACATAGGCAGCTAATAGAATAGCAATAAATGTAAGATAAATTAAAATAAGTAAACTAAAATACACTTAAAATAGAAAAGCAATACTGACAATGACACTGAGAAGTAAAATACAAAGACTAATATTGCACATTAAGGATTCTAATGATTAAAGCTGCTGTATATGACATTTACTTTCTCTGAAGGTTGCAGAATCTCAGACCAAACCAAATGCTAACACCATTTTGGCTCTGGTTTCCAGCAGTGACTCCTGAAACTCGGATGAAACTGTAAAACTAGGAAGTCCTGATCAAATATGCATTGAGTTTCTGTCACTATGTTACCTGTTTCTTGCTTAAAATGTCTTCAGAACTGTATTTTAATGCACTGTTTAGCTGTAATACCAGAACATTTCTCACCGTACCAGATAAACAGAAAAGCTTGCATAACAACATACACAATTTGACATCATTCTCTGGTCAGGTGCCATAACTCAACTATATCTTTATGTAGACAATAGTTGTTTGTAGATATTTAGTAAGGCTGATTGTTGTATGTTGCACTTTTAATCATCCATCCATTATTTACCTTCAACATTTTCACAGATTAAAACTTCATTAACAGACAAAAGTTTTGTGTACCATTTTTCCAGAGCTTTATATTGTTTTTTTTTTTTGTTGTGAAGCCATCTGTTGAATAAAGACAGGCGGACACTGGCAGCTGTTTCAAACGAGAGCCTTGTTGTTTTAATATTCAGTTTGTTTAAAGTGTTTGTGCTTCATGAATTAATGTTTCACATAACTAATTTGCTACTAGAATTGTTCTTGTTGTTAAATAAAACTTAAATTGTTTTGTACTTCATTAATTATGAATCATTGACTTCTTAATTCCCGCTCCTTTTTTCTCTACACCAATAACAGTTGTTACCTGGTTCAGCTTTACTTTTAAAAGCAACATATAGTCACATCTTAAGTTAGCTTACGTTAGTAAAACACTATCTAAGTAGCCAGCTTGTGTTAGCAAATTGCCAGCTAATGTTGTCAAACACTAGCTAATTAGCTAGCTAATGTTTGATGTAGTTTAGCTGGCTAGTGTTTTGCGAACATTAGCTAACTTAAGATGTGAACATATGTTGATTTTACAGGCTGCAAAGTAACACCTTTTAACCATCTTGAAAATTTGGCTTTCTACTCAATGTAGACGAGCCAAGCACATATTTAATTAAAGGAAACAACAAGTTGACTGAGTTACCAGGCTTGCTCAAATATTATTGGCGCACAGATCAGAAAGGGGCGGGACTTAGAAAGGGTCAATTAATTGACTGTCAATGTGCCATTTGTTGAATATGGAACGGGGGGCAAGAGCAGCCGTTTCGAGGAGAGCCTTATTATTTTATTGCTCTGTTTGTTTAAATTGCTTTATGAACGTTTCACATAAATAATGTGCTGCTATATCTGTTTAAATAAAACTTAAACTTAGAAAAAGCCATGCATTTTGTATCTTATAAATCATTAATGATTAATCGATGCTAACAGGTTCAACTGTCGGTTAGAGAAAATGCACAAAATGTGCATCCACTGCAAATGACTTGAAAGTAATATACATCACACTGAAAAAAGTAATATTGCCAATGATATTGAAAAGTAATATAGACAAGGAAAATGTTAGATGGACCTCAGCTTTAATTAATTAGATCAAATTTCCTTTCAAGAATACAGTATGTATAACTGACTGCCTAAATAGAGGTACCATAATGTAAACTGTACCCATTGTGAATAAATAATAGCTTCCACCCTGAAATACTCATGGGGCAGAGTGGATGTTTGCCATACACCATGCCATTGTTTCTGTGTACCTGTGCAGATATATTTGGCTCATATTTTGTGCACAGCAATAATATTTTGCTGTTGTTAGAAATGATGGCTAGTTTGGATGAAGGCACGAGCGAGTAATGGGTTAGGGTGCTGCATCTCTGCTAATTAAATGACGGTGAGCAAGCAGATGAGAGAAATGCTTTAATTTTTCAAAGGTGACATGCAACCAGGAACATTATGTGCCAGCTATCAGCATACATAACAGGTAGAGAGGCATCAGCTGACAGGTTCTCTAATGAAGGGCTGCAACACTGCAATGTTTTATCCATCTGCTGTCATATTGTCTGGCCAAACATGTCAAAGCATTCACACTGTTGCTGTTGTCCCCACTACTGATGTTTACCTTCATCATTGCATGTCAGTACACAGTGGCCTACTCCTTCCAATTATTTGTTCAATTACCAAGACACAACACATACTGTACAGAGACAGTGTCAGGGTATTTTTAAGACAGTAAGTTCATGGTATCCATAACCAGCTAGTGTGGGAAGACTACTAAAGTAAAATATATAGATGCTCCAGTGTGCAAACTTTATTTAAGAATAGTTTGGTGATGCTTAAATGAACCTCCATTACATTCAAGCCCGAATGAGTTCACACAACACTAACTAAGCCTTTCATCACCAAGTAAATATCTTTGTATCCTGTAGTATACTGTTAAAACTGGGTGGGGGCAAGTGACGCAGTAACCAGCACGGCAAAAACCTAAGACGTGTCCATGAAAGATTTCTGATGCGGCATTCAGAGAAAGGATTGCAATCCAAAATAGAAAGCGTCTGACAGCAAGGACATAGCGTGTAGCTTTTCTTCGTTGGAGACCATTGAAAGAAGAAGTGACTGAGGACAGGCATGGATGTAGCATTCCTGCTCATGGACAGCTTGGTATTTGTAAAAGATTTAGAGCAGGCTATGTAGCTTTTACACTGCCTGCACCTGTTAAGGCCCCTACACATGATCAGCGGTAAAAACGCTTTGTGTTGGCCGTCCCATTGTTTTCCTATGGAGAGAGCAGTGGCGCCCGACTAAGCGGTACCGCTAACCCTCGGCGTGGCGCACCTCTCGGATCTGCCGCTTACGCTGCGCTCAAAGTTCAAATTATTTGAACTCAAAGCTCAAAGTTCAAATTATTTGAACTTTGCTGCTGACCTTTCAACGCGCAACCAATAAGATAACAGCTCTATGTGACGTGCCAGAAGCGACTCATACAAGCAGAGGAGGGAGAGAAGCGGAAGAAAAACTCATTCTCTGTGTGTCTGAGTTCCCTGAATTATATAATACCACTTTAAAAACATACCACAATCTCGGTAGGAAGAGTGATGCATGGCGAAATGTCAGTAGCAAGATCGGGCTATCAGGTTTGTGAATACTATACGTATACGTATATTATCTTTATCTTCTCGTCTTCTTTCCGGTGTAACAAGTAGCGTTGGTGTTGCAACCGTGAATACCTCGCACTTGTTGATGACGTATCCCTGAGCTCCGCCGCGTCCGCTCAGCACCTCTGCGCCCTACCTGGCGGTGAGCAAAGAGCAAATTTCTTATCATGTGAAGGCCCCTTTATTGTCTTGAAACTGTAGCAGATTTCTCTGTATTTTTCTCGCCCAACTACAGATTTTCCTCATCGACCAGTAGTT
Source organism: Lutjanus argentimaculatus (assembly GCA_034769285.1). Classification (NCBI taxonomy): domain Eukaryota; kingdom Metazoa; phylum Chordata; class Actinopteri; order Lutjaniformes; family Lutjanidae; genus Lutjanus; species Lutjanus argentimaculatus. The sequence continues at coordinate 5,945,274 of JAWZSL010000009.1, read as the reverse complement.
TTAAGTTCAAGCCATTAGTCGACTAGTCATCACACACTTATGATATTAATTTAATTATTGAAATGTATATGTTTGGGGCATGAAGCGAGACACTTTTTAAATGCTAACAGCAAAAACCGTAAAGACTCTGAATGTGTTGGAACAACCAGAAGGGTGATCATTGAAAATGTGGGAATACAGAACTTCCAACTTCACAAAAACAAATACTTGCGGACTTATCGTCACTATGGACGATGTGTATGTAAAAATCTAGTTGCTTAGTAACAAACCGTCTCTTCAACCGCTTCACTCCTCTTGTCCCCTCATGAACCCACCATGTTTTCATCGTCCCCGGACCCAGAGTCCGGTCAGAGCCGGTGTAATGTTATATACCCTGTTAACCGGCCTCTGTTGATTTGATCGCAGAAGCTGTGTCACATAGGACTGCTTAGCTGCTGCTGAGCTAACTTGCTATTGGCAGCTACAGCATAGTTCACACCAGTGCGCCAGACAAAAAGGTCTGCGTTGCAACAGATTCCCCGGGCCTGACGAAATGAGAACGTGGTTGACTATGACTTTTTGCACCGTCTAATGGTTTCATCGACTATTAGTGGGCATCCCTAGTGGGCATTTGTCATGAGCACATTTTTGTATATTTACTTTCACTGCCTGAAGGGGAAAACAAAAGATCAGCACTGCAGATTTAATCATGGATTAAAACCATTAATTTCACCCTACATTTAGATGTGGCAGTTATTAATAACAAAAATCCAACTGCAGTTGGAGAGAAAAAGAAAAATATATTTAGGCAAAAGTACGAGCTGAAGGATTTTGCAATTATATGATCAGCGTTTCATTCACCAAGGCAATATTTCCACAACAGCAGATATTTAGAGAAGGAAAAACACCAGCGTTTAACATCAATGATGGCTCAATTCCATTGAAGTAGTGTTGCAGCAAGCGATAATTAGAGTCATTGCAAATTTCCAGAACCCAAGTTAATGTATTATTTTGGCTGAACAGTCCAAAGCTAAAAAATGATTGAGACTACAGAGCAAATCAGCAAATATTCACAATTGAGAAAGTCATAGAACTGATGGATTTTACTTAAAAAATAACAATTAGCCTCATCATTAATCAGAATTGCTGCAGATTAAAGATTTAGGTTTAGGAGCTTTTGTATTTTGTTCATTTTAGAGGCCCCTGTGGACAAAAGTGGGAGTGTTGCCACCATAATGACCTCAATAATGTAAAAAAAAATCATATCATCTAAATAAAAATTCCCCCCTGCTTCTTTTTAATGGGCTAACATACCACTGCAGCTCTGCCTGGGAAAAGGTCAACACAGGCTCGTTTCATCTGATTTCACGGAGAATCCGACCCACTGGCAGACATTAAGAATAACTATACAGAAATAGCCGATCTTCTCGCCAATGTTCCTGTTTATATAGGCTATGCAGAAGCATCAGTAATAAACTGAGACTGTTTCAGTTTACAACCCCATGTAGTAGCTTTAATATTCTGGCTGTCAAGAAAACGGATAATCGACCAGTTGTTTCAGCTCTACATTCATTGTCCCAGTAACACATGACAGCGTGACGTTTAGCCAGCATGCACAATCCCAGGATACATTGTATTATGCTCTTTTTCAAATCCAATGATTAATGTTGCCTCTATTGATTAGTTAAATGATGCGCTGGCTGGACCCTAGCTGAACTCATTTCTCATTCTCTATTGATTGATTGATTCTGCCCAATGGTCACGGGATAAATCAACCTCCAAAGCATCCTAGCAAGTATATAATCGCTCTTAAATAAGACGTGTGATACAGGACCTATATTTGATTTTCATTATATCTATGATATGAGAAACTTAACTATTTTGGTTTACACCACATCACATGGTGTTACAGGTACACAGGCAGCTGCAGCCACCCACAAGAAGTAAGCGTGCAAGTGTGAAAGCAGCGACAAAGGCAGTGTTCAAAATACACATGAAAAATATGTATTTAAATTATTATATTTTTAGAGTTTTGTGTTTCTTTCTTTGCAGGGTTAGAGAGAGTAGTTTAACAGCAGTGATGAAGTAAAAGAGAATATTTTAAGCATCATTTGAAATTCAATTTCTCGGTGGATTTTCGATTTAAACTTTTACAAGTTGAATTGAGGCTGTTGTCATATAGTCAGACATGGGAAAAGTACACACAGTCTGTACTCAAGTTAGAAGTACAGATGCCTTTGTAAAAAAGTCGGGTAAGAGTAGAAGTACTGAGTGAAAAAGTACAGTTTCTGAAATACACTCCAAGTATAAAAGTAAAAAGTCGCCCTCTGAAGGACATGTCTATTGACTGCCTCACCTTTTCTCTGCAGTCAAGTCTTCTAATCTGTTTTGTCTTGTTACGTCTTTTACGTAATGTTCGTCTTGTCAGGTCTTTCATGTCACTTTCACCTTGTTAGGTCTTTTATGTCATGTTGTATGTTGTCAGTGTTTTCTGTACTCCTTCATCCTTGTACTGTACCTTTTTTTGCATTGTATGGATACACTCATGTTAGTTTTATGAGTTCCCCTTCCATTGTCTGACGGATGATGGATACACCTAGTATTGTCTGTCCTATCTATTATTGCCCCATCCATTCCATTTAAGCTGAAATCGGTTTTGATGTTAGGAAGCCTGATATTTCTGTGAATGTAAAGTACAAATATTTGTGTTGAAATGTAGGGATATTAAAAGGAAAAAGTTATCAGAAAAATAAATACTCAAGAAAAGTGCAGATACATGAAAACTCTTGAGTAAAGTTCTTCCCACCCCAGCACATAGTACAGTACTGTATTGTAGTACTACTGCTAACATGTGGCGCTAATGATTTGAGTGAAATGCTGAGGGAGAAAGCTGGCAACATGTTGCTTTACCTCCAAACCGACTCCAGGAAACATGCCTGGAAGGCCTCCTTAATATTTCAGAAATATATAAAACTTAACACCTGAAACATTGAAGACATTATAGATCTATTTTTAACATCACACATGAGATTGCAGTTGATATCAAATTTGAAACAGCACCTTTAAAGATATAATAGGAGACAAGGGTGGATATTTCGTTTCACTGTTGGGGGGGACAATAAACAGAGAAAATTGTTGAGAGAAATTCCTGAAGGGGACACCAAACATGCTGCACAAAGCACTGTTGTATTAAAGTATATAGAGGAAACCCTTTATCACGTCTATATACTGGGGTACAGGGTCGAACCAGCATGTTCAAATGTTTAAGAAGGAAGAAGATAGTTTTCTTTAATCATATTTTTCTGATATATTTATGTGGTCATTGAATTTGTGTCACTGGTGTACTCGCAGTAGCTTTACAAGAACATAAAGCTCAAGGTTATGTACAATTGCAGTTTCCCTGAACTAAAGCTGTAATATATACCTAATTAGATTCAGTTTTCCTGAAGAAGCAGATCTCAGTTTTATAAAAATTCAAAACACCATGAAGCCTGCCAGAAACGTAACATTTAAAGTGTTAGTTGTACAATGTAAGTGACTTTTTTTTATGAATGAAGTCTTCTTTTATTTCCAAAATTACTATTACAATTAATCTTAAATATTATATAGTGGAAATATTACTGTTTCCATCTACAAAACAAAGTATTTTGGTATAAAAACCAGCAGTTTCATTTAACCATGTATCCTGTATTATAAATACATGTCTGACATTTGTAACAAAGCAAACTGCTTGAAAATCAGATGATAATTCAGCAAGTTATAATGATTTTAATTAAGCGTAGACCTCTTGCTTCCGTAGGCGGACGTGCATTAGGGGATGGGTCTTCCTCATACTAATATGGCGGCCATGTTTGACGCACAATATTCACCCGCAAAGTAATGGAGCGAACAAAGTACAGTCTGTGAACATGTTTTATTGTATTGAGTGGTAGAAGTAAGTTTTTAAGTTAAATGCATTGTTTTTAGTCTATAATTAACATTAAGTGCCTCCAAAGCATGTTATTATATTATGCAATTATATAGTTATGTTTACAATTATATGTTGTTGACTTCCACCTTTGAATAGGAGGCCCCTTGTAGTTGCTTCACTGGTTTGTTATACAGGAATATTGTTGTGTTATGTTAATGTGGAGTCCTTAACAAAAGTGCAATCTCTCGGTTTGCTTTGTAATACTTCCCAAAGCAAAATTAATCCTCTATATAGAGCATTATGGTTCTTTTTATAGTATTTGAGGTAGACAGTCCTCAGTAATCATAGTTGTCCGTGTGATGTGTGAACTCTTTTCTGCAGCAGCGTATCCATCCTCCTTGGGCAGGATGGAGGGGAAAAAAAGAAAGGCGATGTTATTTTTCAACTTGAATCATCTGTGCTACTGGTGCATGGTGCGGTTGCAATGATTCATTTTAAAAATTCAATTTTGCAGCTTAAACACTATCTGAGTGTAATGGGAACAGGAATATTAAGCATTGCCAAATTAAAACTATCCATAACACTGATTAAAAGCACTGCTCTGAGCACACATGCACACTGGCGCACACACACACGTATACGCACACGCTAATACAAAAGAACAGCAAACGTTTCTATTGTGCGGCGCTGACATCTTTATTTTAATTCAGAAAGATTCACAAAGCAAAAACCATTAGAGAGCAGAGCGTCAGGGGAGATACTTAGCTTCACATTCAAGGCCTGGTTTGTATTCTTAATGGCCAGTTATTCAGAAAACTGAAGTTGTTTATTGTTCTCGTGTCACTCTGGATGTTTTGTTTTTTTTGCAGTTTTTTTTTTTTTTTTGCAGTTTTATATATGTCAAGCTGTTCACGAGGAACGTAATCTCTTTGAATCATTCACTTGAATCATCTCATGTTCTTTTAAATATGAGTCATATAACAATGTTTAAGTGAGCCTGTGTCTCACACATAATTGAGTTGACCTTTGTATCTGCACATGGATATTTTTTTTCTAATTTATATTTTTTCCTGTCATGGACACAGCATGGATTTTTCATTATCAGCTGCTTGACAGGAATATTTTTCTTTTATCTTTAAAAATGCATGTTCTTGCATGGACACTTAATTTAATGCTTATTTATTTGGTAATGCCTGAACATTACCGAGTGTCACATTCAATTCCAGTCAAAATCTGCAGGAAAGTGATTAAAAACATGCTGTTAAAACACATGCGCCCTTTATTTACTGTATGAACCTCTCCTGATCTGACAATTTGACCAAATATGTTGGAGCTTTTACAAAATGTACAGTTGCTTGTGAAATGAGAGAATAAATCACTTGTGAGTATGGCTCATTGAACAGATCCTTGGCAATTTGAAAACAGTCTGTGTCCTCTCCTGTTTGCTGACTTTGATGAATTTCTGCTACATCAAGCAGCTCAAATTCAGACTGATGCGTTATTGATATATTGTATGACTTGGTATGTCTAAGGATGATGTATTTACCAGATGTAGATGGCGGTGCAGAATGTCAAGTGTTGGTGTCGACAGTGAAATTCACATCATGAGATAATCATGTGAATGCTGAATCTAGTGAACTGGAAATACCTTGTGTTGTGACAGCGATTTAAAGATGCAAAACAGACTCATCTACCGGGTAATAGAGGTATACAGCCATGAAAATATCCAAGAAGGTAAGACGACATGCAGACACACATGATACCATAGCACAGTGGTTTTTCAATAATGTACCACCTTTGAGTTGTCTTTTTTCTTCAGTCATGACTAGGGAAACAAATGCCTACATAAATAGGTTCAGTGTTAACTTGTTGAGGTAAATCCCAGTAAAACATATTCTTCCTGATACAGACATTACAATTAACCAAGATAGAAATCTAGATATCCAAACTGCGGGAGCTGGAATTCTTTTGATGAAGGAAAAATGTGTAACAGGTTTATACAACATCATAATGAAGTACAGTAGTGCTGCAGAGATGCCCTCTTCAACAAATCTTGTTCTCCAGATGGAAGAAAACATGTTTCGTTTTTCATTCAATACTGTAGCTAGCTTCCGGCTCACAGTGAACGCTCTTGTGTTTGCTGCTTTCTTTTTCTATAGTTTCTTTCTAATATTTTTAAAAGGCAGAATAAGTAGGATTTGCTGTTTCAGTACAGTTTCTAATCACACCAGAAAGATAGTCGATTGTTGAGTCTCATTCCCAGGATGTCAAGTGTTGGTAGGCTTTTTTAGGTTGCTAAAGTGTCCCAAGCACAGAAAAATAATAAGAAAATAAGAAGGTACAGGTGGAGAGCAGATGCAGCCGCCGCCACACACTTCTCGTGGGTCACGGGCGATGATTGAGAGGGATTATATTTGCATGAGTCTATGCATTGTTTTTTGGGAAAATCCTGCATAGTTTGCCTTCAAATTAACATTTCAAAAAAGATATGTGCCACCTGCTGTACTCCAAAGTGTCCCAAAGGGGTACTAGTACCTACATTTGAGAAACACTGCCATAGCAAACACTGTATGTGAAACAGTTTCCATATTAATAAACTTTATATGTATTTATTCATTTCCATGCAGTGCAACGACACATAATAGGTGAGACAAACAGAAAATAATACACTGGGTGACTAGACAAAGTAGACATGACAGGGCACAACATACACTGAGGACATAAAACAGCAACAGCATAAACAAATCCCCAAAAAATTGAGAGTGAATATGAATTGAAACTGATGTGACCAAGGTCCTGTAGTTCTTATTAGGGCTGAGACGATGTGTGTCAAGTTATAGAAGGTTTTGTTCAGCTGCTGCTCAAACTCCTGGCCAAAATTTGATCCGAAAGTACACATCGGACAACTCACTGTTCTTTTCCTGTCTTTATTTTCAATCCACTTCCTGTGTTTTAGTTAATCTGGAAAGAAGAATATACTCAATTGCCATTACTTTTAAACAAAGATATGTGACATTTAAATTAAATATCCCCTTCATGTATCTGTTTCCATAAATATACAGTATGGTGCAGCATCTATTTATAATACTTAATCAAAATAGGAAGAAAATCTTAATATCATAACTGTTTGTTTGCAGCATTATGCTTAAACAACAATATAAACATCACACATAACAGTCACTAATAATGGAGCTTTAAAGTACAGCCATAATAAACCAATCCAGACTGATATGATATGCTGCTGAACATTATTACCAGTCTTTCCATTACATTAACTTAAATGCTACCATAATAAGAGGCTTTTCTAACATCAGTGCAAACACCAACACTTCTCTGATCAGTATTAATCATCATTTCATACCATAGCGTCTTTTGGTTAAACCATGAGCTGAACGGTCCTTTCTTCTGCATCTTTCTTCGTCTGGATTCAGCAGCGCGCCGATGTCACATCTCCGCCGGAAACTGAAACTGTTTCCCTGTGCTACTCTAGCTGGTTTTAATAATCCTCTTCATATATTGTGTCCTTTCTGTATTTGAGTTGTTTATCTGAGTTTTAACTCATCACTATGCTGATCTGCTGATTGAAAATGGGTGCCGATATGACATGTATTGTGATTCTGCAATTTTTCTTGCTTTTTTTTTTTAACACAACCACAGGGAAAAGAGACTATATATCATGACTCTTAGTTCCAAAATCAAACATGTTAGTAAATCTGAGCTTTATTTCAACAGCATCATTGCTATACTGCATATAAAAGTGGTCAATAAAATACTTAAGGAAATAAACTGCTACATTTAGCTGTTCCCATTCAGCAAGCTGTGCCATAAGAAAATAATAAATTAAACAGGACGTCAGGCCAAAATGAATAGAGCCCTTGAAAACTGCACACAGCAAAACGTGAACCTTTAAATTTACATCCTTCACATGTGAAATTAAACTGCGCTTCCATAACCCTGAACTTCACTGCATATAAAAGTGTTAAACAAAATGTAAAATGAATAGAAAATATATACTTTTTTAAGTGAAGTGCATATAGGTATGTGGGGTGCAGGGCAGCCAGAGTTTTTAAGTGTGTGTGTGGGTGTGTATGGGAGTGAAGAGCAGCAGCAGAGCAGTACAGGGGGGACGGGGGGGTGGTTTAAAAAAAGAAAATGAAAATTTGGTACATTGATATTCATATAATAACGCTATTAATTATATTCCAGCCCTATATGTGACTTATTTTCAATACGCTATTCATACATTAATATACCGAGATCACAGATGAAATGGAAGTGTTGAACAGACCCATGACTGTTTCCTCCATGCTGTAAATGTGAACTTATGACATATAGATGAAGTCTTGGAGGTGTGCACATCAGTCCTGCTGCGAGCCTTTGTGACCTACTTTTACACAATTATGTGCATAGATCTGCCGGCTCATTTATGTGTGTGCACAGAACAGCCTTAACCTGAATTCATACCTGAAGCCAGGGGTTTCAGGGAGTCTTGTTGTAGGTTTTGATTTTGATAGTTCAGTTTCGTATTTCACCATCACGGAGCACCACCTCAAAACGGGATAGATTTATACGATAAAGCAGTATATGAGAATTTCCTGCAGTTGCCATATTTGCGTTCTTTAATTTATTTAGTTTTTCTCCTGCATTGCTGTTTGTACTTTCAGGTATCTGCTTTATTTTACGTTTTAATGTTCGTTTTCAGCCGTTTAGAAGTTACATAAGTTACTGATATTGCAAACCCAACATGTCATGATTTTGCTGCTTCTTAATAATTTTTTAAATAACAAATTAATGGGGGGACTTTTATAGTTGATTAAGTGTTTTTTCACCATTTTACAGCTGCCTGACTTGAGCTAAACTCGTCCTCAGTTAAAAGACATGCCTTCAAGTGGGTAGTCCATTTGTAATGGAGATGCAAATCCTTGCCGTGCCGCGCCAAGCCAAGCCAGCACATTTGTATGGAAAAGGGCTTTTTTTTAAAGCATTTTTTTATTTTAAATTATGCAGTGGAGGGAGTTGAGATTTTGTGAACAAGACTGCTGCAAGAAAAAGGCTGTAAAACAACAATTAAAACAATAGAACAATAACACTGATGGCAGCATTTCTGCTGGTGGGTGAGCTGTTAGTTTAAGAGATATTTCAGTGACTCCTCTGTCTTTCAAGATTAAACTACTCCTTGGAAATTGAGAATTTTTGTAACTCTCTATTATATTTATGATCAAATTCAAAGATAACTGTCCACACATATTATTGGCTATGGCAGCCATGCTCCAAAAATATTGTCATCAGCCTTCATGTACATAAATTCATGTACAGGGTGGTTAAAAGGTCATCAACAGATGGCGTCTCTTTGAAAACATAAAAAGGTTTCATCAGCTAAAAATGATATTGTAGCATCTGCATCTTGACTGAAACTGACACCTCATACAGTTCACTTGGGTGCGAATGTGCATTATTCAGTGCATTTTGATTGTCAGTCTGCTTTGCTTTCCCCTCTCTCTGTGTTCTCGCGTAGCTTTCATTCAAATACGGGCAGATCTGATGTTGCAGTATCCATCACACTGTTTTAAGGTTAATGGTTCAGAGGATGGAGGCCAATTACTGTGTGTTTGATCAGGCATCCTGTGCTATTTTGCACGCCTGACCACGCTCCTTGTTAACTCATAACCTCAGCAGCGAGGCTTTTTTATCTGTGTCCATGAAGCGAGCTGGACCAGACTTTCTGACCACAGAAGGCTGTAATGTTAATTTAACAGGATGGTGAATCAAGATGACGATGAGTCACCCATGTTGAAATATTCTTTTTCTTTTTTTATGTAAATGATAAACTCTGTTTTGAACAAATATAATGTTAGGGCTAATGACCTGAGCTCTTTCAAGAAAATCTACTCGTTTTCTGTGACATATGCGTAAAGCAGCACAGATGACTGTATTCATGCAAGTATATGAATAAATAATGGAACCCTGTAGCTATCAAAAGACCACCAGACTGGATGCTGAATGACATTCATTTCATATGCTAGTCAATAATTGCACATTGATTTAATATTTGAGAAGGGCAATTTAGAGTAAAGAATTCTGAGTCTCAGTGTGTGTGTCTTACTCTCTGTCTTTATTATTTATATAATTACTTATTGTTTGTATATTCATTTCACGGCATGTGGGTTAGCAAATAATATTCATACCAAGACATAATGTGTAGTTATCGAGTCTATTTCTGTCTGGATTTTATTTTTTGAACATGAAACACAAAGGCGGTAAGTCAAAAGCCGCTCAGCTGACCTTTGACCCTCTCTCAGAGGAACCCCATGGCTGAATTGCAATGAGATCCGTGGCTGTCTCAACATGACTAAGATATGTGCTGTTGAACGCGGTTGAAGTCTTAATATTAGATGAAGCCTCTATGGGCACAGTAGTATGTATGGAGTGAGGAACATCTCATATTTACAAAGGACTTTAATCATATTTTATTTATTTGCAACGACAACTCCATGTGGAAGTCGGAGATGCTACCAATTCAGAACTTTTAATGTTGGATTGCTGCCCACGCCAAAACTGATGTAAGTTGTACAGCCAAATGCAATAACTAATGAATTTCTATAAAGCTCTGGATTAAAAATATAGTATATATCACTTAAAGCTTACATTCTGGGAAATAAGCTTATTGGCTTTCATGCTGAGAGATAGATGAGACGATTGATACCACTCTCATGTCTTTCTGTTCAATGTAAAACTGGAGCCAGGAGGCAGCTGGATTAGCTTAGCTTTAAGCATTGAAAAAAAATGGAAAAACAGCTAGCCTGCTACAATCCACCACGGGTGTACAATTTAGAATTGGATGTCGGACACAAAGATGCACCCATTCAGTCCAACGAGCATTGCTTGACTGGTGCGTGAGCCAAGAAGTTTTCTAGCTTCTGGGTTTGCTTCCTGAATATGCAGCCTATTGAAAATGTGCAGTAGTGTTTCTTCCACTGGCCCCCTAATGAGCTCCCGCTCAGCCCATAGACATTACATTGTGATGACGACACAGATTAAACAGTTTTTCCCAGCTTGAGGAAAGTTTTTACAAATATAAAAGCTTCTACACCCACATGCACATTAACTGAAACTGATCATTCTTCATCCAAATTGTGCTGGAATGGTTGTGAAGTACAAGTTACACAAGTTACAAGTTACTGGAAATTTCACGTCTTCTTAATATAGATACTCAAACCTTGCCCCCTTACTTATAATAGGTGTGAAAATTTACATTACCATGCCTAAAACGTAGTATTATAGCATCAGCCTTCCTATCAGCCAAGCAGATCATCTTAATGAACTGGAAACACAGCAAACCAACCTGTTTCAGTTCAGAGAACTGGCATAAAGACTTTATAGATTTGCCATCAATGGAAGAGGCTGCTCTAGTTCTCCAAAACAAGGATAGACCTTGTCTGGAGAAAGCATAAATAGATTGCATTACTGAGTCTCTGTTACAGTCTATACCTCTTTGATTCTGTTTTTTGTTTTTGTTATTATTGTGGTCGATGTCTTTTTTTTTTTTTTTTTAATTAAAGATTATTTATAATAAAAAAATAAAACCCATGGATCAAAAATTCATCATAGAAGAGTAATAACTGACCTTATTTGCAGTTCGAGGTCTCCTGTCAACAGTTTTACAGACTTAAGTTTTATAATGGTAGGTTATAGGGAAAATGCTTTTTTGACTGCACTGAAATTTTTCGCTGCAATACCACAAGTGGCCACAGGGAAAAAACTGGAGGCCACGCCAAACGCCAACGCCCTGTTTAGGTTTCTATTACATGTTTCTGTACTCCACCCAGCAGCACCTCTAATGGCCTGTGTCCACCAAAGTGTTTTTTCCTAAGGTCTACTTTTTGGATTGTTTCCAGTGGAAGCTCAGCATATTTACACTATACAACAAAATAATACATCTGAAGACGCCATATTGGGCTCTGGGATATTTGCAGTGGAATCTTTTCACCCTTTTCTTATATTTTGTAGATCAAAAGGTCATTTGTTTGGTATTCAATAAAAAAAAAAAAAAAATTTAGAAAATTGTTAGTTGAATCCCTAAATTATAGGTAATTGCATATAACAAAAGGGCAAACTGAAACTGAAAACAGTTTCCTTTGTCCATGCACATCCAGCTGTGGCACCCCGAAGCTTTAACTGTTTTATCTTTTTGGAAAAAGGCTTTTCTTCAGATTATATTTATGTTGGACATGTGTAAGCTGTGTAAGTTACTGGGGCGGTAATAAACTCCAACCTCAACACAGTTGCTCCAGGACTGTAAATTGAGAAACAACATGCAGGAAAGCACAGGGTAATCTACTAAAGAGCCCTGCATTTGTTCCCACAGTCGGGGTGTGCTGGGGAACTGCTGGCGTGCAGGGTGTGAGTGGGAGAGATGACTGCTGGTGGCGGGACGTCACTTTTTTCTGCTGCCCACCTTGGCACACAACTAGCTTGTCTTCAGATCAGAGCTTTGCCATGAACTGGAGGTTGGCAATGAATCCAAGTGGCCGGGGGAGATAAGGCAGCCTCTGGGACATTACAGATGCAGGCATTAGCTGAGTGGAGACTTGATGGAGAGCAGGGCAAGCTGAGGCCTTTGATAATGCTGCCGATGTTTACTGCCACTACTCAAGAATGGGGCATCTGCTAGGCGGTCAAGAGACTTCAGACTTGTACAGACTTGTACAGACACCACAACCCAGTCACTGCTCAGGCACCGAAAGATCAGATTTTTTTGATGTTGCCTATTCTTTGCCATGTTGCCTCTCTTGTGGCAACTGGCAAAGGAGAATTGGGGGAATTCGGAACGGTATAGCTCCACATAAAAATGCACTGTTGTGTTTTTGTGCAAATTACTCTGTTTTAAAATATTTATATTTAATCAAATACAGCATTTGACAAGACTTTAGTTTTCCAGCTGCCGTTTACCAGACAAATTTGAGAGCTCATGTTTCATTTGCTCTGGCAGACACATCTGGCTCCCCCTTTCCGATCAGACTTTCCATCTGTCCTGGATCTGGTTGGGCCAATCACAACCTTTTATCTATATGGAGTGGGCTTGGGACAATGATATTGGCAGTCGCAGTATTTTCATTAACAACCGAGATGGCTGCTGCTGTTGTGGAACTGTTTCTGGATTGTGTCAAGAATAGAACTTCAGCAAAAGAACTTGTTAATGATCACCCACACCATGATCGTTCCCCAACCGTAACCAGGTGCTTTTTGTTCTTAAACCTAAGCAGGTCTTGACCACACCATGGTCACATCATAAAACATAATTTGTTTCTACAACATGCACAATGAAGGAAAAAGCATACAAATCTTGCGAGAGATTCTAGGGGCCCCCTCTAGACCTGACCAATTTTGTATTGAATATGCTATGATATCAGTATTAAATTAACTTGATTGTATATTTTCTCTAAAAGAGGAGCAAACACTGCACTTAAAGCTTCTGTTGGGAGGAAAAAAAAACGAATGGTTGTAGGTCCATCCTACTGCATTTAGAGGTGTTTTGGTTAGGGGTGGGGATCTCTTTGCACAACACAATTTCATTCTGATTCTAAGGGCTGCAATGCAATTATGAAACAATTATTGATACATCTTGATGCCTCAAAATTTTTGACACAAGATTTTTTTTTTTTTTTCTTACTCTGTGGCCACTTAGGGTTGTCAAGACCGTGGTTTTCTCACAGAATTGGGCTACTGTGAATTACATGGATAATATCTATAAATACCTAACTAAAATCCATTTTTCATATGAAATTATTACCAAACTGACTCCAGATCACACGCACAACATGCCATGCCAGGCAGGGACGAGAAAAAAGGGTAGAGCACCCGATTAGTTTGTTCATCAATAAATTGATTTGCACAAGGCCATTTTCGGTCTGAGGCGAACGCTTCGTATGAAAAGTGTGCTGAGATAGTTTCTGTTATGATTTGGCACTACATAAATAAAATTGAAACAGATGTACATACATTTGGCAATGATGGCATTTCTATTAAACTATTAAAAAACAGTTTACATGGCTTGACAGACATATTTTGAGTTCTGGCATTTGGTTGTTTTTTGGGCCAGCCTTACAGGCTGCTGAGCTGGGTTTCACCTGTGATTTGGCTGGTTTTGTCAAACAGACCTGGCAATCCTGAACTACTTGCCACTTTTAAGTTGACACACATTTATGTCCGTCACATTTCATCATCCAATTGGTTCAGCCGTAAGGAACGCGCACCACAGCCTTACGAAATTTTTATCGATCTAATGTACAGAATTGGGTGAGAAATTTACAGTATGATTATTGACTTTTATTCTTGTATTGGTTAATAATCTTTCAGAGAGAATCATGATGCATCTACAAATGGCTTATTTACCCCACCTCTAATTTTGGTGTGCGCCCATCGATAATGACCTCACTGAAATTAACTGAGAGGTTCCAGACTTCACAAATTGGTCTAGTGATGTCAGGCTAACCATTTAGTGCTCATACCCATAATTCTGTTGAAGCTCAGTGTGAGTCTGTTTTTCCTCCTGTCTTGTTCCCAATTGTTTTCACCTCACTGACATGCAGGCGATTCCCAGTGGACTGCTAGCATGCCACGATTTCAGCTCTCTGCTTATCTGACAGTAACAGTGCCTGTCCCATCATGAATCTAACATTTACTGTACCATCCTTCTCCCTCTTCACTGGCTTCAAGTAGCTCTGCCATTTGCTATTTGTGCCAAGTCTGCAATGCAAAAAGACAACCCTGACCACAGGGGGAGGAGAACAGTTGACAAAGTGGCTGTCACTCTCCAGTGGTGTTTCTCGGCTGAGTAATTCCATCTGGAACAAACACTAAATATCTAAAACATAATATGATAACCCGTAATGTTGTTTAATATACAACAGGTCCTCATTAATTAAAAAACCTCAGACATCCAAACAGCATGGTCGACCATCTGGACCTAATTTACAAACAGTTTAATGGTGATAACAAATTCCATGTCATGTGAAATACAAAGAAATGCATCTTGAACACAAGGACCTTTCTAAATTATTATTCTCAATCCAAATATTTATTTGTCAGCTGTTTCATATGAGCTCAATTCCAAAAATGTTGAGACACGTGTAAAACATGACTAAAATAGAAAGCAATAAAATATTTTGGACTTGTATTCAGTTGAATACAGTAACAAAGATAAAATATTTAATATTCAAACTGTTCAAACTGGTATTGTTCTCTGTAAATATATATGTCATGCTGAACTAATGACTGCAACACATTTCAAAAAAAGTTGTGGAATGCAAAAGGTAAACAGGTTAATAAGCAAGAGTTGACAGTATCATGATTGGGTCTTCGAGGGACATCCTTGAAAGGCTCAGTCGTTTAAAAGCACGAATAGGGCAAGGTTCACCACTCTGTGGAAAAGCGGCGTGGGCAAGTAGTTCATCAGTTAAACAACAATGTTTTTTCAACACAAAAGTGCAAAGAATTTAGAGATTTCACCATCTACAGTCCATAATATCATTAAAAGATTCAGAGAATCCAGAGAAATCTCTGCACATACGAGACAAACCCGGAAACCAACCAATTGAATGCTTGTGACCTTTGACCCCTCAAATGGCACTGCATTTAAAACTGACATGATTGCATAAAGGATACTACATAGGCTTGGGAACACTTTGGAAAACCTTTTCAGTGAACACAGTTTGCCACTGCATCTACAAATGCAAGTTAAGACTCTACCATGCAAAGTGAAAGGCATACATCAACATGACGAGTCCACGTTTCAAGTTTTTTCAACATGACTTGTGTCCTACTAAGGGGTTAAAAGACCATCCAGATTATTACTATGGCAAATTTCAATAGCAAGCATCTGTGATGTTATGTGGGTGTGTTAGTGCCCATAGCATCATGGGTAACACATCTGTGAAGGGCCCCATCGATCTGAAGTAATACAGGTTTTGGAGCAACAATTGTTGCCATCCAAATGACTTCTTTTTCAGGGACTTACCCTTATTTCAGCAAGACAATGCCAAGAAACATTCCGCACATGTTGCAACAGCATGGTTTTATAGTAAAAGAGTTCAGGAGCTCGACTGACCTGCCTGCAGTCCAGACCTGTCTCCCAGTGAAAATGTGTGGTGCATTATGAAGCACAAAAAATGACAACAGAGACCCTGGACTGTTGAGCAACTGAAGTCGTACATCAAGCAAGAATGGGAAAGAATTTCCCTTCCAAAACTTAAAAAAATTAATGTCCTCAGTTCCCAAGCGCTGACTGAGTACATGTGATGTAAAGGTGATGCATCACAGTGGTAAACATGCATACATTACATACTACTGTATTCAACTGAATAGAGGTCAAAAAGTATTTGCAAATCATTGTTTTCTGTTTCATAAGTCTCCCAACCTCTTTGGAATTGGGGTTTGTATTTTTTCATGTAGCTCACAATTTCTAGAGTCAAGACAAGAAGTTTGAAATCCCAAAAATATCCTGTCATCTCTGCCCAGCATGTCAAATATATCATATAAGGACAAACATCCACAATGTGAAGAACTTTGTATTTTATTTGAGGTGATACTATACAACCAGTCTATAGAACAATGCTCATGAAACTACACAAGCTTTGAAAGGTAACAATATTATCATTTCAATAGCAACAATCCCAGTGATAATTTATTATAATGAAAAACTAATCAGCTGATCTTTTTTTCAGTTTACTGATTGATAATGTATCAAGGAAACACAATTACACACTTACTGCTGACTTAAAGTTCTAATTTATTTCACAGACAGGCCACTGGCTCGCCAAATTAAATACAGTGATATCTCTTGGTCTCAACCTCTATACTTCATGGTTTCAAGGTTTCATTTAATATGCTCCATCCACAAATTAACAGGATGTAATTTGAAATTTAATATGGAAAAGGCATGTAATAAAGGGTCACATTCGGTGTGTGATGAAATAGTGTATAATTCATCTTATGCACCCCGCCATGTGGTCTAATCATGCACAGTCAAGTGGACTAATGTACTATTCTTTCTATCTATCTATCTGTCTATCTGTCTATCTGTCTGTCTGTCTGTCTGTCTGTCTGTGTCTGTCAGAAATGTTATAACAACAAAAACATATCTCATTAAAAGAATATTTTCTTGCCATAACATAATACGTTCTGTTGTTCAGACATTAGAGAGACATCCAGTCAGTGCCAATACTCTTAGAAATCAAGGTACTAAGTAGTACCAGAATGGGTTCTTTGGCTTGTCCCTATAAGGATCTTGGCAGAACCTTTTAGGTTAAACTTGGAACCTTTTCAGAGAGTTCTACCTAGAGCCAAACAGTGAAGAGTACCTAGAGCCATCTGTCAAAGGTTTCATCCAGAACCCACAATCAGAGGTTCTACAGCAGACCCTTCTATGCTTTTTTGGTTCCACCCAAAACCTACTCTGGGGGTTTTATCCAGAACCTTTCCACATTCTAAGGGTGCTAAGAGGAACCCAGCTAGGGGTGCAACGGAGCACAAAACTCACAGTTTGGAATGTGTCAGTTTTGAGTCACGGATCGGATCGTTTTTCGGCTCAGCAAAAAAGAAAAAAGAGGTGGGATTAGGATTAAATAATTTCAAAAATGCATGACCATAGTAATGGTAAAATAATATGAATAATAATGATATACATTACTTTATACACTTATACTACAGTACATATATGTATGTTAGATAATTATACACTATTCAGTTTAAATAATTACTAATATTATTAATTACAATACAATCATATCAATTCATTTACATCAAAATCTCACCGTACAACCTTGTGTTATAATGATAAATAAATCCTTTGTATCTTGTGTCTAATAATCCTGCACTCCTAGTATTAGACAATTGACACTGAAGGCTGAGACTGTAGTTGCTCCGGTGAGCAGAGTTGTGTGTGTGGAAAGGAAAACAGCAGATATTGCCAGAGTTACGATGAGTGTCACAATCTTATGATCTGTCTGTGATACGAAAGTGAAAATGCCCAAAGTGATGGTCGGGATTTTATTCGATAGAGGTGAAAGCGGCTTTTAAATCAGTTGCTCTTCCCTCTTTTTAAAAGATTTTGGAGCAACACAGAGTTCTTCAGAGCAAAACACAGTGTGTGTTGTTTTTTTCACCGCAACTCTTTCTTTAAAAAAAGGGTTCTACAGATGCAAATGGTCCTGGGTAGAACCTGATCCCTTCAGGAGGAATCCTTTTGGAGCCCTTATGTCTTAGAGTGTAAAGAGAAGAGATTATAGCACCACCAGGAAAAAAGAAAATGTATAGTTTATGGTTTAATAAAGATTCATATCAATACTTGTGATGAGGCAGGCGGAGTATTATCTATCCGTCCATCCATCCATCCATCTGTCCATTATCTATACCACTTTATCTTGTGGCAGGTGCCTGTCTCTCACACATACACAGAACCACATTCACACCTACAAGACATTTTAGAGTGGTTACTAATTATAATCATTATACTTCAGTTCACATTAAATTTTGGGGAAAGGGAACAACTCGAGTAGCGTTTAGATGGTGGTGTTGGACATTTATTACTCTGCACTGGATACTTTATTATTGCAACTAACTTGCTACCTTTATATCAACGCAAGTATAGTCAGATAGACTATGGTGTTAGGACGGGTTGTTCAGTGTTGGGATATTGGGATGTGGTGATGATTAGAGATCATAAACTTAATGCGCACACTCATGTATATTGAAACAATGCTTCATCTTCAGTGCTCCATCAATCAGACATTTCCTGTTCATCAAGGTAATTACTGAGCCCACACTGTTGTTTTCTAGTTACAAAGCGGCGCTGTGACAAGCAGCATAATATGTGTCTGTTGGTGTTTTCACGACAACTTCAAATGCATGTTTGCCATCCTTGATCAGGCTTTTGCTCTGCCTGTTACGATGTATGTAATGAAAAAAGGCAAATATATATAAACCATTAAAAGAAACCATACGAAAGGTCTCGAAAGATGCAAACTTGGTCCATATTTGGTCAACTTTTCCAACACAGCAAGCTCAAGGATGCACTGGTGCATATTTATATTGTGACTGAATCTCTACATAACTGTGAGTTTATTGCCCTCACAAAGTGTTGTGTTTGCATTGTAATACCTTCTTAAATCTTGCGCCTGACAAATACCCCCCTCTATATCAACCCATAACCCACAATTCAGGACACAAAAAACAAAACTAAAACTAACAAAGCTAAACTGAAACTCAACGAAAGAAAAGCAAACCCAGTATGGAAAGAAAATGAAACTATACTGAGTTTAAGACAACATTTAAAAAGAAAATAGAAAATAATGAAAAATACAAACCTATAATAACTCTGGCACAGACAAACAGCCATATGATAACCATATAACATAAACACATTAAAGTAAACCTAAAAAACACATAAGCACAGACAAACAGTAAGGCAAGGACATACTGTAGCAATTTACCATTTAAAAAAAACATCAAAGAAAACACACAAAAGCACATATGTACAGACAAACAGACTATTAGTACCTCCACTACTCCAGATTACGACAGCTCGTAACATGTTAGACCTGTCGGTTTCAGAGGTAATTGGTATCCTCTCCCTGTGTTTTTAAATTATTTCAGCGGTAGAGGAGGTCTATCACTGAGCCACTCTGTCTCCTCACTACTCCCTCTGTATATTGTAAAGTATTTAAAATCAATAAAACATTTCCTGTGCATAGAATTGGCCGATGACTCTTTTAGGGAACGCCACATCGTTGGGCTTTGGTGACAGGAATTGATTTAGCGATGAACATATTTCCCCAAAGGACCATTTTTCACCATTTCTGCCCACATGAATAATGGGACTAATAGTTGTACTTGGTATAGATGATGTCATTATCATTCTTCTTAATTGCAGTGTTAAGTGAAAAGTTTATTAGGTGGTATTTATGCCTTCAAAAATATTGCCCACAACACTTAATGGGAAATCAATAGTGCATCTAACTGTGTCCTCATAACAAAAACAATCAGGTTTTTGGCTTGTGTTAGTCAATTGCACAGCAAATTATAGTTATCAGGCGTCAATAAAATAAATGTAAGGCAGGAAGGAGATATTCTGAGGAAAAAAAAGAATTTCCAAAACATGGATATTCTCTGTCACTATAAAGTCATGAATTTGCCAGAAAAAAAACTGATCATAACCAAATTTTCCCCTCAAAACGTACTATTTTAATGTTAGAGAACATTATTTTTTTTCTTTTCTTGGAAACTAATGCCATTAATCTAGGAAACTCTGAGTTGTTTCACAGAAACACCCGTACATATGTGATCAATGGTCAAGGTCACTGTGACCTCATACATGTCCCATTCCTGTGAACGGGATATCTCAAGAAAACCTTGACAAAGATCCTTTAGTACAAATGTCCACTTTGCCTCGAGGTCATTCGGTTTCGGTGGTCCAGGTTCACTGTGACTTCATGTCCGTCCTGTTCTTGTGAACATATCTCAAGAAACCTTGAGAAAATTGCTTCATAAGTGGTACAAATGCCCACTTGGACTGAAGGATGTCTAATCTTGGAAGTTCTGAATTGTTTCACAGAATATCACTCCCCTCCCCCACCTTTCTGTCCCCCCACTGGTGACAGCCGTGGCCAAAAGAATGTTTACAGGTTGTCCGTCCATCCATATGTCTGTCCCATTCTTGTGAATGCAATATCTCAACAATGCCATGACAGAATTTCTTCAAATTAATTTCAAACGTCCACTTGGACTGAAGGATGAACTGATTCAAGTTTTGGAGGTCAGAGTCAAGGGACACAGCCCTTTCACGTCTGTCCCATTCTTGAGCACGTGATATCTCAAGAACACCTGGACAGAATCTCTTCACATTTGGTACAAATGTTCTTTGGAACACAAGTATGAACTGATTAGAATTTGGAGGTCAGAGGTCAAGGTCACTGTGACCTCACAAAACATGTTTTTGGCCATAACACAAGAATTCAGACACAACAGTGAAGACATTATGTTTCTCACTTGAAATTATTTATTGGAATAATACGTCAAAGTAGTGATAGCTTTCATTTTGCCAAAAAATACACTTAATGTCTCTCAAAGTCTTCACATATTACATGAGTCTGGACAGACATGGATGTAGACTGCAACCTGATTGGTAACTTAATAGTGAGGTGGTAATTATATGTTTTTGTCTAGGTTTGTTTTTCATCAGCAATGGCCATCAAACACAGTGTGCCTTCTACCACATTTGGTTGTGCATATTTTTGTTGTTGTTGTTACAGAACTCAAAATTGCTTTTTAACCAACTGTTTGACCAGTCAGCCCACCTAAACCTGTACATTTGTTATGTATTGATAAAAGTGGAAAAGTTAAATCTAACCTCCGGCGACAATCCCATTTACTGTAAGAGACTCTGCCAGGAGGCCAACAGGACTTCTTCTGTGGTATTACCATTCCTCTTCAAAAGCGTCTCGCCAGTGGCTCTAGGCGCCTGTAGCTATTTTGCCCTGTGGGAAACATTTCCTCCAGTGACTGTTGCCAATCTCTTACCTACTTCCAAAAGGTCAGTGCCAATTCCTTCCTTGCAGTCGAACATGTGCGCAGCCCTTTTCTTGCATCCAGCTCACCTAATTATCCTGACGCTATGAGGCATGTCAGAATGTATTCATCCTGCTACTGCCAAGCCGGTTTCCAGCCTGTACTCTTTAATTGGTCTTCATTATAAAGGTATATGGATAGAAAACAATGTGAAGGTGAAGGCTTTCTTTTTCTTGTTTGTATGTTGCACGCTGAAGCAGTTGATAGCGTGTGTTTACAATAATAATGCTTGTGCAATTATATGGAGGGAGCTGCTCATAAAGCATTAGTTTTCTTCTCATTGTTTGTGTCACACCCGCGCGCACACACACACACAAACACACGCATATAAGCTGAATATAGAAGATGAAGTGACGTGTTTGGGGAAAAAGAGGGGGGATTATTGGAATCTATTACAGTACAATAGCACACTTTTCAAAGATAACTCAGTGACTTATGCGTTTTATACCCCTTTGAGTTGTAAATGCTCTGTTTTCCATCTGTCTTTCTTTAAAACGATGCCTTGGACAGGAAGTGATGCTTCTATATTTCCAGCTACAGGAAAGACTAGAAGATTGAGTCGTTAGCATCATCATGACACTATATTATTAATTAGTGGATGGAGCCACCATCAAATCACTGATTGATTTGTGGACTAAGGTTTTGAAGTCCCGAGTTTGGCATGATGTACTGATGTGCTGTGACTTCGGCGGTGCTTGATTTGGCTTGTCCATTCAGCCGTAAATAATGTTGGGTCACAACCTTTGTTTGTTTCTGAAAACATTTTAAGTGACATATTTGATCAGTGCTGCTTAGTTTGACAGTTTGATCTGAGTTTCGGGAGTCTCCAAAACCTGAAACACTGCCTGGTCGTGTCTAGAAGGAAACCCCAGACTGCAAAAGTGTGATCATTTTAACCCAAACTATTATCCTTCCCTAACCATAACCAGGTGTTTTTTGTCTCTAAACCTACCCATATCTTAACCACAGCGTTGTTACATTCAAACATGGCTAGTTTGTACAACATGCACAATGAAGAAATGATGCATACAATTCTTAGGAGAGTTTTGGATTTTGGGTTCCTTTCTTGACAAATCCCAGCTGCCCGGTCACAATCTTTCTTGTATTACAGCTAAACAGTACACAGAATTATGCTTCTAAGAATATTAAAAAAATAAAATAAAATAAGCAATGTAGTACCAGAATATTGATCCATATTTGATCAATATTGTCCAGTTTGACAGTTTGATCTTTCATGAATTAGTTTTTTGGGCCCTGTGGGTTGCACTGGACACAGTCACTGAGATCACAACGTAGCCCTGCTCAAATCCTGCTTAATCATTTATTTTACTCTAAATGAGACCACAATTTACAAAACAAACATCATTCTGTATTGATGATAACTTTAAACTAGCGATTGAGACCAAAAACTCATTAGGAAACTGTTTACTGAAGTCATAAATCAAGTGAGAAGTAGGATCATTCCCATGTAAGACTCAATACAACAGGACTTCTTTTTGGAACCAGCAGAGTCGCCCCCTACAGGTTCTGCATTGGCCTCACTTTTCAGACCTGGAAGCTTGGGGAGGAACTTCAGATGACTTGTCCAGAGTAACACTGGAGCACACAGATACAGGCACAAAGACTTTTATTAGAGGACTAATGTTCTCACACTGTGTCCAGCCCACTTCTTGTGTTCTTAAGTCTATTAGTCACTTTATCTACCATCTGGAGTTCTGTCAGCCACTTACAAAGTTGTTTGACCTGCCTTGATGTTTTAAAATATTTGACCTGTCTAAAAACACAGATACCAAAGTGCTACACATTCTTATGTTCAGCAAAAATCAAATAGTCTCAGAGCAGTAAGAATGTCAATAATCTATTTTTTTGTTTAAATCAACTGTAAAAATACACTTTACAACATTGTAAACACAGTACAAACTGTTCTAGCTAAGATTTTTGAACTCTAGACCTTGTAAACACAAGTTGGCTACACATAGGTGATTAAATCATTTTGGAAATTCATGTTGTTTGACTACTTAAGTGTTGGTGTTAGTGTCACATTGGTGTGACACCAAGAGACCTACACAACAAATACTGATGAGGTAGGTGTCACACACCATTGATACCATTAATACTCCAGCCTACCTCTTGTTTATAGGTGTCAAATGGGCATTTTCACAAGTTTTCTTGCCTCATCATGACCTAAGGGCAGCTGCTGAATTGCTGTTATATGCATAGCTCTGTTTGCTGTCTGACCCAGAGACTGAAAATGTGCATGTTGCTCTTTGTATTCTACTCAAAACAAATTCACTATATACATTTTAAAGTAGACTGTTGAAAGTTTTGGAAGGGGTTTTCTTCTTTAAGAAAATTCTGTTTTATACGCGGCAAGATTGCCAGCCCGAGAAGATAATGAAATTTGCACCGAACATTTTCTCAGAGCCCAAGGTGACATCTTGAAACTCTTTCATTTGTCTGACCAACTGTATAAAACTCCCAAATATTCAGTAGTATATAACAAAGAATAGCAGCAAATCATTTTGTTTGTGCAGCTGGGATCATCAAACAAATTAAATTGATTATATTCATTAAATTGCTGATTTATCTTGGCCCGACTGATCATTTCACCTCTTCTTGATGCCATCTGTTGATTGATGACACTTGGTGAGGTTGGACTCTTTAACCCACTTGGCTGGTTAGTCAGTCAGACATGTATTCATATATTTTCAAGACAATAAATTAATATTTAAAGTAAATCTAGGACGCACATTTAAAATCCAGACATATCTAGAGCAATGACCTAAACTTGAAAAGATTTTTTTTATTTTATGGTGTGTTTGCTGGGACCACAGCATGGTGCGGTAAGTGATAAGCAGCACGGTGAAAGAGTCGGAGGGATTTATCTATAGCGGTGCTGAGTGGGGAGCTGATAAAGAGGTTAACACAGATGACTTGTTTTGACAGTAAATGAACAGAGGAGGTGGAAATGTGTTAACAGCATTATGCAAAACAGGAGAATGTATTTAATCAGGGGTTGATGGTGATGCTGTGCCAAAAGTGTTGATAATTACAACTTAGGTTACTAAAATATAGGCAAAATTACTGAGAATTAAAATATTATGGCATGTTATTTATGTAACTATGAGCATTTTTCATCATAGAACCATAATGCCTGAATAATATTAATTTGTGTACGTCTTTCTACTAATTTTATGACTCATTCAGATTATGATCGTCTGCTCTCTTTGTTGAGCGATTACAGATGGAAGTGGTGCATGCATCGACCCCTGAGAATGAAACTCGTTAGTAAAACTGTGGTATAACCATTGTAAAGACTCATAACAGCACATATTATTTGGACAGGGCTTTACAAGTGTTATGTCTTTGTGTTTCTCGCATTTTGTTGCTGCAACTCTTTGAAAAAGTGTAAAGAAAACGTTTTTATGGAGCAGGTGGCCAGCATGGGGATGGTTCGTCCGTCCAATCTATCAGGTCCTGAGTTCTCTCTTGGCAAATAACATATTTAAGCATCAGAGCAGAGAGAAACTGATCAGGTCACTACCCTCAGATATTGATCCAGCTTTTGCGTCTTCTCAGCCGCCTTTGATCAGAAGTCTCCCGGCTGGGAAAATAAGGAATAGAAATTTCATAGTATTGCATTTTATGTTCAGTCATCAATCTTATTTTTCAAAAAAAAAAAAACAGTGAGAAGAGCAATTTATGTGTTCTGAATGTAATTTTCCCACTCTCATTCTTTACTGTACTTTAATTCATTGTAATTATTACAGGGTTTACAGAGTAATTGCTTTTGGATCAGAGGAGCTGAAACATCAAAAGGTAATTCATACAAAATTCACACCTACACTGAGAGGAGGGAGTGTGACTGGCCACGGTAACTAACAGGAAATGAAACCATTGAAAATTGTGTGATTGGTCTGACCTTTCGGGACCGCACAGGAGACGCTACATGTCTGCAGAGGGCTCATGTATGAGTTAGACGTGTTAGGTTATTAAGAATCTACAGTATCAGTATCAGTATCAGTATATTAATGGCATATATATATATTTTTGGCACCCTATATTAGTTGTGACATCACACCTTGACCTTTTTGGCAGTCTCCCTCATATAACTGGAAATATCAATGTAGTTGAGTCATTCTGCTAAATGTATTTAATGTTGGGATGCACGGTATTTGATTTTTACCAATATAGCGTATGCTGATATTTATTTTCTATGATTACCGATATTGATATATACGCATGTACTTAGCTGAACCAGTTAGCTATAAGCTAATTTTCAACTGTAGTCCCAGAGCAGAAAAAAAGAGAACATCTCTGCTGAGAAACCTTACCCTGTAGTATAAAAACATATTCATGATACAACAACAATTTTAGCAATGACAATGACAAGACTTTAACAAGATTTGGACACCACAACAAGGACAGAATTGTACACATTTACTGAGTAAAATGATAAAACTACTGCTGACAGGGTTTTTGTCTTCTGTTTTTTTTTTTGTTTTTTTTTTTTTCTGCTGCCTGTTTGTCTTCGTTCGATGCAGAGCAATCATTGCAAATAGTAACTTTGCCATCTGCTTCGGACACTTAAAAAAAACACCACATCGCAGACATACTTGCATCACATGTGCATAATTAAGGTTATTTTTGTCGGCCTGTCATATCAGCAGAAATGTTCATTTCGGCTGACAGGACATTAGATTTTATTGCCTTTATTGGCCAGTGACATGCCAGTATTATAGAGCATCCCTAATTCAGTGAAATGTCAGCAATTGTTACGGATATAGCCGCAAATTGAAACTAGTTTGCTGAATAACCTGTTGAGCAACAGGGAGCCATACTGTATGTATGTGAAGGATAATGTGAACATGTCGTTGTTGTGAAATAAACCCCGACAGGGTGATGCAGGATGGAAGGGCTGTATTTCAGAAAAATGACCTGCGCCCTGTCCGTAATCTCTCTCATTTACATGATTACTTACCTAAAAAAATCAAAAATTTTTGATACAAAATATTCATTTAAAATGATTTTATTGCTCCTCCACACTCTACAATCCACAACTGTGTCCATAGCAACAGTCTCCTATACAGCCATGTATTAAATTATTTTAGCAAGTAAACAGACTAACATTGGTAGATGTATGCATATTCACTGCCTACTATCTTAAAACAATTATTTAGTAATTGCAAAATATTATTATTATATACTGTATTATTATTGTATCTTGTTCGTCAGGACTGCTGTTGGCCATTTCGGTGCCCTAAGTGTATTTATTTTGTGATCTTTTTTTTAGGCTTTGATAGCTGCAGTGGTTTCATAGAGGGCAGGCATGTAATGTGGGTCTATCTGTCTGTTTCTCACTGTTAACAGAGACTCCACTCTGCAGTGTAGTTCATACGCTTCACTGATACACCACAGAATTATAGAAAAACATTATTCTTTGTGATCAAATACAGTTTTTAAATCAAGTCCACTCTTCTGTCCATATTCACATACTCTTTTTCAGTCGTTTATGCTGAATGGTCGCCCTCTTGCTCAGCTGCGAGTCTGCATCACACCTTTTTGAAACAATCAGTCGACGGTTTAATAATACTTCTCGCGTCCGTGATTTGACCTCTCCAGCACTCGGTGCCCCACGCGCAGCATGTGATGTGGGTATACACAGCGGCTGTTGCTTGTTTTCAGGATAAACAGCGGCTTTTGCTCCACTTTGTTTCTTCACTTTCTATTATCAGAAGAATATTCTGAGCTGCCCACATCTGAAAGTGATTCAAGGCAACAGAAAATCCTTGACCAATCCAAGCCAAGTCATGTTTATTTGTGTAAGCCAGACAGTGTCTCAGTGGGCAACATTTTCCTCACTCAGACTGAGCTCACTAGAAGAGAAGTAAATTGTGTTTACAAAAATTGAATAGAAAGTTTTGACAGATAGTAGAAATACAAATACATTCATCCAGTTAAAATCTAACAAGGTCTATTATAGTTTTAATACTAATTCTTTATATTTTGTATCAACAGCTCCCGTGTAAACAAGGTCAGTCCAGGCAATATAAGAAAACCAATAAAATAAGACCTTGACTCACTCAAATACTGTATTACTGTTTTAAAATGTTTTTTTTTTTTTTTTTTTTTTTGAGAATTGGCAGAAAGTGATTAACTTAGGTAAGATGTTTTACCTTGGAGAACTTGTTTCTAAAGTATTTAAAGAGGTGTTTAAGTAAGATGTGGTGGAAACAAAATCACAACCTGTTACATTTACTACCTTATGAAATTTCCAGGCCTTGCAAATGACAGTAGAGAAACCTGACGTGACATTGCCTTACACATACCGTGTGTTTCTGCCTCAAACCTGGAGCCAAACTTACATTTGTGCTCTCCAATGTTAATATAAAACTCACTCTGACATTTATTTAAAATCCAATTTAGCTCAGGTGCTAGGGGGATATCAAGTCTTGATGGAGTTTTGTGTCACCTCTCTAATGAAGGAACCAATGCAAGGACTTAGAGGCTGATGAATATGAGCAGATGTCAGAGAGTGATATGACACATATTCCATCAATTTCGCCATGTACCTGCAAGGAAATAAATGTATGAATAACTCATTCGGTAAACAGAGCAGCTCATATAGCAGCTCAAAATTGCACTAAACTAGGAGCTAAATCATTCTCTGAGTGTGTGTGGCATTTCTGTGAATATATGTGGGGGTAATTCTGATAGGATCTGTCATTCGGACAGTTTGAATTAGAGAAAAACACACATATATTCAATACTACAATATCCAATTTTATATATTTCTCACAGGATCGTGCCTAGTCTTACCTCAGGAAGTTTTAAAGCGACTACCAATTAGTGTCTCTGCAGGACGCATGCAAGAATGGACCTCTGCAGAATGAAATGCACTCCAGAGAAAGATGTAAATATAAGATGTGTGAAAGGCCTCTTAAAATGAAACAAGCCTATACGATTCCACTCGTAGGAAATGCCAGAATTTGACAGAAAGGCAAAACAGTATAAAGGTCTTATCTTGATGACCTGCTTAGACTGATATAGCAAAATATTGGCATTTTAATAAAAAATGCCTCCTGACATTTCTGTCATTTTCTAATTCTTTTCTGTCAAGGTGACCTTTTCTTCGCCTCTACTGTGAGCATTTCCTCATGCTCACATTATCAAGATGCTTTGGTCTCTCTTGTACGTTTCCAGTGGGAGTATGCGAGGTTTTATGGTACTGTAGAGGTGCATTAAAACTGTGTACTCGACAAAAGTATTCAAGGAAATAAGTACTTGAGAAACTCCTGGGTGAAATGATAAGTAATTGCAAAGTGCAAGGGTTTGCTTTTAAAGACGTAGAGGAGGAATCTGTAATATTTTTACTGTAATAACTCATAAAATGACCATGATGCGTCATCAGAGATTAAGGAAACATGTTAAGTTGAAATTCTCTGACAATAACTCTCCAGCTGCAGTGTGCCCCTTTGAAATTTCTATTCCAGGCTGGAATGCTTGTATTCTCTTTGCCTATTTCATGTTAATTACACTTCTAATTATTGCAGAATGTTCGCTGAATGAGTAAGTGTCTGTTTATGAGTTCTAAGAAATCATCAATAATCTTTTAGAAGAACTATCAATATTAATGGAGTTTTGCAGGCAGTGAGACAGGAAGTCACTTAACTCAAAGTCCAGAGTGTGTATTTTCAGAGCTTTTATTTTCAGGATAACAGGCTTGGCTTTGTCATTCACAGACAATTGACCATTAAAACAACTAATCAACTTACAATGTAGGACTCTTCATCACTTGTTATTGTCAGTTTATGATGCTGTGTGTGTGTGTGTGTGTGTCTTGCACTCCTGCAGTGTTCCTGCAGTCTGCCCGATCTTTCCCGAGTCTGGGAAAAGACTTCAGCCACATACAGCGGTGGACAAAGTACTCAACCCCAATAACTGAGTCAAAGTATAGATATTCTGTGTCAAATATTACTCAACTACAAGTGAAAGCTGCTCAGTCAAAATTTTACTCGAGTTAAAGTACTAGAGCACTCGCTTTTAAAAATACTTAAGTATTCAAAAGTACAAATTATAAAGTATATTTTCTAATATCAGTACATTGCTGTATTGTTTTCACAAAGCATTTACAGAACCTTGTAACTCTCTCAAACCACCTAATGATGCACTGACTTGTTTGTAGAACCACTCTGCTACACAAAGCCCATAGAAACACCTGTAAAAACTTCAGCATAGAAATGTAATCAAAAACTAAAAGGACAGCTATTGTCATTTTCTGATGTAGCTGTATTAAAATCACTGCATAAAATTAGATTAAAGACAACTGTAAGGAGTTCTCCAAGTCTGTTCAATAATTGAGATTTCTCTCTGGCTTCAGGGGCAGTATATACATTAATTATGCTGTGTTTTTCACAGCCATGCAATGTGGCACAGCAACTGCGTTTTAGAAAAGAAAAAACTAACAGCTGGCTTCAAAGCTATGCTTCGCCTAAAAGTAACGAGTAACGACAACCTTCCTAGAAATTAGTCAAAAGTACAATATTTGTCTTTGAAATGTGCTGGAGTGAAAGTCAAAAGTATCTCAAGTAAAGTACTCATACTCAAAAAATTTACTTAAGTACAATACTCAAGTAAATGTACTTCGTTACCGTCCACCACTGGCAACATATTAGATAGGGGCGATAAAAGACATTGAATCTGTGATATGATACTAGATATGGTCTCAGGTTTTGGATACTGTTATATCGTGATATGGCACAAGTGTCTTTTCCTGGTTTTAAAGGCTGCATCACAGTAAAGTGATGTAATTTATTGAACTTACCAGAATGTTGTAGCTGCTTTATTTGCCTTTGCCCACTGAATCATTATATCCACATTACTAATGATTATTTATCAAACATGTCATCATGCCGATATTTTCTGAGAGCACCAATCCGTTAAGTGTCGTTACATTATACTATAAAATCATCATGTTTGCACTATTTGAGAATGTATGGTGTGTTATTTTATCGATATTTATTGTATATTGTGAAATAGTTTAAAAATATTGAGATATTATTTCTAAGCCATATCACCAAACTCTTATGGCTCCAACTCGATATTTGGACTGCTGTGCTCATTTTTGCATGTGCGATTGTTACGTATTGCTCCTTTAAACACAGTCATTAGTGGCTTAAAGGTCTCAGTCACATACATTACTGTTTGCCACAGACAAGTGTTGTCTAAATCCAATCTGAATTCATTCATGTTCATCTGTCTATTACCGCCTGTCTCTCAAATTAATCTGCAACATGACCTTTACAGCCATCATTTGTCACGTCACAGAAGTTCAAAAGAGACACAAGTGTTTGTGTCTGTGTGTGAATACTGAACATTGTTGTCATTCATTACATTATTGTAAATCAAAACCAGACTAATAAAGAATGCTCAGCCATAGCTTTAAAACTTTCTTTCATTATTGAGACATTCAAGCATTGAATATTTGTCAGCTTGTTCCCAGACACATCAATGCACAATGCAACACCAGTCACACGCTGCTTGAAAGCCAATTTAATTAGCCAAGCCTCTCACAACAGTCTTAAACAAGACATCTTAAGACCTAATAAGACGTCAAACAATTCTGGCATATTGTCCCCAGGAAATCAGCCACATTGTGTCTGAATGTGTGTTGGCAACCTCCAGTGAACGCACTGGGCTTCATTCCTCAAAGCTTAAAGCACTATCAGTTTGGCACAGTGACTCCGTTCTCGAGCATGCTCGCTGCCATGTGACTCCATGTACAGCGAGTCAATTGGCACTGGAGACAAGTGAACTTACTCTGACACATTAGCAGATCCCCACGCCCACATTAATGGTGAGGGTCTAGAGACGGCAAAGCTGTTCAGGGAATCGCTTCGGTCCAGACTGAAATATCTCAACAGCTATTGGACGGACTGCCATGAAATTTAGTTCACACATTCATGCCCCCCCCCCCCCCCTCCTCAGGATGATTGTAATTATTTTGGTGATCCCTTAACTTTTCTTCTTTTCACAGTGTCAACATTTTAATTTGCTCAGAAGTTTGTTTGTTTTTTTTCACCAAATAGCTGCAAAACTAATTACATTCCCATTAGCCTCAGCTCAATGTCGGAACAATCTCGGATATCGTCTGACAACAATTTTGCCTCTGGGGCGCCAGCCAGTGTTTCAGGGCCAAGAATTCCTCTTATCTGCACCAGTCTAGAGCTGCAATGATCAATCAATTAATCGAGTAATCAATTAGTTTTCAGCTATTGAGTGAATCACCAACTATTTTGACAATCGATTAATTGTTTTGAGTCATTCTTTTAAGAAGAAAAAGCCAAAATTCTTTGACTTCAGCTTCTCAGATATGAATATTTTATGGTTTCTTTACTCCTCTATGACAGTAAACTGAATATCACTACGTTGAGGAAAATAATCAACATTTTTTTTTGCCATTTTCTGACATTTTATAGAGAAACATCAATACTTTTTGTCGGTATTTTATGTCCAAGCAATACATTACGCCTCTTTCACATACTGTTAACGGAAAACCAAAAATGCAGACCAAAGCACTTCTGATGCCAAAATGTAGGACTTTATGTGAAGTTATGACATTTGTCTGTACTTAAAGCTATTACAAGCACTACTTTCTTGATTTTGGAGACCCCTGTGGACAAAAGCAGTTGTTTCCACCATAATAAGCACAAAATATAATGTCAAAAATAAGATAATCTAACTAAAAATCTTCTCCTGCTTATTTTTAACCGACCAACATAGTGCTCACTTTAACTTTGCCTGGAAAAAATGTAAACACAGGCTCCTTTCATCGGATTTCAAGGAGAATCTGACCCGGTGGCTGGCATTAAGAATAACTATGCAGAAATAGCCAATTTTCTCTTAAACTTATGTAGGTCATATAAAGGCATCAGTAATAAATTGAGACTGTTTCATAACCAGTTAAAAACTCCTTGTAGTAGCTTTTTAAAAATGAATGATTTTAATGTTTAATTTATCAACAACGTATTGTGCGTCACCTGTAAATGTGTTCCTCACCTTCTCTATCCTCACCCCAGCGAAACATTAAAGGATCACCTGCACTTTGTCTAATGATAATCCTCCTCACTCTGACACCAGTGTGGCTACATGTGGGCATCTAGAAACTACATCATATGAAGTTTTGAAATTGGTCTGCAATATACACTTGAAACATCTCGAGCGTGACCCCAGACTTCAGCATCAGCTCTCAGATATCATACAAAGTGGCCTTTCGTCTCACCTGATGTCTTGTCGGATGACATGCGAATTGACATGTTTCCTGTGGCATAGAAGCTTGTTTGTCTAAAGGAAGAACCCAATTTCAGTGATGTCTGAAAATAGATGCTGAGGTTTGTGGGTGTCATCAGGACACTTGCAGTCAACTATTGATTGCAGAAAATTCTAAAGTAAGTTTGTGTTTTCTAGTCGCTTAGTGCAACCTGTCTCCAAGAAATTTCAACTGAATATTTCTAAACTCTTTTCATAATTACATTGTGATGGCAAACCTAACTCCTTCCTGAAATATGTTTCTCAAAGCATTTCGGTTAAGGTAGGGGAATCTCAAAATTTTGGGTAGCTTTAGGCAATAATAAGCGCTTTAAGAAAAGATTGTGATTTGGGGTGGGTTTAGGCAACAAAAGCACTTTGACTCGGGTAAGGAAATCTCAAAATTTTGAGTAGGTTTAGGCAATGAAAGCACTTCAGGAGAAGATTGCGATTTTGGGTAGGTTTTATCAACAAAAGCACTTTGGTGAGGATTGGGGAAAGATCGTCATTTAGATTCAACCTTTGAATAATGCTGTGGTCACTGCTGGTGGATAGTGTCTTCCAAAATTCTGTTTTTTGGCAGAAAACATTAAATACATCAGTGACATTTTTTCTGATACATTCAATATTTTGTGACATGCATATGTGACAAAAGTCTACATTTTGTTTCCTTCAAAAACATATTTGCTTTTGGAAATTAGTCGTATATTAATGTAATGTAATACAATCTTCTTTTAGCAATTTGGTACCTTTATGCTGGTATTTCCAATCCCACCACATTCATTTCATCTCATACTGTGTAACATTTAACTCCGGTATACTCAGGTGCAATATCAATATTTCCTATATGCAGTGATTTAAATTCAGCTGATGAGTCTTTGCTTATTTATTTATTCCTGTTTTTTAATTGATGCTTCTTTCTATTTTCCTCGACACCTTGGTGCTGCATCATTTCAAATTTCCCTGTTGTGCGACTAATAAAGGATTATCTTATCTTACCTGGTCGGTAAATTCAAAAAAACATTCTAGTTTGCTATCTAATAAGTGAAATATATGCAAAGTGTTTGTTACAAACAATGTTGATCATCAACTTTTGTGTTGCAGAGCCACCAGCTGACTTTTAAATGATCCTGTTACTTACTGACACGCCATTTACTGAGCACACGGCACTTAACCACTTGTAAAAGAAAGCTGAAAACCAGAATATCCTTACATTTAATGTTTTACACCAGCCAACCACTTAAGAGGCCACTTACATTTACATTGCATTTACCAGTTGCCATTACATGGTAGATGTCTGCTTTTTATCCATCAAGCAAAAAAAGCAGTTTAATTACTTTTTCAGCATAATTATGTCACTTAAATCTGTGTATGGAAACATGTGACGTCCATACTTTGATACTTCAACACAGATTTTTTTGCAGTATTGGTCCACTGGTCAATTAAATCATTAGGGCAGGTCAATGTTAAATAATTTAAGTGATAAATGAGAATCATTTTTGCATATGAAAATAATTAGTTTTCTGATTTTGTAGCTTTGAGCGCAAAAAAAATGTTACCACATTCGACACAATTAATGATTATCATTTTAGAATAGCCTTATGTGCTGTGATAATACTGCTGGGCAGTGTTATCAGGAAATTGGGTACAGGTTCCTGTGTGATGCCCATTTTTCAATAATTTCATTTAAATGTCTCCAGTGTTTTTCCCACTTCAATATCATTTAGAAGATGGCTCTGTCATTCTCTTTGCTCTCACCAGGCTCTGGTTTTTATAATTGCCTTCTACTTATTATAAGGCCAGAGGCTAGATGGAGCTGTATGTTAATTGTGCGGGCCTCCAGACATTGCACTTAGCAGGCACTGCCAATGTGGCGAAACTAATAATCTCCGGTCTCAGAATTTCCAAGATAAAGTTAGAAGATGACCTTAAAGCTGTCATTTGTTTCTTTTGTTTCAGTTTTGACTTTTACCTTTGTGCAATCCAAGTGATAAGAACAGAAAAAAAAAAGTTAAATCAATGGTCAATTGGTACTGGAGGAAGCTGGACAGCTCCACTCAATAAGTCATGCTTAACTCAACCTAATAAATAATACATCATATTCCATTATTGAATCTATCCAATCACATTAACAAATAACAATGAGAGCAGGGAACAGGTGAGTGGGAAGCAGCTCAATTCCATCCCATAAATAAGGGTGAGCTGACCAGCTGGGGCTTCTGCAAGTGGCTACATCAAGACTGACAGCTGCCAGATAGCTTACAGACTTGTCAGAGCCATGAACGACCTCAGATGTCTGGCATGTATTTTCAGGAATGCGAATGGGGGCGGCAGTGACAAGGTCAGATGTAGCACTTTTTTTCTTCTTTTCTTTTCAATTTCAAGGTGCACAACTAACAACTTTAAAGCGAGCTATTTGTTTTAATCTCCGATTCGTTAATTAAGCTGTGCTGGCTTGTCCATATTTTTATACCAGAAATTGCTGAAGCAAATTAAATCTGAAAGGGTCATTCTGGTAAACTTTTGGCCTAAATAATGTATTGGAACTGGTCCACCACATTGCTTCATTTGACAGCAGCAAAAATTAGCCGCAATGGCTGCAAAGCAATTCTTCAGGGCAATTATACCTGTCAAAGTGGTCCACTGAAAGTGCTTGTTTTTACTACTGACAGGATCAGATTGTTATTTTAATTATCCCTGCGGTGAACAGAGGTGGGTGATACGGCTTATAAATAACATCTCAATATTTTTTGGCTATTCCATGATACAGAATCAATAGTACAAACATGATAATTTTATATAATACGATGCATTGCTGTTGATTAAACAACCCAAGTGTGTAAAATACTTAAAATACAACATACGCATTAATGCAACAGTAATATTTATCCAAAAACATCAGATATAATAGTAAAACACTGACAGGGACCATTTTACTGCACAATGACTAGTATGACAAGTTAGTGAAGAGAACCAATAGAACAGCTAGAACAGTCTGGTAAGTGCAGGAAATGACATCATTTTTACGTAATGTAGCCTTTAAAACCAGGAAAAGACAAACTTTATGTCATATCATGATATAACATGTCCAAAATCTAAGATGATATCTGTCTCATATCATGATATGGATATTATATCAATATATGACCCAGCCCAAGCAAAGAAAGACTTTTAGTTACAGATTCAGCTGTTCAAAGCCACCAGACTCCACTGACAACAGTAATTTTACCTCATCGAACACGTGAGTTTCTGGTCTACCACTGATCTAATGGTATTTCTGGTTAAACGAAAAGGATCTTACTCCTTAAAAAGGTTTATCTCTGCAGGGATCTTTTCCCATAATGCTGTCAGACACTTAGATTAACAATCTGAGCTTGTCAGAGGCTAAAACAAGCACATTTAGTGGATGCACTTTTGCAATTGACCCCAAGGATAACACTGCAGCCATTGCAGCCTGTTCTGTGGCTGCTGGCCGAGGCGATCTATTGGACCAATTCCACAACCTTTTGTACCTATTAATCACTTAGACCTCAAAATATGTGAAAAATAGGGCCCAGGTTTAAAAATACTGGACTTACCTTTTAAGACTGACATCCAAACAGTGTCCGTAAACAGCTACAAGCGGGCAGGTTGACCACAGACACCTGGACTAAATGAGAATGATTTGCGGTAACCAATAGAGGTAGATAAAATGTTAAAGTATACATATATATATCTCATTAATTTTTTAAATTCTCCTCAGAAGTAAGGCAACCATCATTGCCAATAGAATATAAATTATTTAGCCTTCATGTGAAAAATCCTGCAATCTTGCAGAAAAATGAAACCTCCATAGATGAACGCTGAAAATAAAGAGAAGCAAATGTGCTGAAAGTCAGTGAAAATTGACAAATGCTACGAGAGGAGGTAGCTAATGTAATGACGCCTTGTTCCCCTAATATCAAACGACACAAATGCCAACTTCAAGTACGTTAGTCGAGTTATTTATCATTTTCTTATTGCTGACTTAGCTGGCTCGCTTGCTCAGCATCCACGATCATGAATGCAAAATTCATCAATAAAAAACAGGAAAACTATTGTAATCATTTATATAGTTTTGGTTTTTTTTTCTCCAAAAGCTATTAATGTGTTTACCTAAACATATATCTGCCAATTTAAATGTTTGTTTTGATTTTGCATTGTGCTCTTGCAACATATATTATCCCCTCTGCCGTGCACAGAAGAGCATTAAAATTATATGGAGTCAGGTTGAAGTATATTGCTGTCATGCAGAATACCTGATAGCCCAATTGTCCTTTGTCAATGCTCCCACTAGAGTGAGATAAAATTTTCTGAAATGGCAATTGTGAGTGATCATGTCCTGAGGCAAATCACTGTCATTTGTCCTGTTCAGCTGTGGACATATCGGGGGGGGACATTCATTCTGTATATTTATCTACAGAGCATTGGATCACAGCTCAGAAATATCCTATGTTAGCTCTCTTGATATGAAAGAATGATATACAGTAGCTCTGTTATGTTAAGACATCGTCGAGGCATTAAAGATAGATTATTGGGGATCTCTTTAGTGTGAAGGATGTGAATTAGGAATGTAGTGAGAGCGGCTCTACAATGACCTCAATGGTCAATTTAAATCCTCCACATGCAACAGAACTACCTGAGAAGTCCTGGGGTGTAATGATCAGGGTAATATTGACTAAGATAACACCGTAGCTGTATTAACCATGTGATATTACAAAGCCAATAGTGTAATGATATGTCAATATGTATTGATTAATCACATAACTGTCAAATGGTGACAAATTAAACAATTTAAAATTTAGCAAGCTTAAAGATAACCGCTGTGGTATCTTTTTCATTATGAAACTGTCTGTTTTAAGTATATTCAGCTCTGTGTTTTACAGCCCCTGTGAGCCGGTTCTATTTTGCGTATTTCACTGCCTTCCCTGAATATTTCTGAAGAAGCCTGCATAAATTACTGGTCTACCAGGAGTTTTTTAGACTTTACAGAGGATTGAGTGTGATAACTCCCAGGCTGGACCTCCTGAGCACATAGGAAGACATTTGAATCCACAGTTTCTTAGCACTTACTGTCAGATTTCATTACTTTCATTCCAATGACTCATCATGAGCAATATATTAAAGGAGAGATCTGTAACTATATTTACTGTAATAAATCATAAAATGACCTTGATTTGTCATCAGAGATTAAAGAAGCAATATGAAGCAATTGCGTGTCCAAAAATGAATGTCCTTGAAAACAAAAACCCACTGCTCTGAAAGTACACACTCTGGAGTTTGAGTTCAGTGACTGCCTGCCTTACTACTTGCAAGACTCCTTTAACATATTGCTCAATTTAATTGTTATAAACATCTACCCCTTTTAAAAACTTGGATGATTTTTATGACTCATAAACAGACACTTACTCATTCAGCGAACATTCTGCATTAATTTGAACTAATTTACATGAAATGGGACAAACAAAAACCCAAGTTATGGGCTGGAATGGAAAGACCTCATGTTTGCATGTGTCCTTAATATCTGATGACATATCATGATACATTACAGTAAATATATTACAGATTTTTTTTTTCTTTTAAGGAAACATGCCAAGTTGAAATACTTACTTGTCTGACATCAACGTGCACCTGCAATTTCCTCCTTTGAAACTTCTATCGCAGCCCAAAACTTTGTGTTTGCCTGTTTCCTATAAATTAGAATTCAAATTAATGCTGAACGTTTTTTCAAAATGTGCAAGTGTCTGTTTGTGAGTCATAAGAAATCATTAACAATCTTTTAGATGCAGCAGATGTTTGTAACGGTTAAATTGAGCGATATTTTAATTGAGTCTGACAGGCAGTCACTGAACTCCAGTGTGTGTATTTTCAGAGCAGTGGGCTTTTGTTGTCAGGATAACAGGCTTAACTTTACATTGACAGACGATTGACAGTTATAAACAGCTGATCGACTTACAGTGCAGGACTCGTTGTTTGTTATTGTAAAATTAGAATGGTGCGCTCGTCTTGTGCTCCTGCAGCCTGCCTGAGCTTCCTCGAGTCTGGGAAGGAGGGTGCGGAGGGAAACAACTCCCCTCAACCGTAGCTTGTATATTAAACAGGATTTCAACCTATTTAATACAGTCTATGGCTCCAAACTCACTATTTGGACTGAAGGACTCATTTTTGGACACAGTATTTCTACATATTGCTCCTCTAGGGCAAATATGTTTGCCATCTGCAGCTTTCATTGGAATTTAGTTAAATTAGTTTCTCAAATTGATTTGATAACATTAAAAAACAGAGAGATGGCTGCTTCAAAATGTATATCACATCTATAATAGCAAAAAAGTGCTTGGTTGCAGGATTTTTTTCATCAATTTGTGATACAAGAGTGCCTCAGCCATTTCTTGCACTGAAGGTCATTTTTCATTTTTGCAAGATTGGCAACTTCTCATCGCAGATTTGATATTTGCAAATTGAAACTATACATTGATATTTAATTTAAACTCCTCCCTTGTATACACCGTTTTTCAGTGACAGTTCATTCCTCACAAATCTGTGGAACCTTAAAGTAGAACGAAAGCCTAAATCATAACACTACTCTGTGTTCAATTAACCTAAAACGTATTCTTACACTCTGCCTGTCTCAAACATAATAACACTACTGGCATTTCCTTTTTGTCTTTATTTTGGTTGCCTAGATACCTTGTTTCTGTAAGACAGTGATTAGGTGCTTATGAACATCAAACGGCAACCGGCTCTGACACGTTTCGCCTTCTTTATTTCAGTTATTGCATTATTTCCCCATTTACGTGTCATTAATGATTAGTTTTAGATTAGCATACTGACTGCACAGATCGACAACTTTAAGGGAAATTAAACAAGTTTGAAAGAGATAATCACATTTAGCAGCAATCACAAGACAATTACAGCATCGTGTCTGACTGGGCTGATCAATGTGAAACCAAGTATAGAAAATTAGGTTATGGTCTTTACTGCTTTATTCTGAATTCTGTCACACGCACACACAGTTTGACATGCTTATTAAATGGACAGTAAATTAAAAGAACTGTGATTCAAAATATACACTTTTTTTTTCAAAATTTAAAAAGGGAAGACTCACATTACACTGATTTAAGTGTAATATCAGATTAGTTATTAAGGTAATTCAGGTTATTTGTTGCTCTTTGTTACCTGTTATTATAATATTTATCATTAGGCTGCTTTATAAAAAGGGTACAGATGTCACAGCAATCCCTTTTAATCTGAGGTTCACTATTTTTCTGATCAGGTATGTGACGAATTTAAAGTATGCCTCCATTGTAATTTTTTAAATGTGCTTTCTGTGTGTATTATGATTTATTGGTTCCCTTATTGATTCCTGATCAATTTTATCTGTGCGAACAAAAAATAGGCAGACACAGATTTTCAGCTCAATTAAGGTTGTCAGAGGTTTGAGCTATCGATACAATTTCAATACCACGTGTTTTAAAACGATACAATATCAGTTAATTATTGTATTGAAAGTACCAGAGCTATTAAAGTAATGATTGTTAGTGCTCATTCGAGACCTCAGTGCATTTCAGTCTTCATTTTCCTGTCAGAAATTTGGCTTACAGCAAAATCAGACAGTGTTTGGTGACTTTTCTGTACCAGCTCTGTGTGCAGGAAAAAAAACAAACTATTTTGTGTACCCGGGACTTTGTTTGTTTTTGCTGTGGTATTGAAAGAGGTACTGATCATGTTTTTTTTGTTTTTTTTATTTCCTATTGTATCAAAGATTAAAATTCTCTTATCATCGACTGTTGCATCATTGCAACTGTTTTATTATCTCCTTGTCTGAACACAGTGTAGGAATTTTGTTGTGGAAAAGCTCCAGTGTTTAACCGCTGTTTAATTTGGAAGCAGTTCTGTCTGTCATCGCCTAAAGTGGATGAAACGAGAATATTTGTACAGCATCGTTTTTTCATTAAGGTGCTCTTAGTGAAAGAAATGATCTAAGTGTGGTGTTGATGTTAACATGAGATATTTACCCTTGTTAACTGATGTGCTACTTGGTTGGGAGGCTGTGGCACTTGTGCACAGAGTGTCAAATACATCCCATTTTTGGAATTTAAGCCCTTGCATAGAAGGATTGCCTGTGCTTGCACCCTTACTTGAAATTATAATTTTACAGATATTACAACTAGCACTGGTGTCATCTTTTTTTCCTGAAATGAAGCCACGCTTTGGGCAATTTCTTCGTCTTCACCGTGACTCCTTTTTGCAGGTTTCTTGCAGTAAAGATACATGGGTTTGATGTCATGGTTTTGCAAAGCCCAACTGTCAGAAAACCACGCCAGCATCAGTCAAGGGAACTGTGAAGCTCAGAAGCTTGTGATTCTGATGGATCGGACATTTAGAAACCAGTTCTCAAGTGGAACCAAATCTTGATTTCCATCCCCATATGCAGGTTAAGGTCTTTTTATAACTGTTCTATGGTGTGCTGCAGAAGTGTTCTACATTGTTGCCCCTAAATTGCAAAATAATTTGCACCTCACTATTAGATCTGTCACCTCAACTGGTATCTTTATTTGTTTTGGTTTTTTTTTAGCTTTTTGATGGTCATCATGAAAACATGTCTGGCCACATACTGTATGTTTTCAGTATTCATTACTTCTCTGTACACTAAACAATCTTATCCCTAATTATGATTCACAATCCTTTATTTATTTTTTGACAGATTTTCATCATTGTTTTTTTTTTTTTGTTGGCATCCTTCTGTAAAGCATGTGGATCAGCATGTGTTGTGTTTCACCGAGCTCTATAAATAAACTTGCATTGTAGGTGTGAGTATAGAAAACAGACCAATATTTTATGAGCATGTGGAGATGATGATTATACTGCTGTTGAGAAAAGTTTCAGTAATTGTTGCTCTATGACCTCAGAAAAGTTCACTGTAAGGTGATTCATTGATCTCAGACCTTAGAAAAGAAAGTAAGCTGTAGGTGTGATCTCATCCTGAGCCTGTAGAGATTCGTATTACAATAAAATAAACCACTAATTGCAGTGGTGGAAGAAGTGTTCAAATCATTTACTTTAGTAAAAGCAGCAATAGTTGAGTATAAAAATACTGCATTCAAAGTTTAACATCGGTGCAGAAGTATTACCAACAAAATGTACCGAAAGTTTCAAAAGTAAAGGTACTCATAATGCAGAGAGGCTACTGTCAGTACTATACTATTATATTATTGCATGATTATTACTGATGTGTGAATGCAGTATTTTGTTTTTTGTTGTCCAAAACAAGGAACCTCAAATTTAAAGTCATATTTTATGAGTTTTCCCACGTCTATTTCCTGCTTCACAAATTTGCTGCTTTTATCTATTTTATATTATCTTATGTACAACAGCTTAAGGGTTTTAGACTGTTCGTCAGACAAAACAAGTAATTTGGAGCCCATAAACCGACATAATGTATTAAAAAAGTTATTATTTTAAATGAAGGAAGGTGTAAAAAAGAAATACAAAGCTTCTCCTTTAAGCTCTGATCAGGTTGTTTTTATTTCTTTTCGTTTGCCAACAACCATTTGATCGAAGGATTAAAACTGAATTTATTTACCTGTAAGTTTTATTTTGAACTCCTTCACTCACTCTCTTCCATCACTTTGTGTCCTCCTCCCGTCACAGCATTTACACACATCACAACTTAAATTTCACTACTGCTTAAGTTCTCCTTCTTGCAGCCTTTTTTTGGTGACTTCTCTCCAATTCTCAGGCATGTGCCAGAGTGTTTGCACACAGCACAACACGTGCACATATATAGTGTTAATAGGCGTTACCTATGCTGATAATAAAAAACAGACCTACGGCCCTTAAATTTATGGTAAAGTGGGACCTGGGTAAGAGCCATTTGGATGGTTAAGAACGTTTGGTGCATTTGGAGTCTCATTATTTGTCTCCTAACAGAAAACTAAGATAAAATATAAAACACATGAGGCATCTTAATTTGAAAAGTAACCAGTAGCCTTAACCATAGCTCTTAAATAAGTGTAGTATTTCCCTCTGAGATGTAGTGAAGTTTAAGTATAACAGCATAAAACGGAAATACTTAAGTAAAGTACCTCAAAATTGTACTCGTGCACAGTACTTGAGTAAAGTACTGTCTGCACTTGTAATGCAGGATAGTTGCAACATAATTCAAACACGCAGGATATACACTGGCTACCACAGTGGGCCATAAAATAGCTGGGAACATCAGCTCTTGTACAGAAACTCTTTGTGTCCCACATCTTTCATTTCCCTCCTCTTACTTGTCGCCAGTTCTTCTGATCTCTGCTCTTTCGTTCATCTCCGCTGATGCTGTTTCTGATATGCAGCAGAGATACAGAGGGATTGAGCTGATTAAGTTTGAAACTGTGCAATATTGCTAAAAAAATATCTTTCAATTGAAGTATCACTCCCAGCGCGGTAAACTAAACTGATCA
The DNA here is from genome assembly GCA_034769285.1 of Lutjanus argentimaculatus. NCBI lineage: Eukaryota > Metazoa > Chordata > Actinopteri > Lutjaniformes > Lutjanidae > Lutjanus > Lutjanus argentimaculatus. Next base: position 5,901,990 of record JAWZSL010000009.1, on the reverse strand, counting down.
AAGCATTGTGTGGCTGTGAGGGAGCCTCACTCACTCCCTCACCAGTCAGGTGAAAAGCTCCTTTATTTATTAGTGTAGTTGAATATTTGGTTTTGGTTATGTAACATGTGTTTATCAGCTAAAGTTTGAATTGATTAGATTTCTCATCATCGTTTTCTCTGAGGTCCACCTCTTGCTCTCTTGAACACATGCATGTGAATGCCCCTGGGTCCACCAGGGGTATGTTGAGTCTGAAAACGCTGTGCAATGTTTTGCTGAGGTTTCTGGGTTAATCGACATGTTTCCTCAAAACTGTGTGAACTTCAGCTGCCTTTTTAATACGTGTATGTAAACACCGCTGCAGTAAAAAGGCAGTGCGGAGCGATGCACTTACGCACACAACAGGGTGTTCCATACATCACATATTGGGCCTCATGCAAGAACCACTTGTACAAACTGGTTTGTTCATAAGTGGTGTGTACAAGTGATTTAGAAGAACTTGTTGCATTTACCAATTTTCTTGTATTTTAACTTTTTTTTTCAGATACAAACAGGTTTATGAAGCCGCTGTCCATGGAAACATCCTCACTTATCTTTATTTCAGTGACAGTATAACTCTCAGGTAACACAACATTAACAGCATTTGTTTTTCCTGTTCTCTCCTTTAACAGGTTCCTTAATTGCACTGCTGACACTGCTAAAAAGATAAACTTTCTTTAATGGATCTCTGAAAGCAGGGCTTCAAACTCCAAACTCATAAAATTCTTATTTTTACTCCTTGATGCCATTTTCTTGAATGAACACATCCTGGCATGTCGGGCAGGAAGCATACCCGTATATTATTATTGGGGCGTTAATTACGCTCATTTAAAAGTCTCATGCACATGCACTCAAATATGTACAGGCAGATCATTTACACAATTATCTGAAGTTGCAAGCATCTGCTCAGTCTAACCTGTCAGGGTTGTACAAACGTTTTTTTTGTACAAATGGGGAAAAAAGAACGAGAAAGCTAAGATAACAATACAAAAATGAGGCCCAGTGTTGGGGCTAAACATAGCCCAGGTATTTGCAATGTGGACTGTACCAAGTGGGACGTTGAGTACGGATAGGATGCAATGGTTTTCTTTTGGTATTTTGTTTACTACCTGCCTCATAAAAAAATAATTAAGTCTGTGTAGTATGTTGTAGAGTGATTATTAGATTTTAATGCCTCAATGATAAGATGGATGTTATTAATATTCATAATGTCTTTAATTGTCTGCCTAATTTACTATCGCTGTTAGCAGTGCAGATCATATGAAAGAAAGTACCAAGCATTTCATCCCTATTATTTAGTACGCCAGAAAAAATTTAGTATAATTAGCGGATGTCATCCTTCCTTCGGTCACATTTTGCAGTATGCAAGTCAGCATGCTTTTCTGGCTATTCTGACCCACAATCCTTTCCATCGGTCTCCAACAAAGAGAGCACCGACAGATGACACCTCATCAGTTGTGTCCCAAATACCATTCTTTTCCTTTTTGCTTGATATTTCGTGCTACAGACAGCAATGCATGAATAAGCTAGAGGGCCCCAGTTGTACGCAAACTGTATTAAATAGTATGTACTTTGTAAGAGCAGCTACAATACGTACTATAAGTATGTGATTTGGAACACAGCCATGGGCTGGGGACCCCCACTATGGCAGTGAGTTTCTTTTGCTCTTGTATTAATGGTATTAGATTTATATATATTGACATCAAGAAAGCTGCAAAACAAGTTCCTGGACTCTTGTGCTCACTTTGGCTCTCTAAACCTCCTGCTGGCTCACATCCTGGTCAACATTCAACACTGATCAATCAAAAAAAGGATGTTTTTTTTTCTTCAGTCACTTGCCAAGTATCTAATCAAATTATACATTTGTGTTACAATTTGCCATTTATTCTATCTACCAGATATTTTGGAGAGATAACAGGTGTGGGTGTTTGTTGGATGGTGGTTGAGGATGGCATTTTTGATGACTGCCACTGTATACATCAGCCACTGTGCTGCTAAAGAGCTTAATTAATTATGTCTGTAAATCATTAATGGATGAAATTTTCTTTGTGAAGCTGTTCACAGTTCACACATAATTAAATTAAAATAAGCAGCACATCTGTGTGCTCCCACCCAGTGAACAACTCAAAAATATCAAAAGAAAAGCTCCATGTGAAAACATTTCAATTAAAAATTTTTTTGCTGCTTTATTAAATGTATAATTATCTAAAACATCAACTCTGATGGGTGCCCACTTGCCTACTCCTGATAAATACTACTATCTAATTAACTCTATTATTAATCTATTAATCTAATTAATCAACTAGTCATTTCAGCTGTACTTGTATAAACTGTTGGGTTATTTCATTTGTAACATCTTTAAAGATACATCTGAATCACCTGAACACATCATCGGGATATCCTTGGGTCATTTGATATTTGGAATCTTTCGACATTGGACACCCTTACCCAACCCAGCTGTAGTTAATTAGGCCAAAGCTTTTGTTCTGGTGGCACTTGCTGGTCCCCATGGACCTCCTCCCTGGATCCAGAGCCACCTCAAGCCTCATTCAGCAGCTTCCGTGGAGGTTTTGATGGCTCTGCTTGTTGCCAGTCCTGTGATGACCAGCACTCTTAAAGCTTTGTGGCGTGACTGCCCCACGAATCCTCTGCAGCCAAATTTGATGGTCATGCCTCTTGCCTTCCAGCCCTGCTCAAAACAGTTGATGGTCAGCTGTTTCTAGTTGGTCCTATTTCTTTTCTGAGCCTCCTCCTCCATACAGTCCTGCCACGGCACTGTCAGCTGATGTTTTTGGTGCCGTCTGAGACCAGAAGGATATCTGGCCTCAGAGTGGTGCTGACAATTGGGCGAGGGAATCTCAGCTGTTTCTCCAGGTCCACAGCGGTCATAAGGATCCTTCCTGCAATCTTATGTCCTGTCCATGGCTGCTCTCCTGTCTAAACAAAAACACTTGCTCAGGTGGTGTTGCACGTTAGGCTCCAGTTGCTGATTCCCTTGCTGATGGCTCCTGCAAGAGATTTCATCACCTAGTTGTCCACCAGGTGTATTGGCCCCGGCTGAGTGCTTTTGGGCAGAAGCTCAATGTCCTTCTTCCTGAACATGGTGGGCAGTTTGGAGACTCTACTTAGTCCCCACTGAAGAGGGCTGGAAGACATCATACACCACCTGTGTCTGGAGAATGATGTGGTGCCTTTCTGTCTTCCAGAGATCCATCCTTGTGACTGTCCAACCCATAGCTTGCTCCCAACTTGTTCAGGCCACCTGTGGACTCATATCAGCAGCTTTGCTCAACCTCCATTCTTTCACCCAGGAGATACGTTTTCTGTCCCATGTGAAACCAAAACATTATTAAAAGTTTTCAGGTATGTAATATAACGTGCGTCATGTTACTTTTGTCTTGCAACCTTGCGTACGTAATATAATGCACTTGTTGTAACACCAAACATGGTTTTATCCTAAACCTGCCGAAATGCAACCGTTTCACAACATCAACCACATGTCTTTCTGGCAGAGTTGCAGCAAGTTCTCATACAGACACTCAGGGTACTTTGTACATCAACATTAGATGGTGAGGGGTGGGCACAAAGCAGCGATCTCTGTTGATAAGCTGGGATGAGAACGGGTTGGGTGCTCACTGCGTCTTACAGCTCCTTGAATGGGTTCATGTTATGGTGAATGGATGGCCCGGTACACGTCATACAGATGCTGAAAGGGTATCTTGTGCCGCTGTATGAGACACCGCGAGGATGTGACAAGTTTTGTCATGGGAACGGTTGAGTCATGAATCCACTTACCGCACAGTATCCTTGGTTTTCCACGTCTTTCCAGTCTTCCTGCCTGAGCCACCTTTGGGTTACTTGAGTCCCTGTGCATCATCACTGCTTTTGTCAAAACTCTTCATGTGTTTTGTATGTGAAAATTACTTTGTAAAGTAACTGGTAACTAAAGCTGTCATATCATTGAAGAATAAGTACAATATTTCCCTCAGAAATGTAGAGGAGTAGATGTATAAAGTGTCATAAAATGAAAAGTATAACTACATCAAATTTGTGCTTTGGTACAGCACTTCAGTAAATGTACATCCCACTACTGGCTGTAACCACTAACATTTTTCCATCTATGTGCAACACACAGGACTACGTTCTCTAGGGAATGTCAAAAGATAATCTGGGAAATGATACTGGAAATCAACAAGATATTTTAGATGAAAGTCATCATCATTCACATTCAATTGCAGAACTAGCAACAGGAATATGTGGAATTGCCTTCAACCATATGACAGTTGTGTGCATGCAGGATGGGGGGGTTTGAGCTGTTTGGGAGCAGCCATGCACATAACCGCAGTTTATCACAAGCATCTAACCCTGAAGTGGCAGTCTATGCTTGAAATATTGATCATGCATTCAACGTGCTTCGGGTGACGGATTCAAAAGGCCGTGGGTGAGAAAAATCCAGAGCCTTTAAAGGACCTGACCCTTTAAAGCTGGAAGTTATGCTGAGGAATCAAACATATTTTAACCTTAAGCATGACTTAATCATGTCTGTCTCTGTAGAGTAGGCGAAACATACGACTTCAGTGCATCCACTTCATTTTGTGTGCTTTTTTACTACAATATGAGTATGATGGCTGTGCTAAATAAAAAGATGTACACTTCATAGGTTCTTTTAGTATCAGTAAGTCATTATTTGCTGCATCATTAATTATTTCCCAGGAGGAATTCCAATACTTGACATGATTTTAAACATAAACACTACATAAACATCCAAATTAAAACACAAGAAAGCAACTCAGTGGGACTAAACTGTTGCAACTCTGTAATGCAACTAAGAATTATAATGCACACTCGATATAGCAAATGACTAGATGGTAACTTCTTTTGAAACTGAATACAGTACGTGGTGCTTGTTTGACATCTTCTCCAAAGCATACGGTCCATTCATTTATTAGTCAAAGGCTAATGTGAACACAGTCACACATTTGATAGATCCTGTGTTCATGTCCATGCACTGGTAGTGCTCATTTTCTTCACATTTGCATGATATTTCATATAGATATTGAAATGTTCATCTATCTTATTACTGGCTGCAGCATGATATTCATTATATTACTGTCCCTATAACATCTGTCATTTTGGACACCCTCTCCTATTGTCTGCCATTCTGTTTTTCCTACTGTACATTTCTGCTAACATGTAGTCTTTTTCAACTTCATATGACGTCTGTTTTTTATTCACAGACTATATTCCGTAATTTTATGTGGATTTGTGGGGAAAGTGGGAATAAAGCCCTTGATTATGGCAGTGATGATGCCATCCAGCTTGTGTTTGGGGATATTTAATACAACAAAGCAACATGCCTCCCGCCTCCTACTGTTTGATATCATGCAGATTCACTATTTAAATAATAAAAAGCTCTTGCGGAAGGTAACACAGAAACAGGGTGACCTAGTAGTTAGACTTTCCCATCACTAAAAGGTCAAAGGCACAGCAGCCAGTGTGTGTCCATCAACAGCGTACGTCCTTGAGACAGACACATAATAAAATTGCTTGATTGGATTGTTTAGATGCGACTGCAGTCTAAATTCTTGAAATTAAACAATGGGGAGAATGTTAAAATCTTGTTGTCATCACAGGGCTGCATTGTGTTTTACTGTGCCAAACCCCACAGTGTTTACTGCTGTTCGTGTATGTGTTATCCATCTCGATGCCAGGATTTTTACTCCTGTTTTATGTGTACACACCCGACATAAAAGGTGTGATCACACCAAACATGTTGGGAGAGGTGTATTTAAAGCTGCTGTAATCATTTTTATTTGCCATCAACAATGAGTTAAATATGTGTCATGTGAAAGAGTTCACTTGTAGTGACGAACTCACAGAGAATTATCAGAATTATCACTCGCAGCTCCATCAGCTCTACTGAGAGTTTCAGTATTTTGATTTTATAGCTCGCAACTTTACTGTTTTGGTTCAGTCTCATTGCTCTCATCAACCCCATTTCCAGCAGCAGTAGGTAAACGTTTGCAGTGACAAAGCTCTTAAAATTCACTGCCCTGTACAAAGTAGTAGACAAGTTAAAGACTATCTAGTGAACACAGCGGAACATTTATCCAAATCTGCGTGTATGCATATATTGTCCACCTGCCACCCACCTAAATATATTTTCTCCAATTTAGACCCACATCTCTACCCACCAGCCTATATAATCTCTTAAATTGTGTCAAGCAGCACAATATTCGCAGGTAATGCCTTTATTGTGCATTGTATTTATGTCTGAGTGTTTTCTTTTCTTTTCCATGCTTGCAGTAATGTCTCTGCAGCAAATATCGCAGGACTTTTAAACAGCAAAACTAAAAATGATAAAAATTGTAGTTATAAATGAAATAGAATTAAATGATTAATGAAGTTACACTGCTGTGCCTCGGGCATAAATGTGCACACAGAGTCTCTTTCCCTCTCTGGGGAGATGCACCCTATTTCCCACCTGCTATTAATCAAAATGTAAATATCTATGACCCGACCCGCCCAATCCACAGATTAACCACAGCGCCCGCAGTTGTAACTGCAGTCCAAGCGTCACTAATAGACAGTAAAATAAATAGTACTGTTGCCATCTTGGCAGTGCCTGACTGGGCTAACTGCTAATCCAAAAATAGCCAAAGATGTGGAACATGAGTGGAGTTGAGGTGGCTGAATAAAGTGGCTATCTTGCAACCAGCTACCTGTGACCATACTCCACTTGTCAGTCAAAGCGGTCATGCTCTAATTATGCATAACTTTAAGCCTTAATATATAGTAAAATTCACCAAATGTTTATTTCTGCTGTATATTTGGGCCATTTTGATGCAAGCCTCTATGGGAATTGACCCACTTTTGGAGCCAGCCCTCAAGTGGCCATTTGAGGAACTACAGTTTTTGGCACTTAGCTTCAATTTTCAGCGCCCGGAGGTTGCTGCTCAATGAACACCAAAAACAGAGCCAAAACAACACTAAATACTGAACTCCAGGTGGACACATATGACTCTAAATGAACTGTAATTTTGATTCATGTTGGCTGAATGTGTAAAAACACAACTTTTTGCTCACAAGTCTGTCATATTAACTTAAAAGGTGACAATGTTGTGTTTCCATCTTGTTTCTGCTGCCCCCAAGTGGCTAAAAAGTCAGTTAATATACGTTTAAGGTCAGAACTATAAACAATTTTAGGTTGGTTCACTCAGGCAGGTAAGAAACAGTGAGATTCAAAACTATTGAACCAATGAAGAAATGAAGATATTTAAAGATGCAGTTTTTTTTTCTCCATCCCTTTCCCATATAAATACAATGCATATGATTTAAATAAGTTACAGTACAAGACTCACAACACTCATATTTAACAATGTCTTCATATTATTTGGAGTGTAAGCTAAAGGTAGTGATTAACTGTCAGGGACTGAATTGTATATGGTACAGTAGTACAGGATGATTTTGCAAGATGCCAGTTTCCAAAATTTGTTCAGTGTTACAGACAGCTCTGTTAAGTTGTAATTAAAAATGTGGACATTAACATACCAAATATAAAAATGCATCAAATATAACTTTAACACTATAGCATGGCTCGAACGAAGCAAACCGTAGGTGTGACCACACCACAGGATGTGGGAGGAAACACATATCCATGGCCTGTGTACTTCTGTGACAAAGGAACTTTTAGAAAATTAACAGAAGCTATAATAGATGGGCTGTTTGCCCAGAGCTTGAACTAAATCCTGACCCAACTGTAGACTAATCAATTATATATTGATGAAATGTTGTAAGTTTGTATCTCATCATGCCACCTTTTGGCACCGTTACAAAGGGGGGAAGGTGCCAAAACAGCTAAAATTAAGCAGTGTCTCAACAACAGTGACTCTCACTCCCGTGGATAGTGCCAATCCCCTCTCAGCTTGGCAGTTTGTTCCTCTCAGTTGCCTCTGGTAAGATCCTGCAAGCCAAGAAGAAGAATAAACACAAAAATGGTATACTAGAGGCACTGCTCTATCTGGAATGAAAATCCTGGCTGACTTTGACAAACTGATTAGCGAGCAGACGGGTAACACAAGATTAATGTGTGTAATTATCATCAACGTGGCTTATCTCCAGAGGAGAATTTTTTTGTGACAATGGGATGAACTTAGAGTATAGCCTACACCAGTCTTTGTCAAAATATACAGTAGTCTTCATTGGTAAAAGCCTTGGGCTTTAAACAAAGCACAGGAAAGAGTACAACAAAATCATATGAATTGTTAATAAAAATGATGTGCCTGAAGTATGTGTTTCATAAAAGTCCCTGGATCCAAGCAATTTACCTTACTTTCAGTCAACACACTGTGTGGCTGCAGGAAGGCAAAGAAACTCAGTTTCCATCTCCGTTAAGTCGATGATGTATGATTTTATAGAAAAACATAGCTGCCGAAGAGTTTTCCAGAGGTGAGCTGGTCAGTATTTCACACCTGATACACCTGTCTGATAGCCGTTCAAACCAAAAAAAAAACCATCTTTCTCAGTAGAGTTTTGTGTGTCCCTGTCATCAGCCCAACATGGAACCAGTACCGATGAAAAACAACCACCCATTCACTAAAACATGATACCCATGGTGCTAAGATGATAACTCTGACTTTGGTGGTCCTCTGACTTTTAATCTAGTACATATGGGTCAAACCTGAGGCCTGCAGTCACATTTTCTATTAGCCTATTCGGTTACTAGCCTGTTTCCATTATTTGGGAAATTCCTTGATTAAGCACAAAATTTAATATACACTAGTCAACTAGCCCAGCAGTAAGAAAACACAGAAACAGTTAAAAATGAGCATAATTGATTAATTTATAATGTTAAACACTGTCTGAAAAAATACTGTCTTGAGAGCCATTTGAAGCTATTAATTATAGTCTACAATTGCCAAATCGTATTGTAAATGCAGCTGAAATGTGTGGCACTTTGCCCTGTGCAATACAAACATTACACATTAACCTATGAAACATGACAACAACCCACTAAATGCTTCAATTTTTCAGACCGAAGAGGATCACAGTGTCTGCGGGTAAATGACCTGGAGTTGCTGTTAGCAACTCAGCCTGACACACAGTGTGGCTAACGTTAGCAGTGCTAGCAGCGCAGTAGCTGCTCTGCTTGCAGGTTAATGTCCATGTCTGTGCTAAATGTGGTCACATGTTGCTCCAGTTGAGCGGTTATTTACCAGTTTATTCTGACACAGTCTGCATTCAACATTATTTCTATTTTCTAGATTAAAACACCGCCAAACCGCGCTGGTTTTACAAGCGGGGTTGCCTGGGCCATCAGGGCATACGCGCTTAGGCTGTACGGCAAGAGGGGCTGCTCTCTTACAGTGCCACAGCCCCGACTAGTGGCGGGTGGCTGCATAACATCATAGAGGCAACAGTTAACTGACATTGTGCATAAATGAAATACTGATAAATAGTTTAAATGACTAGTATTTCTGGTGCTGACTAGCGAGGGTTTAATCGTATAGTTGACTAATCCTGCACATCCCTACTTTCCATATTGTCTACAACATGCTGCACCACAATCCCCATTTTGCATTCTACTCTGACCCGTTTTCCAGCTGAAAATATGACTGTTACACAGCAGCTGAGCAAACAGGTTGTGCGCAAGATATTACCATGGTTACTAGGCTGGAGTGGTATCCCAATATTCATACCTTCATACCCTCCTGACATTTTAAGTGGGTCTACGGTATTAGGCGGGATTTATGTAAAACGGTTCAACTACACTGTACTCCACTGTATTTCATACTCCCTCATCATAGGCGGAGCTGATTGTCATAGTGGCACTATTCCCACAGCTGGAGAAACAACACAAGCAGGAGCTCCTCTTCAGTCTTGAGGAGATGCAGCCTTTCTTCACTGACAAACTCAAACCTAAACTGTAAATTTACAGCACTGTCTCTGTACATATTCTGGCAGAATGACAACTTCACTGCTCACCTTTCCCTCCACTCAGCACGCATTCACCGTAACTCTGTCACCATAGACAGTAATTAGTCTGCTCCCCGCCCTCTGTGATGCTCGCTAAAGTTACACACTCACGACGAAAAGCTACTCTGACCAGTCAGTTGTCTGCAGTGTTTGTTAGCTTACCTTCATCATCTGGGCTGAATCCAAAGTAATCCAAAAGGGGGGCAGAGGCATTTTTCTTCTTTTTAACTAACCAAGACGCCCTGTTCCCTCTTCTTCTTATAAAAGCTATATTTGTCTACTTTCTGAGACTGACCCCTGGTAGCGTAGGCAGCACACTACAATACAGCATCTCCCTATCAGCTGGATAGAAAGAGGAATGTCTGTATTCATGACGGAATTGAAAATCATACCATTGGGATTTCTTAATACGCTGGTAATACCTTTATACCGCCCAAGACTAATGGTTACCCCAGAGACAGTTCAGAAAGGAGACGCCACACTTCCTGTATCTGTATCTGTTGGTTTCAGCACTCCCCTGCACCTTTAGGAGACCGGCAATAGATCCGCAGTCTATTCAAACCAATGGAAGACGTGGATATCAGCACAGAAAGACGATTCTTTCACCCTACAGTCACCAAACTAAATATTGGGCCCATTCTGTCACTAAAATGGTATTTTTCAGATATAAAAGTCAGAATAAAATTCTCTTTGAGGCCAGTCTCTGTTTCAGCAACATACTCTTGCAAGATTTGGCAACACAGTCTTGCAAGATCTGGCAAACCAGATATGTTCTATAACAATATTAAGCATAGGAAGCAGGCAGATAAAAAAAAACAACAGCAAAATCAGGCCCGAACAATAAATTTGTTCTGTTTCCGCTGTACTGTATCTGCTTTCGTCCATCCACATGACATCCCCAGCAATGTTTTTGCCACCTTAATAGAATGACTGGGGCTATTCTGGTCAAGGAAAGTTCTGACGATGGCCACAAATTGATTTTTATTTCTTAAGATGGCCCTTGAAGTGAATGAGTTTTAACCGCCTGATATAGTAGGACCAACAAGTCAAATCTTATCTCTGCAGGTGCAAGATGGATTGGTACAAACTGAACAGACATTCATGGTCCTCAGATGATGAATCATAATGACTTTGTTGAGGGCCTCACTTTTTCTCAATTAGGTTGACATTTGTGATTATGTGAAATCTCAACAACTGGGTTTGCCATGAACTTTGATAGTAATTGAAGCCACTGAATGAACTGTTATCACTTTGGTGATCCTTTATCTTCTAATATAGTGTCATCATCAACAAAATTTGTGCAATACTTTTGTTCCTGACAAAATACCAACAAAAGTAATAACATGACCACTGGCCTCAGCTGTATTTTTGGTTAACATAATAATATAGCCTGCTAAACATCAGCATGTTTGCATTGTCACTGTGACCATCATAGCACACTGGTGTTAGCATTTAGCTAAAAAAACACCACTTTGCCTAATTAACTCCTCACAAAGCTGTTAGCGTAACTGTAAACTCTCCATCAGTTAATATGTTGTTTATACTGATTAGTTTGTATTGTAAAATACAGGGCCTGAACAATGATTAATCATCAACTATTTACTGAATCGCCAAATATTTTGATGATAAATTAATTGCTTTGAGTCATTTTTTAAGAAGTGCTGTCCAAATTCCCTGATTTCAGCCTCTTAAATGTTAATATGTTCTGGTTTCTTTAGTTCTCTATGATTGGATATCCTTGGGTTGTGGGCAAGACAAAACATTTGAGGACATCATGTTGGGTTTTAGGAAACAGTTCACTCACATTTTCACATTTTACTGACCTTTATTCCACCAAACAACTAAGCAGTTAATCCAGAAAATGATCTACGGATGAATCGATTCGGTTTGGCTCAATGATAGAAAATGTGATTTAAAAGAAGTGTCTGGCAAATTCTTAGTGTATTTAAGTCAAATAAAAAAATAATGTACAAATCATTCATAGTTAGTTTGTACAAAGCTATGGCACAACCTCCATCATACTAAAGCTGTTTTTTTTTTGGGTGAGATAAATCATGAATAGGACATGTGTATGTCTTCTCATTTGAAAAAAAGTTGGTTAATATATTCGGCACGCCACCCACTTTGTGTGGCTCATGGTGATAGTCATAACTCCTGCTGTTTGACGTCCTCCTGCTGAGCCTTTCAGCCCAAAAGAGGAGCAGCTTGGTGTGGACAACCTGAGACCAGAGCGCTGTCAAGCTTCCGCCACCCACGGGACAGAGGTGTTATTAATGTAATATAACACATAAACCAATGGGGGGGTTGCCTTTGAACATTTGCTGGTAAACTGCCTGTTGTGAACGCCTCTCTGTATCAGCTGCACCAAAGACTCACAGGCATACAGTGAAAAGATCAGTAAAACTACAGCATTAGACTCAGGATGTTGTTTGTGTTTCCCCTCTCCAGAGGTGGCCGCGAGAAATGAATGATTGATAGTTGGGTATAGTCGGGTTCATTGTCTTTCAACATTTTCCCAGAACAATACCTTCTATCCTGCCTTATGCAATGACCCCACTGACTCAGTGTTTGAAAAGTATATCTATATTTATTCATTCATTTATTTATTTTTGCCTCTTAGAAATACAGTGTGGCTATTTCTTCACTGCCTCCTTTGTCAGTATAATATCTAGTTCCTGCTTTTATCACTGGAGAAGTGACAACTTTTTTTGTCAGCGCGATGCAGATGGTACATCTCATTTTAGCTCACAGTCTGTTGTTGGACATAAATAAGTCTGCGGTGTCACAACTACCATTTATATTTGTTAAGATGACAATTATTTGTTACACTCTCTAATACCCTATTAAGTATTTTTTCTGCCAGACTCTGAAATCCTTTTGACATCCTGTAGCAATTGATTTAATTAGCACAATGTGATTAAATGATATTTATTACAGTCTAATATGGCACAAAAAGAGTTGTGTTTTCTTTGCTGAAACTGTCATGTATGAATCCATATATTCAGTAAAGACAATTAAAATGCAGGAGTTGTGTGGTATCTTTAGAAGAAAGAACTTGTGTGATTTAATAAGTGTTTTGTCCCAGACAAAAGATGACCAACATGAAAGAAACGTGGCAATATCTTAGGTCGTGGCTTCAAAACAGTGGAGAGGTTCAAGGATGGACGGTTTTCACTGCCTTGCGACCAAAGACAACCTGGGACAAAAGACTGACTGTCAGAAATTTCGGATAAGAGCTTCAGACTCAGTAAGACAATGTAAATCATCATTTGGACGAACAGCTTTTTTCTGTACCAGGAATTAACATGTGGAATTCTTTTACCTACAGACCTCAAACCTGATCCTGATTTAGATCACTTTAAACTCAAACTGAAACAGTTTTTGAAGAGGAATCAGTCATGTAGTCATGAATAATCTGGTGCTTCTTATTTTTATGGTGCTTTATTATGTACTGTTGTTTGTGTCTTGTATTGTTCTGTCTATAGTTTCTGTGTCTGCTGAATCTTTTGTATCTTAAAGGCCCAGCTAGGGATGGGCATTGCAAATTAGCTTAGGCTATAAATGGTATGGTGTGTGGCATTGATTTATGCTACATACTTGTCCCTATACAAATAAATATTAAATAAAATAACCATCTCACAATGTGACTGGTGCTACAACTTGGACAAACACAAATGATATACAGGTGGGGAAAAACTACCTTCTTAAATGCATCATGTTTCTCCCTTTAAAGAGTATGAATTCATGCAGTCAAAAGAAAGTAATAGGAAATTTAAATCTCAGTTCTCTTTTCTAAGGAACAGCACGTTCCTTAAGATTGAACCAATTCGATGGTGAAATGTAACTGATGTGTTTACATTCTAAACTAGGTAACCTCTTGAGTCTTTGTGAAGATGGCTGCGCGTGAGCAGCTGCTGATGGATACAATCAACCGGCACCCAAGCTAGCATATGGACGCATTTTGGCTTCTGTGAAGTTGATGAGAAGAGAGACCTGGACAAGGGCCACACTGTATGCAAGCTGTGCCTAACTAAACTGCAGTATGTTTTAAAAGTAGCAAGTAGTCATACACAGTGAGAAAAAATAAATCATGTATAGAAATCAAAAATTTTCATGGTTCAAGATCGACCGTTGTAGAAACATAACTTAACCTCTTGATCTTTTTGGAAAATCAGTGTACCAAGTTGGCATCTTTTCCCTCGCTGCTTGCAGGTCCACATTCTCCTACTTCTCCTTTTCTTTGGATTTTTTTTCCCCATACACATAAATATAGCAATTATCATTTTATACACTATACTATTATACTATTGCAAGGACTTAACCACGACAGTGGTGTAGATTGATGACACATTGATGACTTTTGTCTTGTATATTGACTCATGTCATTGCAGAGGATTCGGTAGGTCTGGTCATCCTACATTCTGCATACATCAAACTTGATGTCACACCCAAGTTCATTAGATCCATGTGACACAGTGTGACTTGCAAGAAAATTAACATTGCTAAAATCTCACAGTGTTCAGGTGCTGTAAGACCTCACTTTAGACTGGGGCGTTAGAAAGACTTATTTGGGCACTATTAATACTTGTAGTTTTATGTTTTGTTCCATAAAAATGAACCATATTTATTAAGTGTTATTAAGGGTGAGCAACTATTCTTGTGATATAACCACCTATTTAACTTTTACTTTCATACTTGATCAACTTAAAATTTTAAGGCAGTCTGACACTAACTTTTTAGTTTAAACAAATATTTTATTTTTACAGTGCTTATTTAGTATCAATAAGCAGTAATTAGTAGGTTGTAAGGGGAAACTCGTTAATGGCTTAGTAGTTGTAAAACTGTATTATGCAAAGTGATGTATTTAGTGCTTTATAATGGGTAATAAAGTAACAATATGTTGTTGTATGTAATTAAGGTTGATAAAGATTAATAAGTGAAAAGCTTCTGAACCTGAGGGGGTGTCCCACAGTTTGTCCTACTGTACATTCACCACCAAAGAAACTACAGGGGATCACAGACCGTTGCAAACATCTGAGGTAAATGCAGCAAGAGGGAGTGACGTAAGAATACTTACAAAGTCCTGGATATCCCTAAGGCCACATTAAAGTCTATTATAAAAAGATGGAAAGAATTTGACTCCACTCCAAATCCACCTACAATGGTCTGTCCTCTAAAATGCAGTGCCCAGGCAGGAGAGCTTTTAGTTTAAGACCAACAAGAGGCATATAGGCACTCTGAAGATGATAGTCTCCACTTGCTGACGTGGGTAAAAACTGTGCATACTGCACCAGACAGCAGATAAGGGACAGAAAATAGCCATTGCTAAGTACAGTAAAATTCTTTGGTCCCATTAGACTAAAATTGAGTTTAACTGGGGTTATTTGCCGGACTATTTCTTGACAGGTCGCAGTGATCTCATGGAGTCTTGTCGTGACCATGAGGATGCTGTACACCCAGCAGAAACTCCAAGTTACCAAGAAAGTCTGGAACATAATGCCCTTTAACCTGGAACTTGTTTTTATACACAGAAATGAAACTTAAGGGTCCAGTTAGTACCACTACTTACACTATGTTTATTAGTGTATAATCACTTGAAAACAAGAATTTTGGGTTTTGTCAGCTTAGAATGAGCTGTTTATATCTACAGATGGAGCAGATCCTCTTCACCGGAGGCTGCCGCATGTTAAACTGCCGTGCTTCTACAGTAGCCCAGAAGAGACAAACTTAACACTGGCTCTTGGTGTTTGCAATCTGCAAATTCATCAAATAATTCTATACTATACAAGAGCATCTGTAAATAACTGATTCACATTAACAACATTATGCTAACTAAGACATTTTCTGGAAAAAACTGACACGGATGAATTATCAAATATTATCCAGCTGACCCTTCCTAAGCCCCGCCCTTTTAGGAGCTGCGGTCAACTTTCTCTTTTCTCTTGCTAATCTACATGACTCATTAGCTCGCTAGTTAGCTACTATTTTGCTCTGTATTAAAATACTAGCTTGCTCTGTTTATAAACACTAGCTAACTAGCTAGCTAATCTACATCAGTAGTTAGCTAGCTAGTTAGGTAGTATTTTGCTGTGTGTTAACTAATCTACATTAATCATTTGATTGCTAGTGGTACCTGATGTCATGATGAAGTTTCTAGATAACTAACTAGCAAATGTGATTATATGTGGTTTTATCAGGTCCCATGGCAGCAACTTTTAACTACTGTAACTTCAAAATTTGGTTTTCTTTCTAACATAGACAAGCATAGCAGGTAGCATATCTAAGTACAGGAAAGGAGAAATTTGACCAAGATTCTGCCAGGAACCAAGCTTGCTCGACTGTTATTGGAGCACAATAGGGTCAAGGGTCAATTATCATAAGTCATGCTTTGGCATTTCGTGCTTGTTCACACTGTTCAAAAAGATGCTGGCTATCTTGATTTGGGCACTGTTCAAATTTTCAAACCCTCTCGCTGCGCCGGCAGTTTGGTCTAGGTATCCCAGCGTGCTTTGAGCAGCGAACTAGTTGCTTCCCAGACACAATGAATTACTGTGAATTTTGTCACTAGTCAGTGTGCGGGCAGTGGGGTGCTGGCAGGCAAGGCTAGCTGTTTCCCTCAGTTTCCAGTCTTTATGCTAAGCTAACAGTCTTCTGGCTGTAGCTCCATTATTGACAGATATGACTAGTTGGAATGAGTAGACCTCGCTGATGATTCAGTTAGTCAGTTGAAAGAAAATGTCAGGATTTGCTGCTTTTGTTTGTTATGTATGATAGTAAGTAAAGAGTCTTTGCATTTTGGGCTGTTGATTGGACAAAAGTAATTTGAAGATGTCACACATTTTATAGACCAAACTATTAATACATTACTTATGAAAATGACTGGCAGATTAATTGATAATTAAAATAAACATTGCAGCCTCAGACATGACAGTGGTGTAGATGAACATGATCCAGTTCAGCAGGAAAGCAAATAAGCATGCTTCCCAAAATGTTTAACTTTTGGTCTTAATACCACAGTATTTAACATTTGAAACACTATGGTAGGAATATACATTTTGTTTTATAGCGAAGGTGTGAAGGGTGTGTGAGAAGGTTCATTACATAATTTGTTTCTTGGTATTTGTGCAGCTGTTGTTTTTTAACGCTTAGTGCTTGCAGACAAAAGGTCACTGCAAGAATATAGGAATATAGAAACAGAAATAAAAAAAGACATAAAAACGGTGCTTTGTTTTCTCTGCTGTTTATTAGCGGTGAGCTTTAAGCTTTCACATTTGAATTTATGTATGCAGAATTATCTGGAACAGCTGAACATTTGCCAGACTGTAGGAGTTAGATGCTCTCTCTGAAATTAATGTTGCAACTGCAAAGTATAGATTTTTTATTCAGTGTTAATTTTTTTCTTGGGTGGATGACAAAGACAGCCTCGACTTAATGATGAAGATACATATGTTGTTAAAAAAAGAAAACAATTGAAACATCAGCGAGACTGCTGAAAGAAAAAGGGAAAAGGAAACACATTTGGACACACCAGACAGACAAAAAGAGACATTTCACTCCGCAGAGGATTGAAATGCTTTCCAAAGTCGGAGGTTGTCCGTACATATCACCTCACTTCTGTGGGAGCAGCAGAGTGGTGTGAGGCTGAGAGGCCAAGAGTTAACTGGCCAGCACCGGATCGATCCAGGGTCACAGCAAAGGCAGCCAGCTGCTATAGAGGTCAACTGACAGCTATGTGCTCCTCCTTAACTTACTGATTTCTGCTTTAACCCTTTGACTCTGAGACTTTTACCAGTTCCACTGTACTCTGTCCTCTTCTAAAATCTATACAGAGTGCAGTTTGCTGTTCAGTCAATGTGTTGACTTGGCCTTTTCAGTCTGGCCTGATGGTAAATAAATGGTGCTGCACTGTCTCTTCCTTTAAGGTGTACCAGAATAGCTTTGCATATTTACTCTCAATCCCGAATAACCACCAATATGTATTGGCCATACATCTGGAATTGTACTTATGTCCTTTCATGTACTGTGATCTGGTGAATGAGTTCATTGCATTTGAATGGCTGTGGAATCAGTGGACACTTTCATTTGCACTGCATCACTCTGGGGGTTGACTCCTCATGGCATTTCTGACTGCAGCTGTATTACAACTGTAGCCCTAGAAACCAGATTATGCAAAAGAGGAGCGTTCTCCTGTGAGCCAAAGTTACATCCAAGTGCAAAATTAGCCAAGCACTGAGAGACAAACAAGATCATAGAGAGTGAGAGCAAAGGAATGGGGGGGGGCTGATATGTAGATGCAGGCTAAATATACCCACAGTTTATTGACCATAATGATTTGGTAAGCACTGACTATCCTCCAGTCTGAAATCACTGATTCTGATTTGATTAGTGAAGTGACTCGGTGGCAGAAACACGTTTTCCTCCCAGACTGACTCGACTGAATGAGTCCATGGAAGGAAATGCCTTCGCAGTCTGATGTGTTCTCATTGGATTTGACTGATACGGTGTAATGAAGCTGCCAATATTTATGTCAATATTTAATATTTTAAACTGTCATATGCCCAAAGGTTATGAGTATTTTGTGATTTCACTTTTGGTAGTTTCCTAAACAGCAGTGTTGTTACTCCAACTCCATTACTGCCTAAGATAATGACACTTCTAAAAAAGACTCTTTCTTGCCAAGAGTCGGATGAGAAAATTGATTCTACACTCAAGTCTGTACACTAATTACAAAGCTACATCCAGCAGCCATTTAGTGTAGCTTACTTTATTTACTGGAAATAAGGGAAAGCAGTTCGCCCGGATCTGTCCAAAGCTAACAAAGTCTATACATCAGCACCTCTAAAGAACACAAATTAACATGTAACCCTGTTTCCATCAAAATGTATCGCATAAAGGAAATACAAATGAGTCTGTGTTTCCAACCAAAATAAGCAGTAGGTACTGTTAAGTCCCCAGTTAAAAAAAAACAACAACTATATACTGTTGCTGAAGTATTTTGTGATTTTACTTTGGTAGTTTCCTAAACAGCGGTGTTGTTACTCTGACTCCATCAATGCCCAAGATAATGGCACTTCTAAAAAAAAATACTTGCCAAGAGTTGGATGAGAAAATTGATTCTACACTCAAGTACACTAATTATGAAGTTACATCCAGCAGCCACTTAGCTGAGAAGATTGATTCTGCACTCAGGTCTGTATAGAAGGTACATCCAGCAGCCACTTAGCTTAGCTATGTTAGCTTTGGAAAGAGCCGGGCTAGCTGTTTCAACTTATTTCCAGTAAATAAGCTAAGCTATGCTAAATGGCTGCTGGATGTAGCTTCATAATTAGTGTCGGCACTTCTAAAGCACCCAAATTAAAGGATAAGTTCGGTTTTTTGACACCTGGACCTTATTGTTAGGATTAAATACGCTCGTAGACTCACCCAGACAATTTTGGTGGAGCCGTTTTCGAGCAATTTAGATCCATCCGACGGAGTTTTTTCTCATGCCATAGTAGCGGACGGGGCCAGAAATCGAAGCCCCTAAATTAGACATTATCTGCTGCGAAACTCATGCAATGTCCACAAAACAACACCACCAGTTCGCCCCCATTCGTGGACGTGCAGTGGTTGCTTGTTCTCTGGCCAACTGTTCGGCTCTTTCCCTCTGCATCCTCCTTTCAAATAGCTTCTCGTCGGTGTATTCTGGCTCAAAACGATACGGGCATCCATTATACTCAAAGTCGTCGTCAGACACTTCTACATCGGATAAATATTCCGCCATGCTGCACAAAAATAGCTGTGTTGCCGTGTAGCCTAGCAACAACAGCGTCTCTACTCAGCTGCGGTCCAGCGGCGCACGTCTATGACGTCACCAAAAGTTACCCATCCTTGTAAATCCCCGGATGACCATAACAACGAAGTTGAGCTGACATGGTGATAACACTGGCCATTCATTTATAAAATGTAGGTGAAATGAGCGAGTTTCGCAGCAGATAATGTCTAATTTAGGGGCTTCGATTTCTGGCCCCGTCCGCTACTATGGCATGAGAATAAACGCCGTCGGATGGATCTAAATTGCTCGAAAACGGCTCCGAGCTCAACCCAAATTGTCTGGGTGAGTCTACGAGCGTATTTAATCCTAACAATAAGGTCCAGGTGTCAAAAAACCGAACTTATCCTTTAACATGCAGCTGTGCTTCCATCCAAATGTATCACAAATTTTCTCTGAATTTCGAGTAAATCACCTAAAAAAAAGTCTGTTTCTGGTCTTTATACAGAGCTAAGCTAACAGTGACTTGGCTGTTGCTGCATTATAAACGGACACATACGACTAGAGTTGTAGCGGTTGGTTGATTAATCAATTAGTCACCCTGAAGAAAATTAGTTGCCAGCTATTTTGATAATCCATAATTAAACTTTTCAGTCATTTTTCAAGCAAAACAGACAAATATACCTTGATTCAAGCTTATTAAATATAAGGATTTGCTGCTTTTTTTGTCATTTCCAATTGTAAATGAAGAGTCTTTAGGTTTTGGACATAATTTCAACGCATTTAATTTTTCATATAAATTGTCATAAATATGAACTATACAAGCTGTGTTTTGCCAACAAGAAGCTCCCAGGACATCGTAGTGGGGGGAGTTATTAATGTAAAATAAAGAAATAGTGCTTCTTGCTGGAGTGTAATGAATAATTAGGCATTTTGGTCACAGCCTCAACTATTCCAAAGGTATATGCAGGTATATACAAAGCTTCAAGACCTGCCTGTGCCAAATATCTTTTCTGGGCTGCAATTGAGAAATGATACATTTTCCTAATTAGATCTGGGCTCTGGGAAATTAATATTAATTAATATTTTTTCTCTATTATTTGACATTTTATTGACCAAACTGTTAATCAGTTTTAACTGAATTTCGAGTAAATCACCAAGAAAGTGCAAATGATTGCTGGTTTTAGCTACTGTACTGGCTCATCGAGATAAGCAACATTGCATCAGTTCACCAGTCCGAAACCCATTATACCACTGCACACAACAAAATGACATAATTAAAAGGTCACCAGTCAAACCTTAAAGGGCAAAAAACAATGTGGAACACAGGATGGAAATATGACATTTCTCTTAGATTCATGTATTAATGTGTGGAAGGTTGAATCGGATCTCTGTGGATGTGTTATAGAGCCATGGGAGCGATGAGGAGACTGCTGGAGCAGAAACCGCTGATCAGTCTTGTGATTCAGGTGTTCACTGCGTCACTGCATCCTTAATCGGAAAAAAGTGTTTCCATCTCCCATGAAGCGCATT
This sequence comes from Lutjanus argentimaculatus, assembly GCA_034769285.1. NCBI lineage: Eukaryota > Metazoa > Chordata > Actinopteri > Lutjaniformes > Lutjanidae > Lutjanus > Lutjanus argentimaculatus. The sequence goes on along the minus strand of JAWZSL010000009.1, from coordinate 5,880,713 downwards.
TACCCCTTTTTGAAAAAGGCAAAAACCACCTGTGTAAGAATGTGTAAAAACTTTTGTTTTGTTTTTTTTGGCAAAATTGAGGAAGGTTTTTCAAATGTTACCATTTCCACCAACCTTTTCTAATGCAATACTTCTAAATGCATCTGATGGAAACACACAGGGGCGTCATGCAAGCCAAAATTCTCCTCTAGAAAAAGAAGATATAATTTTCTGTAATTTGACAGATAATTTTCAAAGAGATTATTTTTAAAACTTGACTAAATCGTTTTTTGTTGCTCGGTAATCTTATAATCTTATTAATCATAATCTTTTTCACTCACTTGTACACTACTGACACTTTTCTTGAAAAAAAAAACAAGAAAAAAAAACAACTAAATCTTGTCTGCTTCACCCCAGAAATGTTAAGGGGCATAAAAAATCATCATGTTGTTCTGAAAATCTTCATTAGACTATTCACTTACCTTTACCTGCATCACACAGATTAGAAACTTAAACTGCCTGATCATTCCTTTGATGGTCTGAAATGTCATGTGAAAGAGGGTACAAGTCTTTCAATTACATCTACATGCATTTCCATGAGGGGAAAATAGTGTTATCACTATATAACTATATAATTATATAGTGATAACCCTATAAATCTCACCTGAGATCACCTTACCTCTCTGGACTGATGGCAGGGCTGTTGCTTTCTGATGGTTTTTCAGAGAAGGACTGATTTTCTTCTGCATCTTCATCTGGAGACATTGACTGGAATTTGGTGCTTTGCTCACTATAACCTGTGATAGTTCATTTTTACATGTACTAATCACTTCAACAACACAACATTAAGGTCCAACCAGCCTATATCTCCTCCTCTTGTGCACAGCAGAGTGCTGTATGCAATGCCTGCGAGTAGTACTGCCTGCAACTTTAAGAAGATACCAATACTGTTATAAGCAGATTACTTATTGTTGACTGTTGTCAGCCACAGCCTCACTGCCATCACAGTTTAGCCCGTTACTGATGATGTATGCATGCGCTACGTGCATGAATGTGACTACATAGCAGGCTGATATGAAATAAAAATATTACAGGAAAGACAATCTCAGATGATCTCAGTGATAGTTTAAGATTTTCATTTGAAATGTATTATTATATCATGTTTTTAAATTAATCTATTTCATTTTTTTAAATTTTAGAGAGTCCTCCATGTACCACTAGAGGGAGCTTGACTACCACTGGTGGTACTCATACCACAGTTTGAGAATCAGTGACATACTTAGAATAATATATTATAATATCCACTTACAAAAAAAATAAAAAAATTTAAAAAAAAAAAACCTGGTGGGGCACGTGCCAGCATGAAATGCAGCTCTGCCTCCAGCCAAGAAATAGTCCTCCACATGACCTTGTAACACCACAACCTATTGTTTATACTGCCTACTTTAGGTTTTTAGGAATTAAGCAAATAAGACATCACATGTTAGTGAGTTTTTGAGGTGCTGGTAGGTTGCTAACTGTTTCTCCCTGATTCCAGTCTTTATGCTATGCTAAGATAAGAATCTATTGAATGTATATTGATATTCAATTAATGGGTATTGGAATGGTATTGAGCTTTTCATCTAACTGTTGCCAAGAAAGCGAACAAGAACCAAGAACTTGTCACTCGTTATTGCCAGTTTACGATGTTGCGTGCATCCTGCGCTACTGCAGTGTCCCTGCAGCCAGCCTGATCTTTGAATCTAGATAAGAGGGGGTGGGGGGAAACAACTTGCTTCAACCATAAATTGTATATGAAATAGTGATTCAACCTATTTAATATACCACCTATGGCTCCAGCTCATTATTTGGACTGCAGTGGTCACTTTTGAACACAAGGGTCTTACATTTTGCTCCTTTAAGGCCTTTAAGTGACAGATTTGTCCTATTCAGTGGGAGAAGAGACTTTTTTCAATAAACAAAAAAACTTGAGCAATAATGTAGTGAAACATAAATTGAAAGAGGAACTGGAGCCTTATGACAAATTTTCAAAAGTTTTACATAGATTGCTGTTGTCATCTGCATCATATTGTTGGTCAATATCTGCTATGTAGCCCAGGTTGCAATACAAGAAACAAAAGTATTCATTAGAGTGAGATGGTGCAAGGAAATGCTGTGCACACTAAAAATAGAGAGGCTCCACCAGAATATCAAGGACTCAGCATTAACATACTTGCCCCCTATAGACAAGTTCTATAAACAGGCGGAAAGTATGCATTGTATTGAAGTTTGTGGAACAGCTGTGGATGCGACAGATACAGTAGCATGAATGTAGACAATGTAATTAAGCTTTTCATAAATCACTTAAGCATTCAAATCATTTTTAGGCATGTGTATATCAGACACTTATCAAACTTAACAGTTCACAGTTGCGTCAACTTTGATTTTTCTCTTAAATGTTCTCAGATTTTTTACACTCTCTTGGCAGATGTTGAATGGCACCAAATAAAAGAAACAAACACTGTAATGACAGCTTGTGATCAAAGTAAATGAGTCATTAATAAGATGTAAGCCTGGTGCACTGTCTCCATTTTGTTCTCCCATGACAGGATATGAAAAGAACTTTGAATATTTATCAGGCTATGTGTTAATTGATGTCACTATGAGAAAGAACTGGGATAATACCAGTTGAAAGTGAGAAAGTTCTCAAATAGCAAGTCTGGAAACCAATATTGTGCTGCTACTTCTTTTAAGTGACATGTCACTGTCAAGTCAAGTTAATTATAATAATATAGCTGAAAATCAGAAATCACAAACTTGCCTCAAAGGTTTTTTTTTTTTTTTTAACCTGTGCAGAATATTGCATTCTCTTGATGTCAGACTGACACGTAAGCAGTTTTAGTTCTTGTCGGAGAGAAATTAGTAAATTGTTGGCATAATGAACCTTGGACCCATGAAGTGCAATGAAATTTTACGCATATTATGTTCATGTTTTTTAAAGGCCCTGGAGGAGGGGTTGTCGGGAGCCTTTTAGTTGCGATGCAAGCAAGAAGCTGTCGGCACTTCAGCAACATTTTTTGAAAAATTGATGTGCCCTTGAAAAACTAACCCGTTTTATCTGCCTTTCTTTTAAACTTTTGACAAACTGTGCAAAACTCCAGTTTCCAGGATAAAATGCAGGCTTTTGCTTCAGCTCATAAAAGAGATGAGAAGGAAGCAAGATGCCTCATTCCTTAGCTACTTCCATCTTCAGCTCCACAAAAAAACAAGGCCTTTAATTCATTTCCACCACTTGCCTGATCTGCAAGTGAGTTGCTAGATTTAGTGGCCCAAAGTGGCATTTTACTCACCCCGGGGAAGCAGGACATGCTTGTTGTTTAGCCCTGCATTGTAATCATTCCCTCGCAACGTGGCGATGACAACAATTCATGCAAATTCAACCAGTCTCTGTGAATTCTGCATGACCTTGCTATTTTGTCCAATCACTGCAAGTATTTCACAAATTTGACCAATCATTGTAGCTTCCCGTGGGTTGGACCAATCATTGTAGCTCCCTGTGCAATTGTCATACATGTAGGTCTCAGTGATGGTACTGGTACTGAAAAGAACCCACGGTTTGTCATTGCTATTGACATTTATCATGCTCTGTGCACGTATTTTATAATTTAGTGTTTGCTGTTCTGACTGAGTTTGAGCTCCAAAAGACTTTGCTTTTTTATGTAATACCCACAGGTGCAGCTCTCCATTTACAAATAAAGCATATTTTGTGAGAATCTTTTGTAATCCTGAGCCTTTTTGATAAGGTTATTTAAAACTAGGGACTGCACAATGTGGTAAAAATGCGATTATTTTTGACTGAAATCGCAATACAGTTAGTGGGAGTGATCTTTTCCAACTTTAATTTTTACTGGCAAAAAAACTATTAAAGTTGTGATGTTGTGATATTTGTTAGGGTTTGTACCATGCAAACGTGTTTTCTTACACCTGGAGAACAAGATTTAGTTGAGGGCATCTATGCAGCACTGCAGTACCTTTTACAAAACAAATGTTATTTGGTTCTGGTTCTGCAATTTGGATTTTGCGCGATTTGCGATTTTGATTTCGATAATATTGCAATTAATTGTGCAGCCCTCCTCTAAACACTCAGAACAGAGTGCTGTTTTATTCTGCCTGGAACACGTTGTCTTTGATTTGTAATGAATTATAAAATAAATAAATAGATAAAAATGCAATTTTCAGTTGTGCTCACAATTTAATTGCAAAATGCCCCAAAACATTGCAACATGCATCACAATATTTCAGAAAAGCTTCTGTGAAATTGGGCATTTTAGGCTGCAACAGTCCCCCCAAAAAACAGCGAAATCCTGTCACTGATTGCATGTTAGCATGCTAATGTTAGCATTTGGCTCAGAGCACCACCCTTTCCTAGTATAGGTTGCTAGCACAGCTGTAGACTTTAAGTCTCGTTACCATATCAACACCAAGGAACCAATAGCAATATCAGATTCACCGTTTGTATTTTATTTGTTGCATCGTATTCATCCTCAGTTTTCACTGGTCTGCATATAAAGGAAATGGAAAGTTTGTTTTTAGCCTCATTGAAAATGCAGCAACTTGTCTGAACTGCAACACAATATGTTTGCAGAATTACTGGATTGTAAGAAGTGTGCCATATGTTCTCAGAATAAAACAACACATAGCCCTCAATAATTATTAATTCCAGCTGTGTCTCTCCACCACAACACACTGTAAGGCTTACAATATGCTCATGACTTCACAAGTGGACTATCATTTACTTCCACATGCTTCACATTATTCTGAGACTGCTGTTTTCCCCATTAGGGAGATGAATCCGTTCGCTGATGATTTGCATAAACACCTGTCAGTGCTTTGTCTCCCACTGATACCTAATGAATTTCAAGCATTGACTGTTCTTTGCTGTTCACTTCCCCGCCAGTCACAAGATGTCCTTTCCTGACACTGGAGTGTAGATTTTGTCTCACTTTCTTCTTAAAAATTGGGTTTTGGCAGGTTGGTTCAGGGGCATTCATCCTTTTGGTTCATTTGGTTTTATTCTTTGTGCTAATGTGCACTGCTTCTTTGTTACCGCTCACAACAAATTGGTCTGAAGGATCTATTGATGTAACTCTTCCAGTCTGACTCCGGGGTCTTAACTTCAATCGGTTTTTGAAAGACGAAATTTGTCTTCCTGCACGATTTATTACAGATCCAGGATGCACAGCGGGGTTAAACACTTCATCTTTAAAAAATATATAATTTCTTTTAGCTGAATTAATTATCTTTAAAGTCATTCTGCTTCCCTTGACATCTTATTGACATTTCTATAGCTAAAAAAAGTCTTTAAATTTGTAATATGTTAACAGCACATAACAAAACCTGTGCGGGTGCAGCAGGAGAGCAAGGATTCTGAGGGCTCGGCGGTGATGAGTTGGTTGCTGCCTCACATAGTTTGTTATAAATACTGCCTCAGACTGACTGGCTATAGGAGCCATGCATCACCTGGGCAGATAGGCCAGTAAAGCGATGATGCGTGTGTCCTTGGCATGGGGGGTGAGAAGGGCTCATAGCTTTTATCTCTGGCAAGCATCAGCAGAGAATAGCCATCACAAGGTCAGCCTTGAAGGTGAAACATCAGTGGAATGCTCTGCTATCATAATTCATTTAGTGGACGTACTGTAAGGAGCAGCAATGCATTTGTACAATTTGTTCAAATGAGTTCTGCTGTTCGTAACATTCGCTGAGAGGTATTTGAAAGCTTTGTTCATCATTTCTGCTGAATGATGCAACAAAGTCAGCGGCGGAGGGGGAAACAAAGGTAACACAGCTAGGAAACAATGGTGCGGAGAAGCTTTGTTCATATTTATCACAACGTTGCTGATGTTACCGGCTTTTTGATGTTGACCTCATACAGATTTGGGATATTTATTAGTATGATAAATATATGTTTCTGTTAGAGGCTGAAGTATTGAAATGCAATCGTCTTAAATGCAATTCTTCGATCCTGTGTTTTAGTGAAGTGTTTGTATTTGTATTTACTACATGTTAAGCAAAATCTGTGCACTTAAATGGTAAACATAGTGTCATAATGTAAAGCAGAATAAAATCAAACAAGTAAATTACAGACACTATAGTGTCGACCATCAATAGAGCTGTCTTACGCTTATGTTGCAGATGTTCCTCACACCCTCGTACTGACAAATGATTTTTTCAGGTTGCACTCATGTTGGTGGACATTGTCAACAGCATCATTTTTTGTCCATTAGATAATATTCCTGTTACTGTAGTTGACATTCTCTTTGCATATTAACAGCATTGGCTTGAAACCATTTCACAATCATTGTGCTACATTCTGTCACTTTTTCTTGAGTTAAACTGAGACACTCGTGTAGCTTTAATTATCTTTATTTGAATTTAATATAGCTTTTTCCTCACATTTATAGAGACTGTGTGCTTCTAGGAAGAATAAAACATAATCAGTTCAAGTTTAATTTAACCTAATTATGGATGAAAATAGAATTTGTGATGCATTCAATCTTCATCTGTTCATCCCAATAATTAGATTGTGTACAGCTTTTAGAAATGTATATTAATCATATCTGCCAAAACAATATCCACTGCAAACATATTTTCTTTCTCATGCAATACGCTCATGGCAACTACAGCATTGTTAAGATATGAACATGTTTTGGCAGCAAAAAGCACTTGGTTAAGGTTAGCAAAACATCAGGGTCACAGCAACCAGGGGATATGCACATAAAACCACTTGGTTTAACACTGTGGGAAGATTGTGCTCATTGAAAAACAATGAAAAGGGCAACCTGAAAAAGCAAAACTAGACGTTGTAGGCAAGTTGATTTTGCAAGTTTGCTGCACATGCGTGAGAATATGTCCTGGAAGAAGGTACGTTAAATCAAATTGCTGTTGAATCAGTTAGTTGAATTATTACCAGGATGCTCAAAGAAAGCTCACCTAAAAGTTCAAGTGTACACATGGACAGCTTTACTTCGCCAACAGACAGCCTTTTCTGGCAGGAAACGGCAGTTATGTAAGCCAGATATTGCTCTCTCCCAACCAACCAAACTCCATAGTCGAAATCAGTCATTTTACTTCACAGAACATAGTAGTTGCCGGTGCACCACTGCCTCAATCTGTTAGTTTGTTTGTGTTATTGCTTGACTTCAGTGTTTTATAAGATTAGCTTGGATTCACTGAAATAACACAATAACAAAAAAACAAATTCACAAATCAAGGCAGCGGTAAATGAGCGATTCCCGTGTTCTGTGAAAGAAAATGATTTATTTCGTCTGTGGAGTTTGGTTGGTTTGGAGAGAACAATATTTGGCTTAGTAATAGTGGCTGAAATACATTTTTTTTGTCCACAGCAGTTCATTGCTTAGCTTCCATGATGGTACTCTTGCTTCTCATTTCTCCCAACTATGGTGTGTTGACTGCCATTTATTATGTATTTTACTATGTCCTACTTACCCTATTTATTACATAGGGTGCACGTCAATCAAAAGAAATTGTCTGCGATAAAGAAATTGAGAATTAAAAAGTAGAATTAAAAACAGGTGAATTTCCTCTAGAACTGAACCACTGCCATAAAAGCTCCTCCGATGATTAGCACTTGATCTGACTGAAGAAACCCAGTAGGGTCAAATTAGAGGGGCAAAAGGAAGGTGACGGCATTTGGCACAGGCTCCATGTTTGCTTAGCGGTGTACTCAAAGAGGCTCAGAATACAGCAGATGGCCAAACAATAACCAGAAGCAAAATGTGCAGTCCTAAGAGGGATGGGATGAAAGTTGTTGGAGGAGTTGGCATTCAGTAGCTCCCCTTCACCAGCGCCTGGCCTTTTTGATGTGTTCTTCCCTGTGGCTGTGGTCATTCTAAACCAATAAATCATGGTGACAATAAATGCTGTGACATCTGCCACACAGCATCTGATGGCTGACAAAAGTCATCTGTACCCTTGATCTGTGAAGGGAGAAGACAAAAATAATGTGCAGGAGAGAGCCAATGAAATGAGCCCCCCCACGTGTGCTCCAGCTGATATTGGCAGATCAGAAGGTAAATTAGAGCAAATTGAATCGCCGTGTATATTCTCAATTAGTAATGTCACTACTGCTCAGTTCTGACCTTGACAGCTAGGCTGATGATCATGAAGGCACACATAATGCTAATGTTCCCCAAATTATCACAGAAAGGACAGTCAAAGGCCATGTTTGTTATCTCACACTGTGAATTATTGTATATAAATAAAGGTCACGCTTTACTTTACAGTACACCAAGAGGACTTAACAAGCCGTACATCTTCTTTATTAGACAGTATTAGACCCTATTAAAGACAATTATTGGGGGCTAATAAGGTACAACAGAACTGTTAAATAAAGTTTTATTATTTTCCACCAACCCTCATTCAACTTTCTTAGAGGGTAATTAGGGACACAACAACAGAACTGTACTGTAAACTAAACTCAAATCACATAATTGCTTATTGAGACACTTTATTTGGCTGGTTGCATAAATTTACATAATACTGTAGGCAGACTACAATATAAAAAGTTCCTCTAGCTCAGTAATTTTTGGCATTTACTTGGTAGTTCTGGGTCACGTTTCGTTTTTAAATGGGGAAGTAGCAGGTATGTGATTTCACTTTAGTTTACAGTACAGTTCTGTTGTAATATGTCCTCAATTACTCTCCAAGGAAATCTAAAAAAGGCGTAAGAGTGGGAAATAATACACTTTAGTTTACAGTACAGTTCTCTTATAATATGCCCCAAATGACCCCCTAATAAGTGTTGAACAGAGGGAAACAGTGCACTTTAGTTTATAGTACAGTTGTGTTACAATGTGTCCCAAATTACCCTCAAACAAAGAACATATTTTTTGTAGTTTTTGTCTAATATGATATGGAGTACAGCCTGTTATGTCTCATTAGCAGACTGTAAGGTGTATGCTGTCTAATTATGGTATAGCTGTGTTTGTTTACTGGCTAGTAAAGAACATATTATTACCAGTTTTTGACTAATTTAATACAAAATGCAGCTTGTTGTGTCTTATTAGTGTACGGTAAAATAAAGTGCAACCAAAATAACAACTGCAAGTGATTTAATTACACGGTGTTCTTTTAATGCCAAACAATAAAAGTGAGTATTGAATAGTAGTGCCACAGCCAGTGAACTCGTGCCCATGAGAATATAATAAGCAGTCTTTTAGTTTGTTTTTATTCCTCTCTCCAGACAATTGGCAACATAAAAGCAGATTTTTTTTTTTTCCTATTTTATATCTCAAACTGCTCAAAACTTGACAATTTTATAATGATTGCTCTTTTGCCATAGCCTTGCCATGCCAATACATGCTGTCTAGAAGCAACATTGAGCAGTGACTCCATGATGAGGCTCCCAGGCACAGAGGGAACAGATGGGGTTGAGGAAACACCTGGGCATAGGGTTCCACACTGCAGAGCCACCATGTGCAAAGCCAGACTGTGGCACAGAAATAGGAAGACTATACGGGATATAAAAGGGAACCATCGGGATGCAATGCATGGCTCAGTGTCTGTGTTTACATGCACAGATAATTCTTATATTAGCCTGCTGACTGGTATAACCTCAGCTCAACATAACTTACTTAAGCTCATAGTGCAGTTAAAACGAGTTGAGATGCAGTGTATAACTTCAATATTCAACATGCCTTTTGCTTTTGGGTAAATTTTTAGCTGCAAAATTTACAGATTACTACTTGATCTTCATTTTCCTCCTGCATTTGAAGTACCTCACTGCTCAAATGAAGCGGATAGCTAGCTGCTGAATATTTTCTGCTGACTCTCTGCACACTCTGTGGGTGGGAATTTATTGTTTACTGATTTATTCATATAAACAGTGACAGTTGTATCAAACGTTTAATAAAAAATATCTTGATCTGACTTCAACTCTATGACTCAAGTTGGTTTCAATGAATGGCAGCAGTAGGTACAGCTAGTGGAGTTGCACTTGTGCAGTTAATTGCTGTGGTGGAAGAAGTACTATGATTTTTTTATGGCACGCCCATTTAAAAGTTTGGAATCTGCCACAAAAGCTTGAATCGGTACATTCTGATAGCTGAGGGCACTGCTCAGTATTTCTGAATGGTCTTTAATGCTTTTAGATGTAGAAGGCTCTCTTTGCAAATAGATGTTATTTTGTATGATCGGTTTGCAGAAAAGTAATGTTTTACATGGAGAAAATATTGTACAAAGGGTCGACCAACTGAAACTGAAAGGGCAGAAAGGGACAAAGATAGCTCTGAGCAACAGTTAGATAAGAATTTAAGAAATCAACTGGCCTTTGGTAAAAGAAACTGGAGGCTTAACTTCAAAATTTGCACAGAATTGAAAAGGATTAGATTCCTGTTTCAGGATCAAGTGCTCAATAATACCTATAGCAAAGAGAAGGCTGGCCTGTGGTTAGTACTATATTGAAAATGGATCAACATACTGACAAATCACAGTTTAAGCCTGTTCAGTCTAACTGAATACACTGAGTCGAATGCAGTAGAGAGAGAAAATTGTTTTCCCAAAATATTTAGAAGCCAGCTGCACCACATGGTATCTGGGGTTAAAATGGTTGTGACAGTATTCTCCTGTGCCGTGCCAAACTGTGGGGACGACAACGACATGAAAGTTTTAGTTATTTAATTCTTCTTATTTAGGGCCAAAATGTTTTCAACTGGAAACAGTTTTGGTCACTGAATTATATTGTTTTGATCTATGTTAAAATAGTCATCATTGAAGGAAAGAAGTAAAACATAAATGAAAAATTCATTGTGCTGCAGTGAAGAAATACTGTTTTACAAGTTAAGGTCCTGCATTTAAAATTTGACTAGTAAGTAAAAGCACTTCTTGGCCATCAGAATAATGTATATTATACTTGGATTGGATTTTTTAAAATATTATTTTATTTTTGATGCATTAATATGTACATCACTTTAATACAACTGGTAAAAGTAGGGCTTCTTTTGGGGAATCAATAAAGTCCTTTTGATATAATAATAGGGATGTAACAATAAAAAACAACCAAAAATTTAGGGTACGATAATGCCAACTAAACTATTATTTCTTATCATATATATACAACTGCAAAAAAAAAAAAAGAAAGAAATATAATAACCACATAGCACCACAGTAGATATAGTCGTCTAGTACAGTATTTATTTATTTATTTATTTATTTTTTGCTATTTTGCAATATTCATTACATTATCACATCCCTGTATAACAATATTATAATTTATTTGTTGATTACAACAGCAAATAAATCCAAATCCATCAGCAAGAGGATTGTCTGTTTCTATATAAATATGAAAGTTCTATGTAGTAGCTTTAAGCACAAGTACCTCAAAATTAAGGTTGGGTATTTTTTTTTTTTTATTCTAAAGACTCTGATTCTGATTCCAATTCTTCTTATCGATTTCGGTTCTTAACAAATCTTGATTCCAATTCTTTGAGTGTGCTTCTGCTTCTTCACAACAGTTTTGTGCAACTTATCAACAGCTGAGTAGGTGAACTAAAAATAATGTTAGATTCATAATTGCGATGACTAGCTAATTGACTAGCTAATCTACAACAGTTGTTAGCTAGATAGTTAATAGCTAATTGCTAAAAGCTAATTGCTAAGAGCTGATTGCTAATGCTAAAGAAAATGCAAGCTAACTAGCCAGCTAATCAAGTTAGCTAAGTAATTAGTTAGCATTTTGCTAACATTAGCTTTATCTTGCTTTTAGGACCTTCAACACCTTTTAACCATCTCAAAATTGGTTTTATTCTCAGCAAAGACAAGCCTAGCACATACAGCATCGTAAGTACAGGAAACGAGGTTCCGCCAGGTGCCAGGCTTGCTCAACTATTATTGGATGACACAGCAAAAAGGGTGGGACTAATGAAGGTTCAAATGGAATTCATTACTTTTATATATGTTGTTATTCACAAAGCTACTCCTGGCAATAGCTATGTTTATAATAGCTAGCCACAGCTAGCCAGGTGATGGCAACAAAAGGATGAAAGTTCAGTATTCAGCTGCATAAAGCAAACAAGCATGTCGACATCCTGTTTTGAGATTAATGTAGGCTACTCATGAATAATTCACAGATATTTCCTCGTTTTCATCGCAGTTTTAATCATAACATTTGTATTTTGCTGACTAAAACAAACGTGAATCAGCCATATTGTGCTGCATTAACGCTGCCTTACAAAAATCCCAAGCACATGTATTTACACATAGTTTTATAAAGTAGCAGTTCCATGCCATTACATTCACCCCAGTGCCATCCATCAATAATGTCAAGCATTACCGGACCAATTTATTAAAAGGATCTGTATTCTAAAGGCTTTGCAAACCAAGATAAAAAATGTCACTTTCATTGAGCACAGTGATACATCATAAAAGCTGTCCAAATACAGTATTCATTTAGAGAAGAGTTACTGTACATCATGCTTCACGTTTAAAACCAGCCCTATACTTTGGAGAATCATTCATTAATACAGGCTCGTCAATTCTCCACCTTTACTCTGCTTAAAAGCTGCTTCTCCTCTTAGACATTGTAGATTACTCATACAGGCCATTTCTAAAGCAGCAATATTCCTACAACAGGATGTACAGAATAGGAAATCAGTGTCAGTGGGATTCCCATGAGGCTGCGGGACAAAAGTGGGATAGGTCTGTGCTGTCAAGGGACCCCTGGCATTTGATATTTCTGTCTGCATCTTGAGAGTTGAAACTAAACAGACTGTGTCCCACGACTTGGAAGAGTTCTCAACTCAAATAAACAAAGCATTAATTTACATTTATTAATATTAAGTAAAACTGTCGGTTTCTTAACAAGGCTACCAGCGTGCGCTAGGTGTTTATCACAGAGATGATGATACAAAAGTTCATTGTTAAGAGGTTACTTCTTGATCTTGCCACATGTCTTTTAAATGTATATTTATGAGGACCCCTGGCACTTGAAAGCAAGCCAACTCGAGCCCCAAGCACGTAATTCCCCCTTAATTAATGTATTTATTCAACAGCATGTGCAAGCTTTGGTGTGCCCTCTCTTTTCAAACTGCCCTTTTTGAAGATGTTGTTATGCACTTAATAGCTAAGATGCGCATTGTTTTTATTTCTGTTGCAGAGATAACAACAGCGCCTATTTCCATTTTGCAAGGACAGAGAAGAACATGTGATTTAAGATATGCATAAATAGAGACTTAAATTAAGTGCCAGAAATAAATATGTGCAAAGGAGGAAAAAGAAACAGCTTTCTGGTGGGAATCAGAAATGGAGCATGAAGCTTATGAAACAGCAATGCCACAGGCTCATACAATTATCTTTCAATTCCCATGGCAAAGCAGTGTTATTGTTCCAACAATATTTTCTGCTGAAAAATTTCTGTGAAATTGTTACCAATTTACTAGAGGATCTATTGCATCAGGGTCGAGCATGTATTGTTAATAGCAAAGAAGCTGGCGGGGTGGAAGCTGCCTGGAGTTGACAAAAGGTAGGCCTGCTGAGACATTGTGAATAAAACTGTTCACCTGTTGGATATTTAAAAAGACACAAACTGGTCCTACTGTGCATCTAATTATCAGATGTCACAAAACGGTATGATGCACTGTGAAATTCAGCTAGAAGCTATCACCATATCAGCAATACTTCACGGTGTTTGCTCACTCGTGACCCTTTTACACTGGACAGAAAAACACCACAAAACCCAGCCAGTTACATCTGGCTTTTGTCTTCAATGAGAAAGGGCACAATCTGCATTCACTCCCAGGTCAAATGGCTCTGCAGTCGTCACAGGTATTTATTGACTCCAGCTTCGATTGGCACTGATGAAAATATGACATGAGTGGGCGCGCTAATTTTCGCCCCTTTGACACTCTTTCTCTCCTTTTGCACCTGCTTAAAGGTGTTTATTAAACCTATGACACTCATCTTTAGTCAAATGTCTGAATGGTGGATAAACATTTTATTCAATTTCACAATAAAAGTACCCCTTTATTTAGTTATCTAAAAGCTTTTATTTTGAAGCAGCAAAATCAGGAAAATCAGCAGCAGGAACTTAACACAACTTCTATGCAGCTGAAAGCAAACATGAAATAAAGCCGATACCTGTAGTTACAAACAGAACAGCACACACACATTGAGAAAGACACAGAAAGACCTAGCTATATCCACTTCTTTTAGGTTTTTTTTTCAATAATTTTAGCTAGTTAACAGTTACTCCATTAATTTTAGCTAACCTTTTTGTAATCTCTATGAACAGATATCTGAATATGAATGCAGAATCTGGGGGCGAGGAATATGATTTTGGTATGGGAAGCATTCTGATTTCCGTTGTATTTAAGTTGTATTGACGAATCATGTTTGAGCAGGGTGAACAGATAGCATGGGGAGCTAAAGAGGCAAAATGCATTAGCTGAAATGCAAACGCAGTCGTCTTTCGTCTGAGGATGATTTAGTTTTTTATTGGCTATTTCAAAATTTTCTGCATTTAGATGCAGATATCTGTTGAAAACTAAGCCTTTAACTGTTTAAATGTTTAACTGCTGTTAGTCACCCTTTGTGTTTGGAGGTTTTACAAATATTTAACTGTTAGAAAAGCTACTAATTTTGACTAAGCAGCAGTCAATTAGTTTTCCTGAAAAATAACAGTTTTGGACATACAAGGTTTTTTCCTGACAGTGGCATTATGGAAGAGGAATGTCTTGACCTGGATATCCGTTATCTGCCATCAGGACATCCGCTGGCTACACCGGAAGCTCAGAAACATTGGCCGTTGACACCAGATAACAGATGAGATCAGAGTTCGGCTTTTTAGACATATCTGCTCACTTCTTCCCTAGTTTTTTTTTAAAATAAAATCTCAATCTGAAATCATTGCTTCTTTTTTTCCCCAAAGTTGTTGAGCTACTCCACATTTTCCATGTACCCTCTGGCAAAGGCAGAAGTACCCCCTGGCGCACAAGTTAGCCTGGCTGGGAATTACTGGTCATGCAAGGTTATGATCTGACTAATGGTAATGTTTGTATCTTGTGCACTTTCAGATTTTTAGCTTCCT
Organism: Lutjanus argentimaculatus; assembly: GCA_034769285.1. Classification (NCBI taxonomy): domain Eukaryota; kingdom Metazoa; phylum Chordata; class Actinopteri; order Lutjaniformes; family Lutjanidae; genus Lutjanus; species Lutjanus argentimaculatus. Next base: position 5,865,655 of record JAWZSL010000009.1, on the reverse strand, counting down.
TGAGTTCTGTGTTGGCAAAATCAAAGCACAACAGACTGAATTATGTATATTGACAGCTTAAAGGAGGCAGCAATTTGTCTGAAAGCCAAAATTGGAGGTCCTTGGCTCTTGACAGCACTGATGAGACACGATACATTTCCATCCTGTTTTCCAGTAGGAAAAGCACATTTCATCATTTATATATCTGATTTTTGTTCATGCATATACATCATCGAATATCAATGAAATATTTGTTACAAACCAAAGAGAACATAGGCTGTAATGGAATGCACATAATTATATATGTTTTTCATATTTTTGCTGCCTTATATATGCACAGTGCATACAGCTGGACCACTATAGCATCAGCTGTGGTTGCTAGGCAATCTGCTGTCTGGTGCTTTTTCCCCAAGCAAAACACCCTATTTTACATTATAAAGTAGAACGTTTTCTCTCATTTTGAGTAAAATACAAAGGAAACCGTTTCCAGCTTTGTGATTCCATCTGACAAACTCTTCTGCCTGATCAGTGCACTACCTGTGTTGCTCACATGTTCTTTCTGTGATGCATTTAAGGGGTTTCTCAGCAGATTAACACCTACGTGCTGTGGCTCAGCCGGCCAATTTTCACATCTGACTTGCTTGGCTCTGATTTCCAGGTTGGTAATATTGTGTCCTTCTCTTCACAATGCTCCAGGGAACGCTTCTTGGTGTCCATGGGGGCGGTGTCTGTTGTAGACGGAGATTGCCCCTGGTCACTGAGTAGGAAGAGAGCCCATTACAGCATGACCCTAAAGGGTCATTTAGAGGGGGCAATCAATCTCCAGATGAATATGTCTGCTACCTTTCAAGGAGTGGAGCAAAGGATATTGTCAAAGTGGCAAGACAAAATCCAGGATACAATGGAAGGGAAAAAAAAAAATCTATATGAAGTCATTTGTATTCAGTTTTAAAAGCGTCTTTATCTCTTGGACAAAAAAGGCTGGCTTAGAAACAAGAAACTATTTCAACTGATTTAAAACAGTGTCACTTATAAACAATATAATCAAAAAGGATTGTTGTCAGTAATACATGTTATATAACTTAACTGAAAAATAAGTTTGTCTAAACAAATGCTACAAAAAAAGAGTGTGGTATTGCAGCTATGGCTGCTGTGAAGATGGGCTGTGTCCATATAGTCTTTTCTTCAGTTGTTTCCGATCAGGAGAAAGCATCCGTGGCAGTATGCAGCCGCCGAGAGAAAACACACTACGCCCAGCATCTTTTTCCAGAGTGCTCTGTCTTTTTTGTCCAGCCGCTCCAAGCGCTTCCACTTGAAAATCTCAGAAAGGTGCTGTTGTCATCACCATCGTTTTTTTTGTTTTTTTTTTCAGGCGACCAATCATATTCATAAATGTATTTTAATAAACTAGACACGGAATGCAAAGATGGCACCCATTCAGTCCAATGAGAACTGCTCACCTGGCGCATAAGCCAGTCTCCCCGCCCCCCTGGCCCTGCCTGCAAGTTCCTGCTGAGCCCATTAACTATGCTTTGTGATGACCTCTGAGATTTTCATCACTTTTCTCGGTTCTAGTTAAGCATCACAAATATAAAACCTCAATGGATCGGAGTCGTAATTGAGCTTGTTTGTAGTTTGAGGTGTCCTTTCAACTCTTTAATGTATCTTTTATGTTGGTGGCTTATGGGAAAAATGCTTTATGGGCCACAGGGGAATTTTTCGCTGCAAAACCAGGGGTGACGACTTGGAAAAATTGGCAGCAAGGCTAAGTGGCAATGCACTATCCATGTTTATATAATACATTTATTATTATATTAGATGGGGACTTGTCACACTGGTAACCAAGAAAATGATAGACAGTTTGCCCATCTGTTTTTTTTCTGATTTTCGCCAGAGAATGACACTTTTAAAAGTCTCTGTGTTTGGCATTCTGCATTTTGTAGCTTCTAACTGAATCTCCTGCGTCGCTGTTTGTACTTTCAGGTATCTGCTTTATTTTATTGTTTCATGTCACTTTCAGCTGGATAAAGGTGTGTTAAGTTACTGCTGATAAAAAAAAGATCTGATTTTGTTAGCTTTTATATAACAAAATATCAGGGGACAAAATTTAAAGGAAATAAAATTAATGAAAAAACAGCATTTTACAGCCATCAAGACACTCCTTCAAGTGGGTAGCCTAGATGTTAATCCCCACTGCTCTGGGCTGATGTGACAAATCAAACCAAGGCAGAACATCTTCTGACTGGTGCTCACAGTGAAAAAAAAGCCAAATGCATACAGATGGATAATAAAATGTTCGACTGTGCAACAATAGTGGTTGTAGGAATTTTCAAGACGTTGTCAGAGACACAAACCCGTGTGCAGCATTTATTTTTTTAACTGTACAGATGCCTCAGCCTTTCTGCCAGAAATAAAATGCTATGTGGACACGGGGCCTTAGACAATACATTCCCCTGATAATCCTCTCTGAACCATGATTGTCTGCACCAAATGTCCAGTAGCTGCGGAGATATTTCACTCTGGACCCAGTGTGTTCACGGCACACAAACCGACCAATGCTGCCCTCCCCAGGGTGACACTATTGCGTGGCTAAAAACTTTCCCATGATCCCAGAGATTAAGAAAAAGTGCCTGCTGATAACTGACACAGTTGTCTCGCTGTGTGTGTGCACGTGTGTGCGTGGGCCAAACTGTAAGCAGGGCTCTCCCTTGGCGAGAGGTAGATTGATTAGCGATGAGGTCATAATTGCTGACTGAATCACGTCCATAGTTAATCAATCTTTGGCTGAAGGATAAATTGGTTGGGTGAAAAAGGACAATACTTCATGAGGTGATGCACGGTTGATAAAGGACATATTCATTCATCACGGGTGGCTTTACTTGATGGATATGCAGGCATCAATGGTGGACCTATCCATCAATCAGGAGAGAGGGGAGGTCAGCTTTGAAGATCAAAGTCAAGCACCCAACTAGACCATACGGGAGATCTACAGAGGTACAGTATAGACCTAATAGGTGTTCAAAGGGATGTAAGGATATAATTACCTGCTTCATTCCACCTTGAACTGCTCATTTTGTCTCATAATCTTTAGGTTAACTAGACGTGGGAATAGATTAGGCGTTTCTTTCTTGTTTTAGCGAAGTTAACTTCTGAGGTTTCCCTGTAGGATTCACCACAAAACATGTTCTCATTTGTGTGAAGCAGATTTTAAAAGAATATTTCAAATTATTTAATGTGGGGTTTTATGAGGTGCTTATTGAGTGTATTACCTACAGTCGGTACTAGTTGTCGTTGTTTTTAAGGCATCATAGTTGATGAAAAATTAAATTGGGGGGAAAAAAAAACACATTTATTTCATTCCTAACAAAATTGTGAGGTAACTGTGGATCATCAGCAAAATGTCTCTTGCTTATTAATCTTATATTATTCCATGATTTATCCCTACTTGATTTATGATAATATTGTTTGGGCATGCAGACCCCTCCAGTCTCCATAAAGTTTATTTGCTGCAAAAATTATTTGTGAGATCGGCAACTCTTACAAACTCTGCTGAGGCATCAGTTCCCCTGCCTAGAAAACGGAAAACTTTACTTATTTTACTTCAAATTTAATTCCGAAGTTTATTCGTATAGTAGTAGACAGGTTGATCGCTTTCACTTTCCTTTTTATAAAATGAAGCATTTTGTGCTGTATAGATATGGATTGCAAAACTGTGTTATCAAGAGCTTGTCGACTCTAGAGATTTTTAAAAGCAAATTACTACATTTGATCCGGGATCTTTAATCATTTCTTGACCTTTGTATCTAAATATATTGTTTATTATATTTATTTAAGTTTAATGGATTGCTGTTTATGTATTTCTTTGTTTTTGTTGAATCATTGTTTACCGATAATTCCGTTTTTCTGCTCGTTGTATGTTTCTTGTTATCTTTTTTGCTGCATTTTGCTGAAATTATGCTAGTTCCGATTTTATTAGTGTTATTATTTTATATTGTTTTTGTTTGTTTGTTTTGTCCTAAAGAGGGACGAGTCCGTTGCTCAAGCCTGTGGCTTCCTGACACACTTTTTCTTATTACTTTTCATTATTATTCAACAATATTTTCATTATCTGATTTTATGCCGTTTTATATGTGTGCAGAAAATCAAATAATGACATAGCAATAACACAAAAAAAAAAAAAAAAAAAACAAAAACAAATTGAGGCAGCGGTTGACCAGCGCCTCCTGTGTTCTGTGAGGTAGAATTACTTATTTTGCTCATGGAGTTTGGCTGGTGATGAGAGAGCGATATTTAGCTTAAAAAACACTGGTTTCCAGTTGAAAGAGGATGCTTGATGACAAGGTAAAACAGCGAAAATATTTTAAATATAGCGTACACTTAAACTGATATTGATTTTTTTTTTTTTTTTTTAGGTGAACCTTTTTTAAATTCCTAAATCTGTTTTGCTGCCAACCCTGGTCTGCTTCTCCAGCTGCCAGCCACCATCTTCTGGAGATAATACACTGACTATAAGTACTTCATACAACCCCACATCAAATAATCCAAACTATCCCTTTAAGCTATAAAAGAACTGCAGTGTTAATTGATGTTGCGGACTCTGCATAGTGCGCCTTTTAGCCGCCCTCTTTTGCCCTATAGGCTCTTTAAAAAAAGACCCCTAACCTACAGAGCGACACGGATGGACACAGCAGAAGACACCTGCTTTTCACATGTGAAGAATTCCTTTCATTTTAATGTTGTTTCTGACATTCCTTTTTCTGGGTTCACAATGAAATACACTGAACCTCTCAAATTATGAATCTCTGAGCAACCCTTTGATGTCAGCTTCTTTTGAACCAAATTCAATAACCATAATAAAGATGAAGGGAACAGAAGCAATTTTTCACTGTGCTTCTTGTTATCCAAAGCATTGTACTGCCTACCACACCATATATACTGCCCCCACTCCCCCACCGAGACCTGCTGAAATGCCCAAAAGCAAATATTATTTCTTACAGATGGCAAGCTATTTTCACACCCGCCATAACGGCACTAAGCTCAGAAGGTAGACATTAGCCTGACGTCACCACCTAAAGTGCCCTATTTGTCTACTCCTCTCTAATGCTTAACAAGCCTGCCCCCAGTCTTTTCCACCGCTGCTACACCTTCCCTCTCCTTTATGTTCCTGATAGGGATTTGCCAGTCACATTGCACTTTCTGATTACATTAAAGAACCCCTCGGAGCAAATGTGTGAGCATTCGGGTGCATGAATCTGCTCGTCGGACTGAACCGCACAGAGGACTCTTTTCCTATTTGCAATTTAGCCTAAAGCCAGTTCAGCTTGACAGGGGTGCTACTTTGATGTCGCAGCAGTTTTTTCAATTAAACCCAAGTCACATGAGATCATTTAATTGCACAATTATTAACAAAATTATCTTTAATGCACCCATGCTTTTGGTGTAATGAATGAATTCGGTGGAACCTAAGTGCTTAACCTAAGATTGAGAACAGATACGGATCCCTGCTCTCCCTCTTGCCCATATAATCAAATTACTTCATAACCTGAGAATAAAATTAATTAAAGTCATATGCGGTTGAATATCTGGGTTTAATAAAAGTTAATGGAAACTTTCTGTTCATCACCCTGAGCAAATGCAAGGAGTCTTTCCCTCAAGTAAAGTGGGTGCGGCTGGGGGAGAACGGCAACAAGGTGACTTCTGCCAATCTGCCTCGCTTTAATGCAGCGAGTTTCAGAAATCTCTAAAAAGAGCTTGTAGAGATGAAATAATCTCCGCCTCTTTCTTGCAACCTGTAGAATTTAAATTTACATTAGATCATATCATCATAATTGTTTTTTCGTTGCTTTCATTACTTCAATAAATACAGCAGCATATGCCTTCCTGAGAGTGAAGAGCGAGTAAAGTTTGCTTTAGATAATACAATATGAACAACAAATATTGCAGTGGAGTGATTCATTACCATCGAAATTTAAGAGAAAATACATTACACTCCTCCTCTCCTTCATCCTATTTGCACTGCCCACATCTTATTGCCCACTAAGTCTAATTTTTGTATTTATAAAGGGCCACAAACAAATTACCGACTGATTGCTCATGATAATGCACATGAATTAACGTCTCTTCATTCCTCCATGGCTAATCCAACTGCTCACTGAAAACAATTACACATCAAAGCTAGCATCACTCCCTCTTGTAACACCAATTCATATTAATCTGTGCTCTCACTGTCTGTGCTCTCACAAATGCCACCGAGAGGAAAAAAAAAAAAAAAAAGAGTAAGCCTGTCCTCCCCTTAAATAAATGAGGCATACTGAGATGACTTGCTTGTGAAATATGACGTAAGATAAAAAGGCGTAGAATTCAGTCTTCATCATCCAAAGGGAAGAAGGCTGTGTTTGTGTTTTGGACCAGACTGGTGCAACACCTTCAATAAAAGGTGTTACATTTGTGCAAAACAAATTGATGACAATAGTCGGATGCCGTCTGGTGTTCACTCGGCGTACATCAGCTCTTCTTTTGCTCTTGACCCTGAATGGGCTCTAATACACAGTTCTGCTCTATGCATCTCATATTACTTCACTTGAAACATACTACAAAGTATCAGATGCATTTACAGCTACTCTATACCAAAACTCAGGAGCATTTCTCATCAGAAGTACAAAAAACCCCCACAACAATTAACATATTTTTACATCTGTATGACATGTCTGTATTCTCCACATAATTCAGTAACACTTTATATAACCATCATTGATAAATGATAAATCAATGGTTAATTAAACTTCTGTTAATGGTTATTTCACTGTTAATAAACACTGAAATAACATTTATATATGCATTATAAACAATATATTAAGCAATTGTAAAGTTTTATAAACATCAGTTGCAACTTCATAATAACAATCCAAATGATGTTTTTAGATGCACCGCACAGTTGCATGCTATTTAGTACACTAAAACCATATTACGCTGCATAAATATCCCATAATGCAATGCAGTAGCAACAGACAGGCAGACAGCTGGGTGACAGCCCGAGGCAGCTAAGTGTAACATCAATAACGCTTCAATTTGAATGTAAGTAAGGTGTCAATTTGTTTGGCGGAATATTTTTATTTAAATTTGTTCATTGATGGCACGGGTTACCATGGTTACACATCTCCAACTAGCAAGGAGGCTCTCAGGAAGAGAAGCGCTGAACAGAAAAGATACATACTATTGTTTATTTACATAAAAGTATGTTGCATGATAGAACACATTTTGGGTATGTAGTGCATAGTATGTGGATTCGGACACAACACAGTTCTCCTTCCGCTTTCCATGCTGGAAATAAATAAATGAGATGTAACATATCTGCCTTCTGTCTGCTTGAATCCATGTGAATGCAGCATGCAACAGTTTCTTTACAGCTCTGTTGCCAGTGCAAAACATATTCATGACATTGCATAAATACTTAAACACTTAACCTGTAATTTGCATGGTTAACAAGTAGGAATTATTTATATTGCGGTGTACAGTATCAGTGAAAGACTAGGCTGCTGCTGCTGCTGCATCCAGAGGTTAGCACGTTTTTTGTCGCTGACAGAAGGTGTAAAGTTCCACACTTCTAGCCCAGATTGGTTAGCTGACAACATTTTGAGCCTCGGAAGCAGACTGCAAATGCTTGAGTTCAAAGTTATGAGTTCCCACTCATCACAGTCATTTCCATCTCATCTTACAATCATTTGCACTTGTTTTTATTGACTCGATGCTGAGACATCGAATGATGGCGCCACGAGCATGAGAAATATGAGGCTTTAAAGGTAATCATTCCGATTGTGACCAAAACTATCTGTCCCAGTTTACTGTTTTTGTTTTGTTTTGTTTTTTTTGTTTTTTTTTTGTTTTTTTTTGGGTGGGTGGGTGGGGGGGGGGGGTGAAAGTGTTTAAGATATCAAATAACCTGCACCTCCGTATACTTTGTCTGCTTCTTTATGGGGATGTCATTGTCAGCAGCACCCATTTACCCTTGCAGAGTTGTTTTGTATTCTGCACATGGTAATGAATATATTGATTTACATTTTAGGCCCCAGCCAGAAGTCGCGGATGGTGATGACAATATTTCTGCAGGCAATAAGGTGAGGAGATTAAAAATGGATCCCAGAGAGTATGGATGAGCATGAGGGGAGGTAGAAAAAAAAAATATGCCATGTGATCACAGTTCAGTGTATTTAGTTTATGATCTAATGAAAATCTGGTTACATCAGAATAAACCATTATAAGACGATACAAATCTGTACTCGAAGTTATATTTTTAAAATCGAAATAGACCTAAAATGTGAAAAATGATGGTTCAAGTTTTCTAGATTTATCCTTATGAAAGTTCTTCATGTCAACCATAGGGTATAATTGTCCATTATATCCGATGTAATCAGAATTTCCCAAGGTCACAGTAATAATAGTATGTAAATTCTGTTTTATGGTGGATTTCCCTCCTTTAATATTGTGGTTAGAATGCAGGTTGGATCCATTCTGCTCACTGTATGCTCAGTAAAGCAATAGCTCTATTTAAATAATGTGGATATATTGAATGTCATTTTTAATGTATGATATGAATACATTTGACAATGGGCTCATATGAGCTTATCTCATGCTGACTGAAAATGGCAATATTTTGGACCTCTCCCCTCCTCATTTCCACTCTCCTCCTCACTGCACAGCCTTGCTAAAACGAATGCCCACATCTCTTTCACACTTATTTGCCCTATTACTTCAAATTGCCCCCTGATACTCAGATTCGCAGTGGTTGGCTTTTTTTTTTTTTTTCATTATTGCTGCCTGATTAAATTAATGTTCATCTGTCTTGCTATATTAAAAAACAAAGACAAGGGGAACAGGAAATCTTAAGCTACATGTGGAGGAAGTTAAAATCTGTGCTCTTTGAAATACGGGTTCTTCCTGAAGGGCCGAGGTTCTACCCAGAGCCATTTGCTTCTGGAAAACTCTTTTTATTTTTCTTTGAAAGTCTCAGGTTTGCATTAAGAAGACAATAAAGATAAAACCATTGGTATAGAGAAGGGTTCTTACTAGAACCCCTTTGGTGAATTCTAGATACAGTAAAGCTCTTGGAATATGAAAAGATTCCTGGTAGAGTTCCCTAAGTGTTCTAGATAAAACCCTTGGAATATAAAAAGGTTCCACTTTGAACCCCCTGAGAGTGTTCAAAGACCCTTAGAAAGGGAAAGGTTCTCACTAGAACCCCCTCGATGGATTCTAGATAAAACTCTTGGAATATAAAAAGGTAATATGTAATAAAAAAAAGTTCTTGATAGAACACCCTGAGTGAGTTCTTGATGAAACCCTTGGAATATAAAAAGGTTCTGGTAGAATCCCCTGAGTGTGTTCTATATAAAACACATGGAATTTAAAAAGAATCTCAGTAGAACCTCCTGAGTGTGCTAGATAAAACCTTTGGAACATAAAAAGGTTCCCTGTAGAACCCCTTGCATAGGCTCTGGGTGGAACCATTACACCACAGAAGGGTTCTCTGAGGGAAATCTTTCACAGATGGTTCTAGGTATATAACCCTTTATATTGGGTTCTAGAGCTCTCTGAAACGGACCCCAGTGGAACCTATATAAAAGGTTCTACCAGGAACCAAAAAGGTTTCACCTGTGGGGACAAGCTGTAGAACCCTTATGGTTCCAGTTAGCACTGTTATACTTCAGAGTGTGTGGTGCCTGTTTTGGGGAAATGTAGCATGTGTTGCTTTAAGTGTCATAATTATACAGGGCTACCCAGGGTTTTTGTGCGTTTTCAATTGCTATCTTTTGACCTTTTTTTTATGCACAGCTTTGCTGTGTGATTAGGTTTTCAAAGCAGCTCTGAGTACATGTTACAAAGTCTATATTTAAGGTGCAAGGAAAAGCATCATAAATCTCAAAAGCACTCATCAGTTTTCTCCAATGGCAGTCTAAATCACTCAGGGGATGAAAAAGCTGACACTTCTCTCTTTGCTCGGGCACAGAATGGAAGCTATCTAGCTTTAGATTCTTCTGAATTTTGGCTCATTTATCAAGCTGCGAGTTCTGCTGTGAGACTGTGGGCAAGGGAGATATTCAACTGTTCTCAGCCACTGTACAATGTGTACCTTTTCCTCCGAAGCCCTATGTTTGGTTACATGTACAGTCTGCACAATATTCCAAAGGTGACAAGTACTGATTTCCAGTGGTGACTCATAGTTTTGCCACTTCAACACATTTAAGTCAGTGATTTCAAGAAATTTAAAAAGGTTGAACTTTACTTTACGGTACATTAATAACACGTAACAAGACGTACTTAATCAGATTTGACAAAAACTATAAATGTGTTCTTTATTAGACAGTATGAGACCCATTATTAGACCCTTTTTAGACTTTATTAGAGGGCAATTAGGGACACATTGCAACAGAACTGTACTGTAAACAAATGTGAAATCGTATATCTGCCACTTCCCCATTTAAACACAATACATGAACCAGATCTACAAAGCAAAAGCCTAAATTATAGACGTAGGGGGTTATTTTGTCTATGGATGACTGCACAGACTACAGTCGCCAATATTACTGTAGGTAGTTAATGCGATTTGGTTAAAAAAGTAGTCATCAGTCTTGGCTCCTCTTCTAATTTTATGGGACCTGCGAAAAAAGATATTTCTCAAGTAGCAGATTTGTCATTTCACTTTGGTTTACAGTACAGTTTTGTAATGTCTCCCTAATGGCCCTCTAATGAAGTCTAATGAGGGGATACCTATGGGAAACAATACTCTGTAGTTTAATAGTTTAGTTTTGTTGCAGTGTATCCCCAATTACAGTCTAATTAAGTATAATAAGGGTCAAACTGTGGTAAAATGATACGCTTTACTTTACAGTGCAGTTCTGTTGTAATTTGCCCCTAATTACCCTCTAATGACGTATAATAAGGGTCAAACGCGGAAAATGATACTATTTAGTTTACAGCATAGTTCTGTTGTAATGTGTCCCTAATTACCCTAATAATTAAGTATAATAGGGCATAATAAAGGGTCTAATACCATCAAATAAAGAACATATTATTTCTGTTTTTTGGTCTAATTTTATTCAAAGTACAGCTTGTTATGCCTTATTAGTATACTGTAAAATAAAGTACAACCTTTAAAAGTTGTGGGGAGAGCATGCCATTCAAAAAAGGTAAAATAAGGTCATCACATAATGAGGTTATTGTATGCTAATTACCAGCATAATTGTCTTTGCTTTTTAAACTTATTTGGGTCTTAATAGGAAGACTGATTGCCTGATTTGCTGATAAAGTGAGTGCAATGTAAAGCATGTGAAATTATATTGAGGGTGTGGGGTGTCTGATGAAGCTAAGTGTGAATAAAGGAGTTGATTTCTTAATGCATAACTGTTTCGCAGTTCATGTAAGTTTTGCTCCTTAGATATCCATCCTTAATCCATATTCAGAGCTGCTCTCTATTGATTGGGTGTGTTCCAGATAAGAGGGGATGCTGAATTGCCCAGAGATAATACATTCTATGGATCACAGGAATGCAAATCAAATCAGATACCCATGCAAATGTGTGCCAAAGTCATCTTAAAGCAAAAGTATTTTATTTATTCAAAATTTCTTATTTCAAGTCAGTATCCATGTGATTAGCATTTTTTCAGCTCATTTTTCCTGTGATATACGGAGCGTATGAGCCCTTTTTAGAAAATAATTAATGGCCTAATGTTTTCCAGGGTCCAATTACTGACTTGCTTTCTCCTCAAAATACATAATCAGAAAGTGTGACGCAAAGTCCCAAACTCCTTTATCATCACTGTACTCAGTCAGCAGCTCAGCGCTGAGTCATTAGACTGATTGTCTCCATTTCTTTCCCCATCTGTCTTTCTAGCCTGATACATATCCCAATAAAATTAAACACTAGACACTTGTCAAAATTATTGATCTCACATCAGATATCCATTGTTAGGTTCATGTGATTGTAAGACCAGAAACACCAAACAGTCTTCCAGTTGTCTTCCTACTGCAACTAGATTAAAATATACAAAAAGATAACACAGTATGTCTGGAGATATACTTGTGTTGTAACCATGCATTTGCACCACAACCTGATTGTGATCAGTATTATTCACATATCTGACAATGTACTTTGTGTGCAACTGGAGGGCACATCAGGGAACCTTATAAAACTTATGAATATGCATAATGTCAACAATAAACATGGCTACGCCTGAGGAGGAGGTTACAATTTAATGATGGACAAAACAAGCCATTGAGACCTTCCCCACTTCACTGTAATGCATCAGACTTGTTTCCATTTTTGCATTTATGTTTCCACATCTACTCCTAAAATGATACTGATTTGTTGCCATGACACATCGGACAGATGCAGGTAATGTTATTTATTGCTCTTCCCTTAGGTAAGAGAAAATTTTACTAGTTGTCAAGAGAACCCTTTAGCAAGATAAGAAAATAACATCTCGTTCGTCCAACGCAAGGAAAGAGAAATTTTAAAGAACGTTGCTGCATGAGGCTCTCAGTCTCTCATACTGTCTTCAAAACTCTCCGGTGTGTTGTCGTTGCTGAGGTGCCTACAGACCCGATCATATCCACGTACTGCTCCTGCACTTAAGCAGGTAAATGGACTTGTTTTAACTCTAAATTAAGTAACAAGTAATTACCATGAGCGACAAAAACAAAGTAATCAGCAAGATTTCAAGTTGAAATCTTAATCTTTTGATCTGTTTAAGTCTGACTTTATTCATTAGATTGTTTGAGTTTTAGTCAAATTTTAGTCCATAAAAAGTAAAGACATTTTATCCTTGTTTTATCATATGTTTAAGAATTTTCTGAGGCTTCGACGGTCTCAATATTTGAAGTATACAGTTACTGTGGTGACAGGTGTCTTTGATCACAAGGTTATCTGAAAAGACACTGATTACCCGATATTACCCAACGCTGATCCTGCGCTCATTTTTACAACCACATACTGTATGGCTGTTGATAATGTTGACGTTGGTAACGTTAGCTTACCTTTCTATAAATAAGTCAGCGTGCTGGCCTGCCTGTTTTTGTGGTTTGTCCCAAATGTTTTTTATTATATGATTTTTAGTGGTTTTTTGATGCATTTAGTCTTTTAATTGTTACTCTTGTCCTGCCAAAATACTGTAACTTTAGCTAACATTACTATCAGGGACATAACCTTATTTGTATGCAACATGCAGCTTCTTAGTGCATCATGTCTAAGGAAGTGCTAGCTTTGGGCTGCTGAGTTTTACCAATCAGCAACTATGTGTGATTTTTGTGGTGGATAAGACTGCATTATAGCTAATTTGTCCATTGGTTCTACTATTATTATTACTCTCTGCAACAGCATGGCTGGTATTGTTTTCACATGGTGAGTCCATGTTTGTCTGTGTGTGTCATCGTGGCAAAATGTGGACCTGGTGACCTACTGTACTGTGAATTTTGTCTATGTGACAGTGTCACAACGTGCAAGTAGTCCTGAAACTTCACAGGTGTGTATCGAGATCAAAGTGGAGTACCAGTTTAATATACTAGTCATGAGGGGTGACGTGGCTGCTGTGATCCCATCACAAGGCGCTGATCTCCAGTTGTTATCATTCATTGACAAAAATTCATTTTTTTGTGTTTTATTATAGTATTTGAAATTTAGTTTTGTCTCGTTTTCATCTTGGGAAAAAAGGAGTATATTGATCATGATGCTCACTCTTCTTTTTGTATCATCTTTTTTTTAAAAAAATATTATATCCCTAAGGCATTTACATATAACACTTCCAAAAACTGCTACTTCCAGTGAGAATTAAAAGATCCCCTCACCATCAAATCTTTGTGAAAGGAACATGTAAAACCTGTATAAACCTGGTACAGGTTTATGATTGCTGTTAATATGAATGTGTCAGGTGCTTCCCGTACTAAATCTAACATGATTCCTGCAGGATTTTGCTTCACAGCAAATGTCTTTAAGCCCCGCTCCCACTGCGTCTGTTTTAAATATGTTTTTTTCAATTAATTCATAATGTGTGTGCTCTTACCTGGGTAAAATAAATCAGAGGACAAACAAGCGAACCCACTAATGCAACACACTCATCACTCAAATCACCCACTGGGCTTCCGAGCTGTCAATTACCTTCCTCCTGCAAGCATGCTTTGCATACTCAAGCCAACAGCAGTCCAAGCCAGTTCATTAATTGATCAGTGGTATTCCCACATGAGCACAAAGGCTCGATAGGACGTCTTTTGTGGGCCCTCCATTGGGACTTTTCTTACATATCCCATAATCTGTGTGGAAAGCAACACTTGTTCATCTCTGTTGTTTAGTGGGTATGAAAACGGTGCTCAATGTGTGGTCCTAATGAGAAGGAAATTGGTCTGTGTACCTGAAAACAAATTGGTACCTTCTGCTGCTCCAATTGATCTAGACATTGCATTACCATACCTCAGGCCAAATACTTGTTTTCTGTTCAGTGCCAAATTGAACCCTCCATAATTATAGTTTACCCTTGAGTAAGAATATCACCTAAAAGGAGAGTCTTGTTGTCAGGATGGACCCCTGATTGCAGCTTTCATTATTTGGTGAGAATCTAAATGCAGAGGCTCCTCGTGGACTCCTTTAGATGCTGTAGAGAATTGTGTTTGTCAGGGCCCTTCTGTGCCCTGTTCCCCCCTCTACATTTGCACAAGAAATCTGGAAGCCTTCAGGCCTTGAAGTCAACACAAGATTTTTTTTTTTCTAAATTGTTCACTGCTATGCTCTGAGAACAAGCTCCCTGTCATTAGTCTGCCCCTCAAATCTCCAGCACTGGATAAGATGAGGGAGATCTGTCTTTGTTGAGCACAGTCCAGCACACTGCAAGGCTCTGCTGCAGTTTGAGGCCTCCCTGGAGAGACAGTGCAGGATGGATGTGCAATACACTGATGAGCACTTGTCCAACATGTCAGAAAGTTAGAACTTGAGCAATTCCCTCCACGAGGCTCTTATCCGTTCATTTTAGTGTCATCTAAAAAATAAGGCGTTTATGGATCAAAGGGGTAGTTCTGATTATTTCAAGTATGGTTGTATGCTGCACTTATCCATAATCATTGTTTTGTATTGTACCTACAGTAGTTGGTGGATGACACAGGAAGCTACAGGAGTACCAGTGTAGCAGCAAAAAGAAAAATCAATCTTGGTTTAAGTGTACATAAAATTTAGAATATTTTCACTACTTTACCTTGACATTTATGCTCTCTTCCCAGACTCCTTTGACAAAAACAGTCATTTTTATTTCACAGAAGATGGGAGTTGTTGGTCTCGATTTGAACCCTGACAAAACCAGCGACACAGTGTCAGTTTATTATCAGACAAGGCTGTCTGCGGGCAAAGTTAAGTGGTGAAAATATTCTAAATACAGTGTGGACTTCAAACTGATATTGATTTTTTTTTTTTAAGCAGCTAAAATACTTTTTGCTGCTGGCCATGTACACAGCAGTACATGCTTAGCTTCCTACACTGGTACTCTGTTGCTTCTCCAAACTGGAGGTGTGCCGCCCACCATCCACTGTGGGCAGGCTCATAGAAAGCTGCAGGAATGAGTGCTAAACTCCAGAAATGAGTTTGCATATTAGTACTTCAGGTTCTTTTGTCTCAAAGTCAAGGGGTTTAACATAAAAATAGACCAACAGATACTCCACAGGTGAATTCTGAAGCTTTTATGTGTCTTAAAAAAGGCTGTTGCTATAGAAATCGCTAAATTGAGACTGCAGAGGGTTTGTCGGGGACACTGAACGTCATCATGCCAAACACTAGTCACTTGGCACTGACTTGAAGCCTAACATTATCTTTTTACTTCTGAAAATTTACATTTACTCTTCAAAAATCATAAAAGTGATCACAGAGTTTATTTTCTGCACTAAAATCCAATGGAAAAATCCCATTGGCTTTTTGCTGAGGAACCAGAGTGATGCTAACTTCTGGGATAGCCTACAAAAATACCAAGTTCCTCATACAATCCCGCTTCAAAAAATCTGAACTGTCCCTTTAAGTGTATCTGTAGATGTTATCTGGTTATAAATGCATGTGTCCCATTTTGGTGCAAAGCCACAGTGTGTTATGATGAGGGAGGGAATCTATTTTCTGATCAGTGACAAGCTAATTAATTATGCTGTGTTAAAAGTGTTTGATGAAGAAGTGCACATGTCCCATCTGGGATCTTGCTGCTAACCAGCACGTGTCAGTATGTTATTACACATGTAAGACGAGTGCAGTTATCGACCTAAACTGTGTAAACAGTCTGTAAACAGCAAAGGCTGACAATTGTGTAGGCAGTGCCAAATAGGATACCCAGATAGTCTGATCGAAAAACGCATTCATTCCGACGGAGACAGAACTTGTTATAATGTTTGATCTATAAAGTGTCTGTCTTGGCTGGTTCCAGACCTCTGAATCGTTGCCCAAGTCTCAGGTTTGTTCAGCCATCCAAATAGAACTGGCATTGTGCACACTGATGACTCTCATCCCCTTGTAAGGGCAACAATTAACCAATCAGATTTTGGTAGGTGGGTTTCAGAATGGGGCCACAGAGCTACCAAGCTACATTGATAAAAAACAGGGACAGAAAAATGGTGGCAAACATAACTGACATCAACCCTGCTGTGCAAGTTGTTGTAAATCAACTTTTTTGTAAATCAGCTTCTTGAATCTGCATATTTTGTTGATAATTTTGTTAATTAATATGAAAAACACAAACAAAAAACATGAACTGCTGACTTAAAATATCTAAAAAAAAAATTACAAAGATGGACATGGCACTTTGTCAGGGCAAAACAAAACAAAAAATCCCCCATTCCATCAAGAAATCAGTTAACATGAGCATAGTGCCAGCATGAATGAATTAAATGGAGCAGTTTAGCGTGGTCAGGCTAGTATCCATCTACTTTTATCAAATATTAAAGTAACAAGCTGTCTTTGAATGAATTATGGGCATATAATTCAAGATAGAATGGACTTTTTACAAGATGCACACAAAAAACAAGTGTTTTATCAATGTTCCTCTCTCCTCTCATGAACCAAAATATGATTTTAACTAATATCACCCACAAACCCCTTGTGGTTGTGAATTGCAGAACACATTCATTCATCTGCTTCTGTACTTACTGCCAGTTCTTGACAAGATGTTTCTTTTTTTTTTTAACAAGGCTTCCATTTCATGCAAGCAAAAAAAAAAAAAAAAGATTAATGGCAGTCTTAATTCCTTGGTACAGTCATAAAACAAAACCGAAGATGAGTTTCTTTCTAAAAAGGATTTCATCTCAGCTGTAATACTGCTTTTTCCCCTCTCTTAGCTGGACACAAGCACAATTCTACCTCTCAACTCTGATCAAAACAAGAACAAGTGTCCAAAGCCGGCGCAGATGGGATGAGATTGTGTTCAATAGAATTACGTTTTTCAGAACTAGTTAAAAATGAAAAAAGTCAAGCTCAAAACTGGAGTGAGGTGTCCGTGTGACAAAAACAAATCGATAGACAGAGCAGATGAATCCAATCCCGGCTCATCAGATGAATCCCCTGGGATAGCAGAGCGCTCCCCAACACTGCCCACCCATTACTACTCAATCCCTACCAAATCCCAACACAAAGCTGTCATATCCTACAAAGCAACCAAGCCACACACTTGGCTTGGAAAGAGGAAACACTACAGAACATCCTGCGCCACATATGATGGATATATCATATTGGAATTGTGTGATATCCGCTGATATCGTGTTTTGATGTCAAAGATCAGTTTTAGTGATGGTAAAAGCCATGTCTGATTCCCCTTTTTATTTGAAGTGGTTTGTTGATCAGTGTTAATAACATTTACCCTTGGTACCTTGGTATCTCCTTAGAGCTACTACAAGAAGTTTTTAACTGGTTAGGAAATAGTCTCAATTATTTCTGATGACTCTAAATGAGCTACCTAAGATAACAAGACCCTCCGCAAGAGGATGGGCTGTTTCTATATAGTTATTCTTAATGGTTGCCACCGGGTCAGATTCTCCTTGAAATCAGATGAAACAAGCTTGTGTTTACATTTCCACAGGCAAAGTGTGAAAACATGTTGAAATCAGATGTGAAAAATGTGGAACACGTGCTTCACACATGTTAAACATGTACTTCGCACATGGAAAACATGGTTTTGGAACATTTTCATGGTGGAATGTGTGGAGCCCATGTAAATTCCCATGTGAAATCCAAACAAATGAAAACAAGTGAAATCTATGGGATTATATATGTAACCTATGGGATTACATGTGAAACCCACACAAATACCCATATGAAACCCACACAAAGACCCATGTGAAATCCACACAAATACCCATGTGAAACCCACACAAATACCCATGTGAAACCCACACAAATACCCATGTGAAACCCACACAAATACCCATGTGAAACCCAACAAATACCCATGTGAAACCCTTACAAATACCCATGTGAAAGCCTAACAAAGACCCATGTGAAACCCTTAAACATACCCATCGTGAAACCCTAACAAATGACCCATGTGAAACCCATACAAATACCCATGTGAAACCCTAACAAAGTACCCATGTGAAACCCAACAAAGACCCATGTGAAACCCTTACAATACCCATGTGAAACCCTAACAAATACCCACTGTGAAACCCATACAAATACCCATGTGAAACCCTAACAAAGACCCATGTGAAACCCTATAAAATACCCATGTGAAACCCAACAAATACCCATGTGAAACCCACACAAATACCCATGTGAAACCCAAAAATACCCATGTGAACCCTTATCAAATACCCATGTGAAACCCATATTATTAAAATACCCATGTGAAACCCTACAAATACCCATGTGAAACCCTTACAAATACCCATGTGAAACCTACAGGATTATTTATCAAACCTATGGGATTACATGTGAAATACATAGGTAAAGACCCATGTGAAGCCCATACAAATACCAAATACCCATGTGAAACTTACAGGATTATATATGAAACCTATGGTATTATATGTGAAACATGTAAATTCACATGTGAAACACTTATAGATACCCTTGTGAAACCTACGGGATTACATGTGAAACCCAGAAAATCCTGCATCTCATATTGAACTACCTATGTTAAAGCCATGTAAAAGCATGTGCACCCCATGTAAACCTTTAACTTTCTGTAAAACTGTGAAATCTTGCATACAGAAATACACTTGCATGTATAGTGGGCGTGGGTGTACAATACAAAATAGGGTTTGTACTTACAAAACACAAATCTAAACTCATGGCGGAGCCAGCGGATGTTGTGTAAGAAGAAAAAGAAAAATAATGAAAAAAAAAAGAAAAACAAATAAAAAGTGCTGCTCTTTCTGTTTAAATGCCATGAATCACTTTGCAGAGACTTACAACTGATGACATGTGTGATTAGCTGAGTGGTCCTCTCCATAAACGAAGTAAAGAGTGGCGCCTCTCCACTAGACCTGCGGTATGTAAATGTATTTATAGCCTCACTGGATATAATGATGTCAAACCAGTGGAATCACTAATGAATACAGTGATTACACTCCGGTGAAAATCTTTATGGGCAAAAAGGTCGATGGATGGTTTTCATCTTGTAGATAAATGGACTTAACTACACTGTGGCGCTTCCACATGTGGCTAACAAGCACATGTTCCTTTCATTTAGAACATGGGGTTCTCGAAGTTTTGATGACTGATTGCCAATTTAGGGAGCCAGCATGACTGAGAGCCACACAGGAAAACCCACAAAGTTGTTGTAGGATTTGTGATTGGTCTCATAATGACATTTAACATTTAAAGTTCCTTGAGCACCAAAGTCACACAAAGTAAGAGTCGATCATTTTTATGCATGTAACATAGTTTTCAGTGGAAATTATTCACTGGGATCATACATGTCAATATAGTGGTAACTTTAAAGGCTTCCCTACATGCAGCCTATATGAGTCTGGACAGACATCGATGTAAACTTGACTGGTTGGTGAAGGTAAACAACCAGCAATGAGCTAAGTCTGGTTTTCTAACACCTCCTTTTCTACTCAGCCATACAGCTTTTTTCCATGGTGGCTTTTTCATCTCACTTATACATAAACCTGCCAAGTTGTCCACTGAAATAAATGACACAATGTTATTCTCGATTTAGAATATATCTTGCATGTGTCCATTCCAAATCTGACTTCTAGAAAAAGTATTTTTTTAAGAGAAGTCATTACATTCTTATTGCAAATATAGATGCATTGCACAGTTTCTTCTCCAGGATAGTCTCGGCTGTTTAAAAATGAAGAAATGTCTCATGTAAACAATATATTCCAGATTTTTTTTACCTGTCATGTAAAACATATCTAAAATGCATTTGTTAGAATTCTGAAGGAGACAAAAATGATAGCTCATTACTGAAGAGTAACAGCTAACCAGTGAAAGCTATGAAGTTGTTGGTGTAACTGACAGCAACTATGGGCTTTCGAAAGCCCTAAATAACACAGACGAAAGTGAATCAAGTACAACAAACATTTACTCAAAGAAATTTTCATTCAGGCTTTACACAAGTCAAACCATCTATTATTATTTTTACTAACATGTCCTGTTGATTTCTTTTGGCTGGTTGAATATGAGAAACTTGAGTTGTGCTTTAGAAAGGGAACCTTTTTTTTTTTTTTTTTTTGTAGCAGATTTAATTTGTCAAGCTTGGGAGAGAAGGCAAAATGTTCTGTTCAAGACCGAGCTGTAAAACGGACTGTAATTTTGTAATAAAGGAAATTGTTTGAAACGCTGCAACTGTATGTTTGGTGTCTTGGTTTAGTTTAAATAAAAGAAAATCAATCAATCAATCAATTAACCTTCCTGTTTTTATTAGGGTCAATAGTCAACAGCTAGAATATGGATAGTTTACTGAAACATAAAAAAATAAAAAACTTATGCGACTGTATACTGAACTCCCCCATAGTGACACACAAAAAGCAATACAATCTTAGAAATAAAGGTTCTAACTAGAACTATAAAGGGTTTCAGCTTGCCGCATAGGAGAACCCTTTTTGGTTCCTGGTAGACCCTTTAAGAAAGATTTCACTTGGAATCCTTTCAAAGAGCTCTGCCTAGAACCCAACATAAAGGATTCGTCCTACAACCATCTGTGAAAATTTTCATCCACAATCCCCTTCAAGAGGTTCTACAGAGAAGTGTAATGGTTCCACTCAGAACCCTCTTCCCGGGTGATTCAATCCAGAGCCTTTTCACTTTCCTCGGGGCGCTAGCAAAAACTCAGCCAAGAGGTTCTACCGA
This sequence comes from Lutjanus argentimaculatus, assembly GCA_034769285.1. Lineage (NCBI taxonomy): Eukaryota > Metazoa > Chordata > Actinopteri > Lutjaniformes > Lutjanidae > Lutjanus > Lutjanus argentimaculatus. Next base: position 5,844,375 of record JAWZSL010000009.1, on the reverse strand, counting down.
TTACCTTTTTATTTTACAAGGGTTCTTTGGCTTGGCCCTATAGGAGAACCCTTTTTGGTAGAACAATTCATAAGGGTTCCACTTGGAACTCTTTCAGACAGTTATACCAACATAAAGAGTTATACCAAGAATCATCAGTGAAAGGTTTCACCCAGAACCCCCTATAAGAGGTTCTACAGAGACCCCTTCTATGGTGTAGTGGTTCCACCCAGAACCCTTTTGGTGGGTTTTATCAATAACCTTTCCACCTTCCTCAGGTGCTAACAAGAACTCAGCAAACCTTTTATATTCCAAGGATTTTATCTTGAATCTATGCAGGAGGTTTTCCCAAGAATGGTTTAATATTCCTCAGGTTTTATCTAGAACCCACCCCGAGGTCCTACCGAGAACCCTTTTTTTTATTATGATAGAAAAAACCCTGGACAAACTGGTTCTTTATATGAATGGGGTTCCTTAATCTTAGTCTTACATAAAACCCTTAATGGAAACCTTGATTCAAAGAAGCATTCCTCAGAAACAAATGGTTTCTCGGTAGAACCTCAGCCCTTCAGGAAGAACCCTTTTGGAACCCTTATTTCTAAGACCCACAACCAAGTGTGATATGGCTAATTTTTCCCATAAGGCCCAGGCCTGTTGTTTTGTTGGCTGGTAGCGAGACAGACCAATCAGTTTGACTGACTGATGACAACTGAGTGAACACAGCTGTTTCAAGTTTTAAACACATAGAAACCTTTCATTTGTATTTTTCTGTGTCAAAGGTCATTCTTTACCCGTCTGAGGAAGCGGTGTGGGGAGATATGCTGCAGATAAATTGAATGTGAACTAACTGAAATAACAGACCAGTGAGAGGAATGGTGGGGTGGGTGGATTATATAGTACCTACACACCATGACTGAACAGGGGTGAAATAACATAAAAATGTCAAAATAAATTAGCTATTTGTATTATTATTTCAGAGGGATGTCCTGCTTCAGTGGAGATTATTTGCTTCGTCATTTTTAATTTGCTTCCAGTGCTATGCTAAATGCGTTTCACTTCACAAATGCTGTTTGTGGCAACATCTTATATTATAAAATGTATTTATAGTTCATGCACAGGAACTCATTTTATATGGTTTGCCTATATTCAAATGTCCACAATCAATTTCTACTGTCTTTTCAATGGTTAGACAGGGATATAGGAGCTTACAGGTGGTAAACAGAGTCTGTCACTGTGGCTCAGAGGAAAAGTAAATGTTAAACTATTCAGAATATCAGAATAATTTAGGAGGAACCCACTTCCATGCAGTCAGCATCACAAAAATAGCTCTATATTGGCTTTTTTTCTTGTGTGGATGAACATGTTGAAAATGATGCAGTGGTTTCGGACCCAAGAGTGATAAATGTCATTCGTGAATACCAATATTTTAGAGCAAATTTGAATACTTATGTTTCATTTTCTTGCAGTAATATGATAAATGCATTTAATTAAATACAGTAGGAGTGTATTAAGATGTAAAATGCAGACAGAATGCAGCGCAGACAGTCACCGACATGCAAGCATTCCCATAACAGAATAAGCAAGGGAATAACTTTTAGCTGCCATGGCACTAACAGCGGCCATTATGTAGTTCTATGAGATACAGGGGCATTGATTCAAATTGTTTTGCTCAGTGCTAACAAATGGGCTGTCATACGTAATGGTCCACAATAAAACACGGTCCCAATGACACTACAGCCAGGGACACGGACAGACCCATGAAGCGGATGCTGCTTGGCTCAAACAAAGACCGAGCCCTCCGTCCCAGCTCACACTTCCTACCACATTGTTGAACTAACACCTTCTGCATTCATCTGACACTTTTACCCAGATGAACTTATGAAGCCTGTGAAGGCAAGGGCTGGTTATTTCCTAAAGGACACCATGACATTGCAAGTTGGCCGTTTCAGAGATTGAACCTGTGGCCATCTGGTTACAGGACAGTCTCAGGAAATACAAAGCCAACACGCCTGCTGTTAGGTAATGAGAGTGTCCAGAAGGATCGGACCGATATAGCTGTGTATATGACCAATTCTTGCTTTTAATTAAATATGGGCAGCGGATCCGTATCATGAACAAAAGCAGCCTTCCTAATCTTCAGGGGCTGGACAAAGTAACCGAAGGACTCTGCAATATAAAGCAATATAACAGCGCCATATATTGCAGCCTCAAAAATGACCACAAAGCTGAATCAAAACCTCTGCGACACAAAAAAGACCTGAACATTGTGATCTTCACAAAGAAGGGATATCTCATCGGACGCTGACGGTCAGATTTGTTTGCATTCTATTGTTGGATATTACTTTTATTGCAGACAGTCCTTTTTTTTTTTACAATGGAAAGAATACAATTTAGAAGAAGCATTTATTATTTTTTATTATGTTGCTATTATAAAGATGGTACAAAAACCCACAGTGGCTCTCCAAAGACAACTTTAAATAAATGCTACAGAATAGTACCTGGTATTGGATAGCATGTAGTCTGGAAAGATGTTAGTCAATCCCAGACATGTAAAGACTTTTAAATTAAGTTTATTATGCTGTTACTTATATGTATAATACTTGAAAACCTTTAACACAACTACAAATCTTCAGCTAGTGACAACTAGGAAGTTAGCAGAGGTATGCTCCAGTGGTGTGGACTTTAGGCTTGAGGACTTGAGCCTTTTGACTCGAAAATACTTGATACCTTCCCCCAGGCCCAAAGATTAAAAATAATGTTATTTTTGCACTGGACAGAATCACATGGTCCCCACCCTAAAGCATACCCCTTTTTATTGTCTATTTTTTACTCTAAATGGAACCATAATATACACATGAACATCACGCTCTGTTGAGGAAGACTTGAAACTAGCGATTGAGACCATAAACTCATTAGGAAACTCTTTACTGAGGACATAAATCAAGTGAGAAGTAGGGTCATTTTCTCATAAGACTCCATACAACTGGACTTCTTTTTGCAACCAGTGGACTTGCCCCCTGCTGGTCATTAGAAGGAATGCAGGTTTGATGTACGTCGGCATAAATCAAATCATGTAAATGCTATTCATTCTTTTTTTTTTTTTTTTTAAAGTTATATTTTTGGGCTTTTATGCCTTTAATGGATAGTACAGTTGAAGAGTAGACAGGAAACAGGGCAGAGAGAGGGGGGATGACAGGCAGCAAAGGGCCAAAGGTGGGAGTCGAACCAGCGGCCACTGCAGAGGACTAAACATACATGGGTCGGACCTCTACCAACTGAGCTAAACGTCTGCCCAATGCTATTCATTCTTAGCAAGTCAATAATTCCCCAGTTCTAATTTGTTTGAAACAATCCACCAATCAAGTTGCAAAGGAGAACAATGGAGAAAATATACCCATGATAATTTCATTGCCATACAAAAACTACATGCTGGTCAACAACTTCCAGCTTCATTCAGCATTTGATGTTGCAGCACGAACAGTTAGTCAAGGCTCCGTTGCTGAAATGGCATTACATTTGACAAAGAGCACATTATGAAATTCTTACGACTCAAAGCTCAAAGTTTAGTCTCAGGACTTTAGACTTAATTGTGACCTGTAAAACAACCTCTGATATGTTCACAACACTGCTATCCAGGATGGTCTGTAAATGTGTTTACTGTTTTCATTCTTGTCATTTATGCTTTTGTTCAAAACTAAGAAAAGTCCTCTTTTAATAAAATAAGACAAAAGTAGCCGGCTAAGCACTAATCATCAGCATGAGTTGTCTTTGGTAATGAATGTTTGAGTTATGTATGCACAATTGTAAAACAAAAACAATTTTTATAAATATTGTGATAAATCTACAATACATTGTTACATCCTGAATAAACAATGTTGTTTCTAAGAAATCAATCACCCAGTTTGCCTTTGGAAGTAATGGAAAACACACTTCTACAACATATGGCCTGTTTTATGCTAATGTCTTTTACCACATGTCTTGCTTTTGATGGACATTAATTAAGAGTAAACAATCATAATGAGGCATCACCATTTGCACATTATAATATAAGCAACTTAAACAGGACAGATCTTTAATCCACACTACTGTTTTTTTGAAAAATTTTTTGTTTTTCTTTTTTCTCTTGTGTTATTTGTTATAGTGCTTAATAGCTGTATACAGTGTATGTATGGTGCAAGCTGCAGGGTAGGGCTTATAGAAGGGGAGGCTCTGGGTGATAACAATGAGGAATGCAGTGACTGAGCAAGAAAATCCACACAACATGACTTAATGTATGGCTTTCTCACAGGGCTTTGCTTACCTGCACATATTTTTGGATAAGATCAGCACTCCTTCTCTGCACCGTGTCCCTAGACCAAAAGTGTGGGAGGTTACTGGGAGAAAGTGCAACTTCATTTTTGTCTCTTTGAGGATGGTGATTGTTGTCGGCGCTGCGTCAGTTTAAAAAAAAGCGCAGATGGAGATTGTATATTGTTATTAATTATTATTCTGATCACGCCTTGTTATTTTGTTTTTGTGTTTCTGATTCATTGATTGAAATGGTGTGTACAGTCCAGCATTCAGCAGCTCTATTGATCTTTGAAGATTCACAGTGTGGGCGGTGCGGTTGATCATTTCCTTTTAGCCTGGAAGGGGGGTGATTTTTCTGTTAGATGTATGTCATGTTGATAAGAGTGTGGCAGGTATGGAGTGCATGAATAATCCATGAAGCAAAGATGTATATTCTGCTGCTTGAAGTTGAGGAGCCATTATTCAAGTTCAGTTATTTTGTCACGGGTCTGCTGACTTTTTTTTTTTTCTTTTTTTTCCCAGGAAATACAGTAGATGTTGTTTAGAAATGCATCTTTTCTGAGCCATAATTCAGTGTTCACCCTACTTATCTACATGCAAGCCGAGTAACCATAAATCAAATACATTACTCTGTGGCAAAGTTTATTCAGATGCTCAGCTGCATTATCACACGATTGGTGTATTAGAAGGGGCCACCCCACTGCAGCAAGAAAAATCTCTTCCTAATGGTTAGTACTCATTAGAATACAGGGCTAAAAAACAGTTTGCATCAATCCTTTTGAATTATGACAACTTCAAATGAAATTAAGTTCAATCAATGAACACATTGCATTGCAATGCTTTTAACTCATTTAATGCATAAAATTGATTTTAAATTACACACAATATTAAGCTGATGTAATTCTTAACTTTATTATGTCAAAGGTATCAAAAGTACTTTAGTTTTTAAGTTGGTGCTCAGAAAAATCAAGTGTTCATCTAGTTTTTCCACATTATTTGTGAGGATTTGTGGGTGTTATGTACTTAATTTAACTTTCAGTTTTCAGGATGCCAGCCATTTAAACAATGAAGTTGCTCCAATTAGATCTTCTCTTTTATAGCATTTTCATATTTTTGTCCATGTAGCAGCTTTTAAGAAATTAGTTCATTTAATAACCAGAGTATTAGACAATTAACTTATTTTTATTCTGAACTGGAGTTGAACAATATTCAATTCTTGAAAAACAAACAAAACAACAACAACAACAACAAATCCAGGATCTAGTCCATCAAGTTCAAGGAACAGCATTTGGAACACTCCAAAAATATATTTAATTTCCCTGGAATACACTATAAAAAACTAAGTAGTGTACAGACTGCAGTTGAGGTAATTCTGTAATGATGGAAAACAAATAAACGTTTCTAATAAAATAAATTCTTATTAAGATTATTGAGAAAACATATCCAGTAGGCTTATGATATTAAGTTGAACCAACAAGAACATCACAAACAAAATTCGATTTCATTTGACATTCAGCTCATTATGTCAAAAGATGTTAGAGGTTAGAAGAACTCATGTTTATAAGTCTGTGCGTTTTCTGAAAATTAATACTTGAACTTTTAAGCTGAATGAACTTGGATTAATAAAACTTGGTAAAGAAATATTGAAAACATTGTTGATTCCACTAAAGTCTTGTCATATTAATAGTTAATTAGTTTAAATTACTCACAATTAAGTTGATGTAATCACCAACATTAGTATGTCAACACAAACAACAACATAAAATAATACACAAAATATTATATATAATAATAATAAACATATTTGCCTCTGTGGCTTCCTTATTTATTTAAGATTGTAAGTCATCATTAGTGTTAGTTTTTGTATTGTGGACTGTGCTCCTTGTTCAGCCTGCGGTGAATACAAGATAAACCAGAGATTTATGAGTAGAATACATGCCAGTGTGTCCCCCTTTGCCAAAGAAAAGTGTGTGCGAGGCTGAAAACGGCACACAGCGAGTAGGACTGTGGTACTTTAAATGCCTTTCTTTCTGATTTAATTGAAGCCAAGTGAATTCACTGAGGACTAAAACACTGTGGTTGTTTTTCTGACAAAGCTTTACCCACAAATGATGACTGTACATTTGTCTCTCTGCTATAAAGGATATAGTTTTCTATCCTGCTCCATTGCTATGGTTAAAACCATGTAAACATCAGTGCTTGTGATCTAATGTAACCATGACTGAAATAACCTCTATTGCTGCTACGTTCAATGTTGAGGAAGTCCCAGACACATTGGAAAACCAATCCCTGTCATTTTGGGGTTCATAACATCATTCAGAGGCGCACACAGCTTGGTGAGTACTGAGCCTGGCCAGGGCCCCACCAGGATCGGTGCCAGGACACCAACTACAGGTGTTCTGTCTGTCCGCGGAGAACCCATACGCTTGTCTCCGGTGAATGGCAGTTTCATAATTGGTGTGTCAAAATCAATAACTTAATTTGACTTACTACAGCAGTATGAATCCAGAATGAACCTCGATTTTGCAGTGATTTAATTGAAATAAATGGATCAAAGGAATGCCGAAATAACTTCATCATGATGCTGATTTGCAAAAAGTCTGGATTCATGCTTTGTCAAGGTTCAGTCTGCAAGATGACAAGCAAAAAACTTAAAATGTCATTTTCTGAAAGGAGTTTGGATCGATCAGGATGTGGAGGCAAGTGCATCAGAATTTTTCAACTCATGCAAAAATGATGAATGACATGAATTTGGCATATTTGCATTCTGTAAGTTTTAACATTTGCATTGCACGATGCAAAGCTGCATCTTTGATTTGACTTTGTCTGCATTCGCTCTACGTGCAAAGTTTGCTCCTCATCTGGTGTGAAAATGCCAGAAGTAGTTAGCTGACCATGACCTTGTTAATGTCAAACTGAGTTTAAATGCTGCTCACTTTTTGAAAATATAAAATAATATACTGTCACTGATGTTGGAGATATTGTGGATATTTTTCACCCATTTTTCAAAAGAGGATAAAACAGTTTTTGGATATATTAGTGGATAAAAGACTTTTTTTTTTTTTTTTTAAACCCTTTTTAGTCACTAACTGTCACAACTTTCAACATTTGGGCTCAATGTGATGTTCAGGTAGTATTCCGTTTAGGAAATAAAAGCTACTTTATCTAGCTTGTCGGCACTGATACATCTAACCATCATTGGCACCTCTAACATTATAGAAGGTTTAGCTGGTACTTGACATCTATTTTTCATGGAATTTCCTAGCTGTGACGGCACATGACTAGAACGTCACAGCTCACAGCAACTAGTGAGCCCTCTCTTTACATTACCCATGATTTCAGTCATGACACAGAGAGTCCCTGGATGATGTAGGGACAACTGAAATCACAGATTGGACTGAGAAACGGCTAAAATTGGTCCCCCGGCCTGTGTGGTCTTGCAATTAAAGTGATATTACAAATGAGTTTTAGTGCTCACCCACAGACATCGCACCAATCAAATTACAGTACAATCAGTGTCAGCTGGATCCTGATATTCATACTCCCCGAAGAACATTATGTAAAGGGTGCTATTACTGCTGAAACATTAATATATACTAATTTCCCAGCACAAGAGATTTCTAATTTCAGTTTGACGTCAGGATACTAAACCCTACAGGCAGTCTTATGACCAAATCATGCCAGTCAGATCCCCTGCAAACCACATCTGTTTAAAAACAAACAAAAAAAACCTGCATACCCCCTCACACTATGAGTAATTTTATTACTTATGGGCCTCCAGTTGGGATTTCCTTCAAGACTGTCAAGATGAGTAAATCTGCTGAAAACTCATTTATTCACATCTGTGTCCCCAAATAAACCTTGACTTACGCATTTAGTCGACTACTTTTGACCCAACTGTATCCACTTACTCCTCCAAGTCTTCATTTTTCAAACACTGTAGTCTCCGTCTGCTGTGTATTTCTCTCAGTCAGGAGTCGAGACTTCCAAAGCTGTGTCTTATTTACTCCCCCGGTTTGTTTCATCCAAGTGATTTCTTTTTACCCCCTTTCTTTTATTTGTTGCCAAAGTCATCTGTAGCATCACTCTGTTGAGGAAAAAAAAAAAAAAAAAAACAATCATTGAACTGTAATTTCCATGCAGGAAGCCTGGTGAAGGAGTGATGTAGTATTCCTTGTGCTGTAGCTGTCAGAAGTATCTGTCACTGGCAGGACTATTTAAGGAAGAATATTTGTCAAACACACACCAGAACTGCCGCAGCTGAGAGAACTGATAATAACACAGTTTCAGGTGATGTTGTTTTAGGGTCAGTGCTGTGGGATTTTCTTGGTTAATCAACTGTAAAATTATTGAGTGTATCAATACTTTTGGATTTGTGTGATTGTGCTACACTATTAGAAATAAGGATTTCAGCAATCCTTGAAGAACGCCATCTTCCAAAAAGGGTATAATAATATAAAATATGAAAGGTTTCTCTGATGAATCTCCTGGGTGGGTTCTAGATAAAACCCGAAAATGGTTCTTGGTAGAACCTCCTGAGTGGGTTCTAGATGAATCCCTGTGGAATATATACAGGTTCTCGGTAGAAACTCGTGGGTGGCCTTTAGATGAAACCCTTCGAATACAAAAGGGTTCTTTGTAGAACTGCCTGGATGGTTCTAGATAATAACCTTGAAATATAAATGGGTTCTCGGCAGAACCCCTTGGGTGGTTTCAAGATAAAATCCTTGGAATATAAGAGGGTTCTCAGTAGAATGCCCTGGATTGTTTCTAGATGAAACCCTTGGAATATAAAAGGGGTTCTTGGTAGAAATCCTTGGGTGGGTTTGAGAGAAAATCATTGGAATATAAAAGGGTTCTTGTGAGAACCACCTGTGTTGGTTCTAGATAAAACTCTTGGAATATAAAAGGGTTCTCAATAGAACTTCCTGGGTGGGTTCTTGTTACTGTGCTTGGTAGGAGGAAGGATTCTGGATAGAACCTCAGGAAAGGGTTCTGGCTGTAACTGTTGCACCATAGTAGGGTTCTCCTTTAGAACCTCTCATAGGGGACACTGACTAAAACCTCAGACAGATGGTTCTAGGTATAACCCTCTGTTTGATTCAAGGTAGAACTCTCTGAAAGGGTTCCAAGTGGAATCTTTATAAAATATTTACCTGGAACCAAAAAAATGTTCTCCTTTGGGGGAGCCCTTTATGGTTCTAGTTCGCACCTTTATTTCTACGAGTGTATTTTTCAGTCAGATCTTTTAGAGGATTTGCTGATAGCTGATATCACATCAAACTCTTCTGCAAAATTTGAAAAAAATTATGAATTTTTTTAATTTCTTTTCCACGCGGGGCGTACACAGTCCGTTATGCAAATTAAAGCCACTGAGTATCAAATGTGCCGCCCTGAGTAGATACTCAAGATTAAAAAACGTAATTTTCACAAATACATCTTTTCCCTCATGATCTTAACTGTAATTCTGCCCATCCAGTGAGCTGCTGCCTCTGTGTTTTATCTGTAATGCTGTAAATACTCCAGTCTGAGCTCACGAGGATGTAATAACAGTGGGAGATGCTCTTGATGGTTGAGGTTGACATTTTAAGTTCTTTCATGGCTTTCTGGCATGGTGAACATGCTTCTCGGTAGAGCAGGCACACCTGACACATCCAGCGTGGAGGTAAACATGCATACGCGCTGCTCCAGGAGAGATGAAGAACTCAACACACAATTCCCTCTTGAGGAAAAATGTGTTTGATCTCTGATATCATGAATGGAGCTCTCCAGTCCTATATTGGTTTTCGTCTGATGAGTGTTTGTTGTAAAAATGGTACACTAGAGTAAAGCACGAGCAATGCTATCTCACAAGTGGAAATGCATCATTTAATAAGACTGTGGGGAGGAACTTGTATGAAAAATAAAAAGGAAATATAATACATAAAAGAGGACTGAGCTCAATCTCAGTGTGGTGCACTTGAGAATGCCATAGAAACAGACATTTATGCGCTTCCGGATGACATTATACACCCTCTGATTGCAAATCAAAAAATTTCACCTTAACATTTCTATAAATTCTATAAACTGGCAGGTAATTAATCACAACTGATATACTACCAAAAAACATCTCCAGGCAAGATTGTTGTTATGAGACAATCCTACAGAACTGCAAATTAAAGGTCCAGTGTGTTAGATTTATGGGGATTTATTGGCAGAATATTGCAGAAATTTAATATAATATTCAATGGGGTGTTTTTGTTACCTTAGAATGAGCCGTTTATATCTACAGAGGGTCCTCCTCCATGGAGGCCACCATGTTGCACTGCCATGTTTCTACAGTAGCCAAGAATGGACGAACTAAACACTGCCTCTAGACGAAGGCCTTTCGTGAGTTTTGCAGCCACCTTAGTTTCTCCTATCACGTTTCTAATGTTTCCAACCAGAACCCTCTTTGAGGGTTTGATCCAGAACCTTCCCACCTCCTAAAGGTTCTAATAAGAACCCACCCAGGAGGTTCTATCGAGAACCCTTTTATATTATTTTACAAAGAACCCCTGATGAAGGAGTTCATCAAGGATATCAACGATCATTGACGAATTCTTTCTTCGAAAAAGGGTTCTTAATGGAATCACTGGTCTTCTGAAGAACCCTTGACAAACCCAAAGGGTTCTTCAGAAGTAAATGGTTCTGGGTCGAACTTCAGACCCTCAGGAAGAACCACTTTGGAACCCTAAGCCGCTTATTTACTCCCACGTATTTACTGTTAGGCAGCAACCTCTATGGCAGAATTAATTATGATGGGAGCCGTGTAAAGGACGATAAAGTCCGCAAAGATGGGGACCGGTCAAACACGGGACTTTTATCCAGAAGGCCAGGGTTCGTGTTCTGTGTGAAACCAAAAGTCAACCCTGACTTATAGTTTTAAGCTATTTAAGTTATGCTTCGTAAGTGAAGTCATTTAGAAAATGTAACATAGCTTATTTTAACCAAAACCATGATCTTTTTCTAAACCTAACCATGTAGTTTTAGTGCCTAAAGCTCCTCTCACTTACTCACAGTGCTGTTCTCCTCTCAACAGTCACCTCAATATAATTTTCTTTTAATACAAAGATTAAAAAATTACATTAAAATTACACCATATGCCCTAAATCTGTGTCAGTTTTCCCAACGTTATCGAACATGGTACTTTTCAAGGAACTGTGTCAAATTGAGATATTCCATTATCGTGACAACACTAACTGAAGCACCTTCAGCCTCATGAACAAGAGGTTAGGGGGTTTTAAAACTAGATGATGGCAGAGTGGCTGACTTTATCTTTCATGTCTTTGCTCTAATCAGTGTTATCCTCTTTGTTACTTGTGTTAGTTCAGTTAGCTAGCTAGATAACCCTAATTGCTCGCAAGTTGATGTCAAACTTTGTGTTACATGGGATGATGCAACTCCCTTACCTCTTTTCAGTCTGTGCTCTCTCTGTTTCCACTGAAGCTAACAACTGCTCTCTGCTTTGTAGCACGAAGGGGGGGAATAGAAGCAATCTGATCCCGGCCTAACCCTATCTTTTATACTGAGGGGATAAGATCAAGAAAATGCCAGCTCTCTACACCACTACAGTTAAAAGCTCTAACTACAGAATATGTTTGCATTGAGGCGGGTGCAAACTAGTGAAGGGAGGTTATGTTTTGGAATCATGTATCTTAAGCGTTTCATCTTCAAGGCTAGACAGGACTTGTGGGACTCCTCCAGTCGTTTTCAATATCAAGGAGGGATGATTTGTGGGGGTATGCTGATTTCCAAGGTTAGAAAAAAGGATGCATATTCATATGCTGAGTTTACAAAAACAAAGTGGCACAGCAGCAGTTTATGTAACCTTTGAATTTCTCATCAACAGTGGCAGATACATATTTTGCATTGCAATAAGAATGTGTATTATTGCATTTTGTTTGCAAGCGTAGGCACGGGCTTGTGTATCCATGCTCACGTGTTGGTGTATTTGTGCACACACAGACATATGAGTGTGTGTGTGTGTGTGTGTTTGTCCATATTCTTCTGATGTGAGACTGCTGGCAGCGATTGCCCTGTTTTCCCATTTCCCCTCTGGCTAATCACTAGAGTCCCCGTAAATCCTTGGTATCACCACAGGATCAAGAGAAGGCCTCCAAGCCCCAGGGAGCCTATTTCCTCTGAGAGCAGAACACAAACTGGAAAGCTCCTTGATATATTTGCTGGCCCAGGGATGGTCAAGACTTCGGGGCTGAAAGATGCTCCATGACATCACCCGCTGTCGGTAGGTCTCCATTTCGCACTTAACACACACCGAGTCCGCAAACAGAAAAACTCAATCAGATATAAAAACGATGGTGATGGCAGAGAAAGGTTATCATGACGAGAGGGGAGAAAAATATTGTATGTCATCTACAGTCAGAGGTGGGAAGTAATGAAGTACAAATACTTTGTGACTGCACTTAAATAGACTTTTAAAGTGTATTTATTTTTCTGGCAACTATTTGCTTTTACTCCCAATGCAAATATCTGTACATTCTACTTAAAACATACTTAATATAGGCATGTTACTTTAGTTTTAATGCATGTGAGGGGAATTATTGATTATTTTTATTTTGCATCATTGCACGCTGCCTTTCCAACATCAAGACTGATTTCACCCTAAATGGGTGGAACAGTAACACATTAGAAAGACAATTCCTCATTTTATCCATCTGTGGATATCGCACATGACAAATGTAACAGGGCAAAAGAGATGTATCAAGACATAAAAGATTCAGGAAGACGTAACAGATGTAACAGGACAAGAAACGATACAAGTCAAAAAAATTATAACAAGACATAAAAGATATACCAAGTCGTAACAAGATGTAACAAGAAAAAAAAGACGTAACAGACAAAAAAAAGACGTTCATAACAAGAAGAAGAATGGCAACAAAACATAAAAGATGTAAACAGACCAAAAGACAACAAGACGAAGAAAGGTAAAAGACATCATAAAATTATTTTCTTAAAAACGACACAAGATTAAAAAGATATTTTAAAAAAATTAAAAGACATAGCAAGACAAACTATGTAAAGACATTATGAGACAAAACAGACAGAGTGAGACTCGACTGTGGAGAAAAGATGAGGTGCAGAAACAGTTAGTAGAAATGTCCTTCAGAGAACAACTTTTCCTCTGATTACATTTCAAAACCCATGTCTTATTTTTTTTGTTTGTTTTCACTTGAGAAAATAAGTGAAATCAGTGCTTTTATTTTACCAGTTTTTTTTTTTTTTTTTTTTTTACAAATATTTGTACTTCTACTTGAGTGAAGAATGCATGTTCTTTTGCCACCTCTGTGTACAGTATGTCAGTGGGAATAGTAGGAAGAAGGTCAGAGATAGGGATCACATTGTAATGTTTCACTCCAAACCTGTATTTTCCAGCTGCAGTGGCTGTATTCCAGCTGGTGTGGTTACACAGAATAATTAGTTTGGTTGGAACAGCACCTCAGGGGGCTGGATTAGCTCTTGGAGGGCAGTTTCTCTGGCAGCCCAATGTTCTGATGAGAGCTGAGATACACTGTCATGCACCCAGCACTGAGAAGCTTTTGATGGTTTTAAAAGCCTTGAGCAAGTGACAATTACAGCCTGAATGGCAAACAGTGTCAAAGGGAATGAGATGCTCTGGACTCCAAAGCTGAAGGTCACTAGGGAGACCGCCTGTTGTAAAGCTGTGCATTACAATGTCGTATAATGGTCATTGTCCAGTGAGGAGTGGTAAACAGGCAAAATAAACCTGGAAAAAAATGAAAAGACATACAGAAAGTAAACAACTAAATGTATTCATGGACATGTCAATGGCAAAGATCTGCAACAACTCCAGAACTGTATGTATTACTATAATAATAAGTGCCCTGGTACTGTATCGGTCAGTGGAGATCACAGTGAAGGCACTGCTTGAATTAATCTACAACAATCTGCTGTTTCGTATGACTTTACCATATAATCTATATCATAAATGTGACAGTAATCGCACATGTCTCAGTCATGAAGAGATGGATAATTGCAAAAGAGATTTGCTGTGGTCTGGATCAGCCAAGTATCCCCAGGAATAATTTTCATGTCGGACGATTCTGCATCTCGCAATTTACGTTCAATGCCAAGGGTCAATGTAGTGGAAAATAAGAGGAGATTGAGTGTGTGGTGAGTGTGACTTTCATGGAGCAGACCATAGTTTGTGTCCATCACAGACCTACAATTAATGTTTGGCTTTTTATTAACCGTAACCACAACCTTTCTCTAAACCTAACCAGGTGTTTTAGGGTTCCCAAACCCAACGACATTTTCTTTTGTCATGCTACGGATGAGTACTTAAGCGTGGTATTAAACAGGCCACAGGGCTGAATTCCTAAAGACATGCACAGTGTGGTAACTTCAGTAGCGAGCAAGCTAAAAGAAAAGCTGTCTGAATGTTGTCTAACTGTTACTGCTTATTTTGCTCTGTATCTTAAAATTCGTTTAATGGTTGTAAACTTACTGCTGGCTGAGACAAAGAGCCTCTCCTCTCTCTGCCAGGCAGAGACATGCAGGCAGTGAATCACAGGAGGAGGACAGAGGACAGACTGAATGGTACTGACAGATGTCTGTGCTTCTTCATTCTTTGTAAACGTCACTCAGCATTTTGATGTCAGGAATATATTATTGTATTGACAATTTAGATTTTTTTTTTCCAATGAGATATTACTGAGTTTATATCGTGGCTTTGCTGTTGTAAACATTGTGGATGCTGCTTTAGCAATAACATTTAGTTATGAAAGTATTACGTTCTAGGTCTATTTAAATTTATGATTATTTTTTTAAATATATATATTTTTAAAAGCAATTATCTACTGATGAAAAAGTGCCGTTAAAGATCCGGATCAATAAGTGGTATCCGTAAGAATAGTAGTATCAATAAAATCTAGACAATACCCATTCCTGGTCATGGCACCCTCAACCACAGATGCTGTTTTAACAACTTTAGATTGAATAGTTATATCAATATGAAATTAAAGGTACTACTGAATTTAGCATGCTAACCAGTTAGCTTCAGCTTGTCCTGACTCGTTTTGTACCTCAAGAGATGATATATGTCACATGGACCCTTTCACACTTGTGGATGCAGAAAACATAATACCGGCTTCACTCTTTTCATGCCTCTCCCCATCTGAACCCGCAGTGTTTTTGTCGTCCCTGGAGTCAAAGTCCAGGTCGGAGCTGCTGTCAATCATCTTGGTACTGTACTCCCTGTACAGTACCAAACTGGCATCCATCTACCTTGGAGGCCGTGTTCAGTCCCATTCCAGCTGTGTTCACAGGGAGGCTGCTGAGCCTGGTTCCATTGCCCGCCCGCCTGGCTCTGGTTCTTGCGTCCATTTCGGCACCACTCTCTGCCAGCATTTCCCGCTGGGCCTGCCCCACCCAGGGCCTAAAAGCGTCCTCCTCCTGATAATGCAATGCTTCCATGCTACCAGTGTAAACACCAACACACCCCTGGTGCTCTGAGCTCCCATACCAGAGAGAAAAAAAACAATGAATACCATAAAATATGTTCAATTTCTTGAATTTTCTTAAAAATTAAATTAGCCCATTTTTAAGGTGTATAAGGACAAAAAACAAAACAAAAAACAAAAGTTGCAGGCATTTTAATAGAACCTGTGAGTCTACTGTTGATGTGGGGAAAAAGAGCATAACCCACAGGTTTGACTCCAGGTTTCTTGTCTTGTTTTCATGTGTACCGTGGATGACAGGGCCAGATCACACCTTTTTTTTTGTAAGGAACATGCAATACCTCAGTGATGGATATCCATCTTTCACAACCAAAACTAGCAGCCAAAACCTGTCAGTTACAGGAAGGCTTCAGAGTGGCTGTGATTTTAGTTTTGTTGGTGGGCTCAAATTCAGTCCTGTGTTGAAGGCTGAGACGCATCAGCGTTTCTTTGAGCTGTTTACCATGTCAAATCTTTCCATCACTTGCTCTGACGGGCATGATGTTCTGACTGATAAACTCTTGAAAAACTCAATCTGTGAGTTGTATCATTAGCTGTGGCAAAACTACGTTTTCAATAGAGATTTTGAAATAATTGCTTTATCTTCTGTTTTTATATGTTTAAAAGTTCAAATGTAATTTCTGGAAATGTTGCCTCTGTTTTTTAATATGGTGAAACATTTTTAAAAGCACATAATGATGCATGATGACCCTGATATTACAAATCTTTTGGCCCCCTTGGCCAGTCCTCCAGCATCCCAGGGTGTCACAGCCCCCAATTAGGGAACCAAACATAAACATACATTACATTACATTACAACAGTAGTTTATTCCTCCATAACCACAGTCTTCTCTCAGTCTAATAACCATTTTTAGTTTCCATGCACAGGTTCTGCTGAAAGCAAGAATTTCAAAAACTTTGGCACAAAACTTAAATGACCCAGCGTGATTTAGTGGCATCAAACATTGAGGATGTAGACTGCAATTGCCTGAGTACAGCTGGTCTCACCCTCCCCTTCCACCATAGAAGAGTTCTCTGTAGAACCTCTCATGGGTTTTAGGTGAAACCCTTCAAAGGTGGTTCTAGGTAATAACACTTTAGGTTGGATTCCAGGTAGAACAATAGGGACAAGCTGAAGAACCTTTTATGGTTTGAGTTGGCACCAGTATTTTTAAGAATGTATACGGCCGCTCTTCTGGTGAGGACAGAAATCTCTGATGTGAGAAATTAAGGGAGGTCATCTTTTCAATGTAGGGGGCTTAAAGTCAGACTCATATTGAGGCTACCTAAAATGTGTATATGTTTTGTATAGAATGTATTTTTGTACTACAAATTACATGAATTTTAAAGGAGCAATATGTAGCAATTGTGCCCCCCGAAAATTAGTACTGAGTGCAAATAGTGAATTGGAGCCATAGATCTACAGTTGAAGTGAGTTGTCCCCCCCCCCCCCCCCCCCCCCCCCCCGCTGCCTCTTCTCCAGACTCAAGGAAGCTCAGGCAGGCTGCAGGAACACTGCAGGAGTGCAAGACATGCGCACCATTATAATTTGACAATAACAATGATGACAAGTCCTATAGCTGTAACTTGTTAAGCTGGTTAGAACTGTCCTTAAAACAAATCCTGTTGTTCTGAAAATATACACTCTGAAGTCCAGTGACTGCCTACCTCACTGCCTGCCAGACCCATTAACATTTTGCTCAATTTAACCGTTCTAAACACCTAAACACAAGATTATTAATGATTTCTTATGACTCATGAACAGACACTTGCTCATTTTGGGGAAAAATTGGCATTAATTTTAACTCTTATTAACGCGAAACAGGCAAACTAAACTATTGCTATTCTGGTCTGGAATATAAATTTCAAAGGAGGACACTATGGCTGGTGTCGGTCATAGAAGCCAGTATTTCAACTGAGCATGTTTCCTTAATCTCTGATGACATATCATAGTCATTGTTTGATGAAGTACAGTAAATATATTACACATTTCTCCCTTAATTACATAAATTTTCCATACCAGTGTTTCGTATTTTATTTAAATCAATATGAGGAGCAAGTATTTGCAATTTATAACAAGATACTTTCTGATGTATTTGTGCCCTGGAGCAGAGTTGAGAGCTAAGATAGACTGTATTTGTATTGCTGCAAAGACATCCTAAAAATGTGTGAAAACATCTTAAAACCTTTACTAAACAAACAATGAATGACTGAATACAATAGAGCAGTTATCAAACTATTTTGGGAGACAGCAGCATGTGCGACTTTGATGGTGAATAAGTTCATTGGCCAGAATCCAGTACTCACATAACAGCTTTAAATATTACCAAACCAACAAATTATTCTCTTTTACAGTTTTTGAGTTTAAGACTATACTAGGATTATATATATGTGTATGATCTATTTTACTAATTCTTGGCTGCAGAATAATATTTTACTAAAACCAATTACAAAGACATTGGCGAATGTTTCGTCTCCCAGAGGACCTCCCACAGCTCTGCTCCCTCTCACGCTATGCTTCTGGGGTTGCAAAAAGCAATTAAAGGCGCCACCTGTTTCTGCATTCCTTCTGCCTCCACTGTCGGGTAATTGGAAACCTCTGTCTATTGGTGCTGGTGTTCGACCTCATCTGCAGCTGATATTTCACACAGCTGCCCCTTAAAGCCCCAAAATAAGGCGAAAATACTGAGCTGTGAAACCGTTTTCTAAAGCTTCTAACATCATTTGGCAGGACCATGTGGAGAGTCTGGCTCTGCAACGAGATCTTTTGTCGACAAATTCCATATATGTTGACATGTGTTACTGTAGTCATAGATCATAATCATATTTTTGTTTATCTCACGCCTAAACTGTTGTGACTTTTCAGATTTATCAGTTGTAAAAGCTTCATGAAATCTTTTATCTGTGCTGTTCTAAATGGTTATATTCAAAATGTATTTTATATCACCAATAGGAGTCCTCCAAAATGACACTAAAAGCTAAAGGCTTCCTCTTTAGACCCATTCACTGAGCTGCTGAGAGCAATATTTGTAAGGAATGTAGAGTACTCTAGAGCGAAGAGAAAAAGCCATGGTTGACCTCGTTGCCGGTGATAATGTTTGCTAATGAATCTGCTCGCTATACCTACAGTGGGATCCCGACAGGAAACAATCTGTTTGGGTGAAGGTGTGATTGAATAAACGGCAGACGCACAAGTAATGTTGTCATATTCACAATTAAAGTGTTTGTGTGGAGGGCAGGGATGTACCAATGCAGAAAACACAAGGCACAATATTACCACAGCAAAATCAAGAATCAAATCAAAGAAAAATGACAACTTGAAAAACTGTCCTTTATTAAGTGATAAATCTGATGTGTACAGCACTTTTTATTTGTATAACAAATAATGTTTCTACAATTGCAAAACGAAAGCAATGCACCAGTCAGTAGAAGTCCTTTTAAAAAATAATAATAATAAAATAAAATAATTAACCATGTAATATCACAAAATATATACTGTCAAAGTTCATTGCGATATCGCAATATCTGATATATTGTTATATACCTAGTAGGAGCCCAACTCACTGTCCCAACTGTTCACCAATGAGTGACATCCACACGGGACATAATTGTTCTCAAATGGCAGCCTCATGAATAATAAGAACAGCCTGTTTGGCAACAGGCCTAAGTGCATTACCAAGCACCTACAGCGTGGTGCTGAAACACCAACATATCAAGCAAAACCGGTGAAAGAAAATGCAAATGAATGCATTTCCATCCACTATTGTGATTATTAGGTGTTGGACTCATCAAGATAAACAGCTGGTGGCTCTAATTTTCCAGTTGGGTGCCATTAAACATTGCAGAACAGGAGAACAACAAGATGACATAATTGAAAAAAACCTCGAACGAACAAAATCAATGTGTTGAATATATGACATTTATGTCTGTCTCATGTAAGAACTTATTGTTGGTCCACTCCACTATGATTTTTGCCTCAATTTTTCATCTTTCCGGTGGCGTGGAAGCAGCAAATGTTCAAGTCACATGCATAAAAACTGCTTTGCAATATATATGTATATTTATATATATATACTCAATGCATAAACTCTGGTAGATGGAAACATTTTTCAGTGTCTTCCTTGGAAAGCAATAAGAGTGTGAGGGAAGACAATCCCACATTTCAGTGCTCATATATTTTACCTATGCAAAAATAGCTATAGCGTTCTGCATAAATACTCTGTTTTAAGTTTCGTTTATTTCACATTATTAATGTAAAGTGAAACCTTAGCTCATCACACCTACCTCTTTGCATTAATTATTATGTACAGATCCCTTTAGATTTACATGTTGGAAATGTATATGTATTTTTATATATGTATATTATACATGCCCAAAAGTACCAAGCATTTAACAATATGTCTGCTGATTTTTTTCCCAAATACAGGACTGAATAAACAGAATTTAAATATTAAAGATAAAAAATAAACTAAAAGAAAGAAAGAAAAAATTAAAGTAATAATAATAAGTAAACGACCAGTCCCTCCCACCCAACAAGAGCCATAATAAAACCAGTGGGGAAGAAAATAACAATAAAAAGGGTGCAGCTACAGAGAAGTGTTGCAGAAGTTCCAAATAAAAATTCATATACACACCAGTTCATACCTCAGTTTTATATTTGCTAATCATCTTATTTTTAAATATTTAAAAAATCTATTCAGTGTTGCACAGTAAAAGTGTTATATGAAACATTTCACTGAAGTAAAAGTACAAAATTATTATTTGGCAAAATGTGCTTAAAGTCGTAAAGAACAGAATAGAATAGTCCCTTCCAGAGAGTTATATCATCCCTTTAGACCCCAGTAGAATTCTGCAGTTCACTGAGAATCCTCACTGAAAAACAGGCATGTTAGAAAAACAAACAACAGTAATGTGGCAGTAGGTAGTGTTTTTTGGCAACTTGTATGAGAAAAATCGCTGAATCGCACTTCCCCCCTGGAAAACAGCCCCCATCTTCGGCAGTGAGAGCCAAGTAGGTCCTGCTGTTTAGTGATGGTGATTATGCGATGTGATTTTGAACAAAAAAACTCACAATGTCTTTCTTGTTTTCCATGATGGTGTTGTAGGTAGTGTTTTTGGCAACTTATATGAGAAAAATGCTGAATTTTTATTTTATTTTATGTGGAAAAGTTGCAATCCGCTCAGTCTTTTCTACCCACTCTTCTCCGCACTGTCCC
This sequence comes from Lutjanus argentimaculatus, assembly GCA_034769285.1. Lineage (NCBI taxonomy): Eukaryota > Metazoa > Chordata > Actinopteri > Lutjaniformes > Lutjanidae > Lutjanus > Lutjanus argentimaculatus. The sequence goes on along the minus strand of JAWZSL010000009.1, from coordinate 5,823,392 downwards.
CCGGACAATAGCGCCCATTCGGTTCTGGTTATTGATGACAACTTGAAGTGTCTACAACACAAAACTCAGGACTTTTTTCTTGTTTTATTACACTGGGGATGATTTTAAAATGAGTTACAGACTCTTTATCATGAAAGCACCATTTTAATGTTCCATTTGGTGGAGGTAAAGCACATTTTAACAACTTCACATACTGTTGGATAGTTTCATCTATTGCACACTATCATATTTTCGTTGTCACATAGTGCAGTAAAATATTTCCCTCTGAAATGTTGTAAAGTAGAAGTAAAAAGTATCATAAAGTTAAAATACTTAAATAAGTAAAAGAACCTCAAAATTATTATGCACAGTACTTGAGTAAATACTTAGTTACTTTCCACCACTGCCAAACATCCAGAACATGACACTTAACTTTAAAAATGAAGTAAAATGAAATGGTTGTTTTTTTTAAGCAATTTAATGCTTAATTCCAACAGCTTCTCAAATGTGGGAATTTGCTGTTTTAACTAGTATAAATTAAACACCTTTGGGTTAAAATCCAACACATTTGGCTTTAAAAAACTGCAGTGGGATTTGTTTGCTATCTGCTCTTTCTCAGTTCTGTGCATTTAGCAGTCTCAAGTCTCAGCATTAACGTTCGCAGACAGCTCAGATACTCACAAGTGTCCTGTGTTCTTGATAAACTATAAAAATGCAGAAAAATGAAACAACCTCATAATCTGCTGAACACTGCCATTGTGTATTAGATCTTAATGATGTACAGGTCAGCAAATCTTTTTATAGTGATTCAGGCATCCATATTACCAAAATGTCACCCCTGAAGAGTTCACATTGCCATTAACCTTTTCAATGGACACACTCTAGGCCTCATTAACATTTCCAGTCTCTGCAAAAAAAGAGCAAATTTTTCCGCTTTCACACTCACCTACATTGGATTTAAACAAGTACAATACCCGATCAGCCATGAAATTGAGCACTTACCAGGTCTCAGTGGTGACAGAGTAAAATCAAGGTAGAATTTATGTGGCTGTTAGTGCATCCGGAGAATCTTATTGTCTGGACTTTGGATTGTAATGAAATATTCATTGCCCAAACATATTGGTTTTCTGCATGGAGGCTGCTCGGAGACACAATGTCCAAGTAGGATCTTTTGTGTTAGCATTGCTGTTATGTATCTGTGAAAACATAATCGGTTACATGTCCTTATCTATACTTTTTAGCACTTTTGCTTCTTTATAAGTGGTCATATAATTGCTACTCTTCAAAGGAAAGGAATCAATCAACCATGAGGAAGAATACTGTTTCATAAATATGTTGTATTGTTATTCTGTCACAGCCGAATGAGTAAAAATGATCCCTTACAGGGCAATTATTAGCTCCAACACTGTCTGCAATTCATGCTTCCTATTCTAATCAATTCTGACCCATCTAAAATTGACCCTTTTCTTGCACTTTCAACTGAAAATTACTCTCTCAATGGGGAGTTAACTCAGGCTTCTGCACCATTTCATTTCTCTTTCAACTATGCTCAGCAGGCCTCCAATATAAATCTAATAAAGAGCTGGAACTGTTGTCTTCCAAGAGTATGTCACCCGGGTGGTTCTCAGTCATAATGTGCAATACCGCTTGTTTCCCAGTAGCCCTCTGCCACGCTGTTACCTGCTCTCAGGGTTCATGAAATCCCTTAGTTTTGCAAACCATACAGAAAATTCGCACTAAACTACCTGGTCCCCTGATCCACCTCGATAATGCTGCTTACACTATCTCTGCACAGGATAGTATGAAGTGGGAGCAGTCAGAGGGTTAAAAAGTATAATCATGAAAGCTGTCACTGCGGCAAAATCAAGCCTGATATTTTCTGATACCATTAACAGCACATTTCACCCCAAAGATTTGCACTTAAATGCAGTAAATGTTTAATATTTCTGCTAAATACATTTCATTTGACCATGTTTAAAGAGAGGCATCAACACAGACTATTGTGTTGTAAGCACTGACTTGTTCCAGATCATTGAATGACTGTTTTCCCTACACATCAGTCTACATATTGAGAAAGACTGGAGGGCTGCCCTCTTGCTATGTCCTCTGGGGCTCCCAGGGAGTGTAGTGAAAGCTTTCTCTCTACCTTCCTGTCTCTTAGTGGTGTCTGCTGCACCAGCTACTAAAACGGTGCTGATGCTGTTGCACTGATGTTCAAATACGCAGTGATTCGTAGAGAACTGTCTGCTCGTTCAACCCGTTCTCTTCTCTTCCCAGGTCATCAAATACTGATGCTGCTTTGTCACGCCCATTAGTGTCTCATACTCATGCACAGGTACCCTTTAGTGTCTGTATGAGACACTGCCCGAAAGCCTTTTTAGCACATGGTTAATATTGTGAAGTGGTGGTGATTTGGTTAGATTCAGGCACCAAAACACAAGAAGCAAGAGGAATTAAGACACACATCACGTTAGGCAACTAAAAACTTTGTTTGTGACTTTCGGTTTCAGAGTCGGGAAATGCAGAGGGGCATGACAAAACATCAGTATTTGACGACCTGTGAATGAGAACGGGCTGGCTTGCTTTAATGATGGCATCCGAAATGAGAATGTGATGATCCTCAGGATAGAGAGCGAAGCATATCCAAAGACCTACTGCAAACACAATACTTCCTGTCATGCTTACAAACAAGGACAAAAGAGTAATAGTACAGGGATGAATAGATGAAGCAGGGACCCCCTAATGCATGTGTTTCATTGGATATTTTGGGGGTCTTCTCTCATTTGCACTTACCCGTAGCTGCTGAGGTCAGAGATATACTTGGTTTTTAATCACACGTTTGGGAATCTGTACACATCACTTTAATTTTTAAAGATACACGCAACCATCGCTCCAAAGGGACGCAGGATAGGTGAGGCAGCTGTGATCCATATAGATGCATATGCGAACACATCATTAAAAGCAAGTGTATCTCCGACCTAAGTTAGCAGCTGTTATAGCATGGCTAATCTGTTTAGCGAGTACTTTTCAGTAATACGTAGGTTAGCTGTTATGGAAAGGTGCTGCACAGTGATTTCATAGGTTAGCTTACAAATGCAACTGCAACTGGCAACCAGCACTTATGCAAAGCATGTAGTCCTGAAATCTATGAGAATGATGTTTTTCTGGACAGTCTCAACCTCATGACTTGCTAACGATGTTAGCAATCACACTGCTTTTTGACTTATCTTACCTTCATGATCAGCTGGAGGTTGAATGCACCACATCCTAGCCAGCAGGCCTATATTTGAGGGTGAAGCTGTCAGACTGCTGGAGCCCAAACAGAGTAACAAGTTCAAGGCCCTTTGCCAAGTTGAGCAGTTTTTCATGGTGACTGCACTCATGTGCACCTTTCCTGGTCTTAAAGTATAGAAGCTGAGATCCAGTGGCACCAGTGGGTCTCCTGTGCATGAAGCACTCCTAGCATGAGGAAACTCTAAAAGAAGAAAGGCTCATTATCTCAGTGGTTCCTCACTTGAAAGCTCTCAGCGCAGTTAGCGTAGTGGTGAACGCTCAGACCATACCTTCTTTTCTTCCCTCTCAGTTTCACAGGATGTCAGTCTGAGTGATGGAGGAAGCAGTGTGTTGTTATTTAGCTAAAGGTTCATGTGTTTCCAAGGTACAGCTCATTTGATTTCTATGTTGAATAATTTATTTGGATGCAAGTCACGTTAATGTGATTGAGGGTCATAACACTAATACCCTACACTTCACTTGCAATTTTTTTGGTGAGTATTTAAATTTTACTCACCGTGAGCCCAGTAAATAGGCCTCTGATCATGTCATCCAATCAGGTATGATTTGGAAACCAACAACAAATAAACAAAGGCCGGCATTGGGGAAAACCAGTCAGCCAGTCAGAGAGCCTCTAACAAGACCATAATACCAATAATACCATATAAGGCTACACTTCCTGCCCCATATGTCAGGAAGTGTTCATTAATGAATATGGTATCAAGGAGTAAAAAGAAGAACTCTACGAGTTTGGAGATTGATGTTCCACTTTCAGGGATCCATAAAGAAAAACAGCATCAGCAGTGGAATTAAGGAAAACAACTGCTGTTAATGCTGTGTTACCTGAGGGTCAGACATCATGGAAAAAAAGAAATGTCTCGATATAAAAGTGGCTTTGAAGAAAAAAAAATGCCTTGCCACAGCAAGGAACGATCGATGATTGAAACATGAGGAGCGGGTAAAGGAGAGGTTTCCATCATGGAGACAGAGGACAGAATAAGTTAGGATGTTTCCTTGGACTGTGACTTCATAAACTGACGCTAGGTGATATTGTATAATCAAATTAAGGATGATACACTATATGTGTAAATTTACAATTACATTATAATTTTAAATGCAGTCAGACAGGATAATGTCGACATAATTATGAAGTGTAAATTATTTTTCAAAATCAAAATGTCTTCAAACTAATGAAATATACAGTCATGAGTGAAAAACCTTGGTTTGGATAACAGCAAATTAATTACATGACTCCTGTGACAGGTCTCAACCACTCGAAAATTATGTTCGTAACTGAAAGAACATTCAAAATTGGTGAATGCGACAAGTTCTCTTAAATCACTTGTACACACCACTTTCGAATGAGTGTTGGTATAATGACATATAATGGCCCTTCATTCCTTCTTGGTTTCGTAGAGCATAAGGAACTGCTGTGAACTCTGGTTCGAACACCCTATATCATTCTATATAAAGTTCTCCTGTTATGTTCTCCATTAGCTCTTCTCAGTGACGCATGAGTCTCTTACTCATACTGTGTGCCAAGACGTGACGACTGTCAGCTCACTTTTACTTTCTATAAGTATGCAGTCAACCAGACCCAATACTATATGTTCGGTTTGCTCTTTCTGGGTAGTGAATTATTTATATGACCCCCTGTTCACATGTACAGACAAACACCGAAGGTACGGAGGGCTGCCATTCATTGTGATCTGATCCTTTCACTCCGAGCTTATTTATGTTGAGAAAGATTCATGTTACTCAGAATTTCTCTGACATGATGGAACAAGAACCTGGAAACAAGCAATGGTGCTTATTTCTATTTCTTAAGGTAACCTTTTGGAAATTACTTCAGCTTTTCCTTTGGGTGTGCACGAGGGATGTGCGCGTTTAGTCAACTAAACAACCTAGCTAGTCTGCACCAGAAATAGTAGTCAGTTAAACAAATTATTGTCCCAGCAAACGGCAACCCCTCTCTCCCTGCGCTAATGTGCGGATGGCCTGGATGTTGACGTACAGTAATGAGCAAAGTTGGATAAATAACATCTCTTAAAATCAGCACAGTTTAGCAGTATTTTGATCTAGAAAATGAAATAACATTGTATGTTGGCTGAGTCAGAATAAACTGATATATAACCACTCAACAGGAGCAATGTGCAGCCACATTCAGCATGGGCATGTGATACATTTATGAAAACACAGTTCCAATCCCTGGTTTAATAAGAATTGTTTTGTTATGTGACTTTCTAGCATGTAGGGTAGCCTCGATGGCACTGCATGGCATTTTCTCCACTAATGAGCAGTCTTAAGAGCACCTTTTCTTGTTTTGTCCACTGAAAGGCACTCCAAAGGGCACTTTAACCGTGTTTTATCTACCGAAGAAGCATCCAAGAGGGTATTTTTGTGATGTTTTTAGAACACAGGGATGATTGGCCCGCCACCAGTTGAATGACAAAAGTCATTAACTGCTTCAGATGGCTCTCAATACATGCAATATTTCTTCAGACAATATTTAACCTTATTCGTTAATAAATTGTACTCAGTTTTGACTGTTTTCTAAGTATTTTCTTACTTTTAGACTAGTCTAAATTAAAATTTCCATTTAACCCACAGGGAAATGAGTTGCCAGGAACATTCCCAGTGTGCACTATCAGTGTCATGACAAGCCCATGGAGCCCTTTTACAGTAAAAACCTGTATTCAGATACATTAATTATGTGTTAAAATTTTAGTCCTAAGAAGCCATGCGGATCCCTCCACTCTACTACCCTGACGCTCCACCAGGGGGTAAACTTAATTGGGTAGCTGTGGTTGGTGCACAAGCCTTACCATATATGAGCAGTTTTTTGTTTTTTTTTGTATTATTGGCTGGCTTAGCGTGTATAATTCACATTTAAAGTGTGTGGATCAGCGAGGATGAGAGTTTAGACTTGCAAGAATTGTGTCAGAGGGCTTCACCTGTGAATTATCACTTATGATCATTGTTATGATGACCTTGCATTTCCTTACCAATCTCTTTCCACTGTAGTCAATATTACATCAGAGCTGCCATACATAGATTCCCTGCTGCTGGTGGTGCTGTGATCCAGCTAATGACTGAGGTGAGGTTGTACTCTCTGACCGTAATGTTACTTGCATGCTGGACTGTAGACCGGTCGTGACACACCACATCTCAGCCGAGGTGTGGGGTTTTGAATCAGGCTTGTGTGGTCATGACTCCAACACTGCACCACCATCACTATGGCAACCCTTTGAAAGACTGCCAGCATCACTTCTACTCATTAGCACATTGTAAAGGTGGTATGTTGTTTCCCAGCCACAGCTGTTTCCACCACCTTTCATTAGGCATTGTCTATATGAATTAGAATTGTGTAAGTGCATAAGAGTTGTGTGTGCGCCTGACAGATGTATACTGCAGACTGAAATAGGCATTAGTCAGAGTGAACTGTAGGCTACTCTTTCATCCACACTGGAGCTGGTGCTGCTGAGCTTTCATTATAAATATCAAAAAGTGTAAAATATATTGCTGGCTAAAACAAAAGGTCAGCAAGCACATCACTGTGCCGTTATTTAATCACTGTCCTGACTTGACAATGAATGTGAGCCCATGAAGGTCTTTGTATCATGACAACAGATTGTATAGTTCAGAAGATACGTACAGAAGTGCTTAAACTGCAGTGTCTGAGAGGCATACCTGAGCATTTTTGATATTCTTCTGTAGAGCGGGAGAATGATTGAGAAGGCAGAGGCACATTTTAAAAGACTAGCGTTTCCTTTCATTAGTTCCTTTTATTAGAACAGTGTGTAGAGGTGCACAGAGACTTCATTATTTGTATCTGTATCTGTTCAGCCAACAAAATTATCTGTCTTTGTATCTGTAATGGCATAGAAGACCAGAAATTGGTGTGGTTTATATCCTGGAAGTCACATTACATCAGGCAAATTTTCTAACCCATAATCCATTGGCAATGCAATTTATGTGCCTAAAAAGCATGATTTGCATTGAAAATATAAATGCTACAGTACAGTTACACAAGTATATAAATATACCCCTCAGTTCAGATGCAGTGTTTTTTTTGTTTTGTTTGTTTGCTTTTTTCACTTTGCCAAGGTAATCACAGGGTTAATTTTGTCTAAATTATAATGATCAACATATCAGGTTCCATTGTATCATTTGCGCTCTCCCATATAACATACTCAGATTCGGGTGCATCCCTACCAATGTGCAATATCTGAAAAAGTGACGTATGTCTGAATTTTACAGTTTTTACACCAAAATTAACATACATACAGTTTTTTTAAATGCAACTTAACCTGCTAAAAATAGTTGATTGACTCCTTTCCCATTATGAGTTTGTCTGTTATGTGCACTGAACGGTTGAGAATGAGCTCGTGTGTGCAGGAGAGCAGAGAAAAGGGCATTTTGGTCTGAGTGTTCAGCTATCAGTAATTGTGTAGCTTCTAACTGAATATCTGTGGTTTCAAGTTTCAGGTATTTACTTTATTATACTGTTTTGTGTTTGCTTTCAGAGTCATGTTACTTGACTGCTGATGAAATCCAACACTTCCTGTTTTTGCTGCTTCATAATAAAAGCTTGTAGATAACAAAATAACAGGGGGACTTTTATTGTAAAGTATTTTTAGAAAAGTGTTTATCCACCCCGAGTAGCAACAGGTCCCTCAAGATTTACAACCTCAGAGAAAGGCACATCGCGGTCTATGATTACTGTAAAATTTTTGTGACTCAGACAATATTTGAGTTTGCGTAACCTGCGCGTTTTAGCATCTCCACCATTCTGGGGTTAATACATTGATTTTAATAAATAATCATCATTAATGCAGGTGTAAGGACAAAATAATTGAACAATGTCCAAAATCTCAGACAATATCTAGTCTCCTATCATGATATCAATATAATATCCATATATATCTATATATAGATCCACATACTGTCCAGCCCTAAAACAAAGCATTATGAGAGTATAAAAATACTGTACAATGATCATAAATGAATGGGCAAAACTGAAATGATGGGAAATAAGAGGGTTGAAAAAAAACTCTGCAGCATCATATTGCAGAGTCATCTCCTCCTTTGATATGAGAGCTTTTGTTGTTTTTCCAGAGTACGTCGCTGGATATGTATGCATCACTTTAGCATAAAATTCCACTCAGGGCTAATGAAGCTTTATCCTGCTGTATTTTATTCTTTTTCTTTTCTTTTCTTTTCTTCTTTTCTTTTCTTTTCTTTTCTTTTCTCTGCATCAGTCTACTTACATATTTCTCAGTCTGTACTGTATATAAACATGTACCTCAGGCTTCAAATACATGTATGTTCACATGCAGAGATGCATGCTGTGCCTCTGTGTATTCTAAGTCTGCCTGTCTTCCAGTGTGCGTGTGTGTCTGTGTTTGTACTGTGCACTGTTCCCTACACTGCATCTATCTAATTATGCGCAGAGCAAAGAGACTATGAGACAATTCAATCTTTTGTAGTAATTGATCCTTCCACCTGAGGGCAGTACTTTCTAATCTAATATCAGATAAATCTGTTTCACATCTTCAATTAAACTACAATATTGAATTGGCTTCCAGATTGAGCTCACTTGTTTTAGTTAGTTCACCTCCTACTGTTTGAAAAGGAAAAAAAAAAATTCAATACAGTGGATTGTAGTTCCTTCTTTCCCCTGCAGGATGAAACAAAATGCACTCTACCCTTGGATAGATTTCCTGAAATATTTTTGAAAGCAGATGTACTCTTTGAATTGGGATAGCTTTCACTGAAATCGTACAGAGAGTGATCAGGGACAGGTTTATTTGATACAGAGCTGTTAAGGACTTACTATGGCTGTTGTAGGCGTTGAACCTGTGATCTTCCTTTTTACAACAAGGTCTTTTTAAAGCTCCATGTCTCTATTACTGGATGCCGTGTTAAGGTTGGACACTGTTTTTAGCTTTCACACGGTTGACCTTATTCACAGCAGATGTGCAGGACTCTGAGTCTTTATTAAAATACTTTGAGGGCAGTTTCCTTCCACTATTCTTCCGCATTTTTATTTTTTTAAAGACTGCAGGCAGTTTGTTTCTGTCTCACGCCACACTACGATGCATACAGCAGTGCTCCGCTGCTGCATTGCTGCCCCCTTTTTATTCTCTTCAGAAACAATTACATTCTCTTTTACACAATTCAATTATTTTCACTGTTCGGAAACACGTGCCTGAGGCCTCGCTTGTCTCCTCTTCTTCATCCAGAGACAATCTTTTAGCTGGTGACATACATAGCCACCTATCACCACTGAGGATAAGAAAAATAGTTTTTGCTTCATAAATGAAAAACAATAATTTGAATAGCTTATGTTGGAGTGACAATTTAATTTAGTCTGCAGTGTGGAATTTATACCCAACAGTGATATACTATATACAGTCAAACTAAATCTCTTCTTTTTGTCTTAGTGGCTTGGAAATAAAAAGGGAAAAGAATTGATGCAATTATTTAAGTTAATCTGGTGCTGTCAGTGCCTGTGGACTCATCAGAAGTTCCTCCTTGAAGGTAGTACTGTATGTAATTTTAAAGAGTACAAAAACTAGTCTAAATGTAAAACTGCTTTTAGTAATCACTTGGGGTTGTCCTATAATAAACAAGATGTCTCAGACTTGCATCTGTCTCCTGTCAAATTTTCGGATAACAAAATTGATTGACCCCAAATGTACTTGAATGTCTCGCATAAACCAGGACATGTATAGTCCCCAGTTTTTACCTGGAATCATGTTAGTCAGACTTTATTTTACAGTACGCTAAAAAGATGTAACATGCTGTGCTTCATAGTAAATTAGGCAAAAATGAGAAATAATATGTTCTTTATGAGACATTTTTTAGGCCTTTATTGGACTGTCTTAGAGGGTAATTAGGGACACTTTACTACAGAACAGCACTGTTGCCCAAAGTTTATTATTCCCCACTGTTCAATCCTTATTGGACTTCATTAGAGGCCAATTAAGGACACATTACAACAGAACTGTACTGTAAACTAAAGTAGATTAAATAGCGGCTACTTCAGGCACACCTTCTTTGGCTGGTCTCGGCAAAGAAGCCAAGACTGACCCCACCTCTTTCATCAAATCATATAACCTGCCTGTAATGTGTCACAAAATACCTTCTAATGAAGTCTAATAAGAATCTAATAAAGGGTGTAATACTGTTTAATAAAGAACATCTCTAGTTTTTGTCTAATTTGAAACAAAATATGGCTTACTACATCTTCATACTGTACTAATAAATGCTAATTTTTGTGTATTTTGTCTTTTTTGTAGTCTCATTGCCACCATAATTCGTGTCAACACTAACTCCACCAATAACCTTCTCAAAAGTTTGCCTCTATAAAACTCCAGTGATGAATGGATGGTTGAGTTGCGATCTCAACCTGATTAGATTAAGTGCAACTGTGTTGAATCTAAAATAAAGCTGGAACAATTAGTCAATTAATCAAACAGTCCTTGGACAGGAAATTAATTGGCAATGATTTTGATGATTAATTGATTGGTTTTTAAGCAATAAAATCCCAAACAGTCCCTAGTTTAATCTTCTCAAATGTGCACATTTGCTGCTACTCATTCTCGTACGCGAAAGTTAATTGAATATGTCTGGGTTTTAGGATGTTTGTCAGACAAAACGGGACATTAGAAGACATTACCTTAAAGTGGCAAAGATTTTCATTTCAATAAATGTCTGTTAAGTCACTATCTATCACTGAATGAGGCATTGCAATGATGATTGAGCCTCTGGCCCGCTGATGAAAATATGACACTATTGATATATTTACAGTGTTACAAACTGTGTGTCTGTGGTGACATTCCTGCAAAAAATTATGCTTGAATTTAAAGTCTCTCAAGACAAATGTATGCATATTAATACAGAATGCTAAATTCTTGTGAGGACCGCTGGGGTCTGAGATTTCTGCTAATGCCAGTGGAACGTTTTTCTTCTGCTGCAGCTTCACAATAAAAGCATTTAACTGGCAAAACACAAGTTGACCTTTGTCTCAGGAAATGCCATGTGTTTGTCATTATCGTTCATCAAAAAAGTCATTTCCAGCATTTTTTGACAGCACATCAGTTTGAAATATTGCCGGGGATAAGAGAATAAGACGGAGCAGCCACAGTGAGCTGTTAGATGAAGAGCTGCAGGCAACAGGCTGCATACCTCCAATTTATGTGTGCAGCATAAAATCCTGTTTTTGCTCACAGAATGATGGAAAAAGGCAAATAATTGCCTGACTTCTTTCTTAAAACAGCAATAGTTTGTTATGCAGCCCTCAGAACGCTGTGTCCTGTAATTTTAAAGTACATTTTCTTAAGATTGCCACTTTAAGCTTGAAGAAATTATAATTTTCTCACACTTAACAAAATACAAAGAAAACATCTGAGCTACCTCCTGACCTTCCTCATCCTCACTTGTTTTCCACTGTTTGCTCTACACACCACTGTAAGTCTCATGAGTAGTGTACATGGCCAAAGGTGTTACAAATCAAACAAGCCATCAAAAACCCAATAAACCCTGAGCCTGGCCCCTATGGAATTTCTCCAAACATGTAATAATTACTGTAACTGAATTTTTTTCAGTATATGAATTTAAAATTAGAAAATGTACTAACACTCTTGGTTAAATTATTTGCTATTACCCTCAATCCTGGTATTTCATAAAGTTAATCTAATTGCGAATTGCAACATTACAGTATACAGAGGCAATGCTATTCTTTTAATGGAAATATATTTCAGCGAAGAAGCAAGATATCAAACATAACTTTTGCAATCATCTTTGCATTTCCAGTCAGCCATGTTTTCTGTCTGTGTATGTCATTGATCTAGTTTCCTCTAAGAACATAAATGAAGCAAAGGCAATATGACTTTGTTTGATCATCCACTAACAGGATTAGTGTTTTAATAGAACAATCCTTTAATAAGTTTGATGATAACAGCAGCAGATTAAAATGAGATATTCTTCTTAGGAGGACATAATCAACTGTAATTCCATATTGGGCTGCAATTGAGTGGATGGGATTGTTTCGGGAAGCTTAATATTCTGTGACCGTTTCTTAAAGATGTTTAAAATGTGTGATTAATCTACACATTTCAGTCATCTCAAGTTCAAGATTGCAGTTTGTTCCGTTATTGTGATCTTACTATTGGACACTGAAAATAAAAAAAACAAGCAGATATTGTGTAACTAATAATATTAAAAACAACTATACACTAAATATTTTAGTTAAATGGAGTAGTACCCCAGCATATAGAATATTTGCATCACTGTCATAATATAGTACAATTGTGTAAAAAATGAACTTCTTCACATAATAAATAGTTTAATTATGTGCTATTTAATGCATGCTTGTCAGGTTTAATTCTGTGTGAAATGTGTAGGGGAGTTGTCAACCAAAATAGGAAAAAAAGAGAGACTACCTTGCTGTGCTTTTTCAAAGGCAAACAAATACACAGACATGTCCAGATGCTATGCAGTCCCATGGTGCCCAGCAAGGTGTGCAGCATCAGCTGTCGCTATAGCTGAGTCTACTGTCCTAGAATAACCACATATTTAATGTATTGTCAAAAAGAATGGGTACACTTAATTAATTTTCACCATTCTGATGCCAGAAAGTTTTAACAAATGCAATCCAGTGTTAACTTAAAGGGTAGCTATTGTGTGCTCCCTTATTTTCTGTAATATATGGTGCAGTGTCAGATGTTCATATTAAACATGGTCAAAGTTTCAAATATTGTGATAGATATAATTTTTCTTTTAGTTTTTTCTTTCACTTTTCTTTAAATTACTGCTAACTGTAGCTGCACCGTGGTCCAAAGATCCTGCACTGGAGGTGTAAACACCAACACACCCCTGGTGCCCTAAGCTCCTTTGTCCAGAGAGGGTCAGCTATTAGGATGGCTAGCTGCACGGCTAACTGATCTAACCATCTAAAGGCAGCTACAGTTAGCAGTATTGAGTGGTTTAAGTAACTACTAACAATAAGTAAAGCCATCTGCCTACCAGGAAACTCTGTAAATCACCAAAGGCTGTGCTGGAGGACATCATAGAGAAAAGCAGAAAATATGTTTTTTCCTACACTGCCAAAATCAGTTAAGATGAGTAAAGTTATAATTTGAGTCTTTTACAAGTCATTAAAGGTAGACTTAGTAGGATTTGTCTGGGCTCTTTGTAAGTGCACCAGGCAGAGAGGTGATTTTTGTGTCCCATTCCCAGGAGGCCAAACACCAGTTGGTATTTACCAGGTTGGTGAAGCGTCCTGAGAACACCAAAATAATGAGAAAATAAGGGAATACAGGCAGAGGGCATGGTCTCTGCAGATACAGTCACCACCACACACTTCTAGTTGGTCATAAGTGATGATTGAAAGGGATTATGTTTGTATGAGTCCATACATTGTTTTCTTTCCCCAGGAAGACTCTGACGGCCTCTCGCTGTTTTTCGAACCTAATTCATGTCTCATTTGTGGTCTGATAAACAGTAAATTCATCATATTCAGTGTCCTGTGTCGCTATTTTCCAAGCTGTCATATGCCATCAAGCACACCGCAAGGGGTTGAGGCAGCGCTCATAAGCCCTGGGTGCTGCCTAGACTTGCATAGCCAGATGTATCTCCACACTTCGTTTTAGCTCTGTGCCAGCTAGTTGCCTCCTTTTGGCCATGGATGTGTTAAGATCATGTAGAGCAACAAAAAAGTGTGTTCTGAGTTTGCCACAGCACAGACACATTATTGACCAACCAGCCAAATTTGAATGATTGAAAAAAAATTACTTAGTATGTAAAATTAGGTCCCAAAATCACAAAAAGATAGCATTTGTCTCTGCTCTGAAATGCTGGGGGCGTGTCCACTACGCTGTCTCAGTGTCAAACACCACTATGACTTGAAAACGACCTGAAACTGGACGCTCGTCTAGCAGCTTTATTGGACATGTCCAGACATGTTTGAGCCACCAGAGCCAGAGGACGGTGACAGGTTGGTATTTTTTAACTGAAGCCACTTTTTTAAACAATGTAAATCTATGGGGGAAAAGTCTTTTTTGGCCGCAGAGCTTCACATGATGTTGTCATTAGAAAATCATGGCGCTCCTTTGGGGGGCTTGCCATTGGCAGGCTTTTGGAAGTTGGCCATTTAGAATAAAGTGGGCTTGTGGGGGTGGGGGTGGGGGGTCTTATAGAGGGAGAAGCTAAAATGTTTTAGATAAATGATGAACTGAGGGGCTACATTAAGGGCTACTACAAGGATGTTTTTGAACTGTGAGTCATGCATAGCTACTCTAGTCCCAGAAATACAAACACAGAATACAAAAATAGAGCTGGAAATGAGCATAATAGCTTCCATTTAAACATTCACTTACCTACCTTAATAGTTTTACAAGCAAAAAACTCAAAGCATAATCTGGCTGGTAATGTAACATTCAATGATAAAGCTTATTGCTATTCTGATGGTACCTGCATAGCGTTAGACTGAGCTTCTGCAGCGGTGAAATCACTCAGCTGGTGGGTATCAATTTGAATCAGATATGCAGGGGTTTTTAGAGGATTTTAGGCAGACCCAGCCCGCTAGAAACATGACCTGACCCTATCTCGGTTTTACATTCCCCTCATCTGTATGGGCCGGGTCTTACTTAGGTTTTTGGAAACTTCTGATTGGACCTGACATGACCCAAGAACACTGCATATCAGTCTGTCAATCAAAATGCAGATACTGATTTAAATGAGGCTTTATCATGTTGAATGTGTTACTTTAAGGGCATTTTGGCATGAAAACAAGGGTTGCATACCTGAATGTTCAGTGCCATTTTAAGACAAGATAGAGTGCTGCAACATTTGTGACTCATATATGATTTGAAACACACAAAATATTTATACGTTCAAAGTATCAAAGGCTGCGCACAATTTGGAAAAGCCTCTGATATTTTCCTCATCTTGCCAAATACACCCACATTAGGAGGCAGTTATAAGGTCAAATGACAGTTAAACACAAATTATCTATATTTTCCCCAGTAGAACACAATCTACTGTAGAATCCAGTGATTACTACTGCCTACATTTCCATTTTAGTCCATCTATATTCATCTGTCAGTACAGCCTGTGTAAGTTTTTCATTCTTGCCTCTTTTTCTAGAAATACAGTAAAATAATAACTTAATTTTGATCTGAGACAAACTTTTGAATTTCCCTGAGAAACACAACCCAGAACTCTCTTCTTGTGTAATTTACTTTGAGAAATGCACAGAAATGTACATTATACTTAATATACTTTTAAAACATTTTGAGGCAATGCTTGTTTGAGTGTTCTGTCTGATATTTTGTTTGTTTTGATCTTCCTGTATCAAATTAGATCACCCTCTTGCATATTAAAGAAGCCCAATCAGTTAAAATTCACAGGATTTTTGCAGGTGAGAAATTAAAATACTACTTTGAGGAGACGTACACAAGGCCCTGAATTTTAAATCATCATTCAATACTCCTGGCTCAATTCCAAACTAGTCAAAAGGATAAATTCCTGAGGATTTTATGAATTTTGTGTTTATATATTTATTATTCAACCCCAGCTCCAAAAAGTTAAGACATTGCGCAAAACTTAACTAAAAACAGAATGCAATGATTTGCAAAACCTGTACTCAATTGAATACAGTACAAAGACAAGATATGTAATGTTCAAACTGATTAACTTTATATTTTGTAGTAAATATACACTCACTCTGAATTTGATGCCTGCAACATGTTCCAAAAAAGTTGGAACAGGAGCATATTACCCTATATTTAACACTCAGTACATTTTTGGGAATTGAGGAAACTACAGTCTAGGTACCTGAACTCTTTGACTACAAAACTATGCTGTTGAAAGAACTATGATGTTGCCACAATGTGTCTTGGTATTGTCTTGCTGAAATAAACAGACATCTCTGAAAATGATGTCGTCTGGATGGCAGGCATGTTGCTCCAAATCCTGTTTGTATCTTTAAGCCTGACAGATGTGCCAGTTCCTCATGATGCCATGAGCACTAACACACCCCTACACCATCACAGATGCTGGCTTTTGAAGTTAGCACTGGTAACAATATGGATGGTCCCTTTCCTCTTTAGTCCATAGGTCAAGATGTCCATGATTTGTGAAAACAATCTGAAATGTGATGAGCTCGGGCCCAGAGAAGCCGGAACCTGCATTTGTAGATGAAGCTCCAAACTGTGTTCACTGACAAGGCTTTTCCTAAGTGTTACCAAGCCTATGTAGTATCCTTTATACAACTACTATGTGGGTTTTTAATGCAGTGCTGCCTGAGGGGTCAAAGGTCACAGGCATTCATTGTTGGTTTTCAGCCTTGCCCCTTATGTGCAGAAATTTCTCTGAATCCTTTCATGATATTATGGATTGTTGATGTTGAAATCCTTGAAATTCTTGCAGTTTTGTGTTGAGAAATGTTCCTCTTAAACTGGTGGACTATTTGCCCACGCAGTTTTTCACAAAGTGCTGAACCTCACCACATCCATGCTTGTGAGTGACTGAGCCTGTCAAATTTTATAAGCAATACAGGATTGTATCATCATGCATGGATAAAACAGAAAGAAGCCAGCACTAATGAAATATTGCCGTTTGTCGATCTTAGCTTTTGAACATAGACTGGATGAGCAACCTAATTTCTATTCAGTGTCCTTGCTCTCATAAAGTTCTAATTGAAAATTGTCATCTTTAATTGATACTGCAATTAAGGCCGGGGCAAGAGAAGAGAAAAGAGAATGAGCTGATAGGAATAATAATCTTAAAGGCAATACCATTACTTCCATTGTCAGTATAATAATACTTTGAGGAATGCTGCTTATGATTTACTGAATGAGCGAAGTCCTATTACTGCAGATGGTTGTTAAAGATATTTGGAGGACATCCATGCCATACACAGTTGTAACATTTAGTTAAAAGCCCAGTCGATAAGCAATTTGGGCTAGGCCTCCAGTTTTTGACATCAACTAATGAAGCCAATGAGTGCAAAGACAAGACAGAGCGATCTCAATTGGAGCAGTTGCACAGCACTGCTGTTATATGTGATTAAGAAGACGCACCGACTCAATTACAAACATCCTTTAGAGCTTTACTGAGCCTAGAGCCCCGAGAATTTAACTGTTTTAACTACAGTCTACAGTGGAATTCCATTAAATTATACACTTTTCCCCCCATTTTATTGACACTTTTATTGTATAGTTGTAATGTATTGAACAATTCAATATTTTTAATAGTTTAGACAAATAGCCATGATAATGTGCCAGCTTTTTGTGTCACTGAAAGCTTTAAGTATTACAGAACATCATATGCTTTATCTAAGTATAACTACATTTTAGATGGAAATTATAAATTCAAGTAGTATCAAGTGATACCCCACCAAAATCTTTTCAATATTACTTAATCAAGTCGACCTATCTAGATCTATCTTTCTAATAAAGGGATTATTTGACGCAGGGTATTTTGAGGTACTAATCCCTTGTCAGTGTATCAGCTACAGTTGATGGTAGTCGACACTCCCCCAGTTATTAGAAGTAGAGAGGAGTGCCAGCATGGAAGCTAAGCAATGCACTGCTGTCATCAAAATCAAAAGGTATTTTAGCCACTTAAAAAAAAAAATCTATATTAGTTTAAGTGTAAACTATATTTAGAATATTTTCACTGCTTTACTTTACATCAGACAGCATTTTCCAAAGGAAAACCACTGTTAAATAAGTGGAATATCGCTCTCTCCAAAGCAAACAAAATGCATTGGTGAAATTATTTTACGTTGCAGAACAAAGGAGTTTCTGGTCTACTGCTGCTCTGGTTGGTAAGTTTGTTTGTGTTATTGTGTCTGAACTATTCTTATAAACCACTGAAGTCAAACAACAATGCAAACAAACTGATCATGGCAGCCGTAGACCGTGGCGGCAAAGTAAAGTGATGAAAATATTCTAAATATACCATACGCTTAAACTGAAATTGAACTATTAAAAAAGTTATGAATGATTCTTTCATTTACTGTATGTGTACTTTAAACACACTAATTTTCCAGAGGCAAATTCTATACCCTGTAAGAAAAATGTCCTTTAAAAACCTTCCATCAAAGTGAACCCTAATTTTCACTGTTTGAGCAGTTGCTGGATGGTTGATTGGCTGCCCTGATTGACCGACACCTAATTTTTGTCCCTGATCCGCGCTCTGATTGGCTAGTAGGCTAATCATTGGTTAGGTTGGTGATAGAGGCTATTCTAGATGTGTCTTAAGAACAAAAAAATTGAAAACAAAGTCACGATTTCTGTTGAGTTTTTTTCAAATGTAAGTTTTTTGGCACTTTGAGCACCACAAGCCACGTACCATCTAGTTCCAATATCCAGTCATTCTTCTTTTTGCACTGTGACACAAGATCTGTGTGAGTAATCAGGTCATGATTTCTGGAAAATGTTTTTGAGCACGACAAGCCAAATGCCATGTAGTTCCATTACGTTTGAGAAAGGGCAGATATCTCTGTGGCCAAAATCTCCAAAACTCCAAAATAACTTGCAGCAAAACCATCTAGATGGATAAATAGCACTACAAGTAAGAGGAAAAATATGTATTTTTGATTTTGGGGGTGAACTGTCCCTTTAAGTGAGCAATAATAGCATCTTCATGTGTGTAAATTTAAAGCCACCGGTGCCTTGTATAAAAAAAAAAGAACTGATAATTCAATATTAACAAGTACATAGAACAATAAAGAGGGCAGAGCACACATCTGGGCCAGATGTTAACACATGAAAACCAAGTAAATTTGTCAGAGGAATAATTCACCAGATGGAGGAAATACCATTACCAAGGGAGTCCTTCACACAGCTCTAGTGGATAGGCGATGTGCTGTGAATTTTTATCATAACAAATATGCCTTTCCACCCACAGAGACTGGAGTTATTTTGCCCCCTCTCATCTTCTGCTCGCACATAGACAAACACTTCTCTGGAGCTGTGATAGGGGGTTAAGTGTTTCATGTGCTCCATGGTCAGGCCATGTACCAATTTATTTTTTTCAGAAGTAGATATGGCAGGAGTTCATTACCAATAATAGAATTTGGATTTGTTAAACATGAAATTTCCGTGTTGGGATTTCTGACCCATGTGTTTTACAGATTCTTCAATTAGCACATACTGAAAAAGAAAATCTTTATGTGAAAGAAATTCTGACAAAGGGATGTTAATCCAATGTACTAGCATTTAATTAAGATTCCAAATGTTAACTGATAACATGTTCTTCTTAAGGGCTCGAGCAGCCAGTATGTGTGAACGTGACATTGCTGATGCCAGGAGCTGCACCACTGTTAAAGCTTCACAGTGAAAACTGGAAATTAACAGCGTCTTTAAAATTGCATGAAATTCTGGGTTCATTAACATTGTATGATCAGGTTTTGTTAAGGCTTCAGAAAATGGTTGCTGCATCATTTTCTTGATCCATAACACCATGGAAACTGTGTGATCTACACTCAGTTCTATGGTGGTTCCACCCAAATAACAAGGTTTTCATCTAGAACCCACCCAGAGGGTTCTACCAAAAAAAGTTTTTATATTACAAGGGTTTCATCTAGAACCCACCCAGGAGGATCTCTGCTTGTCCCCATTGTAGAACCCTTTTTGGTTCCTGTTTATGAAGGTTCCACTTGGAATCTCCTCAGAGAGCTCTACCTAGAGCCCAACATAAAGGGAGAAGCAGCTGTGAAAGGTTTCACCCAGAGGTTCTGCAGAAACCTTCCATGGTGTAATGTTCACCAAGAACCCTCTCTGGAGTTCTATCCAGAACCCTTCCACTCTCTAAGGGTGCTAACCCACCCAGGGCGATCTACTGAGAATCCTTTTTATATTACAAGGGTTTAATCTAGAACCCACCCAGAGGCTTCTACCAAGAATCCTGTTAAATTCCATGGGTTTTACTTAGAATCCACCCAGGGGTTTGACCAAGAACCTTTTTAAATTTCAGGAGTTTTATCTAGAACCCACACAGGGTGTCTTCTCGGAACCCTTTTATATCCCAAGGGTTTTTTATCTAGAGCCCACCCAGGGGGGTTCTCCCAAGAACCCTTTTATATTCCAAGAGTTTTGTGTAGAACTCACTCAGGCTGAGAATCCTTTTATACTCCAAGTCCAATCCTGTTTATATCCATCCAGGAGTCTTCAGAGAACCTTTTGTTCCGAGGGTTGTTTTAGAACCCACCCAGGGGGTTCTACAGAGAAAACCTTTTACTTTATGGGCACGAACCCTTGAAAAAAAACTTCTTCAAGGATCTCAACAATCTTGAAGAGCTCTCCTCCTTTGGATTAAAAGAGTTCTTTATGGAACCTTCATTTTACAAAGAACCCTTAGCAAAACCCTTTCTCTGAAATGGGTTCTTCAGACCTCACCATTAATGAAGAACCTTTTGGAACCTTATTTCTAAGAGTTGTACAGTAGGAGACCATATAATGCAAAGTATGAAAGCAGGTGAAACCATTTTAGTTTCCACTTAACCCCTTTTGTGATTATGGCACACATAAATCAGCACACTAATTAAAGCTATTAATTCTATGCTAAAGCAGTTCTACCCTTATGGGAGTGGTCTCCTACAGGATTACTACAGTTTGCCTTCATCCCCAGGGTGTTAAGTGATTCAATGGTTGGATGAGCATAAAAAAGTTGTAAATACCACGGCCACCTTGGACTGACTGGAACGCTATTCTTGTGGGAGTTTGACAGCTTGTGACAGCTTACTTCCTCTCTCTTTACACCAAATGGTGAAATCTATCATAGGAAAGCGGTGTCACCTTCAGTGCTACAGAGAGGTACCTTTATTTGTTGTTTTGTGTCTTGTTACGGGGGCACATACAAGCCTTTCAGTCTGGATGTTCTTTTCTTTTTTCTTTTTTTAATTTAGGCCATTGTAGTGATGCATGATGCAATGCACTGAATATCACGTTGGGAGTCACAATGTTCGTAATCTGACAGTCTGACAGTGAGCTCTGATCTCCAGACAGAGCTTTAGGGAGCAAACAAGACAGTTATGAATAATTAAGAAATAACACAATCTCTGTGTATTTTCAAGCTGCCAAGCTTGAGCTCAGAAGTGGCAAAATATACAAACTGTGCAACATGTTAAAGTTTTTTGTAATGACACCAGTGCATTAATATCATCATGAATAATTACGTAAATAACCAAAAATCTTTATACATCGTGCCTTTCCAACAGCTTTTTGTTTTTGTAATCACTAACATCCTTTTCATATTTTTTTTTTTACAAAATATGCAGTCAATTAACATGTTTCTAAGATGCCTAAAGATTACCCAAAACCAAAATTATTGATCTTTCCTCTTTCTTTTATTGACAAATGCTTGCATTCCAGAAATTAAAACCTAATGTTGAAGCACCTAAATCTTTGCAACAGCAGAACCTCAAAAGCTATACCGAAACAGCTGATGGGCGTTCTTTGAATGAACAGATTATTGAAGCACTGAGAAATGGCCCATTTATGTAAGCTGTCTAAAATAGACCAATCGGGGGGACTCTTTGGACTGATTTTGTTCAATTTGAATGCAGATTAACACAGGGAGGAGAGCAGTTGGACCACGACAAGTGCCTTTTTTTTTACTACTGTCGCTAATACATTAAAGCTCTTACTGCAGCAATTCTGTCACACATTTTTTTTACTGTACATTCTATATGAAGTAAAGATGACCTTCCATTCAGCCCTCAACCACAAATGTAGAATGGTTTACAGTAAAAGGATATTTAATTATTTAAAAAAAATATCATTTATATTGTCTGTTGTTTGCAGGTAACTGAAATATGAAAAGTAGCTGTTTTTATAATGCCATTAACTATGAGGCTCGTATTTTGAAAGTCATTGTACTATGATTCACCACACATTCAGGACAGGAAACATGCTGGTGTTTCAAAATAATGATTTGATACTGAGTTGGTGTTTTAATGGAGCTGGTATGAATAAAGTCTTTTTGCATTTTGAAATGCAGAGTTGTGTTAGGTTTGAGCACAAAACTAACTATATGGCTGACTGTGTGATGCGGCTGTGTTGACGTGTAAAAAGGGAAGTATCTTAGTAAGGTAAATACATGTTAGCAGCTGTAAAAAAAATCTCATTTATTACATATTAGTATCATTAATATATTGCATTTTAAATAGGTCTGATCAGGGTTAAACAATAAGGACTGTGTGCCTGCCTGGGGCAAGTTAAATGCCATGGCAAGCAACTAAATCTGGCAACTCACTTGTCTGAAATTACTGAAATTATTTTGTTAACCGACTAACCGTTATTTCTTATTAGTAATTTGGCACACAAAAATTGCAGCAAACGCTGTTTTCAGCCGCTCAAATTTGGAGTTTTATCCAATTATTATCACATTAAACTGAATATCTTTTGGCTTTGCACTGAGAAAAAAAAGACTTTGAAAGACCTCATCTTGGAGAAAGTAGACATTTTTTGACATTTTCTAGACGTTGCAGCCTTATATTAAACATGACACTTATCTTTAGTCTTCGTTGTTGTTTGATGACTGCCAGTCTGTACAGGGGCAAGTGAAAATTGACTTCAGGCAAGTAGATTTGCCTGAAAAACAAAAAAACCCTGGATCTGTTGAAGCCTGCTGATATGATCCGTTAAGCGGTGATGAATAATTGCAATTGAGGCTGACCTGGTCAGTTTGACAGCATTTGTCAGAATATTGTTGGGTGTATTATGCATACAGGTCTAAAAGTACATTAAAAAAAAAAACAATGATTACTCCGTTGTGTGACCCACAAGAGCCAAACACCTCTGCCAGTTATCTAAATCAAGTTCCCTCTTCAGCTCGGCGTGATGCATCCGTCCGCACAGTTTGAATAACTGACACGTGGCATTAAATTTTGAGCACCTTCCCACTCATGTTTGTATTGGTTATAAAACTTTAATCAAAAAGAATAACAATGATATGCCATATTGTTATAAAAGAGAATGTAGAAAGAAAGATGTCAAAGAGAAAGAGGGCGGCATCCGAGCCAACGTGTTTATCTCATTCATTTAAAAGAAGCTGTGGGAGAGTTTAACATAACAATTAAACATGCAAGAGTTAACTTACCAAACACCCTGGCTATTTGTGTTTCAGGAATGTTGTAGCAGGCTCATATTTCTGCTGCTTGTCTCATATTTCAAATGGAAAGTCGTCGGATTTGTGTAGTTTTGTTTTGATAACTCACAATTTATGTCAAAATATATCTGTACAATGATGTATGCGCTGTAACAAACAACAAAATACACTGCTTTTTGTGCTTACCTTCATTGTCTCCACACATATCTGTTTGAGTTCTCCCCAGAGTCCAAACAACTCAGTCATCCGTCTCCATGACGCATCACTGTCATCCATATCAACACTATCTCCGTCATCTGCTGGAGCCAAAATAATGAGAGTTGTCTCAGGTGAACAACTTGACATTTACTTATTGCCACAGTAACACAGAAGAAAAAAAAAAATCAAATGTTGATTGGAGTGTTCAAACACAAGTCAAGTCCTATAGGTCACATGTCGCAGGATCCAATTTTGCACAGTGTTCTCATGTGGTCCCAGTAGGAATTTAAAAACTGGAGAGCAGCATGCAAAAAAATGCAGCATTTTGCTGTTCAAACTTATCTCAAAACATTAGATTTATCACATGTGGATAAAATCAGAGATCAGGCACACTAAATGTACAGTGTGAACAAAGCTGTGAGAGTTACTCATAGCTGGATAACAGCTTTTCACAAATGCGTACAAAAGAGAAAATCATAGACAGTGACAGACAGAGAGATCATTGAGCGGCGATCCTCATTTACAATGACATTGAGTCAATTATAAAAACAAAGAAAAGGAAAAACCAACAACAACGAGATATACTTAGAATGAAAAGGCACTAACACAGTGAGCAAATAAAAAGCTCTTAAATCTTTCTGAATAGTTATAATAATTTCCTGGATGAAGTAAGATAATTAAACTGTAAAATATACAGTTATCTTAAAAGCCCTAAAATGTTGCAATAAAGGGACAGTTCAGATACACACAATAACACAAACAAACTAACAGATCGAAGCAGCAACAGATGAGCAGTTCCCATGTTCTGCAAGGTAAAATGACTGATTTCACCAATGGAGTCTGGTTGAGCGCGAGAGAGTGATATTTGGCTAATAAAACATTCCCGTTACAGAGGGCTGTCTGACGGCATGGTAAAGCGCTGAAAATATTCTAGTACTCCTCTCTGCTTCTTCAAACTGGGGGCATGTTGATTAGCATTTATTATTGATAATACACTGATTATTGATAAGTAAAATGAAAAGCAGTTTTTGCAGAGTTGTAGGGTTTCTGCCTT
Source organism: Lutjanus argentimaculatus (assembly GCA_034769285.1). Classification (NCBI taxonomy): domain Eukaryota; kingdom Metazoa; phylum Chordata; class Actinopteri; order Lutjaniformes; family Lutjanidae; genus Lutjanus; species Lutjanus argentimaculatus. The sequence continues at coordinate 5,798,761 of JAWZSL010000009.1, read as the reverse complement.
TGGTTGTGATCTCTGTTTTTGTTTTTTCTAAGTGGTGTGCTGTCAAATTGATGAAGATTCTTTTCTCTCTCCATTTCCTTGTCGTTTTTGTCTATTTGTGTTTTCTTAAGTTGCAGTGCGTTGAGCTTTCAGGGCCACTGCACCCTCACCTTGAAACTCGATGACACAAAAACACAGAACTGGAGTCGTCAAAATATTGTACGTGTCAAAATGCTGGGCTACTTTTTTTTTGTTGAATTAAAGGACGTAACTTGTTTTTTCACTTGAGGAACTAAGCAACTGTATTAAAAAAAAAAATCTGTCATATAAACTGTCATATAACAGATGGATGCAGTAATCACTGTCTCACAATGAGCTGACCATGCAAGTTAAAAGTTGAGGAAAGAATAACAAGTTAAAAGAAGAAACACAGTAAAGGAAAATGCTAGTAACTATTAAAATTAAGTGAGCATTTTCCTTTTGCCACAAGGTCAAAGCTTGCACATGCAAGGCTTTTTACGCAAAACCAAGAAATATTATCACATCTTTCACCTGGGCTTCCTGTAGAGCCTGTATTTCACTTTCAAGTGTTACGTCATGAAACGCTTCATGATTTAACTCTAGCCTGTTTTTTTTACAATTCTTTCATCTGTGTATGACAGGGGTCATAGCTTTAGGTTTTTGAGCAAAGCACTTTGTACTGTGATGGGAAATTAACTAAGAAAAACCAAAGGCAGCTGGACGTTTGTCATTAGGGCACACAGACGTTTTTTTCAGTGATTTGCTGGAGGATTTCTCTTTGAATCTCTTTTGAGATGAGAATTAAAGGCGGCTATTAGCACGAGGGGTGAAAAAGGGGCAAAATTCATTCGCGGGACCCAGGGTTCAGTTCCTGGCCAGAGGTGTATCTGGACTGTTTCGGCGTTTCAGTGAAAACGGTTGGGAGTGTTTTTGCGAGCGGGGAGCTGAGAAGAGACTGTGTCCTTGTCTCTGCACTGGTGACTCCTACCAGTTGGGTGAGGGAGCCTGCAGGGGGATGGGAGCACTCTTGGCTGAAAAGAAACAGTCTTGGATGCCGTGTCTCATGGAGGGACTTGGACATGGTACATTAAGGAAAAAAGACTGAAAAAAGAAAATAATATTCATCTAATGACGTGTGTAGGGCTGTGATTATATGGATTTTTTCTTACCGCGGTGACCAAGCAATATATTTCCCTGGGATGGCGATTTACCACGACAGCCTTAATAATTACATTTTTTTGGACTTTATTGAGGCATACAGTCATAAGAGTAGTGTAGCTCCTGTAAGAACCAGGGCAGTGCATAATGTGTGTGCAGCGTGTAATTGAGTGAAAGCAAGCAGCAGACTGAGAGTGACGGTGATGCCCTTAGCATAGCAGAAAGCTGTCAATCTGGCAGTGAATGTACTTTGTAAATACACTTGAAAAGTGACAGGGTTCACCCTGATGTTAGCTGAGCAGGAAAGGCTAACATTTAGCTAATGCTAACGCTAGCATTGTACCTTTACAACACTGGTTTGGTGTGATCATATCCCATTCAGAAGCTTTGTTACCCATAAATGATAATGATAAATCCAACGTTGAATGTCCTCTGTGATCATTTATCCATTTTTCCCTTCTGAAAACGGTTGTTGTTGTTGTTAGCATGTTGTTAGCCACTGTACTGCCCTCGCAGTGCGTGCATGCAAAACTAGACAGTCAGATAACGAATTGTGGAGGTTCTTCAAAAAACCATGAGGCGTAGCTTTTCTCATCCTTTAATGAAGTCCAATCCCATCCAATACGTAAAACTGCAAATTAGTACAAAGAAACAACTCAGTCAGATACTGTACTAACAAGGCATTGAGTAAGCTACATTTCAATTAGCATCCATGAGCTGGCGGAATGAAACAGCTAGCATATTAGAAAGCTAACAGAGTACCAGCTAACAGAGAGCCTCTGACACACATAAGTCTTTCATGAAATGCACACTAGCTGTAGTGCAACAGTCGTGACACATAATACTCACAGATAAATGTTTTCCCAGGCTCACCGCGTCATAAACTTCAATAATGTAGAGTCATAAGTCTGTTTCGCTCGCGAGAGCTCCTCTTGGCTCGACTGAGCACATGTAACAGGAAAATAAACATAGCTGGAGCTAATAACAGAGTGTTCACTCCGACGCGGTTTTCCTCGACCAAAGAAAAGAACACTCACTCTGACGCGGTTCCTCCAAACCAAAGAAAAGAACACTCACTCTGACGCGGTTTCTCTGAACCAAAGAATTAACACCTTTTAAACCTACTTAATTATTAAATTATGAACTCTAACTTAACATTTTACCCTTTTTCAACATTTACAGGCAGTACACTCCCCGCTTGATATAATTACATTATATCACTCCAAATAAACACAAATTTAAAGGGGAATACTTTACAGGAACAATACACATTAAGCCTCTGAGAGAAGGACTACGGTCTCTGAGACCGGCCTCAAAAACACCTTAGCTGTCCCATCCTTCACAATCCGCACTTCTACTTTGCGGACTCTGTTGTCACTGCTTGGCAAGGTCTTAATGACTCGTCCCATTGGCCATTCATTTCTGTGGGCTTGGCTGTCTTTCAGCAAGACAACATCTCCTTCTTTGACGTTTGGTTTGTCTTTTGTCCACTTTCTGCGGCTCTGCAGCGTAGACAGGTACTCTCCCTTCCATCTCTTCCAAAATGTGTCAGCGAGACACTGGACTTGTTTCCATTGCTTTCCATACAACTGTGCTGTGCCGAAGTTTCCACAAGGGGCTGAAACTGCGCTCATCTTCTGGGTAAGGAGCATCGCTGGGGTGAGAACCATAGGCATATCTGGGTCAGTAGATATGGTCACAAGAGGTCTTGCGTTCATGATTGCCATGACTTCTGCCATGAAGGTGCTTAGGACTTCGTGTGTGAGATGTGTTGGTCCTGTTTGAAGTAACATTGCATCCAGGATGCGCCTGGCAACCCCGATGAGCCTTTCCCAGGAGCCACCCATGTGGGAAGCATGAGGGGGATTAAACACCCAGGAGCAGCCTTTCTCCTGGAGGTACTTCCTGACTGTTGTGTCGTCTGCGTCCATATTCAATTCTTTACAAGCTGCTACGAAATTAGTCCCTCTGTCGGACCGCAGAAGTTTCGCTGGACCACGAGTTGCGAAAAACCTACGCAGAGCATTGATAAAGCTGTCTGCTGACAGGGTTTCAATGAGCTCAATGTGCACTGCTCTGGTTGACATACACGTAAACAACACAGCCCAGCGTTTACTATCTGCATATCCTCCTCTTGTCCGACGTGTCATGACGGACCACGGCCCAAAGACATCAAGGCCGACAGTGGTGAACGGGGGCTCAGGAGTAAGTCGATCGGAAGGTAGATCAGCCATTTTCTGGTCCTCCAACCTCCCTCGCAGTCTGCGGCAGATAACGCACTTATGAATGACAGAAGACACCAGACGCTTGCTCCCAATTATCCAGTACCCAGCTGATCTGATAGCTCCTTCTGTTATGTGCCGCCCTTGGTGAGCTACTTGTTCGTGAAAGTGTCTCACAAGTAATGTGGCAATATGATGACTGTATGGAATGACCAGTGGGTGCTTTTCTTCTTTCGACAGGTCGGCAGACGACAGACGACCTCCGATACGAAGCAGACCATCTTCATCCACAATCGGATTGAGTTTTTTGAGTTTGCTCTGCTTAGGGAAAGTCTGTTTGCCTTCAAGACATTTGAATTCTTCCTTAAAGACACTGTGCTGCACAGAGCGGATGATCACAGCTTTGGCTTGTAAAAGCTCACTTGTGCTGGGTGCTTCTTCAAAACACTTCCAACCTTTTCGTTCAGTTTTGTCTGACTTTCCTTTAAAGGATGCTGCAACGTGGATAAGTTTGGCTATAGTGTGGGTGAGCGTCCTCCAGCTTGAACATCGCTCGAAGTGTTGAGAACCAAACTGAGACTCTGATGCCTTGGTCGCCAGAGTAGTCACCTCCGCCCGAATCTCGTCATCAGCTTCTGGCTCAATGAGGGCGAAGATATCAGACTCAGATGTTTCTGCTGTGTTGTCACGATAGAGGAAGGCTGGACCTGACAACCAGCTGCTGTGTTGGAGTTGACATGCTGGCATAAACCTGGTCGCATGATCTGCGGGATTCAGCTCTGTCGGCACATAGTGCCACTGGTTGGGGTGCGTAGATCGCCTGATCCGTGTTACCCGGTTGGAGACATAGAGGTAAAACCTCCTCGTAGAGTTGTGAATGTAGCCAAGAACGATCTTGCTATCGGTGAAGAACCTCACGGTGTCAATTTCAATGTCCATCTCGTCTCTAATAAGCTCATACAGCTCAACAGCCAGAACGGCTGCGCAGAGCTCCAAGCGCGGAATGGTGTGAGCAGGGCGAGGAGCTAATTTTGACTTCCCCATGACGAATCCAACATGATATCGTCCCTCAGTGTCTGTAGCCCTCAAGTAGGCCACCGCTCCTATGGCTACTGTGGAAGCATCTGAGAAAATACACAGTTCTTTTGTCCGCGTCGAGGACAGCGAGACTGGTATGTAACATCTCCTTGTATGCAAGTCTTCCAGAGCCTTTAAAGAGTTCCTCCATGAGTTCCACTCTGCCTCCTTTTGTGGGGGGAGAGAAGCATCCCACTCAACCTGCTCAGATGACAACTCTCGAAGAAGTGCTTTCCCCTGCATTGTCACAGGAGCTACAAAGCCCAAGGGGTCGAACAAACTGTTGACTGTTGACAACACACCTCTTCGAGTGTATGGCTTTTCTTCGCAGGATACCAGGTAGGTAAAACTGTCCATTTTTACGTTCCAGGAGAGGCCTAGACTCCTCTGAAGAGGGACGGGATCCACTCCGAGGTCCAGATCCTTCAGATCTTGGGCACGGTCCTCCACCGGAAACGCTTCCATCACCTGTTTACTGTTTGATGCCACCTTGTGCAGTCGCAGATTGGATTCTGCCAACATTTCTCTGGTTCGTGTGAGGAGGTCTATTGCTTCTTCAGGTGTAGCAACTGAGGTGAGACCATCGTCAACGTAGAACTGCCTCTCAACAAACTGTTTGGCATCCGAACCATGTTCCTGTTCACCCTTCTGCGCTGCTCGTCTCATGCAGTAGATGGCCACAGCCGGAGAAGGGCTGTTTCCAAAAACATGCACCTTCATCCTGTACTCAGTCACTTTTTTGTTTATGTCGTTGTCCTCATACCAAAGGTATCGAAGATAATCCCTGTCTTCTTCTCGGACGACAAAACAATAAAACATTTGCTCTACATCTCCTGTAAGAGCTACAGGTTCTTTGCGGAACCGCAAAAGGACTCCAAGCAGAGTATTATTCAAATCTGGTCCGCTAAGGAGGACATCATTGAGTGAAGTTGCATCACATTCAGCACTTGAGTCAAAAACAACACGAATCTGGTTGGGCTTTCTGGAATGATACACACCAAAGGTTGGCAAGTACCAGTGCTCCTTCCCTTTGTCCAAAGGTGGTGCGAGCTCAGCTTGATCGTTGTCCAACATCTTCCGCATGAACTTGATATAATGTTCTCTCATTTCTGGCTTTTTCTCCAGGGTTCTCCGAAGTGAGCAGAGACGTTTCAAAGCTTGCTCCCTGTTGTTTGGAAGACGTCGTCTGGGAGCCCGGAAAGGTAAAGGAGCCACCCAGCTATTTTCTTCGTTTTGGTAGACTTCTGCTTCCATGATAGCTAGAAAGGCTTTGTCGTCTGTGGACAGCGCTTGTTTGTCGTCATCCTTCGACCTTTCAAACACAGAACATCCTAGGTTGTCTGTACTCACATGGAGACTTGTGTTCCTCTCACATGCACGGAAGGTCGTGTCGTGTTGCTGCATTGTACCACCGTAGTCTTCTTTTACGTGGATACTATTTGGACATGGTCTGAGGAAGGATGTGCGGCCGTTGTTCAGGACGTTTGTTTTATAAACATTCACCTCTGATGGTTTGTGAACTGTCCCCAAACACACATCTCCCACGATGACCCAGCCTAGGTCTAACCGCTGCGCATAAGGTGCGTCGTGGGGCCCATTGATTTGCTCACGTACTTTGTGCACCCTTAGGATGTCCCTCCCTAACAGCAGGAGGATAGGCGCATCTCGGACCACAGATGGAATTTTACCAGCAACTGACCGTAGGTGGGGGTGATGGCGTGCGACCTCTGGGGAGGGGATTTCTGTCCTATCGTCTGGCAGCATATCACACTCTATTAAAGGGGGCAAGGTAAGCTTTACTTTCCCATCCATAGATTCAATGGTGAAATTGGCAGCTCTCCGACCTGAAGTCTCTAATTTCCCAGCACAGGTTTTCAAGGTGTATGGGGTGGAGCTAGTTTTCACTTCAAAGAGACTGAAAAACTCTGTCTTGGCGAGAGATTTATTACTTTGTTCGTCCAGCACTGCATACATCTTGATTGCTTTGTCCTTTTCCCCTTCAGGATATGCTTTCACCAAGCAGATCTTGGAGCAAGATCGTGCACCGCTTGCACTTCCACAAACCTCCGTACATTTAGAGGTGACTGAAGATGGTGGGCTTTCACATCGCTCCCCGCTTTCGTCTCTGTCATCCTCCACACTGCGCATGGTCACCGGAGGAGGACCCGGGTGTAGAGCTGCCATGTGCTTGTCGCTGTTACACTCGAGACATTTGACAGTTACTTTACAATCTTTCGCCATGTGTTGAGTAGATCCACAACATCGGTAGCAGATATGATTATCTCTGAGGTATGATTTGCGCTCCTCTAGGGTTTTGTTTCTAAAGAGCTTGCACCTTTTCAGTGGGTGGGGCTTTCTATGAATCGGACACTGAGGATCAGGTTCTTCTATTTTCTTTGGGGCAGAGCTGGCTCGGACGCCTGGCGACTCTGCAGGAATGTCAGTTTTATGTACAGTCACAGACCCTCTACCACTGTACTTCATAGGCTTTTCAGTCTTTGAAGAGACATGACTGCTGTTGGGGGTTATAGTGAAGCTTGGATCGTTTTTTATCTTTGCTTGTTGTTCGACAAACCTTGAGAAGGCGGCGAAGGGAGGAAACGCCACTTTGTAATCCTCCTTGTATTTACTTCCAAAGCTGATCCATTTCTCTTGGAGGTTATAAGGGAGCTTCTCCACTATTTGTTTCACTCCACGAGCTGTATCCAAATATGAGAGCCCTGGTAATGCGCCATCTTGTTTGGCACACTCCAGTTCATGGAGGATGTCACTGAGCTCTCTCAACTTAATAGTATCTCTATTGGTCAGCCTCGGAAAGTTCTCAATCTTTTTAAGCAGTGCGTCTTCGATGACCTCAGGAGTCCCATAACACTCTTCAAGTCGCTGCCAAACCGTAGCGACACCTGTAGCAGGATTGAGGACATGCACTGCACGAATTCTCTTTGCATGCTCCGAGGATTCTACTCCCAGCCATTTTGTTAACAGGTCTAGTTCTTCCCGGGCAGACAGCTTTAAGTCCTTTGTGGAACTTAAAAATGAGGCCTTCCACGACCAGTAGTTCTCTGGTTTGTCATCGAAATGCAGAAGACCAGCACTCACCATTTCTCTCCTGATGAGATATCTTGCAAAGTCTTGTGCGCCTTTAGGCTCAGGTGAGTACTCTCTTTCATGGTTAGCTGTGTGCTGAGTGCAGTGAGGGTGAGTGTCAGTCATGCCTTTATACCTCGTTGACTCTCTCTTTATCTCTTTGTAGACTGGCTGTGTGTCTCTTTGGATGTCATGAGAAGCTCCAAACTTACAGTCAAGTGTTTCTTGTGTATTTATTTTCCTTTCATGTGTCACCACATCTGCAGGTTCCAAAGGCTGTTCCTGTGCAAATATATTTGAGTGTTGTTGGATGTACTCACTAGTACGTTGAACTGTGCTGAGGGGCTCTTCTTCCACGTGTGGAAGCTGGCTGAACTCCCCGCTCTCAATTTCGGCCTCCTGAAAGGCAGTAGCCTCAGCTTCAGCTGCAGCGGCAGCTCTTTGATACTGGAGGAGGTGAAGATCGGCATCGAAGCTAGCTTTTTGCTTCAGCAGGTTCGCTTCCAGATCAGCTTTCTGCTTCATCATCTCAGCCTCTCGTTCAGCGAAGGCTATTTCGGCCTGTGCAGCTTTCGCCTTAGCGTAGGCTTTTGCAGCTGGAGAGGATGATGATGAGGATCTAGTGGTTGCTTTAGATGACTGAGACTTAGCATATGCTTGATGTGTCGCTTTTTTCTTGGTTGCTTGATCTATAATCTCTGTTGGTCGTTCTCCACCAGCTGCTTCTCGCTGTGTAGTGGTATGCTCTCCAAGATATTTTCTTCCTGAGCGTAGACTCATGATTGCTGATTACTGTGCTTTAATGCTTGAGCCCGCCGTGTGATATCTTTTTACTGTACTGCCCTCGCAGTGCGTGCATGCAAAACTAGACAGTCAGATAACGAATTGTGGAGGTTCTTCAAAAAACCATGAGGCGTAGCTTTTCTCATCCTTTAATGAAGTCCAATCCCATCCAATACGTAAAACTGCAAATTAGTACAAAGAAACAACTCAGTCAGATACTGTACTAACAAGGCATTGAGTAAGCTACATTTCAATTAGCATCCATGAGCTGGCGGAATGAAACAGCTAGCATATTAGAAAGCTAACAGAGTACCAGCTAACAGAGAGCCTCTGACACACATAAGTCTTTCATGAAATGCACACTAGCTGTAGTGCAACAGTCGTGACACATAATACTCACAGATAAATGTTTTCCCAGGCTCACCGCGTCATAAACTTCAATAATGTAGAGTCATAAGTCTGTTTCGCTCGCGAGAGCTCCTCTTGGCTCGACTGAGCACATGTAACAGGAAAATAAACATAGCTGGAGCTAATAACAGAGTGTTCACTCCGACGCGGTTTTCCTCGACCAAAGAAAAGAACACTCACTCTGACGCGGTTCCTCCAAACCAAAGAAAAGAACACTCACTCTGACGCGGTTTCTCTGAACCAAAGAATTAACACCTTTTAAACCTACTTAATTATTAAATTATGAACTCTAACTTAACATTTTACCCTTTTTCAACATTTACAGGCAGTACAGCCACCCTCTGGCCAAGATGCATTTGCTGAGTCTGTCAACCAATCAAAGGCTGTGTTCTAACGGTACCAATAGATCCATGCTTTGATCTCAACATGAGATTGGCCCTTCAAAATAAAATTTGCGGTAATGACGGTCGCCACAGTGTGATGTTATTGCATTTGAGTGCAGTTTTATTGCACATGGTGATTTTGCAGTGTTGAGGCTTCTCTTTGTACATCAGCTGATGATTTTCTTACTTTGTTTAACTTTATAAGCCAAAGTGTCTTTTTTGTAAGGTCACATATTGACATGAATAATGTTTATTAAACTTTTCCAGTATTGCCTATGTGAAGCGGGAGTTAGATGGCACCTGAATGTAGGCGAGAGACGTGACCCTGCACCAGATTATCATAGTTTATAAAACTGCAGCGTGAGGATGCAGCCTTTTCAAACACAAGATGTATAGAATGCGTACCAACCGATGAACATTCAACACGTGTTGGACCTGTCACTCTGTATGTTAGAGAATCCAGTTTACTGCACATTTAAGGGTTCAATGTGTGATATTTATGGGGATGTATTGGCCAAATAAGGTAGAAATGGAACATAATATTCACAAGCACAGAGGGAGCAGGTCCTCTTTCACTGAGGTCACCATGTTTACTGCCATGTTTCTACAAAAAGGGACAGGCCAAACACTGTCTCTAGATGTAACCTGTCATGGTTTTGGTTTGTTTCACAGCCACATGTTTCTCCTACAAGGGGATGGTGAGGCAAAGTGTTTGCAATCTGCTATCTAGCTCACTGCTAGATGCCAGTGAATCCTACACACTGGCCCTTTCACTGATCAACCAGAGAATTGTACAGTATGGTTGCAGCTTCAAAAAGTATAAACTTTTTATTCATACTATCTATTGTACATTTTGTTTCCCATTTTTATTGGCAGTCCAGGGTTTTGAAAGGACAGACTTTGAGTTCAATGTCATATGTGAAGAATGTTAATTGAAATGCTCATATTGTGCTGTGTGCATCTTTCAGGGACTGGCTTGATGAGCAGGAGCAGCTAAAGTTTTCTATAAAGTATTTAATTTACTACTCTTTCATGCAGTACAGCAATGATGCTGCTGAAATAAAACACAAAGATTGACTGTGATGTTTTAGAAACATGAATGTGATATTCAGTCTCTCAGTATGTATGATTCAACAAACAAACAAACATTGCAATAAATTGTAATATTGAATCGCAATATTTATAGAATCGCAAGTATCGTGATAATATTGAATCAGGGGAGATGAGCGTATCATACCAGCCCTACCAAGAATCGTTATTGTTACTCCGAGGGTTTCATGCAGATCATATATATATATATATATATATATATATATATATGTATTATATTATATATGTATATTATTTCATTGTTACCCTTGTGTCTTTCAAGGGTTTTACAAGAACTATTTTGTATTCTACAGATTAGACAGATTTTAATAGTACCATTGTTTAAATTAAGAAAACATCTTTTAACACTCTTGCTTTCAACAATCCTTTAAAAAACCCTTTGTTCCAAAAAGAGTTCTTTGGATGAAAGGGTTCATAACAGAAGCCCTAGTCTTACAAAGAACCCTTGATGTATTCTTTCTTCAGGAGCAAATGGTTCTGGGTAGAACCTCAGAACCTGTGAACACTTTTTTCTCATAGTGTACTTGTTTGCTACACAAATAACCTGTATCTCAGCAAAAGGGGAAAACACTATGGTTTTAATATTTTTATAATAATAACTTGGTTTTAGGAGGTGCTGTAGCCCCCTCTGCACCCCAACTTCCTGTCTCCAATATGTTCAGTACTATATTCCTTTTTAAATAAAGATTACTTTTTTAAAAAGCAGCAACACAAAAAAGTCATGGAAAAGGACTTTTTAACCCCTGGAACGTTCCCCTGACAGCAAATCTCTTATTCCACAGGAAAAACTGGGAGCCTCTACCAGTGATCTGTTCTCATTTTCCTGGGACCACAGATCACAATTTGCACTTCAAATTAACTTCATATCATGTTATTTCATGGGTTCTTGAACTCTTGTTTAATAAATGAAACAGGGTGTTGTTTGGAATGAAAAATGGGCACACAGAGCAGCATGCCCAAATGTCAAAAAACAAGTAAAAACCCTCCTAGGCATGGCCTTTTCCACTGAGGTTATGTTGAACTTAACTAAAGCAGCGAACAGAACCACTTAGTTCAAACTTTGACCCAGTGCTGGTGCTGCAGAGCTGGAGGTGCAGGACTGCCAGTGGAAGTCCCAGGTGGGAGTGCTGTGCAGACAGTCAGGCTTGTAGTCTCCCTCTGTCAGCAGGGATTTTGTGTAGGCTTAGTCTTCTGAACATTACATAAAGAATATCTTATTGTTCTCTCTCAAACAGCTTGAAAAAAAAAAAACTCTCTGTTTTCTGACCAAGTAAATATTCAGAGATGCCTTCCTCCTACAGTCTTCTTTTGAATTTGATGCAGGCAGAGATTTGGCAGTCTGAAAAGGGCATTACTTAAAGGTTTACTCGTCTGATGCAGACAAGTCTTGCATGTAAACATAAAGGAACTATCAGCATAAAGCTGAGCCCCAGTGTTAATGTATGTGACTTTTTCACACATGGTTTTATTACCAAGTAAGTTTTCACATACAAGGAATTTGCTTTGGTAAATTGGTGTATTACATAATCATAGTACGAGAAAAATATAAATAAAGATGAAGGCAAGAACTGCAACAAGTCAACAAGCATGAACGGAGAGAAGAAAATTCACAATAACACATGAGAAATATTATTTAGACAATAAAAAACAGCATGTACAATTTGACCATTATTTAAAAGAGCATATGTCACAGTTCCACATCCAAATATGAGTACTAGAGTCCAATATAGTGAGTTTGAGCCCTAGACTGGATATTAAATAGTCTATTTATTATTCGATCTATGGTTGAAGTGAGTAGATTCCCCTCTGCCCCCTCCTTCACAGGAAGCTCAGGCAGGCTGGAGGAACACTGCAGGAGTGCAAGACCAGTGCAGCATTGTAATTTGACAATAACAAGCGATGACGAGTTTATAACTGTCAGTTGTGTGTCAATGTAAAGTTAAGCCTGATATCCTGGAAACAAAAGCCTGTTGCTCTGAAAATACACACTCTGGACTGCCTGTCTCACTGCCTGCCAGACTCCATTAACATTTTGCTCAATTTATCCGTTATAAAACATCTCCTCCTTCTAAAAGATTGTTAATGATTTGTTACAACTCATAAACAGACACTTGCTCATTCAGCGAACATTCTGCATCTATTTTAACTCTAATTATCATGAAACAAGTCAACAGTAGCACAAGTTACGGACCAAAAATGAGGACACAAAAGCTGCAGCATTGTTGTCAGAGAAGCAAGTATTTCAACTCAGCATGCTCCCTTAATCTCTGGTGACATATCACGGTCATTTTATGATTTATTACAGTAAATATATTATGATTTCTCCTCCAAAGGGACAGCTCACGCCAGAATCAAAAACAGCCTGTAGTGCTATTTATCCATCGAGATGGTGTGTGCTGCCAAGTTTTGGAGATTTCTTCTCTCCAATATGAAGGGACTAACTGCTCAAAGCACCAAAACATTCATCTTATTTCCCAAAAATCATGGCCCAGTTACTCAAGATAATCTCTTTTATTAGACGCTTTTATGAGCAGTTGCTACGGCAGGAAGAAAGTAGTTCCTACATGAAACTGCTCACACAAAAAGGTCTGTGGATTATCTTGAGTAACCAGGTCAGGATTTTTGGAAAGACACACTGGTTTTGGAATTTTCAAATGTACTTTTTTTTTTTTTTGGTGCTTTAAGCACCAGAAGCTGAGTGCCATTTAGTCCCATTATACTGAAGAGAAGGCAGACATGTCTATGGCTGAAATCTCCAAGACTCTGCAACTCACACCAAAAAAATCTAGATGGATAAACAGCACTACAGGCCAGGTGGAAAATATAAAAATATATGTCATTTTTAAGCAAAATGGCAGAAAAATTCTGGTTCTAGATTCTCAAATGTGAATATTTGCTGGTTGTCTTGCTTTTTATGACGTTAAGAGGAATTTATTTTATCTGTCATCTTTCAGAAATTGTGATGGACACTTTTAAATTATCTTCTGACGTTTCATGGACCAAACTATTAATCAGTTAATCACAAAAATAATCCCCAGGTTTAATCAAGAATGAAAATGACTGTTATTTGCAGCTTTTATACAGAAGAATGATCATGAGATTTGCTCTAAACTGCAAAAACAGTTCGCGCAGTAGAACAACTGCATTTTAAAACCTCATTTTCACCGGGAGGTTAATGAGACAGAATGCATTTGTTGAATGTTTTACTGACTGGCATAAACAGCTTGGATATACAATATTTCAAACTTTTCTTAATCCACGCTGATCGTTTGACAGCATGTGAAGTGTTGGCACTGCGCATTGTTTGGCCCTTATTCATCTAATCACATAAGTAAATGTTTGTGTTCCCATGTCTGAAATAAAATGAATGTTGACATGAAACCCTCTGATGCCTACTATTTCTTGATCGCCAAAAGCACTTATGGATATGCTCCGACTCAGAATGACTATTTCTGCCGTGCACATGGTTCACAGAAGACTGCAGCACAACCCATACTTTTTACTATAATGGGACAAGAACAGGCTGTGCTCTCGGATTGGAGTAATGTGCTGCATGAAGATGTGAGAATAATCAGAGCAATACATCAGATAAGCAGTGTGTACAAATACAACGTAGCAGAGGAGAAGTGGGGTGGACATGGTTTGAGCATGACTGCCATCCAGAAGCTAAATCCCATTCCCTATAGACACAGGGAGTGCTAACCAAAACAAACCTGAATACCTCATGTTCTTTGGCTCTCATTGTAATTGGAACAGATCAATTGCGCCTTTATTACTCGAATGAGATGGATAACCTTGTCCTCTTTCCCTGCCATTTTAATGGGCCACTCACAGTCCCTGCTCCTTGCCTTCGCGCTAATCCCCGCGGAGCCTACACACTTTTAATCCCCCCTGCAGGACCAGTAACACAATATGGGCTCATCATCCGTCCGACCATAGAACCGCCTGAACACTGCAAAAAATAAGGGTTCCTGGGGTTCATCAGAGAGCCTCGGGGTGCCTTCGAGATCAAAGATGCTTGTAAGAAGCTTGGGTTGCTTCAAAGGTTGGACGCTCCTCAGGAAACGTTGCATGTGCTTTCAGAAGTGGTCCAGTTCTGATGCTTCAAAAAATCAAAAACTTGGATTGCACACTGAAGCACTGTGCAAATGTGCCTCTTAGAGATTTTTTTTTTTTTTTTTTTTTTTTATTCCTGTGGAAAATTATTTTCAAGAAACACAATTAAGCATGTGAGTTCAGATAATTTGTTCCCGGAATTAAACGCACGACATGAGAGTGTTTGTAATGATGTGGCTACAAATCATTATTGAGGTATATTTCTCCAGAGAGATTATAACTGTGCTTTAATTTTGAGCCACAGCGTCTATGACAATTGATTCACACGGTTAATTACAATGTTCTTATATTACCAGTTACAGTGTGATTGCAACTTGTTAGCAATAAATCTTGACATTGTCGGGTCAATAAATGTTTAATTTAGGGCTCCTTTTTTCATAAGAGATTGTCTATTGATTATTTACCGTATTTGGTAATTGTTTAATCTATGAAATGTCCCAAAAATTGTGAAACATGCCAATCACCAGTTCAGAGAGCCCGAGATCTTGATAGAAGTAAGACTGAGAGGTAATGTGCTGCTCTAAGATCCAGACTATCCAATTCATGAAAGAACTTTATTGTCAAATAAAGAATAAACTCTTCTGAATAAAGTGAACAATTTAAAGTGACAAAATAAAATAAACCAAGACTAAAATTAGGTGATTTTTACACAACTTTTACATCTGTCTTCAAATGTTTTGTTTGGTCCAACTAACATTTCAAAAATCATACTCAGTTTTAGGTGATTTGAATAAATAAACACAGCCAATTCTCACATCTGAAACTGTAAACTGTGTTACCACTGAAGTTTAATTTGTTCATTTCGAGTAAACCCTAACTGTAGTAAAGTCCAAGATTGTATTATGTGGACTTCTCTGTGTCGGTGCATGGATTCACACACTGGAGGAAACAGCTGCAAGAGGAAACGCTCACCTGTAGTCACAGCTGCAGGAGGATTCAGGTCAAATGGACAAAATTCTTTTGCTGCCAAAACTTACCCCCAAATCCTGACATTTCAACCTCACCTAAAGCGCTTTTATCACCTAAACCTCCCTAAAATCACGATATTTCCTGACCTTGCGGACACAAAGCTTAGACTGTGGTGTTAAAGTACAGCCACCATCTACCCCAGTGACCTCTGTGCACATCTAGTGACTTACATGAATGTGTTGTTTGAAAGAAACGTTCAGGCAGGAATTACGTTTGTGACCACAACGTGTTTATGAAAACAATTTAGTAATATAGAAACATAATTTCTAGGACAGGGTTGGTGTAGATGGTGTCTTGACAACTGTAGCAACAAATTTAACCTGATTTATGCCTTGATTTAATGTTCAGTACTAAATCCTCTCTGACAGTCATGACGGGGATCTTGAAGGCTGAAATCACATGTGATCAAATGAACCAAACATCCATTTTCAGGTTCTCCACCTCAAGAAAACAATAACAAGATAAATGAAACATCATCATTAGAGAAAATAAGCCTCGTTATCTTAAGATAATTAAATCATGAGCTCGGGATCTCTGGATAACAGCATTAAAAAATATATTTTAAGCATGGCCGTTCTTGGCTACCATAGCTAAATGACAACAATCATCAAGCTGTTTGAAGATTCATTTTCTGTTTCATTTTCCAATGTGTGGCACAGTTTCCAACACCCTTTTGAAAGTTTGGAATAAATTTGGAAGTGACACTCTTTGTTTGCGCATCAGGAACTCAGTGGTTGTTCGTGCTTGATCTCTCAAACATTGATACAAGGTTTCTGTTTTTATCTCCTACAAATAAAACTCACCAGGACTCACCTAGACAATCACAAGTGTGAGTTAATGTCAAATACAAAGAGTTCTGTGGTTACAACCTACCCCACTCCTGGGGTGACTTGTAACACTAGCTGGGGAAAGATGTAACAACAGGCATAAATTGCTGAATAAAGATCCACACTATCCAATTTATCAAAGATCTTTTTAGTGAATATAAAGAATAAACAGTTTTGAAAGAAGTGAAAGTGACAAAAATCACTTTTTTTTTCTCGATTGTGCATGTTTAACATGAAGGTTCAATCACTGGCTTTGTGGGCAGATCTGAAAATGTTCACTTGTCCCGTTCGTCTTTTTACTTTGAGTCTGCAAAGTGTTCCATGCACACAGTGCCGATCTTCTCAATGAACCGTTCCCACCACCCGCACCCCCAAGCAGCCATTACACAGCTAATTGTTTTAGCATGTGTGTGCTTGAAGGTATCATGAATGTGAAAATCAAATTAAACTAGAGAAACTGCTGCTTTAGGTTATGTAAGTCAAACCGCTGTAACTACAGTACAATAAATGCTAACCAAAAAACAATCTTGATAATCTTTTTCCTTGAAAATCAGTTTTTACAATTATCTCAGCGTTACTACATTGCCCGGACTCCCCTAATTACGTACTGTAGCAACCACCAGCAGTGATAACTACTGTCGCTAAAGAAAGGAGGAATAGGGGAGTACTTAGAGAAACTCACACTCTTTGAGCAGCCTATAAGAATAAAATAAACCAAGAAAAAAAAAACAAGGTGATTTTTACAAACTACCACCATAACCATTGTGTACGTCGCCGGTACGCTCATCCAGCCTCGATATGAAAGACGCCACGAAAGTTTCCAGGAGAAAGTGTTTCTTCTGCGAGTTTTCCAGCGAGCTTGATGTTGCTGAGCAGAGAAATATTCTCAGGGTGCAGCGCTGATAGTGTTTGTTCTACTCTGCATGGACTCCATAACATCCTGTGTTCCTGCTGTATCCCTGTGCATTCAGCTGACTGATCAGAGGAGACAGACTGCCAGTGCATACACCCCTGTACATTCAAAGAATAAACACAGCAGAGGTTGAGCAATGTAAAGCCTTTTATCTGATGCACTGCATGTGGTATGATTAGAAGCTTCTTTGCAAACCGTTACCTGAAATTCATTCGGTTCAGTCTTTCACAAACAATAATACAATGTTTTAGCAGAAATGCTGGAAGAAAGGCCTCTAAATTTAAAACTTTTGCTATTGAATTTTCTTCTTACAAAAATAAAAGGAAAAGAACATCTTTATTAAATGATAACATCTAAAAATGAAGAATTAATTCCATTTTCTTGTATTTTTATGTTTCAATTTTAACGATCTAGGTCTGTGAACAAAGGGGGGGAAATACAAGGACATGCTTTCTAAATTAATACATTTATTCATTTAATCAAATGATTAGATGAATAATTATGAATAGATTATTATTATTTTTTTTTTTTTACATTTTGGAAGACTGTCTTCCATGCCACTCACTGCTGTTGACCACACAGCCTCAGAAGCAAGTCACTGGGATCAGGCCTTTAATGTAATAAGCATCCATCCTCTCCGTCAACGTTACTAACTCTGAGTTTATGTCAAAGTGTGCAGTACAAACAGGCGAAGGATCAATAAATTGCCACGGTTCAATAAGTGTGTAACCTCAGGCTTTGGTTTAATACCAGCCCCTGTGTCATAAACCCCAATCTTCTGTAGCCTGGATTCTCTTATCAGACAGACTTTCACAAGCTGTGCCCATCGCCGCACTCACCTCCTCCTTCATATAGGATGAAGACCACAGCGAGAATCCACCGCTGTTTACGGGAAATTATCGCTTTAAAGATGATGTCATGCAAGTGTATCTGGGAAAAAAACAAATAATGTGATGAAAAGAGATATTTCTTCTATCCGAATATGCTTGTAAAGTAATTTCCAGAATGTACAAAGAGCACTACTTTTTCTTATATCTAAGTACATTTTTACACAAGTACGTAATAATATCATTATAATATACTATAATATTAATATGTATGTAAATTCAGGGGTGGGAGGGGTATTTTTAAAAGATATATTCTGATACAGTCATAATACTTGTTCAATTGTAATCAGTAATGTAATCTAAGTATCACAACATCAAAGTAATGTAATTTAAACTAAATTACTTGGTCAGTTGTCCTCAGATGTCTCGTTTTGTCCAGAACTCAAAAATATTCAGTTCACTATCAGAGAGGAGTAAAAAAAAAACCTGAAAATATTCACTTTTAAGTGGCTGAAATCAGAGAGTTTTGATATTATGACCAAAAATGATCAATCAATTAATTAATCCTGTCTCGATCTTGTTATCTAAAGTTCAAGTCTTTCCTGTAATGATTATTTTCATTATCAATTAATCAGTCAACCATTTTCTCCATTAATCAACTGGATTTTGGGCCATAAAATGTCAGAAAATGGTGAAGATTGTTGAACAGTAGAGTAAAAAAGTAAAGAAACCAGAAAATATTCACATTCTGAAGCTGAAACCAGAGAGGACATTTTTATTATTATTATTATTATTATTATTAAAAATGACTCTGCACAATCCATGAATCATCAAAATAGATAGCAATTATTTTAATAGTTAATTAACAATAGATTAATGGTTGCAGCTCTAAGTGTTTTATATATGGTTGTTGGGTTTATTAGTTTGTCCACACTATTCTTTCTTTTTTGTGAGCAATTATTGATTGACAGATGACTTTAAAATGGCTAAATTTAACCAGTGAAGCATTTTTTTCACTAGAGGTCATAGAGGTGAATTGGCAACTATTTGCACAGTGCATATTCTTTATTTTGAAACTGTAGTCCTACTTATAATCCCCATCTTCACTAAATGTATCTGTAATCTGATTACGTCTAACTGTAATGGAACACAGTTACTTTTCTTTGTATCTAGATTACATAATCCCATTACATGTAATCCATTACTCCCCAAGACAGTGTATAATATAGTAGAATGAACATCAAGAATGCAGCATCATTGCAATTTAAGATTATTTCTCTCAACTGAAGGATATTTTGTGTGTATTTATTCTTCCTACTTCCAATGCAAAACAGAATCTTTCGATTTATAAAAACATTTTCTCAGCTTTTGATTGTTCAGTGTTCCACAGTTGATGGTGGGATTTATTTAAAAAGATTAAACCTACATAAAAAGATGAGGGAAATGAAACTATGGTATTAGGATGTGGAAATATGTTTCATAGTTAATTATATGCCAATACTGAAATCAGCCTGATGCTTTGAACAGTTGCATTACAGTGAGTATTATGGTTAGAAAACATTTAAAGTGACTTCCAGTATGAACCACATCCACTTCCTGACCCTCATACAGATCATTTTGTTGGTTGAACAGATACAGATACACACAGTGAATGTCTTGTGTACCTCTACGTGTTAGCAGGCTCTTTTTTGCATTTCAGCCATTAATAATGGTTGACCTTTCCCAAGCTGTGACTTTTTTTTCCAGCTCTTTTTTAACATAAAGGTTTCACAGTTTTGACACAAATTTCCAAGCAACCATTCTAATGGAAAATCAGCTGTTATAAATAGTGGCTCGGTATATAACAACCTGACAAAGAGGAAAGTAGATACCTGAAAAAAAAAAAAGTTAATTGTCTCGTAGGCGCAGGTCGATTCTGTCATGATGAAAGTAGAACCGGGTGTGAAGAAAACAGCTAACAAGCTGACATTAGCTTAACACGTATTTGATCAGATGCATTAAGTGTGAAATCTGTTTAATTTACACTTTTGGTAAGTCTTTATTTTACGGGTCAGACATGTCCTTATAATTATTAATTTATCATTTCTTTAAAGTTTCCACAAAAGCACTGTGTAATTGGTGTTTACAGAGAAAATAGAGACGAACTTCTGAGACAGTTTTAGATCTTAATGAATTGTGTTACTTTTACGTTCCACATAATTCATCCTTCTTTCCTTACTGGAAACTTAAAGCTGCAGCAGGTAGTTTAAACATACACACTGCAAAATCTTCCATCTCTCTCTGCTGCTTCGAATTATTCAGCTAAGCTCCGCCCACCAAATGATGCACCAAACATGCATATGTGTTTTGCTGGGCTTGAAGCGGAACGTCAAGGTTGTCAACCGTTGTGCTCGCAAACTAGCGTCTGTTCTACTCTGTTAGTTCTGTCTGATGACTCAGAGCTGATAAACAACAGTGAAAGCACCACCAGAGCCTGACAGGGAGGAATGAAGGAACTGAGACACATAGAACCCAAAGGAACCTTGTTTATACAGAGTCACTGTGTCTGCTAGCTAACCCTGACTGCTTGTTTGATTCAGGCTGTGACCACTTCACAAAAGAATGAAAAAATATAAGAGGAGGGTGCTCACAGGAACCCTTAATGACAGGCAATAGTCAATTAGTTATTTCAACCAAAATTATAATAAAATATTATTGCTTACTTCATTTTTAAACTAGAAATTCATATATGTTGGACTATATGTTGCCTGTAGACAAATTTGTAAATCTGACCTGCTGTAAACTGGTTTAAAGACTTTATATATTTACATTAGAGTTAATTTACTGCAAGTGAAATTTCCTAAAAATATAATTAGAGGATTAATAGGAATTTACAGACCTGTAAAATAAAGTTGTATCACTTTTTTTTGGTTTTACAACAAAAGTGCAAATATTGCCTTCATCTGCTGACCAAAACAGAAAATTAAAGGAGAAACATACAAGTCCTTATTGTGTAGTTTTAAAGGATTGTAGTCTAAATTGTGAATTGGAGCCAAAACCAATCCCTTTTTAATACACGATCTTTGGTTAAAGTGAGTTGTTTCTCCTTTCTCCTCCTCCAGACTTGACCTGCAGGCTGGCCAGACACTGAACACGAGTGCGACATTATATTTTTACAGAAACACTGTAAGTTGGTCAGCTTTTTATAACTGTAAATTGTCTGTCAGTGTAAAGCTTAGCCTGTTATTCTGAAAAGAAAAGCCCGCTGCTCTGAAAATACACACTCTGGAGTTGGAGTTCAGTGCCTGCCTGCCAGACTCCGTTCACATATCGCTCAATTTAACCGTTATAAACATCTACACTTTCTAAAAGATTATTAATGATTTCTTTTGACTTATAAACATATACTAACTTTTTCGGCAAACGTTTGGCATTAATTTGAACTCTTATTAATGTGAAATGGGCAAACAAATGGAAATTTCAAAGGAGAACATGCTGGCTGTAGTGTTGTTGTTGGAGAAGCTGTTATTTCTATTATTTCTATTTCTGATGGTCATTTTATGATTTAGTCCAGTAAATATTAGGGCTGAGTATCAGTACTCAATAATTATCAACTAAAGTAACCCAGCGCCAGCTAGTATCAAAATTTCTCCAGTCAAACAATCCCTCTAACTGATCCTTTTTGTACCCAGATCTCGAAAAGAAAAGAATCTGTATGGTTTTACTTGGTGCAAGGTTCTTCAGTTTAATGCAACATGTGATTGGCCCACTACAGCAGCAGCTTTGAACCAGTACAGTCTGTGGTATTTTTGACAAAGGTGGCAAAGCTGGCAGTTCAGCATCCCGAGACGCCACCAAAACATTGTAAAGTGAGGCTAAACTGCACACCTCGGGCGTCTGATAAAAATAAATACATGAAATGCAGAAAGATTATTTGTGGAATGCTTCCATTCATATAATGAGTATGGAATGAGTACTTTATTGGTATTGGTATCCTTTTAAGGGTACTGGTATTGGTACTAGTTTCATCATTTTGTGTCCAGCTCTAGTAAATATATTACACACTTCTCCTTTAAAACATTGCATCTGCTGTGTGTCTTTTGTGCACCCTTGTCACTACTAATTTGTTTTGCCAAATATGTTTTGAAGGAAAAGTAAATGCTGCCGAGATCAGCGGTCCCCGAAGAGGGTCCCTCAAGACTGACTTCATTTTTGTTTCTGCTGTACATTTACTGTAGCCTTTCAATTTTAATAAAATTTACCCACATGAAGAAACACAAGGAGACGTTTCAAGCTAATTCAAAGCAAACTTGGAAATCGCCACATTAAAAACACAGTAAAACAGCTGTCAGATACGGCGACTGTCAGAGCAAGTGATGGAAAGATTTGTCACTGTAAACAGAGCTAAAAGAAGAAGCTGACACATCTCAGCTCTCAACACTCTCTATAATGACCAAACCTGAGCCAATCAGAGCTATAATCAGACGATACCCTGGGAGCTATTTTGATTAGATGGGAAAGCTTGCTGTCCCACAGTGGAATGCCTCATGTACAGGGGGAAAACTGTCAAGTGCTGCAATGGTGTCAAGAGACAGCTTGATAGCAAACACTCCTTTTTATCAAGCAAAGATACACTGAAGTGTGCCATAGAAAATATATATCACGATGAAGGGGTTTTAAAAAGGTTTGTCAATCACTGGTCTTTACATATATTACAGTAGGTTCAGTATTGATGGTTTTTCGAGTAAAGCATGCTGTAAAAAAGCTTTGTGACTGACTTTTCAGTCAGTATTGAATCAAGACCATCATCTTTCCTCAGTCTCCAACAATTATATTGTGTATCAACACTTTCCAACTTGGTATTTATGTAATATAAAGTCCTGTATACATGCACATACTGAACATAATTATGCACTCCATGTAGGCATCCAATATTTATTTATTTACTTATTTATTACTTGAATATAGACTTTTATTTATGTTGTTGGTCAGTGGTGATTTTTTATATACATGCATAAACATGTACATGCTTATCTGTGTTCTGTACATTTTTTTTTTTTACCTGTACTTGTTCAGATTTGTCCTCCTTGTTCTCAGTTGTATGTCTGCTGTATGGTTACATTAAGACCAATGTTAAAGACAACATGGCCAATAAAGTCAGTCCTGATCCGATATTAATTAAACTCATGTCGTTATGTTGGTTAATAATGTAAACATTCAAATTAGCAGTGTGTCTGGGGTGTAATATGTGCAGTGTATTTGGCAGGAGTCCCCAAACCTTTTCCTTAACCAGAGATGAGTTTTACTGATATTTTTTGGAAATTTTCTGTCTGTATGCAATGTCTGCATTATGTATTTTTTATTTACAGTCATACACACGTCATAGCAGGCTTGGGGATCAACAGATTACATTTTACATTACAGTTACAGATAAAAAAGACGTGATCAGATGAGAGATACATTTAGTTAAAATGGGGATTATTCGTAGGATTACAATTTTAAAATAAAGAACGACATACTACCATGCACAGCCTGCGCACAGTTGTCAATTCATTATCATGGCCCTTAGAGAAAAAATGCACTGGGAGGAAATTTCACTATTCTTTGTCTTTAAATCAATCAATCAATCATCAATAGATTGCACATGACAAAAGAAGGAACAGTTAGACAAACTAATTAACCTAAAGACGAATATAAAACACTTAGAGTTGCAAAGATGAATCTATTATTAATCGACTATTAAAATCATTTCTATCTGTTTTGATAATCAATTAAAGATTTTGAGTCATTTTAATAAGAAAAGACAAAATTCTCAGACTTCAGCTTCTTGAAATGTAAATACTTTTTGAATATTTTTCTCTCTGACAGTAAACTGAATACTTTTGAGTTGTGGACAAAACAAGACATCTGAGGACATCATCTTGAGCTTTGATCAACATTTTTAACCATTTTCTGACATTTCATGGACCAAACAACTCGTTGATTAATTGAAAAAATAACTGACTGATAAATTGATGATGAAAGAAATAGTTGCAGCCCTAAAAACACTATATTAGGCTAAACAATTTCACCATATTTTATATGGAGGTAATCCAAAAGTAATGGCAAGTAATCAAGTTATATTACTTTAATATTGTGATGCTTGGATTAGGTTACTGAGTACTTTTTTACTGGAATACATTTTAAAAGTAACCCTCCCAACCCTGTTTAATGGCCTTCTTTATTTGACAAATTGCCATTGTTCTGTTAGCTCACTGGTTTTTGAACTTTGTACTTTTCTAATGCAAGACAAGACTGTTCAGCTGAGTGAAGGCTCTGTGAATATAGCTGCTGAATGTCCTCACCATATCTTTATCCTGTGAGTTTATGTCTTAATAATCCAAACTTTAAAAAGATTTCATTAGTTTTCTTCACAGAATTGAATGAAATGTTGAAGCATGTGCCAACTGTATATATAGTACATTCATATTTATATTCATAAGTTTTCTTACACCCATTAAAATCAAGAAGGCCTCCCCCCTAGAGGGGGTCAGGACCCCACTGTTGGGAAGCACTGGTATATGGCGCATGTATATGTGCATTTTCTCCATGTAATATGCAGTTTACATGGTGTGTTTGCTCTACATTTCCATTTGTCTGACTTGGCGCGTATAAAACAGCTTATCCGTCTGCTTAGTCGTCTCTCTGTAAAATGACTTTACGTTGCTAAGCTAACCTCTCATCAGGCTGCACTGAAATTACCTGCCTTATAAAATTACGATTAAAATAAAAAATCATTAAAATGAATAATTGTTATTTCAATCCCCATCCCACTGATACAATACTCTGTGGAAGCTTCTTTCATTCATCAGATCATTCACTGCAAGATTATACTTTGTGGGAATTACATTATTAATGAATTGAACAACTTAAAATCACAGAAGCTATCACTTCTAATTACACCAGAAAATAATACATAACCTTCATTATCTCATACACCTTTCATTATCTCCGGACACATTTCTGAACTCAATTAAACAAAAAAGTACGACGCTGCTATCACTGCCATTAAAGCATTAGTGAATTATATTTCCAAACCTAAAACAGTCTGTAATTTAAATGCAGATAGGCATGTACAGATACCAAAAAGGTTAATGCCGACTCATTAAATATGTTTTATGACCTGTTTTGCATGTTTATAACTGTCTCTTCAACCCTCGCGCTGTGCCTGAGTGCCATATTCAAAGCACCGACTTTATCAGCCACATCGATTCCAGTGACAGGCTGATAATGCCTTTTAGTGTTGTTCTTGCCAAATGCAGCAATAAACGGAGGGAGCAAGAGTGCGTGAGAGGGGTAGAGACATAAGGCTAGAGTAAATTGATCAGTGCAATGCAAGTAAGGACGGAGGCCCAATAACTTTATTTTAAAATAAAGCAGAGGAAACGAGCGAGCAGGTCGATGACCTCCTTTCAGCTTAGTTCGGATGTTTTCATGGCCTCCGTTTAAAGAGTTTTCGTTCTCATTTCAATTTATTAGGTTGTAATTACAACAGATCAACAGGCAAGTCGAGACCACTACATTTAAACACGGTCTCATCTAAGCCAGGGCTATTCAGCTTCAGTAGCCAGTGGGCCAAGACTTAAAATCACTGGGGCTTTGTGGGCCACACCGAATACTTTGTCAATTAACAGCTACAAATAACACTGCTTGGCCTGTGTATAACCCTTGCTTGTAGTGTTTCCGTGCTCCCCAGCTGGAGCACTGTTGACCTCCTGCCTCCTGATTGGTGCAGCCCCCAGTCAGCTCCACCAATTCCCAGAATGCAATCTGGGGACTGCAGCTATAAAACCTCGGCCAGCACGTCAGCTTGCCAGCTGATGTTCAGCTTGCTGGACCCGTCTGTCAGGTGTTTTAGTAAATGTTGATCGCTGTATTAAGTTGAAAGAGGTAGTGTTACCGTGGCACTTGTATCTACCTGTAACTGGTCCAGACTTCAGATTTAATCAATGATAAAGTCTTTGTTCACGTGCACATAAACTGTGTGGATACACCAGGAACAGGGGTGATGTTCCCATTGTATTTGTTCAAGCAAGCAAAAGGGTGTTTTTTTTTTCATTTTTGATTTCCTTGACAAAGTAATTTTTAGCTCTACCACTTCAGGGTCCTTGTTTGGTTAGATTTATTTCTTTGTTTTGTCGACACCCACCAGCTCTTTTCCTTTGTAGTTTTGACAATTTCTGTTTGTAAATGTTTCCAAACTCTCTGTTAATAAACTAATTCTATTTATCATTTACTACTGGTTTATGTTGCTTCCATTTTACCACCATGAGATAGGGTTGTAACATAAAATCCATCTGTTAAAAGATTCCCCTAACGGTGCAAGTTAGACTAATAGTTTGGAGTTTGAATTCTTTCTTAGAACAAAGAAAAAATATTACTACATATTACTAGTCACACGCATCCCTTTTTTCACTTTTCATTCTGGTATCACTGTAATCAATTCCAGACAGAGGCCAGTCAGTTCAAAACAGAAAAAAAGCTGTTACAAGACTTGAAATAAAAGTGCAATAAGTTACATCTAGAAAACCAGTCAGGCATGAGGTGTTTTTCTGACAGGTCCATATCCATAAACAGAGAAAACAAGATAAATAGTAAAACAATAAGAAGGCCTGTTCATAGCGTCCTCAGCAACGGTTCCAAGTAGATATAAGGTCCATTTTCATTTTTGTCAAAGGTGAACACAGTAAAACAGTCAGCACTGCCACTACGAATAATGCGTAGGGCACCAAGTGCTGGAGGGGAACCAAAAAAGGCTAATCATGGACGAAAGAAGAATGATAAAAACCATCAATTGATTAACTCACAACACAGCAAAAGAAACTCGGGATGAGTGAGAGACAGAGTTCAAATATGGACAGAAGTGTTAAAAACTTTCTTTGATCATGAAGCCTAATGTTTCTCTGCAATTCTGTGGTTTATCAGTGAAGTGTATGAACTACACCGCAGACTGGAGTCTCTGTTAACGGTGAGAAGGAGATCCAGTTTATATGATCGTCCTCTCTGAAACCTCTGTATGCCATGGAAGCTCATTTCTGATTGTGATTGAAAAAGAAGATCCTGAAAGACACTGTAATTAGATACCTTCTGAAAATAATGAGTTTGTCTTTCAAAATATTAAGTTAGTATCACAAAAAAATATTGAGTTACTATCGCAAAATAATGGATTAGTATCTCAAAATGATTAGTGTCTGAAAAGAAGGAATCAGTATCTCAAAATAGTGAATTTTTATCTGAAAATAATGGCTTTGTGTTTCAAAATATTGAGTTAGTATCTCAAAATAATGAGAAAGCCAAGAGACTACACTCAGGCACCCAAAGGGCAAGCAGCAGCACTGAAAGAGTATCCAGACTATTATTAAGAACCATCATGAAACAGATCTCTAAGAAAAGAAAACACTTCATTCTCCATTCAGACGGAAAGCTCCAGCAATCATCACTGACGTAGCCATAGCACCACATGAAATAACATATAATTTAAAACATAAATAACAGAAAAGAAGCTCTGTAACAGGCTACAGCCCCGTGCGAGGAGCCACTGTTCATGTACATGTGGGGGATTGAGGGATATAACCCCAGTCTCTGAGGTGTGGGTGAGTGCAGACCATGTGAGTGTTTGCATTTTCACTACGATAGCATTACATACCTCTATCAGGTGAGTTAGAGCATTAAAGCTATGATAAATATTAGAATTTTCTGCACCTTTTTGCTTTGATTCTGCTATTTCAACATAGTTTGAGTACACAGAATGTGGGCCTCTAGTTGAACAGGCCTGAACTGAGCCTTATGTCCTGTTGGACCGTCTCTGTTGTTGTCCCCTGCCAATTGCTTACTGAATGTGGTTGGCATGAGTTGTTTTGTCCTGTTTTCCTCAGACCTTTCTATTTCTGAGGAATGACAAACACTGCATGTAGATTGGGAGGATATTTTGTTGGTGACCCTGCAGTCTCACATGCAGCTGCACTCACACACACACACACACACACACACAGGTATGAATGCACATTTAGATATGTTCAAACCGCACATGTAGGAATATGCAAAGGAGCCTTTATTAGTCTGTCTTGTGAGCGATACATCAAATACATATTTTGTATGCTGATTATAACCACAGTGCTGTTTCAGTAAAAACAAAATCTCATGTTGTTGGTGGAAAAAAAAATAAGTGCTGAGGGAGCCAGATGTATTGCAGTCTTGACACACATCAACATTCTTATTTGATGAAAACAGACATTGGTATTCACCCCGCATTTGCCTTTTGGAATGAAAAAACACAGCTATCCAGGAAAATATATATTATATGACAGGCATGCCATATTACCAAGTAAATGCTGACTGATTATATTTAACATGCAGCACTAGCGAATCACAAATTGCTAACCTGATGTCAAATTGCTCCCAATGGAATTTAAGACGCAATCATCCAACAAATGTGCAATATTGTAAGACCAGAATGATAGTCTTATTTACTGGGCACTGATGTGTACTTGTTCCCCTCTTGTGAATGTATTTGTTGACAGGTTTTCATCAAATGAATGCCGCGTTGGCTCCATACATACAAGACATCTATTTTAACTCACAATATACTGCATTCCGTTCTCATTTCATCTGCTATCTGCATGTCTGGTTGGAAATCAGGGCTTTCAGTTTCTCTAAATAACCCTGTTATCTGTTCACAAATACACGGGCCATAATGTTTAATGCAAGCATCAGTCCTAAATAGCAGAAGTAATGCAGGATTAAAATGAAACGAGCATTCTACATTTAGATGGATAATAACAATGTTTCCCCTTCAATGAAAAATAATACAAAGAATAGAACAGGAAGGATTTCCAGAAGAAAACGACACACAATTTGCATAAAGCAAAAATAAGGAGTTTGCACTTGATTCAGCTGTCATAGTCGTGATATGTCATCTTCTCATCAGTCATGCTACCAAGAGACAGAGATTGACACCATAGCAAACAACATGACAGGTCAAAGGTAAATAATATTATATTGTCTATTTTGCAACAACATATTCTGGCAGCTAAGTGGAACAAAGAGTACGGTTTATGCCTTTTACATCATTCAGTGTTTTTTTCTTTTTATTCATCCAGTTTTATTTAGTCTCCAAACGACAGCCCCGTCTCCCAGAAATTAAGGGCGGGCGGATTGATCCCAAAATATTGATACTTCCGATCCTTTTTGAAGATTGATTCCGGCTCAGTAGTGGGGATGCCAAAAAAGGTTGTACCGTTTGTGTTTCATCAAAGAGCAGAACTGTCCGTGCAAATAACGTTCAGATGTTTAGTGCATTGTGCTCTTTGCTTCCCCACTGCTTTTGTCTTTTCTGTGCACTCAAACAATACATGCACCATGCACACGCCGCCGCTGAGGTGCGCATCCTGACTAGTTTAATCAACACGTAGTGATAGCTGAGTGAAAAAGGAGATTCATTTGGAAAAAAAATGCACAGCTATGAATGAAAACGTGTAGTAGGAAGGCTATTGAAATCTGATCAAGCACATAACAAGAGGACTTATAGCTGTTAACAGAAAAGAACGGAGGAGGAGCAGGAAAATGCCTTAGCATCCCTGACAGATAGAGTTGACTAAGAGAGTCTTTTCAGAGACTTAGACAAGGAATATCAGCCATATAGTGTTTATAATATAGCAGTCAAATGAACATTTTATTCAAATGGGATCTTCAGCATTAGTTAATGTTATATTGCTCTTCAACTGCTGTTACTTTAGCATACCAGTCTAATATATATTCAAACATTCAAAAATATATTCTGTCCATTGAACCTTGTTATCTAAATTAATTAGTTTAATAGAATTGAGAAAAATAATATACCTCAAAGTTACAAATATTCACCTCGCCTCTTAAATGAGGATTCTGGCCGTGAATTACCAAAATGTTGTTGTATCACCCACTGCTACTAGAAATAGCATTTGCATATTACAAAATTGTTTTCATCACTATGTTGTGGTGACAATGTGACACCAGAGCCCAAGTTTGGCATCCAGACTCCACTATACAACAGTAACAATGACTATGACCTGAGTAAGTGTAAAAATAATAATGGTCACAATGTTAAAATAATTACAAACTTAACTGAATGTACCAGGCTGATAAACAAAAGCTCAGACATAAATAAGAACATGGAATAAGTGTGAAAAGCAAACTTGCTTTCCAATCGGAGTGACTGCTGACTGAACAGACAAGCCTGGTAGTTAGCCCGGTCTGGAGCAGGGCTAGCTGCACAGAATGGTAACTTAAGTGCCACTGCTATGGTGAAGACGAGTTCAGGCTAAATTCTGGCAGGATACTGAAAAATCCCGGTTTAGTCTCCTATCTTGGTTTTGTGAAATAGCCCTCAGGGCTGCTAATGAACCTAGGACACTTGATAAATAACTCATGGTCACCAGCTACCTACTTTTTTATAAACAAGGTTCAGTAGGTATATTCTCTTGGATTATTATGGCCAAGGTCTCAACAACAAGAACAACAAGAACAACAAAAAACAAAAAAAAGAGTGCAGTTAAAATATGTGCATGACCTTTCTCAGTTCAAAAGGCCCACGTGAATACAAAAACACCAAGAAAAGATGCACCAGTTTTGTCTGCCAGATTTGATAGAGAGAAACCACACATTTGGCACAACATGTGGAATGAGCTCTCAATTTATGAGATATATTTAGACATTTTAAAGGAAGCACCTGCTATATAGCTCACTTAAACAGTTAAGACTTGGGGTTTAATGTGACGGATTGCTCTTTAAAACTTCTTTGGTGGTCAAACTAAAGAATTAAAGTTAAATCTCTTTTCAAGTTGGAAGACAAGCTGTGATATTACAAACTGTTCGCTGTGTATGTGTAGACAGGAATTACTAGATTTATTCCTAAAACTACAAAGCCGAGCTCTATTCACAAAAGATTTACTCCAGCCGAAAAACATCTGAGCTCGTTCTCAAACCCCGAGGTATCTGTAAAAATGTAGTGCACTTATGTTAGTGAATTTGTGTCTGTGAATGAGCTTGCTTGGGATTATATATCTCTGATCATTACCAAAACCCAGGCCATGCATCATTTTTGCTCCCTTTTCATCCACTCCTCATATTTCAAAATGATTCAATGTACTTTATCTGTAGAAGTCCATCTGGTTCTCTAAAGGTCTGGTTTATGTTACATGAAAAAGGTCATGGAATAAATGAGACCGCTCCGAAGAACTTCAAAGGTCGTAATGATGTTGTTTTTTTGTCTGCTAGAATAAGAATGTCTCTTGCTTTAAAATCTAAATCTGTCAGACCTTTATGCAGATAGCTCGCCATAGCCTCCAATAAATCTGCTCCTAAATATTCTGACACTGAATTAATGCTTACTTAAGATGCATCTTGGGATTACTCCTCACCATGGGCAAAGAAAATCGTATGAGCACATTCAAATCATAGACAGATTGATTGACACCCCATCAAGCCATGTCCTCACACCATATGCCAACTCATGTTGATAAGCTGCAGGCAATTCATCATAGTCAGGAAGAACACATCCCCAGCCTGCATGCTTTAATGGTTTGTAGACTCTGCAATGCAGCTAAAATATGAGAGTAAACTGGAGGCAGTTTGAGCCTAAATTACAAAATCACAAAAATTTAAAGCTGCTTTTTCTACTGTTACTGTATGTCTCATCTGTTCAGCCAGCATCTGGGCGCGCGCCAGAGAGCTGTGTTGATGTCAAATCAAATGCGATTATGGCCTCTAAATTTACCATCTGATTGGCCAGATCAGTGAGCAGGAGCGCAAAGTCTTTACTAATTATATTAAACCTCTGAAAATGGAAAGGGCAACTGTGATTCCAGTCTGCAACGCAGGAGATGTTTGCGATGATGAGCACAGTCTAATTTAGATATGCTGTACATTACACTGATCTACTTAGTGAATGAGTCAAAACTGCAACTATGAAAAACTAATATTGAATGAAAACTGGGATGGAAAATGCTGTTGGACGCAGGTTCATAAAGAAAAATAGATGCACAAATGGGTTTCCTTTTTTGCACATATCCGTCTAAAAAACGTCATGTATAAGGAAACTCAATGTGACAAGTTTGTTATTGTTGCCAAAAATCATTGTGCATAATCGAACAGATCTCAGACAGCCTGTCATGTGTCCGATAGGAGAAAGGAATTGAAAGCAAGACTGTACTCGCAAGAAAAATGGCAGCAGTAGTCATTTCAGCAAATGCCCAAAAACAACATTTGCTTATATTCAAGCGACAAATCTTTCCAGTGGCCTTAGAAGGTGTGACTTTTGTCGACTGTGAGAAAATCATGAAACAGTGTGAATGTTATGGAGCTATGAAGGCTGCAGAGGGAAGAGGTCTGTGTGTGGATCAGCCTCAAGTTGGATTTAGTAACTCTAATCCATGTGTCCAAACCCTGATTTTTGCTGTTTCCTGCCAACAGTCAGTGTCAGTTTCTTGCAAAACTGAATTATAAGAAATATTTATGATTTCAATGTCAGGGAAATACAAAAAACAAAGAAGGCATACAAAAGTGGCTGTATGGTTGTAACATTACTTCAAGGTTGCTGGCAAATTTAAAGTGATAAGGGCACCAAAGCATATTCTGTTTGTGGACAGGTCTGTACAGATATTCTTATTTTATAACATTATTGGAGAGACATGTTGACATGCAGCAGTGTTGAGCATGTACAATGCGATGAATGATTGTTGCACAGAATATAAATGATAGATGCTAAATATTTAATAAATAAATAACATTAGTTGATATAGTGTATAACTTAAGGTACGATTTTGCCCAAAAATCCGTCATAACATTGCAGACTGGAGTCTCTGTTAGCAGACAGACAGATCCCTGTTATGCTATGAAAACCAATTCTGCCAGTGTAAGCCTGTAAGATATTGTAATGAGAAAATAATACCTAAGTATCTCAAAATATTGAGTTACCATGTCAACATAATGCCAATAGTCAGTGTTGGTTTCATGATTGTTCCATGATTGTTCCCATGGTTATAAGAGGTAATTCTGGCCCCATTTGTTTTTACATATTTTGGAATCCAAGTGCCTCATATATACAAAAAGTTTTACAATTGGTTCAATTTCCTCAGCCAGCAGCCACACAACAGGCTGCAGTGGCTGCAAAGTAATCCTTTAGGACAAATGTACCTGTCAAAGAATGTCTAGTAAAAGTGCTTGTTTTGCCACTGACAGGCTAGGATTATTATCTCTTCAATTTTCTATTAATACCTCTTTAAAACCACTAGAATCCTTTGACAAAAACAGCAATTTTACCTCGTAGGACACAGGAGTTTGGATCTTAGCTAACCTTTTAAAACAATACATTATAACACAGGATGATGCTGCGGGAATGAGTCCTAAAGCTTTAGTTAGTTAGGAGTGGATTTGTTGCTTGAAATTTTAGTGGTTGATACAAGTTTTTAAGAAATCTTCAGCTTTGTTGTACTACATAGACTGAAATATATCAGTAAATACCCCACATGCTAATTTTAAGACTTGTAATGTCTTAAAAAAGGTGGTTGCTACCAAATGGCTACACGAGATTACAGAGGTTGTCGGGGACATTAAGATCATCACACTGAACATTTGACTTATTGGTGGTGAATGAAGTCTTGCAACCATGGTGTAGTTCATTTATAGCCTAACATTAGCTTTTTACTTCTGGTCATTGCATTTACACTGCAAACATCATAAAAAAAAAAAGTTTTCGCCAAAGAGCTTATTTTCTGCAGTAATCCAATGTAACTCTGATGTAAAAATCCCACTGGCTTTTTGTCAAAGGAACCACAGCCATGATGACTTCTGGGTTGGCCTAAAAAATAGATGTCATCCCTACAGCACTCTACACCACAAACGATTGCGTTGCAGCCATTTCTGCCTGTTTCACGACAGCAGGCTGAGTTGATCTCTAGAAATAGGACCCAGGTTTAAAAGTACCAGAATTAAGTTGTTATTTTAACCCAAACCAGGATGTGTCCCAATACTAACAAGTCATTTTTGTGCCTAAATCTAACTAAACCTCCAAAAGAAAAAAAAAAAAAAAAAAAAAAAATGGTATCAGACAAGAGAACTGTTTCATTTTTGCTATGGCGCTTGTAATGGTTTTGGAAGTCATCAAACCAGTAATTGGAAAATGTTATATGTATCTGTCCTGAGGGCAATTACAAACAATTCATTTTGTCGATTTAATTTGGAAGACTTGTTGTCCAGCAGCATACGCAGCCTCTTACCTGTGGGTTTCACCTTGGGGTAAATATGATTTAATAGTCTTTACGCACCAGTGTGAGATTGGATTTTTTCCTTTGTATTTACATTGTAATTTAATGCACTTATATCAATGTCTGACCGCTTGATCTCTAAAATATGAGATATAGTCAAAATTTTCAGTTAGTGTCTGTAATAAAAATGTAGGGCATATCACATCCCGGAGAACATGGATGTAGATTTATTGCTTTCCTTTTCAGGCATTTCACTGGGGGTACACTTTGTTATGACCTTATGGGCCATTCCACATGATAGATTTTGGTGGTAATAGCCATTTTAATATTACTGTTTGTTACTAAGAGCATCTGAGTCAGCAGGGCATAGCTTCAAAGGCTTAATGGGGCAAAATAAATTGCCACACCAAGGGAAAGATACCGCACTAATCACACCATTAACATTGAGCATCAGCCCAAAGTGGCCATGTTTGTTTGAAGTGTCGAGAAATGAACTCAGGTCAGATCAAATTAAGGGCATAGGGACCACATAAATAGAGGAGGATATGCCCCCCTCTCATTTTTGTAAATAGTATTTTTTTTTCACCCTCAACCTCTTTTCCATTAGATGTAAAAATGGGATTTTGTGTGTGTCCTTCAACAGATTTCATTGTGTTCAGCTGTCTCTCTGTTCGCTCACTATCATAAGAACTGAGCTGTAAAGCTTTAAGTATAGTTGTAATTACTCGGAGCCTTTGTTTTATGACTCTCTGGCCAAATAGTCAGCCTTGTCATAGAGGAATCTATTGCAGATTCACTTAGGCTTATAGTGCCATTAGGTTTTATGTGAAGACATTTTCAAGCCCCATTTAGGGCTTTTGTATATATCAATTATTTTTATATGCAGACAAATCCTACAGAACTATAATATTGGATTCAACAAGTATCATTTTCTGTCATGTGTAATAAAAAATGCATTTCCAAATGTTTTATGATTTAGGAGGGTTAGAATTTTTTGTTTGTCTGTTTGTCACAAAAAATGTCTGATGATAATGGACTGGATGTGTTGCCAACTCTGCACAAAGACTGCAGAGAAACAACATGGACGCTTTAAGACTTTGTGTTGCTGCCAGTGGTGAGAAGTTACAAGTACAAATACTTTCTTACTGTATTTAAGTAGAGATTTCAAGTATCTGTACTTGGACATTCTCCTTATATTTTCAAAACAGTCTTGTTACTTAAAGTGTAAATGCATTTGAATTCGTTACTTTATTTTATTTTGCATCGTTATGTGCTGCCTTCCCAACATCAAGACCAATTTCACACTGAATGGAAAAAGAAAGAAATAACAAGACTAACATGACAGAAAAGATGTAACAAGATGTTAAACAAAAAAAAAAAGATGAAAGATGATGTAAAAGATGTAACACGATGAAAACAACATAAAAAATGAAACAACACAAAAAAGACATGAAAGACTTAAGGCGTAAAAGATGAAACAAGATGAAATGAGACAAAACAAGACAAAATAAGAATGAAGCAAGAGAAATAAGAGGACAAAAATGGCATAGCAAGATTAAAAAGGATGTATAAGACATAACAAAACAAAAATAAGACGTAACTAGATGTAACAAGATGAAATCATTGAACAACGTACTTTTTTTTTTTTTCCCAGAGAGGAGTTCTTAATCAACAGAACTATGACTTCAGAAAGGCCTTGGGTCTTGTCAAACTATTTTTTTTAATAATCTGTAATCTTTCTCAGGGTGAAATGGTCACAATGAATCCTTGACATTGTCTTTGTACAGTATCGCCTTCAAGGATTAAATATCCGAAACATAATGGGTACATATTTCTCCTTCAATTTTGTTTAAGCATAAGAGACCATGAGATTTCTTAAAATTTGAATT
The DNA here is from genome assembly GCA_034769285.1 of Lutjanus argentimaculatus. Lineage (NCBI taxonomy): Eukaryota > Metazoa > Chordata > Actinopteri > Lutjaniformes > Lutjanidae > Lutjanus > Lutjanus argentimaculatus. The sequence continues at coordinate 5,762,736 of JAWZSL010000009.1, read as the reverse complement.
TATTTTCTGTTGACCTTCTACTTTAGACTGAATGCTGGTAAAGTTGTAATAATATAATACATAACATTTAAAACCACTGACAGGTAAAGAGAGTGACATTGACAATGACATTGACATCTTATTGTAATGGCACCTGTCAAAGGGTGGGTTCGGCAGCACATGGTAGGTTAGAAGCAGGAAAAAGGCCAAGAGAAAGGATCTGAGTCTCAGACATAAGAAATATGTAGACGCTGCACTGATCACGTCAGCTTTGTACTGCGATTTGTCAACCTTGCCGCCATATTGGACTGGGCAATACTGGCCCATAATACATGTAAACAGGGGGGCTGCCATTTTTCTGGCTAAAAAGTTTGCATTTCTAAACCAATTTCAATGAGTTATGAGATATTTAAAGGTTTATGATATACATGTAGTAGGAAAGAAAAGGTTTTTTTTCTAACTTACTCCACATAGATCAAAAACCTGTACATAAAAATGATTCATTGAAATTTATTGAGAATTAGAAATGTGTTTTTATCCACTTGGTGGCTGGCCACTCTTGCCCAGTCCAGTATGGTGGCAGCGTTAAAGTATGATCACAAAGGCCAGTGCAGCCTCTACATGTCATGATCTGAAAAACTTTGCAGGGGCCAAACTGTCAAAAGGGCAGGTTTTGTGGAGTGTTCCTGGTATTCAGTGGTTAGTCCCTGTCAAAAGTGGTCCAAGAAAGGACAACCGGTGAACAAGCAATAGGGTCATTGGTGCTGAAGGCTCATTGATGCGCACAGGGAACAAAGGCTAGGCCGTCTGGTCCAATCCCACAGAGATACTGTAGCACAAATTGCTGAAAAATAATAAATATATTCTGTCTACGCGTGTCTGCTCCACAGGTGCCACTGAGGTATCACAAATTAATTTCTGGCAATGACAGAAACATGACGGTCAGAAGAGTAATACAACTTATCTGTTAGAAACCTTAAAAGATTTAAAGACAGAGTACAAAGTGCATAACAACTTGCTTTGCACGAGGCTGTGTAGGTGTCAGCTCAATAAATGATCGATGTATCCCTAAAACAATACCCCCATGAGGTTAAAAAGACATGCACATGAAGCTGCCATAAAAAGGGACAGTACATTATTTACTTTATTTTATTATTTTTTTTACCTAAACTACAACTTTCTAAAAACCTCAATTTCGAATTTACGCTCTATATCTGTTAGTCACACTTGTCAATTGCACCTTTCAGCTTAAGTGGCATCTAAATGCGTTTCAGAGATATCAACAAATGGTTGAAGGACTTGTAGCTTTACTAGTACTGGCACATGCTACCACCAACATTGTGTTCTTTTATCAACATAGTTTTTATACACTCAATGCTGCGAACAACATTTTTTTCATTTCTTTAACTGACAATAGATATAGAGGTTATGGAGAAAAGTTGTGCAGATTCATTGTTGGTTTATAGTGCCATTAGAAGAAGAAGAAGAAGAAGAAGGTCTCTTTATTAGGGTTTGGTTCTATGTGAAGACATTCTTATGTCCCATTTAGGCTTTTTATTTATTTCAATTATATATATTTGAAGACAAATCCTATAGAACTGTAATATTGCATTCAACAGCTGTCATTTTCTATCATGTAACAAAAATGAATTTCATTCCAAACAGTACTTGATGTGGGAGAGGTAGAATTCTTCTCTTGTTTGTCACAAAAATGTCTGATAATATGGACTGGATGTGTTGTCAACTCAAGGACTGCA